>CM038145.1:259681589-260298219 GCA_021437245.1 Aegilops speltoides
ACTCTCTTCATTTGGATGATGTCTTGAAGGTAAACATGAATGATCACACAACCTTCTTCTTCAAGACATGCTTGCAATAAGATCAACACTCACATGACCAATCTTTGGATAATTCCTTAATAGCACCTTGGTCAACTCATAAACTCCTTGAAACCAACACATTTACTTCAAGAAAAGCCTATGGAAAAACCTTCAAATATAACTCAAGGCAACTATTAGTCCATAGAGATTGTCATCAATTACCAAAACCAAACATGGGGGCACCGCATGTTCTTTCACAAGTACAACTAGTAAGTCACATGCAGTACAAACACATACCACTGCAAACAGTGAATATAGAAAACAAAACAAGCATATGAATGTAAGTAAAAAAAAGATTGCACAAGTTCAACTATTAAAACAACATCAGTACCACCCTCAATTGATGAAAACAATGACCAGCCTCACCTGGCCAGCATACCAGCCCAAACACAAATTAAATCATTACAAGTACAATTAGTAAGTCACATGCAGAACAAAACACATACCACTGCAAACAATGAATATAGGAAACAAAACAAGCATATGAAGGCAAGTAAAACAAAGAAAAGTTTGCACAAGTTCAACTATTAAAACAACATCAGTACCACAATCAAATAGATGCAAACAATGACCAGCCTCACCTGGCCAGCATACCAGCCCAAACACAATTAAATCATTGCAAGTACAACTAGCAAGTCACATGCAGTACAAAACACATACCACTGCAAATTCATCTTCTGAATCAACTTCAATATCATCTTCTTCAGATACATCATCTTCAGCTTCGACACGAGCACGCTTCTTCACACCTTTGTTCACCTTTGCAGGATGAACTTTACGCTTCTTATTTTCTTTCAACAAAGACCGCTCTTGAAGAGGAGACGAAGAAGGCTTCTTATTTGTCAAACCTCGTGGACTCCGACGAACAGAGGAGCCACCAAGTTTGCTTGGACCAATTTTCACAGCAACACTATCCGCATCAGCTTTGCTATTACCAGGTTGGGAACCAGCTTTCACACGTGGGCTACGCCTCTGTGTGCCATCAGGATTTCGATCTGACATCTTCCTCTTCAAAACAGCTTTCTTCTCCTTAACTCCATCACGATCAAACACTTGCGTCAAACGAGTTTGCATCAAGTTTGTCTTCACAGGCATGTCACTTCCATGAGATCCGGCATGAACAGTTGAAAAACCCGCGTCACCACCTTCATCGCCTACACATTTAGGAGCTTGAGCAACATCAACATCACTTTCTTGCACACAGGCAGCCTTTTGACGCCGTTCCAATTCCTTTCTCTTCTGGAATTCATACTTCTTCTTTCTTATCCTTTCATCCTCGAGCTGTAACTGCATAGGAACATCCTCAGCTTGGGTAACAGGCTCAGTGCCATCAACACTTTGAGACTGAGTAACAGACAACTGCAAGCTGCCATCACCATCATCAACGTTAAGTGAATACATTCCATCATTAATATCTTTAACAACATCAGCAATGTCCTCTGGAACACCATGGCTATCATTAACTACATAAACCAATAACATAAACACACACATAAAAAAATTAAAACACAATTAACATTGCAGACACAAAGATAAATAAAGCGCATAGCATCAGACACAAACAAAAGGAACAACTGATGTAACTAAGCATATATATGTATTAAAGGCTGATAAAAAAGAGCAAATTTAAGGGAAACACCAGCAACATTCGCAAGTTCTTCTAGAGGATTTGGTGTCTCAAAAATAACATTCACAAGATCTTGAAAGCGTTCTGATTTGTCAGAATCAGGAGGCACCGACACTCCAACATCTGCAACAACATCATAATTAGCAAAAAAGTACAAGAACAATCAATCAGTTCAACTATGTGAAGACTACAAGTTCACCGAATAAAACAAATATGAACACGCCACTTGCAGAACAAACTTCAGAAAAGACAACTCTTTCAACACCATACTAGTTCTTCACTGACTACTACAACCTATTCAAATGCTAGGACAGCAGTTCAAAATACACATGGTGATAAGTACTACAACCTGTCTGCAGGTTGCATCAACTGCCAAAACCATACACACCATACAATCCAGGACAAAATTAACACATATCAAAATACATACAACTTATAAAGTCGATACGGCAACAACTGTACAACCTAAAAACCAGATCTGTTAAAACATCATCCAAAATACAGGGAAAATCACCTGCATTCAATTTGTCCGGACTGGATGATGTACCCATTGAGATCTACAGTCCTAAAATCTGCCGAACCAGATCTGCAAGACACATGAACAAAAATTAGGGATTTGAACTATTTCAGAAACGAAGCACGCCATACAAAAGCAAAACTCTTACTAGCAAACACAAAATCCGCCATGCAATCCAGTATCACTGCCGCCAAACGCTCGTTCAACAGCAAAGGAACCCTAGCGAGTGCAGCCTGGGACAGCAAAGAGAGCAACAGATTAGAAATAGAGAGAAAATCTGAACATAAGAGGACGCAACAAAGTCAATGACAGAGCAAAAGGAACAAAACAGAGCACCCGGACCTCCAACCCTGGGGTTGAACCCTCCGGCCGACACTCCCGCGGCGAAACAGGAGTAGCAACTCCCCCTCCCAGAAGAGAAGAAGAGGGGAACGAAGACGGAATCGATTTGGGGACAGGAGAGGAGCGGAACGGGGAAGATCGGAGGTTAAAAGGTGAGTGGGAGGGCTAAAAGATGAGTGGGAGAAAACGGACGGCTAAAGCCCACAACCGTGGCAAAGCCCACTATCTCTGGCCAGTTACAAAAGATAATACCAAAAATCAAATACAATAAAAATCTCCCCCCACGCACCCACACCCCTAAGATAGATAATGGGGCAAAGTCCATACAAGGAAGATGTGTCAGTACAACTATGCCCCTCGGTACAGTACGGTGCGGGGGCAAGTCATGTTCCCCCCCCCCACGCACCCACACCCCTAAGATAGATAATGGGGCAAAGTCCATAAAAGGAAGATATGTTAGTACAACTATGCCCCATGGTACGATGCGGTGCGGGGGTAAGTCATGTCCCCCCCCCCCACGCACCCACACCCCTAAGATAGATAATGGGGCAAGTCATGTTACGGACTCGCCTCCGCATGCGATGCCGCGGCACGCCGCGCCGTCGCCTGCTATGGCTCATTCCTGGCTCGGCTTCGCCGGGATGGGGGAGGGGTGGTCCCGACCCCCTCCCCCCCGGCTCGGCCTCGCGCTAACGCGACAGTGCACTCATTTGATAGGCGCAGTGCGGTTATTCTGTTCCCCCCACCCCCACGCACCCACACCCCTAAGATAGATAATGGGGCAAGTCCATACAAGGAAGATGTGTCAGTACAACTATGCCCCTCGGTATGGTGCGGTGCGGGGGAAAGTCATGTTCCCCCCCATGCACCCACACCCCTAAGATAGATAATGGGGCAAAGTCCATACAAGGAAGATGTGTTAGTAC
This sequence comes from Aegilops speltoides, assembly GCA_021437245.1. Classification (NCBI taxonomy): domain Eukaryota; kingdom Viridiplantae; phylum Streptophyta; class Magnoliopsida; order Poales; family Poaceae; genus Aegilops; species Aegilops speltoides. The sequence goes on from CM038145.1 coordinate 259,685,083, forward strand.
AACTATGCCCCTCGGTACGGTGCGGTGCGGGGTCAAGTCATGTTTTCCCCCCATGCACCCACACCCCTAAGATAGGTAATGGGGCAAGTCATGTTACGGATTCGCCTCGGCACGCCGCGTCGTCGCCTGCTACGGCTCGTTCCTGGCTCGGCCTCGCCGGGATGGGGGAGGGGGGTCCCAACCCCCCGGCTCGGCCTCGCACTAACGCGGCAGTGCGCTCGTTTGACAGGCGCAGTGCAGTTATTCTGTTTCCCCCCACGCACACACACCCCTAAGATAGAGAATGGGGCAAGTCATGTTACGGACTCGCCTCCGCATGCGACGCCGCGGCATGCCGTGTCGTCGCCGCCACGGCTTGCTCTCTGGCTCGGCCTCGCCGGATGGGGAGGAGGTCCCAACCCCTCCCCGGCACGGCTCGCGCTTAACGCGGCAAAGGCGCCATTTGACAGCGCAGGCGTTATTCTCTCCCCCCCACGCACCCACACCCCTAAGATAGATAATGGGGCAAGTCATGTTACGGACTCACTCCGCATGCGACGGCACGCCGCGTCGTCACCTGCTACGGCTAGTTCCTAGCTCGGCCTCACCGGGATGGGGAGGAGGGGCCCCCCCCCGGCTCGGCCTCGCACTAACACGGCAGTGCACTCGTTTGACAGGTGCACTACCAGTCAAAGTTACTAGTGGAGTCAAGTACTATATTCAAACAAACAAAAAAAAGAAAAGAAAAAAAATTGACCGCCCAAGGACAAAAAAGTACCAGTCCAAGTTACTGGTGTAGTCAAGTACTAGATCCAAACAACAAAAATGAAAAAATTGACCGCCCAAGGACAGGCGCAGGCCCTGACAATGCTAGATACTTGAACTCGAGCCCGTGGGCGAATCCCTAGTAATCCGCACAACCGCAGGGCCTGCCGTCCAGGGCCCACAGGTCAAGAGAGAGAGAGAGAGAGAGAGCGCCGTGTATAAGCGCTCTCGTAAGTGTTCAGAGGAGTTCGACTGGTGAGCCTCGGCTGCGCTTATAAACAAGTCTAGAGCCCCCTCGACTAGCGAGGTGGGACTAAACACATAGCTCACGCGCACGCCGTGCTGCACAGCCGCGCGGGATGAGCAATCCGGGCCGAATATAACGACCCAGGCCGATGGCCCAACAAAGTACTTCGCCCCATTACAAAAATCCAGTAGATCACGTACGACAAAAAATAAAAAATGCACATAATTTTAAAAAAAACTCACAAGAAAAATCAGTTAATAAACAAAAATATTGTAAAAAGTTCAAACACATCTTAATGGTAAGAAGTAAAAAAAATAAAAAAATAAAAGACTGTAAAGAAAAATTTCAGAAACGAATTTACAAAAAGTTCAACTACTATAATTCATAAGGTTCAAGTACAAAAAAATAGTACTGTGCAGCGAAGATTTTTTTTTAATTTTATAAAATACCAAAACTATCATTATTCTTCTATAAAAAATAAAAAATGTGCTCCAAAATTCATGTAAAAAAGTAAGAAAAAAATATTATACAACAAACAAATTTGATTGGTAATTGACAACCTAAAATATATCAAGACTATCATTAATGTAATGTAAGTTCAGCAAACTCAATAAAAAAAGGGTTCTAAAAAATCATCAGCGATAGCACCGTCATGAAGTTATGAACATGAAAAATATACCAGTCAAAACAAAGGATGCCCATCAGTTCAACTATAGAAATTGTTCCAGTACTAATATAAAGAATGTATAAATAAAAACAGTTATACTTGAGCAGAACAATAGGAAAAACATTACATAACTTGTTCCATACCATTCTGATAATACCATACAATTCAACCATCTCACATGCAAATGTTTTAAAAGAAAAAATACTACAACATAATCAACCACACACAAATCTCACAACCGGCGTCATTTGCCACATTTAAACCTACAGCACATAAATTCTGAACGTCAGAGAGTCGTCTTCTCTCGAGAACATAACCATAACCACATCACCATCCTCAAATCCAAACTCAGCCACAAACTCCTTCCACCCAGTAGTTAGGTTGATGCAACCATCAAAGTCGATGTGGTAGGCAACATCCATCAACTGATACCCATTCTTGTCTGAAGTCTCCATCTTCAGAACACCAGAACTAGGAGCAACAATCCTAATCCTGGGTGACATTTTCTGCAAATGGGCATGGGAGTACAAAACAAAATGAACACCTGACATAATTGAATTTTTACACAGATATAGGAACGATTTGCATAACAAACTAAAATGGAAAAAATCTGAACCAAACAATAACACAAAACTAACTAGACATGTGAACTGACTAAACTGAAGAAATATACATATCAATACACCTACAGTAAAAACATCTATTCATAAACAGATCAGGGATTATACAAAAAAGGTTAAAATACTGTTAAGTAATGAACAAATACACACAGAAATCCCTACTGGTAAAATCTGACAAAACCAAATTAAAAAATATAGACAAGCTATTCATAAGACAAAACTGCAGATCCAGTCCATGGGATTCAAACAGAAACCAACAAGAAATTAGAAATCAAAACGAATAGAAACACATACCCATGATTCCTTCAAGTCACCATCCGTCAGGCGACAAACATAGGGTGTACGAAAACCATGGTTGCTGTACAGCAGACAAGAAAGTTGCCCACGCCGCTGAGTCTGAGTGAGCTCCAAACCAGACTCATACACACAGCCGTCAGCTATGCGCGCCATCTTTGCCAGGCATCCGCATGAACAATCCTCCATGGAACACACATGAATAGAGAAAAAGGCAACGAAGAGAAGAGAGAGGAACCTAGATCTGATTCTGGAGGAAGGAAGAAAAGGGAGGGGGAAGACTTGGCTACACACCACACATAGATGGATAGCGTTTATAGTCAGGGACACTCGCAGATTATAAAAATAATAAATAGGCAGATGGGCAGCCAACTGGTAGGAAATAGTTATTACACAAGCCATGCAACATTTGACCGCAAATCAGTTCAACTTCAGATAAACAAGAAGTTCAAAGGTGCACATGTCAAACATATGCAGACAAAACAACACATTCAGAGACAAAAACAAGTTGAATTCATTTAGTCATTCGGACATCTGCTCCCTCACAAAAAAAATCTTAAAACATAATATTCACTACATCAGTCATAACTATCAAAGAAACGACGCCATTTTGCCCTGGTGGATGGATGTGGAGCCATGGCTGCTCTCGCCCTAGCCCAACTAATGATCTGAATATGGTTCCTTCCCCTACCCTCTGGGAAAAGAAGCTCCAATTCATTGGAGTTGCAAGTATCCATCACCTCACGCGCAAGCCATCTGTTGAGCTCTGCCTCCAGTTCCTCCTCGGTAGCACGTTGTGCCATCTGCTGCGCCTGCGCCTCCTCCTCCTCTGCTCCGCTACTGCAGCCCTCACATCTATGGCGTCCCCCTCCTCCTCTATGACCTCTTCCAGCTCAGGATCCATCTCCCTTTTCTTTGGTTGCAGCTCGTAGGATGAAACTGATAGAAGGCTCGGGCTTTATAATCAAAGTGCAGAGCCATCGGTGCGGCTCCGATGTCAACACACAGTAATAAAACTTTGACACGCAGCAGTCCAACTACACATATGGCAGCAATTCAAAACAACACTGAAAAACACGCAACTTAATTACACAATTTGACCAGATTACAAGAAATCGCAGCTTACAGTCAGCCGTCATACACCACCTCCGCCAACGACAAAATAACATGGGAATCCGGGGTAGAAACAACTCAAAGAAGCAAAATTGACAACACAAATCTTTTCATACAATCCTTATATCTCTCCCTGCAACACCAATTCAAAAGTAAAACAACAGAAAAAGAAGAACATATTTCCATGGCGGGCGTGGAAAACGACCAAGAACACCAAAACTTGTAATCATAAATTACAGATGAAAATAATCTAAAAAAACTCTAACATAACGATAATTCTCACATCAAAAACGACAAACACGACGTAAATTGAGGCCCACGAACACCATAGTAAACACTGACGCCCAAAACACGTCCGCCGCCAAAATGTCCACGACGTCACCTTCGGTGACTACAGATCGCAAAACACATCCAGCTGAGCGTGCGCACGTGCGGAACCCCTTACATGTCTCCTCTAGCAATGAATGGCCCGTAGCATCGCGCCGGAGAATGACCGGAAGCTCCATGTTGCATCCCCTATTTCTGTCCATCATGCATGCAGGAAGATCAGTTCTAGTTGAAAAACACGTCAGTCCAAACTGTGAACTACGTCAGTACAGAGAGGGTAACAGAATAATATTCTGTTACGCGTAACAGAATAGCCCAGATATATATATTGTAAGTGCATCTAGTGCCACTCCTGGTTGGTTTTGGAGTGTTGACGACAAACATGGTTGAGGGACTAATGTGTTTGCGAGAATTGCAGAATGACACAGGAGTAGTCCCTCATTGATTCGGTTTACCTACCAGAGATGACCCCTAAAAATGTATGAAGACATTTAAGACAATGGTGGTCCGTGAAGACATTCACGTTGAAGATTATGACTTGTGAAGACATTCACTTGAAGACTATGGAGTGCGAAGACATAGTTTCTTTCGTAGTTTCCTTTTCTTCTTTATTGAGTCATAGGAACCACCGTACTGTTAAGTGGGGTCCAAGTGAACAAAGTCAGATGACTGAAGTGATGCTCAACCAAAATCCAATGTCTTCGAGTCTAAAGATAATGAGGGCAAATCTTATCCATAGTTGGATGAGTCAGCTTTGCTTGTAGCCCAAACCAAGCTGCCGCATGTGTTTGAAATCCGATTGGACACGTGTTGGTTCGTTAGTGACCCAGGGTCATTTTGGACATATCATGTCGGGTTGCCTCCTGGCTATAAATAGCCCACCCCCTACACCATAAATTGGTGGATGCTTAGAGTTAGTGCATGAATTTTATCATTTGAGAGCAACCCACCTACGAAGCCTTTGAGAGAGAGATCCTTGCAAGGACAAAGCCCAAAACACCCAGAGCCAAAGAGTGTTAGGCATCACTGAAGTCTTTCTATCTACGTGACCTGAAGACTTGTTACACTTGAGGACTGTGCATCCTCCAGCAGGTTAGGCGTCACGTTCTAAGCATCCAAGAGTCATTGTGGATCGCCAGTGAATGGAGTCTATGAAAGTTTGGAAGTCTACCTTGAAGAATTACCAGAGTGATTGGGCAAGGACTGGGCGTCCTTAGCTCAAGGGGAGTAAGGTGAAGACGCAATCTCCTGAGTTCAATCTCAGGCTCCCTAACCAGATGTACAGTTGTCGCAGCAACTGGAACTGGTCTACAACATCCTTGTCTTCACCAAGCCACTGGTCCTATCCCTTACTTTCCTTACTTTTCAGTTTGTCTTTGTGAAGTCATTGCCTGCCTGCCTGATCTGTTTAACTTCACTATGCGAAGACTATTACCTGTTTGGCTTCATACTGTCTTCCATTCCGATCTATACTACCTAGCTGCCATTAGTCTTCGTGCTTTCACTAAATTGCTTAATTAACTATGGCTTGTCTAGTGTAGTTCATCTTCCGCTGCATATCATATAGGTTCATTCTAATAGTTTGTCTTCAAAGACCTCGTGTTTTGAAGACTTTCATAAAAATCGCTTATTCACCCCCTCTAGTCGATAACTATCACTTTCAATTGGTATCAGATCAAGGTGCTCCCTTGTTTTGTGTGATTCAGTTTAACCACCTGGAGTTTTAGCTATGTCGACTGCAGGGATAATGAAGGTCTTTGCTGCGTGCCCAGTCTTTGATGGCACTGATTACCCCTACTGGAATAATAAGATGCATATGCATCTTGAAGCCATTGCATCGACCTCTGGCATGTCGTCATGACTAGCGTTCCCAAGGTCGGTGAAGGTGTCACCACTGCTGATGTCAAGAGGTTCGCGCAACTGGACTCAACCGCCAAGAACATCATCTGTGGTCATTTGACCAAAGGACAGTATGGCCATGTGAGTGCTCTGGAAACTGCAAAGCTAGTCTGGGACTGGCCGTCCAAGGTCAACGAAGGCATCTCTACTCAGAGAGATTCAAGAATTGAAAATATCTTCAACCGCTTCAAGAGAAACGACAATGAGAATGTCCAGCTCACGTTCGATCGCCTCACTGATATCACCAATGATCTTCGCGCACTCGGTGCCACTGAGATCACCAAGCGTGAAATTGTGAAGAAGCTATTAAGATCACTTGACAGCTCATTTAACACCTTGGCACTAATGATTCAACAATGCCCTGACTTCAAAGATCTCAATCCATCTGACATACTTGAGAGGCTCAACACACATGAGTTTCAGCTATCTGAGAAGAGAGATATCTATGGCCCCAACTATGGCCAATCCCGTGCTTTGAAGGCAAAAGTTGTTTCCTCGTCTGAAGAAGAATCGAGAATCTGACTACAGTTCTGGTGATCCTGGTGACATTGGCAAAGAGCTAGCAATGCTTTTGAGAAAGTTCCAAAAGTTCTCCAAGAAGAATTGCTTTGGAAAGTCTTCAGGATCTAGCTCAAGAAATGATGAGGTTTCCTCTCGTGACCACAAGAAGAGAACATGCCACAAATGCAAGAAGCCAGGACATTACATATTTGAGTGTCCTCAATAGGACAAGGAAGCTTCAAAGTCTTCTTCAAAGTCTTCATCAAAATCTTCGTCTCATAAGAAGAGCTCATCTGGCAAGGCTCGTGCGTTCATCGGCAAAGATATGGATTCAGATGAGGAGTCTGCTTTTGACGAGGCGGAGGTGGAGTCTGAGGAGGAGTCAGATCCAGGCATGGAAAGCCTTGCTCTAGCTTCAGCAATCGTTGCCAAGTCCATCTTTAACACTGAAGACAATGGTCACGTCGCTGACGCTGAAGCCAGTGATGAGGACGACACTGCTCCAACCTACTGCTTCATGGCACGAGGTGCCAAGGTAAATTCACGCGATGCTTACTTTGAAACCTCCAGTGAAGATGACTCTGAGTATGAATCCAAACCTAGCTATAAAACTCTTGCTAAAATTGCAACTAAACAACAAATTACTATGGAACACATTCAAAAGTTGCTAGACAAAAGCGATGACCTGTTGGACGCGAAAATGAATCGAACTCAGTCCTTTATCAAAGACATAAAAAAAATCTTCGTGTTAAGTACGAGGAACTTGAAAGTCATCATGAAACCCTCTCAGCCTCTCATGAGAAGCTTTCCTATGATTATCTTCAAAGGAAGCAAGATCTTGAGAAACTGAGAGCGTCTCATAAGATCTTCAAAAGGTGAACGATTCACTACTCGCCCAATAGATCAGTTCCGTTCAGGAAGATTTTGTGCCACCATGTTTAAAATGTCTTGAGCGTGATAATGTTGTCTCTGTTGCTGGATGTTCCACTACTTCTGATGTTGCAATATCTTCAACTGCTGATGTGGTAACTAACCCCTCTACTAAGGATACATCTACTATTGCTGATGAGAATGCTAGGTTGAAGACTTTTCTTGAAACTGGCATGTACAAAAGTGTCAAAGGGCATCAGACACTATGTGATGTCCTTAAGAAATAGGTTCTGAACTGAAACCCTAGGAAAGAGGGTGTTGGGTTCAAGAGGAAAATGAATGTTGATGGTTCTTACTGGAAGCCTGAGCAGTACCCCAAAACTACGTGGGTTGCTGCACAGGGCCCTTCAGTGGACCCATCCACCTTATCTGGTTTCACCTGTGCTAACCCCGTTATCATTGATGAATCCTTTGACGCCAATTATAAGCTGTTTAAGAATCAGAATGGTGAAGTGTTTGCCAGGTTTATTGGTACTAACTACTGGAATGGGCCACCTTTGAAGAAGATTTGAGTGACCAAAAGTTGTCTTGAGAAGCTTCTTGTGAATGTCATCATGACACCACCTGGGAAGAAGACAAACCCCAGACTAAAGGCTTAATATGGCCCAAAGGCTTCATACAGACAGAGGACCTCAGAAGGTCACCCTAACACCAATGTTTTGTAGGGAAACCATCATCACACTCATGAATATGAGTGTGTTTCTTCTAACGGCTATATTCACAAATCTAAGAACTTTTCTGCATATTCTTATGAGTATTATTCACTTCCTGCAAGACTATTTCCTAGGGCTCCAAAGCCAAAGTTCTCAGATGTTGCACTTAGACTTATTGCTTCTAAGCCACCCCTGAAGATGTGGGTGGTTAAGAAGAATTAACTTTCTCTTGCAGGGAAATGTCTCCAGCCGGAAATCAAAGACTTCTGACGCTAATGCTGGGGACCTAAAATATCTTGTGGGATGCAAGATAAAGAGCCAAAATGGTCTTACCATATATTTCGTCCAAGGATTTGTTGACAAGCATCATATCTTACCTAAAAAGAATCTAAACTTTGATAGTCATTGTTACGCGTTAGTGTTATCAAACGGTTTTTAACCCCTTTCCGTGACGGCATTTGGAACCGTCGCCTAGTAAGTGACTGCGATAGGGGGGGTCCTTCCCACACGATCTAGAAACCGTTGGGGATATGCCCTATTGGCACACAAGCTCGGTAAAATGAGGTCGTGTGCGACCGACGAGTGATCAAATACGGTTATACGTACAATAGTGCTAAAAAATTCAATTATGCAGGCGAAATCGTTTCCGGTCGTAAGTTCATCCCACACAGTCAGTCCCCGGTCTTTCGTTCGTATATACATCCCACACAGTCGCTCCAAGGAAAATGTTTCTATTCGCAGGTACATCACACACAATTTTCCCCATTAAAATGTTTGTGATAGTGTTTCCATTGCACACGGTATTAACAATTTTATTGTTTGTGTTATTGAATGCATCACACACGGTGCGTGGAAGAAACTGTATGGCAAAGGCTGTCCATCACACACAGTTTTTATGTGGTAAACCTTTGCGCCAGGTGGCCTAACACAAACATTCTTCAAGAGGATGTCGTGTGTGATTGTTCATTATCCAACACGGTTTATTCCTAGAAACTGTGTGTGTTGCCGGAGGTCAACACACACGGTGTTTTCTCAATAACCATTTGCAATAGAAAAACGCAAATAGCAGGCTAATTATCCTATTAAATCCATTTATTGATCTAATTGACGCCACTTTCAATCCTTTTTTCTGTCAATAATAGATCTATTCCTTATCTAGTTTGTACTGCCTTTTTTCCCTTTATTTCCCTTCTCAACCAAGAGATCGGTTGGGTATCCAGTCTCTTCTACTTTCTTGTGCTATTTCCTCTTTGAATCAAGTCCTATATTCATGCTACAACTTTCCCTCCTTTGTTGTTTGAACCAGGTCCTAGATTCGACTACATGAAGTAGCTTTACCTCTAATCATACTAAAAATTTAGGTGGCTTTGGAAGAGTTGATGGAAGTAGAAAAACATCCACATGCAGCCTCGTGGGGGTATTGGGACAGTAGAGCAAGGCCGCTTTCGGAGGAACATATACCTGAGGGTCGTCGGGATGTGTCTAGGAGGGCAGCGGGAGGTCGGATCTTCCCACAATACGGCAGGCAGGAAGAAGGGGTCTGAGGACCTCCCGAGTCGATGTTGTGTCAAAAAAAACGTCACGGGTAGAGGAACGGGGCCCGTCGGCAGCTGTGGGTTTCCTGCCTCGCCGCTGATGGCCGTGTGAACCATGTACCTAGTCTCCTACACACGCCGGCCGAAGGGATCCGGCCGGATCTGTGACTAGCAGTGAGCAGAGAGAGTTGCTACCGCTATCTTGTTTAGATCTGGAGAGGATGAGAGAATGAAGAGAGCAACTCTAGTAAAGCAAGCGCTCAGGCTCCTGCCTATATATATAGTGGAGTGATTATCTTTTTGTCTCCACAATAAGCATTTCTATTTGTGTACATGGCATTAAAGAAAGAAACTCTATATTACGTGACTAACTGCATGTCGCACTTTGTACTGTACTGTACTACTCCTACTTACTTGTACTACTAGTAGTATTGTTCACTTGTGCTCCCCGACCCTCCATTCATTGAGCAACCACACGAGTGAATAAACATATAGTACTAGTACTATTTATATATAACGAACAAGCTCGAACTATTTTGGCTTTGAGATATCGATGGTACGGTTTGACCATATTGCATCAATGGACTCAGTACTTTGAAGTAACCTTATACGTATAAACACATGCACGATTTACATTCTGTATCTAGCTTCAACTATATTTTCTTACATGTACCACATTTTTATTTTGGTTTTCTGCTCCATGGCGCAATTCATCGATACAAAATTATACTAGGAGTATTTAAAAGTTGAGGGCGGGGCTTTTCTCGGGTAGTACGCGCGGCAGTTTTCACGTAGCCGGTTTGACAGAGAAGCGAGGAGGGTGAGGGACTAGCAGATTCTAACTTACTGCTGGAAAGGCAGGGCTGTGTGATTTGATGGCTCGTTACTGCTGGAAAGATGGTGTCTTGTGATATGACTGCTCATTATAGTCATTATTACGGCGGCGCTACGACCGGGGTGATGCCCCCCTTTCGTTCCCCACTCTAATCCTATGCATGGCATGTCGACCGGGGTGTTGGATCTCCCACATGTCGGCGACGTAAGAAGGAGCAACGAATCATGTGGTATATTGACCCCCATTGTATTTCATGTCAAATTTTGACTATAGATTGAACTAACAAAATGTTCATGCATGTTACCAAAAATGATATCATTCAAAACTATGTTCAAATACAAATCCAACGACATAATTTTTGTTGACGTGCATTAACATTTTTTAAGCTAAATCTTTGGTCAAAATTTGGCACAAACTACAAAGGTTACCATAGAAAACAATGTGGTGATATGGCCATAAAAAACAATGTACTACAGTCTAGTCTCTAGCATGTACTACTCCTCTTCCTCCTCCTCTCGGTTCATCGCCATCATACTTTCCCCATTCCTTTGTTTTTAGCATCCTACGAATCAAAGAGACCCTTAGACTGGTTTAGGTCCGGTCATGTTTTTTCCGATGTGTTACGCCCAAAATTTAATGAACGTGCTCCGGTTTCTATGAATCCGGTTTGCATGTAGTAATTCATTCATTTATTTATTCTCTACAGGGGGTTGCATGTAATTCATCAGGTCTGAAATGTAAAGTACATCGACATGGTTGCATATGCTCTAAGTCGTGCATCCACTATGAATCAGATGCTCTATGTCCCACATGTCGGCGAAAGGAAGCACTTGGAAATAGCCTAGGTGTACATATAGGAGGAAAAATGCGTGAAAAATTATGTACTGAAGCGTAGCTGCAGTTCGAATAGGAGACCTAAAGTGATGACAGGTATAGGTCGCACGCACCCAACTAGTGGTACTAGACATATGAGTACTCAGTACTCCTATTCTATCAACATGAGTTCCATCTGACAACGGTGAGGGAGTCCTGGATTAGGGGGTATCCGGATAGCCGGACTGTGTACAACGTCCGGACTATTGAAGTGTGAAGATACAAGACTCAAGACTTCGGCCCGTGTCCGGATGGGACTCTACTTTGCGTGGAAGGCAAGCTTGGTGATCCGGATATTGTGTTTCCTTCCTTGTAACCGACCCCATGTAAACCCTAGCCCTCTCCAGTGTCTATATAAACCGGAGAGGTTGATCCTTAGGCGGCCGATCACAATTACAATCATACCATCATAGGCTAGCTCTTAGGGTTTAGCCTCTATGATCTCGTGGTAGATCTACTCTTGTACTACCCATATCATCAATATCAATCAAGCAGGAAGTAGGGTTTTACTTCCATCCAGAGGGCCCGAATCTGGGTAAACATCTGTGTCCCGCACCACCTGTTACCATCGGCCTTGACGCACAGATCGGGACCCCCTACCCGAGATCCGCCGGTTTTGACACCGACATTGGTGCTTTCCTTGAGAGGTCCTTTGTGTTGTCGCTATTAGGCTCGATGGCTCCTTCAATTATCATCAACGGCGTTGTCCAGGGTGAGGCTTTCCTCCCCGGGCGGATCTTCGTGTTCGGCGGCTTTGCACTGCGGGCCAATTCGCTTGGCCATCTGGAGCAGATCGACAGCTACGCCCCTGGCCATCAACTCAGGTTCGGAAACCTGAACTACATGGCGGATATCCGCGGAGACTTGATCTTCAACGGATTCGGGCCAGCACCAGGAGCGCCGAACAGTCGCGATGAGCACGGCTTAGACCTGCTGTCAGACGATGCTCGGGACATCATCCCAGCAGAAGCCTCGGATCTAAGTCCGGGGCAGGCTGCGTTGCCTAAGGACGGAGGGCTGGATCCCGCCCCGCAGGCCATACCCTCATCGGCGATGGAGCCGAACACACGCCTCACCTCTGAGGGAGCCTGTGACTCCGGACCCCCGGATTCGTATCCGGTCGTAGGTTCCAGTCTGCGCGTCCCCGAACCCTTCGAGCCTGGTTGGGCTCCGGTGATGGAGTTCACTGCGGTGGACGTCTTTCAGCACTCGCCCTTTGGCCACATGCTGAACTTATTGAAGTATCTCTCTTTGTCAGGAGACTCTGGGCCGAACTGTGTCCGGCTTGAGTGGGAAGCAGACAACGATGGAATTCGTTGCCCACCCACCACCCACTTCATTGCCACGATCGATGATCTAACCGACGTGCTTGACTTCGACTCCGAAGACATCGACAGTATGGACGACGATGTAGGAGAATTACAGGAGCCACCACTCACCGGGCGGTGGACGGACACCTCCTCATACGATATATATATGGTGGACACTCCGAAGGAAACAAATGGCGATGAGGCAACAGAGGATAACCCCTCGGGAAGAAAAACAAAGTATGGGCGTCTTCGACACCGCTCCAAGCCCCGCCACAGCAATACCGGCCCCGAAGACGAAAATAATCCGGATGGCGCCGAAGAAGAATATGACCCTGACTAGCCCGCCTTCGACCAGGCCGAATAGGAAGATGAGCAGGTCAGCCCAGAAGAATAGGCGACAGACGTATACCCGGAGGAGGACAACTACATGCCCCCCTTCGAAGACGAGATTAGCCTCGGCGAAGACGAATTCGGCGTGCCAGAGGATCCCGTGGAGCAGGAGCGCTTCAAGCGTAGGCTTATAGCCACTGCGAGAAGCCTGAAGAAGAAGCAGCAACAACTCCAGGCTGATCAAGATCTACTCACAGATAGATGGACTGAAGTCCTGGCAGCCGAGGAATATGGACTTGAACGCCAAACGGCTGACCGGCCACCCCGTGGCCGGGATAAAACAGGATATCAGCCCGGATACCAGCCCGCACCCCCACACCGATATACTACGGCCCAGGGAACAAGCAAGACCTGCAAGATATTCTGGAAAACAAAGCAGGACAACCAAGATAGATCTATGGATCGCGGGGGCGCGCCCCAGCGCGCGACGATGATCATCGTGCCGGATACATCATCAACAAGTCCCGCCGGGCCGAACACAGCAACCCACACCAATTCGAGCTACGTAGCCACATAGCCCGGCACAGAGGCGCCGCACACCCCCTCTGCTTCATTGACGAAGTGATGGATCATGAATTCCCAGAAGGGTTCAAACCCATAAATATCGAATAATACGATGGCACCACAGACCCCGCAGTATGGATCAAAGATTTCCTTCGCCACATTCACATGGCCCGCGGAGATGATCTACACGCCATCAAGTATCTTCCCCTTAAGCTCAAAGGACCATCCCAGCACTGGTTAAACAGCCTGCGAGAAAATTCAATTGGCAGTTGGGAAAACCTGGAAGAGGCATTCCTTGATAACTTCCAGGGCACATATGTGCGACCACCAGATGCCAATGACCTGAGCCACATTACTCAACAGCCCGGAGAGTCAGCCCGGAAATTCTGGACTCGGTTCCTTACTAAAAAGAACCAAATAGTCGATTGTCCGGACGCTGAAGCCCTGGCGGCTTTCTAGAATAATATCCGTGACGAGTGGCTCGCTCGACACCTCGGCCAGGAAAAACCCAAGTCTATGGCAGCTCTCACAACCCTAATGACCCGCTTTTGTGCAGGTGAGCATAGCTGGTTGGCTCGCAGCGGCACCACGGCACATTCCGGCACCTCGGACAGCCGCGATGCTAACGGCAAGCCACGACGTAACAGGCATAAGAGACGGAACAACGGCGACCACACTGAAGACACGGCGGTCAACGCCGGATTCAGCGGATCTAAGTCCGGTCAGCGGAAAAAGCCGTTCAAAAGAAATAAACAGGGACCATCCAGCCTGGACCTCATACTGGAGCGCTCGTGCCAAATTCATGGCACCCCGGACAAGCCAGCCAACCACACCAATAGAGACTGCTGGGTGTTCAAATAGGCAGGTAAGATAAACGCCGAAAACAAGGACAAGGGGCTGCACAGCGACGATGACAAAGAGCCCCGGCGTCCGAATATGGGGGGACAAAAGAAATTTCCCCCAGGTGAAAACGGTCAATATGATCTACGCCACTCACATCCCCAAGCGGGAACGGAAGAGAGCACTACGGGACGTCTATGCGATGGAGCCAGTCGCCCCCAAATTCAACCCATGGTCAGCTTGTCCGATCACCTTTGATCGTAGGGATCATCCTACTAGCATCCGTCATGGCGGCTCAGCTGCATTGGTCTTAGACCCAATCATCGACGGATTCCACCTCACGCGAGTCCTTATGGACGGCGGCAGCAGCCTGAACCTGCTTTATCAGGACACAGTGCGCAAAATGGGCATTGACCCTTCAAGGATCAAGCCTACTAAAACCACCTTTAAAGGTGTTATTCCTGGAGTAGAGGCCCGTTGTACGAGCTCTATAACACTGGAAGTGGTCTTCGGATCCCTGGACAACTTCAGGAGCGAAGAGCTAATCTTCGACATCGTCCCTTTCCACAGCGGCTACCACGCACTGCTCGGACGAACCACATTCGCTAGATTCAATGTGGTACCACATTATGCATACCTCAAGCTAAAGATGCCAGGACCGCGCAGGGTCATCACTATCAATGGAAATATGGACCGCTCCCTTCGAACAGAAGAGCATACGGCAGCCCTCGCTGCAGAAGTACAATGCGGCCTACTCCGACAAACCAATCCGGCGACAACTTCGAGTACAGTCAAGCGAGTCCGGAGCACCCCGCAACAGGATCATCAAGAATGCCAAGAGCGTGATTAGAAGTTCGGCCTCCGCCCAAGCCCCTTCAAAGCAGCATTCGCACCACGCGTACACAATTACACACTCAAGATACCATGGGCATAGGCAGAGGCACATCAACGACTCAGTCAATAGTGCGGGTAACCACCAAATACCTTCATACTCTTTCCCTCTTACATTTCAGGACACCGCGTTAGTTCAACATCCTCAGAAGAGCCGAATTGCCGAACTTACATGGGACAGACATCCAAGGAGGCAACAGACGTTGTGCACAGAAGGAAATACCCAGGTGGAATCTATTTACGATCATTATACTTGCTTTCTCTATCTGTACACAACCTGCCCTTGGATAGGACATGTCAAATAGTCCTATTTTATCTCTGCTTAATGCATCCATTGTAAACATACGCTTAAACGTATTTTTCGTCAATGGGAGATTATATATAGCGTCAGCTTATTATCCTTCTTTGAGCATTTTTTTCTCTTATAAATGTTTATTTGATATTGCATCCGTACACCTTGGTGCGGTCAGTTTGCCAGGGGCTTCTCACGGCACCCCGTAATATGGCAAATAAAAGTCTGAACACTTTCAACAGTGCGGCACCCCGAACTTATAGCACTATGTGCATCAGCGCCGAATCATGTCTTGGGTCTATAGTTGGGATAGCCCAGCTCCCTTGTTTTGGTGCCTTACGTTCCGTTATATCGGCTAAGGTAGCGTAGGGAGAACTACTGTGATTGTGTCCCGGTTCTTTCGAATGAGCACCTCAGTAGAGAAAGCCGAAAACTGACCGGCATGATGTGGCGAGAGCTGGTCGCTGTTCAAGAGGTCTTAAAATCCTTAAAGATTTTCCGCTTTAGGCGATATATCGGCTTCGTCCGATCTAGGCCTGTATATCACCCCGATTCGGCCTTCCGGATTCTAGGGGCTTTGCCGAAATTTAAAATTGTAGACTTCTATGGCTAAGTGAAAGTTATAAAGCCGCATAGTCCGATTTCCTTGGTCGCTGCGCCGGACACCTCCTTAATGGACCAAACATTTGGATAAAGAGTGTCCGGGTTTTCCACGAACACCCCAGTACTAGTTACGTGGGGGAGGAAGCCGACGACTGGCCTACTTTCAGAATTTTATAAACAGCCGCACAGAAGGTAATATTTTAAATAACAAAAGCGCTACATAGCGCAAGTAACTTCGTCCTTAAAATACAAACATGACAGAAGTGAATTCATTCAAAAATGGTGTCCTTGGTACATTCGTCAGCCACGAGACGAGCACCCTTCATAATGCGATCATAGTACATCTCGGGATGATGATGCACCTTGCCCTCCGGCGGCCCGTCCTTGACCAGCTTCTCCGCATCCAGCTTGCCCCAATGCACCTTGATGCGGGCAAAGTCCTGGCGGGCACCTTTGATACAAACGGAGTGCTTGATCACCTCCAGCCGCGGGCAGGCATCCACCATCCGCTTGATCAGGCCAAAGTAGCTACTGGGCATGAGCTCACCAGGCCACATCCGGACTATGAAACCTTTCATAGCCAGTTCGGCAGTCCTGTGGAGTTCGACCAACTGCTTCAGTTGGTCACTCAGAGGCATCGGGTGTCCGGGCCCAGCATACTAGGACCAAAACAGCTTCTCTGTTGAGTTCCCCTCCTGGGCACGGTAGAACTCCGCGGCGTCTGATACGCTGCGTGGCAGATCTACGAATGCCCCTGGAGAGCTCCGAATTCGAGTAAGTAAAAGAAACGCCTCCTCCACATGTTTGCTTTGCATAAAGAACTTCTTACCCGCTGCTATCTTCTTGGCCTTCTGGATCTCCTGCTGTGCTTTCTCGGCTTCGGCCTTGGCGTCTCTTAAATTCACAAGGGCCTTCGCAAGCTCGGCCTCTTTCGCCTTTAGATCATGCTCCACGGACTCGTATTTCTGGCCAAGGTCCTGGAGCTCTTGCTGTACCTCACCTACCCTAGCACTTTGCTTTTCGCGCTCCTTACATTCCGAGGCCGCCTTGTCTTCGGCCTCGGACAGTGCCTTTTTTAGGGACGCCACTTCGGCGGTGGCCCCTTTTACACAGTCATGACACTTAGGTGTTAGACTCACCAATTCTGCCTATCCTTAAATGCATAAGAGCGGGAATCACTTACCCTTGTTCTCTTCGAGCTGCCTCTTCGTGAGGTAGAGCTCTCCCTGCGCCTGCTCCAGGTCCCGCTTTAGTTCGGCAACCTCGGCAGTACAGGCAGCAACAGCAAGCAGCACAGCCTGCTTACTTATTATTAGACTCCTGCGGATTATACTTGACCCTCCGTTTGGCTTTTCTTTCCGAACACCAAACAGAGTATCAGGGGCTACTACCTATCGGGTGGTAATTTTGCACATATTTATTACTTACCTCAAAGCCTGTCAGGAGGCTGGTGCAAGCTTCGGTTAGTCCGCTTTTGGCGGACAAAACCTTCCGAATCACCGTACTCATGAGAGTACGGTGCTCTTCATCCATGGAAGCACCGCGAAGCACTTCCAGCAGACAGTCCGGCGCCTCGTGCGCAACAGAAGTCCTCGATACAGACGGCTCGCCCTCCCTAACGAGGGGTCGCCCGCCTGAGTCCGGAACCATCGAAGGTTCCGGTATTGTGTTCGGCGGAGAGCCCGGCTGGCCATGGCTCTCGTCGACACGATCCGCGGGGATCTTAAACCCCGCGTGTTCGACATCTGCGACCCCGCCTTGGGGCGTCTCCAGAGTCACATCCCCCCGCTCTGGGAGCCAAGTAGTGGCTGTCGGAAGCGAATTCATCTCCGAATCACTTAGGGATCCGAAGGAAGATACCTCAGGGTGATCCCTGGCCGGACTGCACGTATGTTCGGCGTTAAACAAAAGCTATGGAGTGAAGTTTTGACGGAGTGCAGACACTTACGATCGCACTGGGGGCTTCCCCCTCGGCAGCCACCCCTCCTCGCTGAGAGTGGTCGTGGCGGAGTAGTTCGGAAGGGGCACCTTCCCCTTCGTGGACGCCCCAGCCTCCCCTCCTGGGGTGGCTTTCCTCTTCTTCTCCCCCCAGTATGGGGAGGTAGAATCTCTTCCTGATTCCCCCCGCCTCCGCGGGAGGAATCTGTCTCATCATCGTCAGACGACAGGGGTATGACGGCCTTACGGCGAGTGCCTTTTCGGCCCCCTAGTCCGCCTCCCCGGGCCCCTCATCCTTTCTGGATGGGGTGTCTTCTTCTTCTTCCTCCTCCCCTTCATGGGAGGAGTTCGCCGCGTCGTCTTCGGACGAGGCTTCTGGCACAACCTTACGCTGGAGACCCTTTCGGATCCCCGGATCCTTCTTCTCGGCCTTCTTCTCTGGCACCTTTTATGGTGCCAGGACCAGCATCTTCGTCAGGAGAACATCAGCTGGGCCTTCTAGCAGCGGGGCCAGACAGTAAACCTGCTCCGCTGTCTCCACATAATCCTGAAGCAAACATGCATAACTACTTAAGGCTCTCCCATGAATATACTGGAAAGAACCGGGTCTGGTGGCAGTACGAGAACTCACCTGGCTAGGAGCCCACGCGGCGTGAAGCCCGCGGTCCTCGGATGTGGGAGGAGGTACTTTGGAGGCCTTGAATAGCACCTTCCATGTGCCTTTGTGCGTCATGTCGTAGAGCTTCAGGAGCGTCCGGTGTTCGGTCGGGACGAACTCCCACAGATTGACTGCCCGCCTCTGGTAGGGCAGGATCCGGCGAACGAGCATGACCTGGATCACATTGACAAGCTTGATGTTCTTGTCCTTCATGCTTTTGATGCATGTCTTGAGTCCGGTCAGCTCTATAGAATCACTCCAGGACAGGCCCTTCCTTTCCTAGGAGGTGAGTCGCATGGGGGCTCCGGATCTGAATTCGGGGGCCGCTGCCCAGTTGGCGCCGTGCGGCTTAGTGATGTATAACCACCCCGATTTCCATCCTTTTACGGTCTCCGCAAAGGAGCCGTCGAGCCATGTGACGTTGGGCATTCTGCCCACCATGGCCCCTCCGCACTCCGCTTGTTGGCCGCTTACAACCTTTGGCTTCACGTAGAAGGTTTGCAGCCATAGGCCGAAGTGAGGTCGGATGCGGAGGAAGGCCTCGCATACGACGATGAACGCCGAGATGTTGAGGATGAAATTTGGGGCTAGATCATGGAAATCTAGCCCGTAGTAGAACATGAGCCCGCGGACGAAGGGATGGAGTGGAAATCCCAGTCCACGGACGAAGTGGGCGACGAATACGACCCTCTCGTGGGGTCCTAGGGTAGGAATGACCTGCCCGGCGTCCGGTAGCCGGTGCGCTATGTCCGCGGCCAAATATCCGGTCGCCCGAAGATTTGTGATGTGCTTCTGCTTGACGGTGGAGGCCACCCACTTGCCTCCTGCTCCGGACATGTTTAGCTGTGAGGAGAAGACTTGGTGTCGGTGTACTAAGGTAGGGGTACCTCAGTACCCCAACTTGTGCACGGGCAGCCCCAGCTCCCCGCCACCAGATCCATCAAATGCTTGCCGGAGACCATCTCCGCCCCACACCAAGCCGTTCAAGAACAAAGTATATAGGATAGAAACTCAAGACCCCGGCAAGAGGAGCTTGCGGAAGGCCATTCCAGTGCTCAAGGCCACATTACTCCTGCAGATCCCCGGCGAGAGGAGCTGCCGGGAGGACCAAGATCACATCACGAAGACACGCCTCGGCGCCCAGCGCCCGGCGAGGACCCGGGGCGGCAAGTCACAGAGCCCGACAAGCCCCGGCCCGCAAGATCAAGGCCCGGCAAGGTGCTTGCCGGGAGAGCTATGCTACGTGCCCGACTCCAGCTCATTTGCCCACGCTCGCCTCCAAATTTCTCCAGAGACGCGTGGCGGGTGGCTGTCTTGCATGAAGAATGCGGTGGCACTCGGTGGTGGCTTCCGCCGTGGCGAAAGAAGACGCAATGGCGGAGCTTTTGGGGCGACGGCGACGGGCATTTAATGCCCTTGTCCCCTCTCATCAAAAGTAGGTAGAAAGCATCGTAGCTGCACTGCTCCCAAGACTGCTCCAACTACCACCTCTTTTACGCTTTTACCCTCTACCTCACGTTGACACCTGTCGGTGACCCCTTGCCCTATAAAAGGAGGCCCATGCACAACGTAGAGGAGGTTCCAACCATTCGCTATTCTCGCAAGAGGGTTCCGCGACTGGCTACTCTCGCGAGGACTTCACACACCACTCCACCGTTTTGCTCGCATTCTTGAGCAAGATCAAATACAACACAATGCAGCAGTAGGGTTTTACGCGACCATCGCGCCCGGTTGGGTAAAATCCCCGCGCATCGCCTCGATCTGCTCTCCGCGCAGCCTCCGCCTGCATCAACACACGAAGGGGCCCGCCCCATAGGTGCCGCGCCACCCATCGGGTCATGCGACATCTCTCGCGCGCGCTAGGGGCGCCGAGGTTGTGCGAACCTGATCCGCGTTCGCGGCCAAAGACTCTTCATCAACCTCTCCACCGCCGGCAGCTTCATCGACAATCGTGTCATGGCCTCAAGACGAGCTTCGAGGGTCGCAGACCCATCTCCGTCTTCCCCGCCGCCGCCGGAGCCGACGGCAGGCGGAGGAGACGCCGGTGGAAGGGTGGACACCGGCGAGGGCGCTCGCGGTGCCACCAGATCCAGGGACAGGACGGAGGACCGCGCCTCGGCCTCCGTAGATCCGTGTCCACTCCAGCATATAGCGGCCCAGCGGCGCCATACCGCGAGAAGGTGGTATCCGCCAGCTGGGACAAGAGCAAGCAGGGGGTTCGCGGGACGCTCTGGACTGCTGTCCATGCATGAGCAAAGCGAAGGAGGTCGAGGCAGGATTCTGCTCCCCCTAACATTATTAGGGACCCGAGTGTATCCGCCCTCGCACCGCTTCGCTCCCGCTCCCCTCGGCCCGCAAGCGCCTATCCTGAGCGCACGATGTCGCCGAGAGACGCGCTATTGAGCTCTAAGTCCGCAAGGACGGCTCGTGCTCCACCCGACAAACGTACCTCCTCGAGCGCGGTAAGCCCGGTGAGGACAGCTTTGGTGCTCGCCCCGCAAGCGCGCCTCCCGAGCGCCAGCGCCACCGCCATGGACACACCGTTGAGCTCCACCAGCGAGCGCAAAGAAAAAGAAAAGCTAAGTCGCCGAGCCTTCGTGCGAGCACTCTTTAATTTCATACTTTTATATGTTATACCCTCGCGCATTCGTCCTTTGTGCGCGAAACTCTGGCGCGGGAGGAGCTCGCTTGCGGATGGTCGCACCTTACTTCGCTTCAACACGCCAACGAAGTTAAGAGTAAGCCGCGACCAGCCAAGGCGCTCGCTTTCGCTTCGAGCCTGCTCAGCAAGTTAAGTGCGTCGCGGCAGACGCTGCAAGGTTGCTTGCGGAGGCGACACCAGCCAAGCGGGCTTGCCGACGCTCCGCACTCAGCAAGCGTGTTGAGCACCGGCAAGTTACCTAGAAGCGTAGGGTGAAAGCACACCAAGGGTGCAGGGCAGAGGGTATAACGTGGCGAGGCATGCCGTGAAACGTCGTCCGTATGAGAGACTTGGGCGCAAGAGGAGCCAAGTCGTGGCCCAGTTGCGTACTTGTTTTGTTTCCGAGTCCGCTCAACAAACACAAGTGTGCTGCAGCACCCTTATCTTGCTTCCGAGCCACGCTCAGCAAGTTAAGCGTCGCAACTGGCCCGACAAGGTTGCTTGCCGGAGGCGACGCCACCAGCGGGCTGTCCCGCGGTCACTAAGCGTGTCCGCCCCGGCAAGCTCCCCAAGAGCGTAGAGTACAAACATACGAAGGACAAAGCCCGGCATCGCATTGCTTAACCAAGATTTATATACACATACACATACATGTGCGCTGAGCAATTGCATATCTACCTCAGCTATTTTCATGGCTAAAATTGCAGCGACAAGAAGGAACCAAAAGATCGCACCCGCGCCTGGGGCCCGGCGAGTCAGGGTCGCCGGGGGCTGCGGATGCCAAGGTTTTTCTTCGGCGAGCCAGCCTCGCTGGGGGCTGCGAGCATCGAGATTCGTCTCCGGCGAGCTAGTGTCGCCGGGGGCTGCGATTTCAGATAAGTTTTTCATCCCTCATCATGCATCCTCTCATGGACCGGAGATGCGGATCTGCGTCTTTGAACGATCGTGTCTTGTAAAACTCAGTGCGTGGAGGAACCGAGTCGTGACCCGTTATGCATTTGGTTTGTTTCGAGTCCGCCAACAAACCCAAGTGTGCCGCTGCACCTCTATCTTGCTTCCGAGCCTGCTCAAGCAAGATAGGCGTCATAATCGCCCGACAAGGTTGCTTGCCGGTGACACCACCAGCGGCTGTCCCATGGTCGCTAAGCGTGTTAGCCCGGCGAGCTCCCGATAGCGTAAGAACACACAAGGCACGAGTCAAGTAAAAGACTCAGTCCGCAAGCTTTCCCTCTTTTCATTAAAAACATCCAATTCAAGACAAGTCCATGGAGGATGAAAAACATGATAGAGAGGATTACAAGTTCTTAAATGCAGCTAAATGCCCGAGGGCTTACAATCTGAAAAGATAAGGTGCCGTGATCCCTCTCTGTTTCTCTGCTCAGGAGTTCAGGAGGTAGGTCAAGGAGCTCCCTGCAAGATAGGCTTGCTGGAGAGAAGACCCGGCAAGAAGAGCTTGTCGGGAAGGCGAAGGAGCGCCTAGGAGGCGTGGCGGTGGCGCCCGCCGTGCCCCAGAGCTGCGCAGGTGACGGGCATGGGGAACGATGCCCGGAGAGCCAGCTGCAAGTCCTCAAGGCCACAGAGAGCCACGGGCGCCAGAAGACCCCAAGAGAACACCCGGGGCCGCCAGAGCTTGGCGGAGTCGGAGGCGGGAGGCGAGCTTGAAGACGGGGTAGTGGGGCGTCGGCCTGCTGTCGAAGGCTACTCGCCCTCGTCTTTGCGACGTAACGGCCTTGCCGCCACTCCCCTCTTCCTCTTCCGCAGCCTCCCACGCCCGCCGCCAAGAAGACGGCCCCGGAGTTCAGGAGCCCGCAACCCGAAGAAGGGGTTGCGGTGGCGCCGAGGCAGCGGTGTCCGACGCCTAGTCGGGCCCGCCATCCCCGTCGCCGCTGCCGCTCTCCTCCTCGTCACTTTCGCCGAGGAGGAGCTCGCTATCCGAGGAGCTGTCCACACAGCAGCGCACCGGGTTCCATAGTCGCCAAGACCTTGACGGCGAGGAGGTCACCATCCAAGAATTTGAAATGGAGGGTGAACCCGCCGTCAAGCTATGGATCCGGCGAATGTCTTCCACCCTCGGTCGAAGAACATCACGCCGGGGGCTGGGGACACGACACTCACCCGAAAGTGCCGCTGATCCCGCAGCCCCTCATGCGTAGCTCCATCACGTCGGGCGGATCCGGCCCCATTGCGCCCGCGAACGGGCCGGCAACCGGCGACGACGAGGCGCCCGCGAAGCTTGATGAAGAACTCCCGGGTCATCTCCGTGTGGACCGCGCGTGGTCGAGACGCCGAGGAGGCGGGAGGCTCCTCACCGCGACCGCCTCTCCCTCGACCGCCTCGGCCACGCCCTCGGCCACGACCGCGGCCACGCCCCCTCCCTCTCCCTCTCGTGGCCGGCTCCACCGCCACGGGAGCGAGATGAGGAGCGGTGCGCTGCCTAGAAGCAACCCGCGCCGCCACCGTCGAGGAGCCGGGATTCCCTCCTTCCATGGCGGCAAGAAGAACAGAAGACGAAGGCGAAAGAAGAAATGGATGAGTATGGCCGTTGTGCACCCCTTCCGCCCTATTTAAAGGGGCGGGGTGGGGACTCAACCGCCCCGCTCAACCAATCAGGAAGCAAGGAGGCCAGAGGAGCGGGGCCGACTCGCCCTCTCCGCCCCGTGACGGCTCGGTCTCCCACCTCACGCCCACCCCCCCATGCATGAGGGCAGCGTGGCGGCGGAGCCGAGCGACAGGTGAAGCGACCCCGCTCTGCGCCACGATCACGGGGTGGGTGCCTTAAAGGCTGCATGCGCCGCCCACTCCTCCCACGACGCCGCAATCAACGCGTGCCGTTGCGGGAGGGGAGACGACAGATGCAGCAGCAGATTCGACGCGCCGTAGGCTTCGCGCGCCCGTGCACTGTCTTGGGCCTGGCCCAACAGCGCTCGGCACCGTGTATGGCCCAGGCCCGGGCTCTGTCGGTGTACTAAGGTAGGGGTACCTCAAGACCCCAACTTGTGCACGGCAGCCCCAGCTCCCGCCACCAGATCCATCAAATGCTTGCCGGAGACCATCTCCGCCCCACACCAAGCCGCTTCAAGAACAAAGTATATAGGATAGAAACTCAAGACCCGGCAAGAGGAGCTTGCCGGAAGGCCATTCCAGCTCAAGGCCACATTACTCCTGCAGATCCCCGGCGAGAGGAGCCTGCCGGGAGGACCAAGATCACATCACAGAAGACACGCCTCGGCGCCCAGGCGCCGGGCGAGGACCGGGGCGGCAAGTCACAGAGCCCGACAAGCCCCGGGCCCGGCAAGATCAAGGCCCGGCAAGGTGCTTGCCGGGAGAGCTATGCTACGTGCCGCACTCCACTCATTTGCCCACGCGTCGCCTCCAGCCTTCTCCAGACGCGTGGCGGGTGGCAGTACTGCATGAAGAATGCGGTGGCACTCAGTGGTGGTGGCACGCCGCCGTGGCGAAGACGCAATGGCGGAGCTTTTGGGGACGGCGACGGCATTTAATGCCCTTGTCCCCCTCTCAAAAAGTAGGTAGAAAGCACTCAGTAGCTGCACTTTGTTCCCTTGCTCCAACTACCACCTCTTTTACGCTTTTACCCTCTACCTCACGCTGACACCTGTCGGTGACCCTTGCCCTATAAAAGGAGGCCCATGCACAACGAGAGGAGGTTCCAACCATTCGCTATTCTCGCGAGAGGGTTCCTGACCGCTACTCGCGAGGACTTCACACACCACTCCACCGCTTTTGCTCGCATTCTTGAGCAAGATCAAATACAACACAATGCAGCAGAGGGTTTCTGCGACCATCGCGCCCGGCTGGGTAAAATCCCAGCAAGATCGCCTCGATCTGCTCTCCGCGCAGCCTCCGCCCCGTACCGAACACACGAAGGGGCCCCGGCCCCATAGGTGCCGCGCCACCCATCGGGCCGCGACACTTGGGCTTGGGCACTGGAGCTCGAGGGGGCAAGAGTGGGCAAAGGAGGAAGAAGGCATGGGTGAAAATGGGGAAATCTTATCCCTTTATAGAGGAGCCGAGAGCGGTGCGCCTCCCCACTTGCCCATTGAGAATCGCTTGTTTCCCAAGCGCCACGATTAATGGCGTGGTGAGATTACCCATACCCGTATTGATGAGAATCCCGTGATAAGGGGACACGATCTCTGCTTTGACAAGACGTGTCAAAGAAACCGCCTCGCAATATGCACTGTAGCTGGTTGTGGGAAAACGGTTCGAATAATGATCCGACCGTAATAACATGTCGCGTCATTAGAAAAAGTTGCCAGCAGATTGCATTTGTGAAATATCATTCTCTCTACGATGGCATATGAAGATCATCTCGCAGGTCCGGACACGGTCTAAGTGTTCGATGATTACTTTGGAGTATTCGGAGAAGGAACCCGCCTTGCAATGCCGAAGACAATACTGCACGCTGGACTCATCGTCATTGAAGCCTGGTTCAGGGGCTACTGAGGGAGTCCTGGATTAGGGGGTATCCGGACAGCCGGACTATGTACAACGTCCGAACTATTGAAGCGTGAAGATATGAGACTCAAGACTTCGGCTCGTGTCCGGATGGGACTCTCCTTTGCGTGGAAGGCAAGCTTGGCAATCCGGATATTGTGTTTCCTTCCTTGTAACCGACCCCATGTAAACCCTAGCCCTCTCCGATGTCTATATAAACTGGAGAGGTTGGTCCTTAGGAGGCCGATCACAATTACAATCATACCATCATAGGCTAGCTCTTAGGGTTTAGCCTCTACGATCTCGTGGTAGATCTACTCTTGTACTACCCACATCATCAATATCAATCAAGCAGGAAGTAGGGTTTTACCTCCATCGTGAGGGCCCGAACCTGGGTAAACATCTGTGTCCCTCACCTCCTGTTACCATCAGCCTTGACGCACAGATCGGGACCCCCTACCCGAGATCTGCCGGTTTTGACACCGACAAACGGCATCAGTGCTACAGCTGGCTCTTATCCCTCGTTTCTCTCTTCTAATTCTATCTCAGCTGACGCGCGGTGGGCGTGGTGGGGATTTGCCCATAGTCAGTTTGGTCAACTGCAACCCCACTTGACAATGAAAATGCTAAGACAACAAAGGTCCTTATTTTAAAGTGTAGTGGAAAGATAGAAGTACACTCTTTTGTGACAAACTAGCAAGAGGCCCATGTGTTGCACGGAACATCAAGATTCATTTATATGAGTTGTTTATCCTATGGGAGACAAATATGAACGAGGGAAGGCCTTATCTACAAATGTGGAGAGGGGTCCGGGTATCTTTTTGCAAAATTGCCATAGTTTGCTTTCTATCCGTCAGATATAGATCGGACGGTCTATATTGCAGGATGACAGGCACACCATCATCACCAACTCGGATTTTTATAAGAGTACTAGAAAGATGCCCGTGCATTGCATGGAACATCAAGATGCATTTTTTTACAAAACTCCTGTTGTGATTGACCCATGCAGGAGCAATTCCATGTGTAAAAATTAATGATATCTCGAGAATTTCATCGAAAAAATGGTATCTCGAGAATTTCATCATAAAAATGATATCTCGAGAAAGATGAGAGATAAGGTGAGGAGGAGTGGAGCGTGGTGGCATGTGGATGGACGACACCGTCAGCGGCTACTATGCTAGATTGTTCTAGAGGCTTCCTTTTTTAGTTACTCAATAATGAAGTTGTGGGAGATAAGGACAAAAGAGAGAGGTGCATGTATCCTTTTGCAAAATTGCCATAGTTTGCTTTCTATCCGTCAAATATAGATCGGATGGTCTGTATTGCAAGATGGTAGGCACACCATCATCACCAACTCGGTTTTTTATAAGAGTAGCTAAATGTACACTCTTCACCGGACGGAGGGAGTAAAGCTGAAGTTAAAATTTGGCACAACAAGCGATGGTGACCAATCTACCTCCGTCTTAGTTTATTGGTCCCTATCGTAATCTATGCCAAATTTTGACCATAAATTTGAGAAACAAAATGTTCAAGCATGTCACCAAAATTATATCATTGAAAGTATGTTCAAATATGAACAAATTTTGTTGACATACACTAACATTTTGTCAGTTAAATCTTAGGTCCAAATTTAGCACAAATTACAAAAGGGACTAATAAACTAGGGTGTAGGTAGTAAACCAGGACGAAGAAAGTGATACTACATATAATTAACGCAAAATAAGAGAAAGGGATCACACATGGCATTTACGACTAGAATAAAAATGCCATACACTAACACATTAAGGCCACGAGGCGATGTAGTGTTGGTTACAGGAGGCAAGAAGAAAGATGCATCCATCGATGACCTCATCCTCCTCCTCCTCGACTCAGGGCGCCGACCCACCGAATGGCGGCTAAGGTCAACATGCTTCCGAACAATGGCGTCCAAAGATTCCAGCCGGTGGAAGAAGGCCAACGTCTTACTGTCTTCGCTGGCCTTGTAGTGGCCTATGTAGATGATTTCCTCGTAGATGTGGATGTGCAGGTCAATGGTTTCTTGCATGGTGAGGCGCTATGCGGCGAGTGCGGCCTCGAGGTGCATATTCTATGTCGTGACCTCCGGCAGCTGCAGGGCCACCAGTGCTTCAAAGAGTTCATACCTTGGAGGCCAATGAGGGTGGTAGGAAACGAGGAGCCTGGGCGCGCGGACTGGAGGAGTACGGCAAGGTCATCCGCAGGCTTCTTGATAGCGGTGAACTTACGGATGGAGCGAACCATCATCTTGCACATGCGAGAGGCGAAGCTGGCATCGACTAGGGCTATGACGTTGGTAGTTGCCAGCACCGCTGGAAATGCTGCGCGGTGAGGGGCCGCAGGCCGATGTCTTGGACGATCTGGCACAGCCAACTACCGCTCGCATCCATCGACTCCATGGGTGCTTGTGGCTTCTGGTCACTTGGTCTTCGTCTTGGATTGGAGTGAGCAGTGTTGCACAGAGACTAGGAGTAGATGGATTGGAGTGGTGGGGCGCCTTTATACGAGAGTGCAAACTGCATTGCATTCACATCGTGTTGGCTTCATTCTGCTTCTCCAATTACTTACCTCTGCATGCTAATTGAACGAGGAGGCATCATTAACCGTTCAACGTTTTGGGAACCGCTACCCTCTCCCTCATTGGCATTCAAGCTGTATCAATGTAAATGCGTGTCAAAAAGAGACTAGTCAGTAGTAGTACTTAATATTGTGCACCGTGAACAAAGAGGAAAATGAGAGAACTTAATACTTCCTTCGTTCCTAAATATTTATGGTGTAGATTCACTGATTTTGCTCCATATGTACTCATTTATGGTGTAGTCACTTGTTCAAATCTCTAGAAAGACAAATATTTAGGAACGGAGGGAGTATATGCTAATTAGTAATACCATTGCATGCAATGAACTGACCGCTGCATGTCGTGCTAGGTACTATGTCCCACGTCTCTCATTGGTTGATTCCTATTCATGCCTACAAACAAGAAATGTGGTCAGGTTTCTTTTGGGATTATTTGATTTTCGCAAGATGACTATAACTAGCAATCGCCACAATAACCGTAAGATCTGCATCCGATGGTGGCACCTATTGGACGCAAACATCAATAGAAAAGAATTGCCACAAAACTATCGCACCATGCCCCACCCCTACACAAAAGACTGCCACGTGAGCGTTCACAACTGCCACATTTGGGTTGCGCTTGGCTCTTCACATCTTTGAGAAGTCGAACAATGATGTTACTACTTGTACAATATCGAATCAACTACTGCATGTCCGTCCATCATGTGCAGGAGGGATAGCTTGTTGTAGTAAGCAAAAGCCTCTCCTCGTCTGCGAGCCACCGCGCGCATGGTCGGGGGACAGGGCGTACTAGCAGTAGTAATCAAGCCTCTCCTTGTTGTACGAGTTGACACGACACATCATAGCACTGGCCCCACATGCTTGCCTCTAGACTTGGCTAAAAGACCCACGGTGTACAATATTTGCTGCAACCTCTAACATTTACCCCACCACAAATTAAAATGTATATTCCTCTCTTGACCAGATTAGTGTACAAACTACAATCACCAGGATGACAGGTAGGGCCAGAAGATTATTTTAATCAAAAAATGCTTTGAGATGGCCTCATAGTATGGAGCCGACTCCAATGATTATGTGGAGAGTATCATATACTAGTATCATGCATATGATACTAGTGTATGATACTACCTCCATAGTGCATAGTATCATAGCGTAGTATTATAGATGATCATATTTATTGCCAAACATGATATGGTATCTACCTATGTTATTACTCTAACCCTCTCTCTCTTCTTTCATTATCTGCCACATAAGCATGTTCGCTAGTCCCAAGTGCATGATAGAGGTTATGTTACCTCCACTATGGCCAGCCTTAAGCTTAGAGGCATGGTACATGCTATCCTAGACTAGTTACTACTACCTCCCCTACACGTGAAACTGCCACACGAGCGGGTTGCGCTTGGCTCTTCGTCTCTTCGGGAAGTCGAACTTGATGGTACTACCACAGTATGCTTCTGGCCATTTGATACCGAATGAACTGCTGCATGTCTACCGCGTGCGGGAGGGAGAACGTGTAGCGAAAGCTTCTCCTAGTCCTACGAGCCACCATGCTCATGGGCGAGGGAGAGGGTGTTGTAATCAAGCTTCTCCTTGTTGTATGAGTTGACGTGACACATCAAAGCAGTGCACTCGATATATTTCAATAATTTGCGTTTATCGATGCATTAATTACAACACATGCATGCATGCCTTCACTTTCCTTTTGATACTTGCATGTGTTGATTTAATGCACCTTGAAGTAGGAAGAATATGTGATGGTAAAACTTTCAAATGCCCCAGCCCTAAAGCGAGAGATGGTGGTGCACAAGGAGGGGGGATCATACCGACGGAACAGGACCCGGCGACGAGATCAACACATTTTGCGCCAAGTTTTGACCATAGATTTAACTAAAATAATAATAATGCATGTCACCAAAAATGTATCATTGGATTCGTATTTGAACACAGTTTTCAATGATGTTATTTTTTGTTACATGCATTAACATTTTATTAGTTAAATCAAACGTCAAAACTTGGCACAAAATGCAAAGGGGGCCAATAAACCAGGACGGAGGTAGTACTAGGAGTGTATTAGTACTCGGTTTTAATACTACCTACTCCAAGATGACTACACATTCCTCCTCAACTCCTCATTCACAAAAACAAACAAGTCTTTCATTGTTGTTCCCTTGCGTCTGCCATGGCCCGCATGAGTTCTGGGTCGAGTGATTACTACAAGGGAAAGGCGAGCATGGAAGCGAAAGCACGAGAGATGTCTTGCTTCGCGGTGAAAGCAATCGACATGTCCCACCGCGCCGCCGTAGCAGCACACAGATCCCATCGTGCCGTCGAAGCAGCACAGAGGTCCCACTGCACCGTCGATGTAGCAGACTGGTCCGGCCGCACCGCGGAAGCAACAGAGATGTCTCGCCGCACCGCGAATGCAGCATGGAGGTTCTCCTGCACCGCGATAGCCTGGGAAACTGTCTCGCTGGCAGGCGAGGACTCTCACAAGCGCATGCATGCTATGCTCGATGGCCTGATGGGTCGGATCTCCAACTGGATGAAGCTGCAGGACGAGTCATTTGAAAATGCTACCACCATCATCCGGGGACTAGGGGAGGATAAGGTGAAGCTCTGCACCGAGCGCGACCTGCTGAGGGCGAAGACCGTCGGAAGGGCGAAGCAGGCGGAGGAGACTGCTACCTTGTTGAAGAGGACAGGCGTCATCGTCAAGAAACTTATGGACGAGAATGCCATGCTCCGCATCAAGCGCGAAAGGCTGGTGGGGGAATCCGTGAATGCTACCAAGCAGCGTATTGAGGACATGAAACTAATGAAAGAGATCATCGCCGTTTGCCGCGAGAACTAGTCTCCGCGACCTGCAGTGCATTAAGAAAGTAGAGATCAGCGAGCCATATTGTTGTATGTGTCTTCCTTCTTCTTTTGCCCTTGTGTATTTTGGGCATAGCGGCATGTGGCTTTTTTAATTATCTTCCTAAATATGTAAAACAATTATTATCCATTGTCATCGTCCTTATAATATTCATCTGTCCTGCTATAAGTCACAATAAATGCTATATAGGTCCGTCGGATCTTACATCAAGACCCATGCAAAATTTTCTTTTCAGATTTTCTTTTCTCTCTCTTAGATCTCAGTTGAGTGGGACATAGCCACGCCATAAATAGGGGCTCGGGCGCCATTAATGGAGACCTTGGGAGAGAGGTTGGTGGTAGATGGAGGTCAAAGGGCTCTCCTCCTAATAAGCACATGCAGGGGTCTGATCGCATATCTCCCGTACTCAAATAGCTACCCAACATGGCGCCTCCTAGCCAATAAAAAAAGGGGTGTGTGGCGGCACGTAAATGGTAAGTAGGACGCCCACGGTATCAATAATACTTGTGTTTTCGATTGTAACATGACAACACTTGTTCCAAAATGACTTTGTTGATTGTTGATGTGTGTGCCTTCGCAAATCGGACAGCAAAATTACCGCAGCATGTTGGTGCCATGTCATTACACCAAGCCAAGTTTCATGATTTTCATGCGTGTTTTGGATTTACAAGAATTAAAAAACCAAGTTTCTCAATGTTTCTGGCTGAGCCACGCCGCCCAGATGTTTGAATTTCATTCCCATTTCTTGCATGGGACCTAGAAATTTACCCAAGGACACACATGTGATTTTTCAACCAACCTTGGTGCATTGGAGCGTGTGCTTGCAATTCAAATTTGAATTATGCACATTAAATGACCAAAAACTCAATTAATGTATAAAAAGGTCAAACGAACCCAAAATAATTCCAAAATTTAACACGACACTCATATAGTTCTATGTTGCCTCTGTAAAGAAAATCAAAGGGGCAGCGTATATCATTTCGCCCACAAAGGTGACACATTCCCTCTCAGAAGCACGAGCCTTCTTGAGAGAAGCTCTGGTTTGCAAGAAGCTTATACCAAAAATTGTTCCAATTCGGCCAATTTTTTTACCACAACATGTTAGTGCCATGACATGACACCATGCCAAGTTTCATGATTTTCGTGCATGTTTGGGATTTACAATAATTTAAATACCAAGTTTCTTAATGTTCTCGGTCAAGCCGTGACGCCCAGATGTTTGAATTTCATTCCCATTTCTTGCATGGGACCTAGAAATTCACACAATGACACACATGTTATTTTTCAACCAACTTTGGTGCACTGGAGCATGTGCTTGTAGTTCAAATTTGAATTATGCACATTAAATGACCAGAAACTTAATTAATATATAAAAAGGCCAAACGAACCCGGAATAATTCCAAAATTTAACACGACACTCATATAGTTCTATGTTGCCTCTGTAAAGAAAATCAAGGAGGGGGGCAGCGTATATCGTTTCGCACACAAAGGTGACACGTTCACTCTCAGAACCATGAGCCTTCTTGAGAGAAGCTCCGGTTTGCAAGAAGCTTATACCAAAACTTGTTCCAATTCTACAACAACATGTTAGTGCCATGACATGACACCATGCCAAGTTTCATGATTTTCAGGCGTGTTTTGGATTTACAGGAATTTAAAAACCAAGTTTCTTAATGTTCTCGGCCGAGCCACGACGCCCAAATGTTTGAATTTCATGCCCATTTCTTGCATCGGACCTAGAAATTCACCCAAGGACACACATGTGTTTTTCGACCAACTTTGGTGCACCGGAGCATGTGCTTGCAGTTCAAATTTGAATTATGCACATTAAATGACCAGAAACTCAATTAATGTATAAAAAGGGTCAAACGAACTCGGAATGATTCCAAAATTTAACATGGCACTCATATAGTTCTAAGATGCCTCTGTAAACAATATCAGGGGGAGGCTGCGAATATCATTTCACACACAAAGGTGACACGTTCCCTCTCGGAACCACGAGGCTTCTTGAGAGAAGCTCCGGTTTGCAAGAAGCTGATACCAAAACTTGTCCCAATTCGGCCAAAATTTATACATATGAAAATAGGGTTTATATTATCCCGAACATCTCGCTACCTAAACCAATGTACTGTGATTTGAATTCAACATAAAATGGATACAAATATTTGAATTGCAGATCATACGGTACATGTAGTTCATATTGAAATATGATTACTGCTATATGCATGTTTTTTGTTATCAAGATAATATTTAAATGATGGTATAACTTGGCAACAATCGTATTCAAATAAGGAAAATTGATTCAAAGTTAGTCCATATGGTAGACGGCAATATATATATATTCATAAGGTGGAGTAAAATGTTCATATAAGATGGAAGATCAAAATGTACGACTACATCCATTATAAACTGCAAGATCACCTAATGATATATTCGAATTCAACATAAGATGGATTCAAAAATTGAAATTCGAGATCCTGGTATTTGTAATCATATAAAAAGGGACATGACTCTTTCTTGTGGTGGGAACTGATTTGTTTTTTGTTGTTGTTGAGGGAAGTGCGAATTGATTTGGTGTTGTATAGGCTAATCTTGTTCTCCCTGTTTTTTACATTTTTCTTGCAGTTTTT
The DNA here is from genome assembly GCA_021437245.1 of Aegilops speltoides. Lineage (NCBI taxonomy): Eukaryota > Viridiplantae > Streptophyta > Magnoliopsida > Poales > Poaceae > Aegilops > Aegilops speltoides. The sequence goes on from CM038145.1 coordinate 259,718,940, forward strand.
TCAATGGCATTTATAGCAATATAGCAAAAGGGGACATGACTCTCTTGTGTCTTGTATGAATTGTCTTTTTTGGTACACGTTATGTTTGTTCTGCCGAACATGGAATCCGCACCTTGTTATCCCGAAATTTTCAAGCTCGAGTATCTTTTGTCTCTTTTGTTGTGAAACTCCCACCTCTTCAACCCACGTCGCGCCTTGTTATCCCAAAATTTCAACGCGCGCTAAAACTCCCTCCTCATCCAAAATCGGTCTCGCAACCCAGACACGCAAAATCCCCCTTCTACCCCTCAGCCGAAAATGCCGCCTCGACATCGTGTGGTCAAAATCGGGGGGGGGGGGGTACGTTCGTAACGTACCCCACATTTTGGACAAGTGCATCCCTAAGCCATGGCTCCCCCTACCTTCCCCTTCGCCCCCCATTGGTACACCAAGGCCGCCAAAACCCACGAAACCTCATGCTCCTCCGTTGGCCTCCCGACCGCCGCCCAGCCGGAGACTCTTCCCCGACGACATCGTCCACAGCAATAGCTCGACGTCCCTCATCCATCGCACAGGATGAAGATCCATCATCGATCTCGTTGTCTCGCCAGATCAGCCGTCCCGTCCTCCACCTCCAAGGAGTTGCCCTGACATTCGCCTCGTCTATCATGCCACCTCCATCCCCACAACACCGTCTTGACCTGCCCACCGGAACCCTAGCACCCTCACCAATTCCTCCGATGAAGCCGAGGCCTACTCGGCGCGACCAAGGAGGTTCTGGACTCATCGCTGCATTTTATCTTTTCTTTGATCTCACGGGGCTACCGATGCTCGATACTAAGCAGCCATGGCGGGTCTCCGTCAACGGCGCCGTCGCCGACCACTTCCTCCATGGCGTCTCTCCCCCATGTTGTTACTTCCTCGGTGGCGACTTCCACACCAACATTAGTTGCTGCTGCTCTTGCCCTCGCTCACGCTGCTGCTGCTCTGGCTCTCGCTTGCGCAGCTGCTCTGTTCTTGTTATCGGTCACGCTGTTGCACTACTCTTGCTTTCATTCATGCTGCTGTTTTGCTCTGCTATTGCTGTAGGTCGCGCTTCTGCTCCGCTCTTGCTCTCGTTCATGCTGCTGCTCCGCTCTTGCTCTCGTTCATGCTGCTGCCGCGCTCTTTCTCTCGTTCATCCTGCTGCTCCGCTCTTGCTCTCGTTCATGTTGTTGCTCTACTCTGCTCTTGCGCTCGATTGCACTGCTGCTGCTGCATGACCTGCGGCAGCTATAGGAGTTGCTGCTTTAGCACTCGCTCGTGGTGCTGCTTCACAAGCTACCCTCTGCTAGTGTGTTCCCTGCTCGAGCGGCTGCTGATTTAGATCACTGCTTCTCTGCTACTAGTGCTCGAACGCCATAAACTTCTATTGCAGTGCTCTGCTACTAGTTCAATCAGTTTCATCAGTAAAATTCTATTTCGACTGTAAAGTTCAGTTTCTTCAATTAATTTCAGAGTCAACAGTATTTACAGCATTTGTCGGAGCAGCCATGGCGCGGCTGATGCATTTTACGTCTAGCACTTTTTGGTGATGTATTTTACATCATCTATTATAGATGCTATTAGACTCCCACTTCAGATTAACATTGTCTGTCTTGTCCTGCTTCAGCCTCACCGTCGTACACCTCACCGGAGCTGCTCCAACGATTGAACCGTCCATCACAACAGAGCAGTACCCTCGATGCCGTCTCCAAAGGCCTCAGATCTTCTTCCCCACCTTCGACAGTCACACCAGCATCACCATCCTACATGTCCAACTGATTTATGCCGAGGTCGATAAGGCTATGCCAAAGAGGTTGTACACTCATCACATCACTTTGTTACTCTGCATTCATGTCGATCCCTTAGGGATCCTTTGGTTCAAAGCAGTTGCAAATCTAGAAACAAATGAATCATGGTCACAAAGTTACCAGGGAGAAAACTAAATGCTCTTTTAAACCACAATTTGATTCGGTTTAGTAGGATAGCCATTATATGATATTCATGTGGACCAAATCTAAGCTCAGAAAATATTTCGTAGGCAGGCTTCAGCCTGTTGAAGATTGCCTACTAGAATCGCCACCGGTTCAAAGAAAAAGTGAAGGTAAACATAGGAATTGGAAACTTTACTATGGTACTACTATTCATGCATTTGGTTAGAAGGAATGGAAGAAAGCAAAACTGGAGGATTTTTTTTCCTTTGGTGTCTCTTTCAAAGAAAAAACGTAGGAATTTTAATATCCACTTGGACGTCCTTTTCAAATTAATATGCATGAAGAATAGTACTAATTGCATTACTGGCATAATAAGATTCTTACTTTACATTTTCATGTGGTTTGACTTTAATTTGACCATGTTTCTCCATTCGTGTGTTCTTCGAATTCATGTGAACCAAACACCCATGTTGACAAAAATCCTATGTTTGCAAATGCTTTATTTTGCACGTGTATTCCTATCCCATTCCCATGTTTTTCTTGTCCCAGCGTTTTTAGAATCCTCCAATTCTAAAGAGCCCTTATAGATTTACTTCATTTTCAGATAGGTGTCAAAGAAAACTCTGTGTGTTTTATCCCGCTCCTGCCGTGCCGTCATCCACCCCACCTGAGGTGCACCATCGATGGAAGCGTTCACTGCGACAAAGATCCCCCTGCAGACCTTCTTTCGCTGTCTCAGATCATCTTTCCCGTTGCCGTGTCACACCCTCGATGCGGCTATATCTCCCACGTGTCGAAGCACGACTTAGAGGCATAACCGCATTGAAAGCAATGTCGCAAGTGAGGTAATCTTCACACAACCCAAGTAATAGATAAGGGAAAAGATACATAGTTGGCTTACAATCGCCACTTCACACAATACATGAATAAAGCATTACATCATCCAGATACAATCAAGGTCCGACTACGGAACCAAAATAAAAGAAGAACCCCAAATGCGACAAAGGTCCTCGATCGACCCCAACTGGGCTCCACTACTGATCGACTAGAACGAAACAACACAAAGGGCAAGATCTTCATCGAGCTCCTCCTTGAGCTTGGTTGCATCACCGCCGGTAACATAGGCACCGCAAACTGGTTTTGAAGTATCCGTGAGCCACGAGGACTCAAAGAATCCCATTACCATGGGTATCAAGACTAGCAAAGCTTAATGGGAAAGGAAGGGGTAAAGTGGTGAGGTTGCAGCAGCGACTAAGCATGATATGGTGGCTAACCAACGCAAATAAGAGCGAGAAGAGAACAAGCGGACGGTCGTGAAACTAGCAATGATCAAGAGGTGATCCCGAACACCTACTTACGCCAAACATAACACGAAACCGTGTTCACTTCCAGACTCCGCGAGAAGAGACCATCACGGCTACACACTCGGTTGATGCGTTTTAATTCGGATCAAGTGTCAAGTTGTCTACAACCGACATTAACAAATTCCCATCTGCCACATAACCGCGGGCACGGCTCTCGAAAGTTTAAACCCGCAGGGTGTCCCAACTTAGCCCATGACAAGCTCTCGCGATCATCGAAGAATAGACCTTCACCCAGGAAGACCCGATCAGTCTCGGAATCCCGGTACATCAAGACATTTCGACAATGGTAAAACAAGACCAGCAAAGCCTCCCGGCGTGCCGACATCCTGATAGAAGCCGCGCTTATCTCGTCTCAGGCCACGACCGGATAAGCGAAGCGTACAGGTACCGACGTAACCCAAGTTTCCAAGGGATGGTCCCGCACGGTGCTCTAGTTTGGACCAACGCTTAGACAAGCACTGGCCCGGGGGGCTATAATAAAGATGACCCTTGGGTTAATTACTCCCAAGGGAAAAGTAGGTGGTGGTGAGGCAAATGGTAAAAGGCAATGTTGGGCCTTCTTGGACAAGTTTTATTCAAAGCGAACCGTCGGGGGTCCCATAAATCACCCGACCGCGTAAGGGACGCAAAATCCGGGAACATAACACCGGTATGACGGAAACTAGGGCGGCAAGAGTGGAACAAAACACTGCATAAGGCCGAGCCTTCCACCCTTTACCAAATATATAGATGCATTAATAATATAAGAGATATTGTGATATCCCAACAAAACCCTGTCCACCATGGAGCAATCTTCAACTTCACCTGCAACTAGCAACGCTATAAGAGTGGCTGAGCAAAAGCGGTAACATAGCCAAACAACGGTTTGCATAGGAATGGTGTCGAAGGTTAGAGGTTCATGGCAATATGGGATGGCTGGACAAACAGGTAATAGGTAGCGCAGCATAGCGAAAGAACGAGGCAACTAGCATAGCAATGATAGTAGTGAGATCCAGGGTAGCGGTCATCTTGCCTGAAATCCCGCAAGGAAGAAGAACGAGTCCATGAAGAAGACGAACGGATGAAGCGGAACCAATCGTAGACGAACGAATCCTCACGATCGCAACGAAACGGGAACTATCGAAAAGAAGCACACAACATGGTAAACACACCACACATGGACAAGACATGATGCACAACAAGCATGATGCATGACAAAGCTACATGAAGATACTCATGGCAAGAGATGATGCAAACAAGAACAACACATCAAGGCAAGTTTAAATGAGGCCGAACAACATATAACAATTCCTAAAGTCCTCATATGCAAATTTCGAAATTGGTCCAGAACTGAATAAACATTAAGTTGAAGTTGTTAAACAGCAAGTTAAGATGCACCAAGATGATCTACACGAAATTCTAGTCAAGGTACATATAAAGTTCATTAGATTCGGAGCTACGGCCTAGAAGATATGAGCAAAACAAGTTAAACATGGCATTGATGCAAAATGCATACAAACATCAAGCAAACACACCAAAACAAGGATGCAACATGATAATATGAAGCTACATGCAAAATCAAGCAAGTTTCATATAGAACACACTCAAAACGGAGCAACGGTTCAACACCCACACACTATACAAGTCATAGCAACAATCATCCAAAACAAAGAACTAAGCATCTTACAAGCATCAAAACAATATGCTACAGCATCCCAACATAATAGCAAAAGGCATGGGCATGAAGTACACGTAAAGCATAACAAAACATGAACACTGAGCTATCTCCAGAAACAACTAGAACATGCTCAAAAACACATGGAGATATTGCATATAATAACAGTTTCAGACTTTAGCAGAAATAACATCAGGTTGCAATGTTTAGAGCTATCAAACAACATGTTACAGGAACTTATCATGGCAAACAAAGGCATGGCATGAAACTACTAATAGCATATATCAAAAGACCCTTACTGACCATGAGCCAAAAGGGCACGGAAAATATGATGGCACCCATGTAAACATGGCAAGTTATATTACAGATTTATACATGGCAGGAACAACAATAAGTAGGCATGTTCGTGAGCTCGAACCACTCACCACAGAGCAATACATGGCATGGCAAGGCAACCAACAGTAAGAAGGCATGTTTATGAAGCTAAGCATGGCAAGAGCAAGGTCATAGGGTGCATGGATCACTAGGAAAACACATGGGAACAAGTAAATCTAATGATAACCGGCTGACAAACAACATTTTCAAGCAACTTTGGAGCAAGATATGAACATGTTCCAGCAGGCTATAATTGCAACCAAGGGCATGAATGGATAGAGCAAGACATGTATATCAAAACATGTTTATAGAGCATCTCCATATTATGCATAGATTGATTAGTGGAAGCATATTAACATAGCAACAAATTATAACAGAATCTGCCAGAAAACAAAGAACAAAGAATTACCCTACTTTACAAGCTCGATGCACTCAGCACACAACTCACAAAAATACAAGATCAACACCTCTAGAAAGATGGCATGGCATAGTTCAACATTCATGTAGAGCTCATACTCATAGGATGCACACATAAATCATGGCAAAAATGATAAAACAGCAAGTTATAACAGTTTCAGTAGATTAACATCCTGAAGCACTCTTCCAACAACATTTCGGGCATCAAGATGACCACAAATGAAAATGATGCAATGGAATGAAATGATGTACTCGTCAAAGCGAACAATTTAACATATTACACGCGCGAAACGGAGCTACGGATGAAGAGATGTGATGCAATGAAAATGGCATGAAAATATGCAAAATCTGGGACTTAGCAGTTTTTACCTCCGGGAAAAGTCAACCCGGGACGGAGGCGTTCCGGGACGGGGAAATCCGGGATGGGGATGGCGTTTGGACGAGATCCCGGTGGATCTCATCCACCTTCTTCTCCGGCGGGGGCGGCGGCGAACTCCGGCGAGGAGGCCGAGCAGCACGGAGGACGGCGGGCCGCGAGGGCGGCAGGCCGGACGCGGCGCCGGGGCCGCCGCCGGCCGGGCGAGGGGCGGCAAAGCGGCGGCGCGAAGCTCCCGGCGGCGAGATGCGCGGCCGGCGGCGAGATGGCGGAGGGCGGCGGCGGTTCAGCGGCGGCACCGGTGGCCGAGGCTTCGGGGCGCGGCGGCGGCAGCAGGCGGCGGCCGGCCGCGCGCATGGCGGCGGGCGGTGCGGAAGCGGAGGCGCGCTGGCGCGGCGGGTGGCGGCGGCGGCGGCGGCGGCCGCCGCGGCGGCCGGACAGGCGAGGCGGCGGCGCTGGGCGGCGGGCGGATCTAGGCCTCCGGGCCTGCAGGGCGCAGAGGAGAGAGAGGGTCGGCGGCGGTGATGTGGCGCAGTGGGATTGGCTGCGGGCGGAGGAGCTGACGTGGCGGATGCCTATTGGCCGGGGTGAGCTGGCCGGCGGACGTGTCCGGCTCCGTCCGGACATGTCCGGCGGCGCGCATGGGAAGAGGCTAGGGTTTGATCTGCGCGAAAATTCGGGGGGAGGTCTAATTTTATAGGTAGAGGGAGCTAGGAGAGTCCAAATGAGGAGCGGTTTTCGGCCACACGATCGTGATCGAACGACCGAGAGCATGGTGGGGAGTTAGATGGGTTTTGGGCCACTTTGGAAGGGGTGTTGGGCTGCAAAAAGAGGGCTTTACGGTTACCCGGTTAACCGTTGGAGTATCAAACGACCTCCAAATGGCACGAAACTTGACAGGCGGTCTACCGGTGCTATACCAAGGCCGCTTGGCAAACCTCGGGCCATTCCGAGAAATTTTAATACCCGCTCACAACAGGAGAGAAGAAGGGGACGCCGGATGACATAGGAGTGCCGGATTGCAAAACGGACAACGGGGAAAAGGCTCGGATGCATGAGACGAACATGTATGCAATGCGATGCACATGATGACATGATAAAATGCAGATGATGACATGGCAAAGTGCAACACGCACGCAAATGACATGGCAAACAACAATGAAGGATGATGAACTTGTAGCTCGTGAGCATCTTCACGAGGGATCACCTGATCAGAACATTGATTGAAAAGAATGAAGTGACTTCAGATGAATAAATGGATACTTGATTAAAATAAATGAGTCCTTGAAGAAAAGGGTGGGAGGGTGGGGAAAACAAAGACAACTTGGGCAGATGGAATGGATACCGTTGAGAAAAACTTATAATTGATATTGCGAATGGGAAAAATGATAGTATTAGCCTGGAGAGAATCACGCCGGTTAGAGAAGAATTGTCATGACACTCTCGATGATCAAAAGGGATTAGTATTCACATAGAAATATGGGAACACCGTTTAGGAAAGGTATGGATTCAACATTTGACTTCGAAGCAACTCCAATACCACAAATAAAACAAAACAAAGGATTTGGCTTGCAGAATAAGCCGGAACAAATACATATGATAGAGATTTACCCAATCCCATATCATGCATCCGTCGGAAAGATATTCTAGGAGCTACTTGAATTCCCACCTATAAAACTCCCAAACTTTCGGTTATGCAATCGGTGTTGGGGATACAGGAAGCAATATATCTCACCCAAACTAACAATACCTACATCCAAATGATCCATCCGTCAACACATAACCAAGAAACCTTCGAAATCGCTCTACCTCAACCTTCAAAAGCATCCGTTATACAAGTCATGGCAATACTCCCGTACTCACCTCAAGATCGGGTTAGCGGGGTTATCTCACCAACAACTGCATAAAAGAGATTTTCGATGTCGGCGATTAAACTCGTGTATTCCAGAATCTGCAACGATAAAATTATGACGACAACACCTCGGAGCTCAACTCCCGGGACACCTCCAAGAAAAAACCCCGCCGACGGAGGCACCAAGACAATGTTGTCATCATAAAACCATCGAACGATTCTAAGATACCCGCGTGATCCTAAAAAAAATTTAGTGAAATTTGAGAAGAGAAGAGTCAAAACTCTACGTCAGGATACCTCACCAGAGCGACGAAGGGACTGAGGAGTAAAAGAATTCCTAACTCTCCGATATATATAATCCTAAATGACTCAAAAAAAAATTTCTAGACACAACTCGGCCGCTAAAAACGATCAAGCAGTGGGGCTCCTAAGGTCGGGGAAGGCTCTGATTACCAACTTGTCACACCCTCGATGCGGCTATATCTCCCACGTGTCGAAGCACGACTTAGAGGCATAACCGCATTGAAAGCAATGTCGCAAGTGAGGTAATCTTCACACAACCCAAGTAATAGATAAGGGAAAAGATACATAGTTGGCTTACAATCGCCACTTCACACAATACATGAATAAAGCATTACATCATCCAGATACAATCAAGGTCCGACTACGGAACCAAAATAAAAGAAGAACCCCAAATGCGACAAAGGTCCTCGATCGACCCCAACTGGGCTCCACTACTGATCGACTAGAACGAAACAACACAAAGGGTAAGATCTTCATCGAGCTCCTCCTTGAGCTTGGTTGCATCACCGCTTTCGGTAACATAGGCACCGCAAACTGGTTTTGAAGTATCCGTGAGCCACGAGGACTCAAAGAATCCCATTACCATGGGTATCAAGACTAGCAAAGCTTAATGGGAAAGGAAGGGGTAAAGTGGTGAGGTTTCAGCAGCGACTAAGCATGATATGGTGGCTAACCAACGCAAATAAGAGCGAGAAGAGAACAAGCGGAACGGTCGTGAAACTAGCAATGATCAAGAGGTGATCCTGAACACTTACTTACGCCAAACATAACACGTAAACCGTGTTCACTTCCGGACTCCGAGAAGAGACCATCACGGCTACACACTCGGTTGATGCGCTTTAATTCGGATCAAGTGTCAAGTTGTCTACAACCGACATTAACAAATTCCCATCTGCCACATAACCGCTGGCACGGCTCTTGAAAGTTTAAACCTGCAGGGTGTCCCAACTTAGCCCATGACAAGCTCTCGCGATCATCGAAGAATAGACCTTCACCCAGAAGACCCGATCAGTCTCGAATCCCGTACATCAAGACATTTCGACAATGGTAAAACAAGACCAGCAAAGCCTCCCGGCGTGCCGACATCCCGATAGTAGCCGCACAGATCTCGCCTCGTGCCACGACCGGATAAGCGAAGCGTCTGGTACCGACGTAACCCAAGTTGCTAAGGGATGGTCCCATACGGTGCTCTAGTTTGGACCAACGCTAGACAAGCACCGCCCGGGGCTATAATAAAGATGACCCTTGGGTTAATTACTCCCAAGGGAAAAGTAGGTGGTGGTGAGGCAAATGGTAAAAGGCAATGTTGGGCCTTGCTGGACAAGTTTTATTCAAAGCGAACTGTCAGGGGGGTCCCATAAATCACCCGACCGCGTAAGGGACACAAAATCCGGGAACATAACACCGGTATGACGGAAACTAGGGCGGCAAGAGTGGAACAAAACACCAGGCATAAGGCCGAGCCTTCCACCCTTTACCAAATATATAGATGCATTAATAATATAAGAGATATTGTGATATCCCAACAAAACCCTGTCCACCATGGAGCAATCTTCAACTTCACCTGCAACTAGCAACGCTATAAGAGTGGCTGAGCAAAAGCGGTAACATAGCCAAACAACGGTTTGCATAGGAATGGTGTCAAAGGTTAGAGGTTCATGGCAATATGGGATGGCTGGACAAACAGGTAATAGGTAGCGCAGCATAGCGAAAGAACGAGGCAACTAGCATAGCAATGATAGTAGTGAGATCCAGGGTAGCGGTCATCTTCCTGAAATCCCGCAAGGAAGAAGAACGAGTCCATGAAGAAGACGAACGGATGAAGCGGAACCAATCGTAGACGAACGAATCCTCACGATCGCAACGAAACGGGAACTATCGAAAAGAAGCACACAACATGGTAAACACACCACACATGGACAAGACATGATGCACAACAAGCATGATGCATGACAAAGCTACATGAAGATACTCATGGCAAGAGATGATGCAAACAAGAACAACACATCAAGGCAAGTTTAAATGAGGCCGAGAACAACATATAACAATTCCGGTAAGTCCTCATATGCAAATTTCGAAATTGGTCCAGAACTGAATAAACATTAAGTTGAAGTTGTTAAACAGCAAGTTAAGATGCACCAAGATGATCTACACGAAATTCTAGTCAAGGTACATATAAAGTTCATTAGATTCGGAGCTACGGCCTAGAAGATATGAGCAAAACAAGTTAAACATGGCATTGATGCAAAATGCATACAAACATCAAGCAAACACACCAAAACAAGGATGCAACATTATAATATGAAGCTACATGCAAAATCAAGCAAGTTTCATATAGAACACACTCAAAACGGAGCAACGGTTCAACACCCACACACTATACAAGTCATAGCAACAATCTGTCCAAAACAGCAACTAGGCATCTTACAAGCATCAAAACAATATGCTACAGCATCCCAACATAATAGCAAAAGGCATGGGCATGAAGTACACGTAAAGCATAACAAAACATGAACACTGAGCTATCTCCAGAAACAACTAGAACATGCTCAAAAACACATGGAGATATTGCATATAATAATAGTTTCAGACTTTTAGCGTAAATAACATCAAAGTTGCAATGTTTAGAGCTATCAAACAACATGTTACAGAACTTATCATGGCAAACAAAGGCATGGCATGAAACTACTAATAGCATATATCAAAAGACCCTTACTGACCATGAGCCAAAAGGGCACGGAAAATATGATGGCACCCATGTAAACATGGCAAGTTATATTACAGATTTATACTCCCTCCGTCCGGAATTACTTGTCATCAAAATGGATGAAAATAGATGTATCTAAAACTAAAATACATCTAGATACATCCATTTCAATGACGAGTATTTCCGGACGGAGGGAGTACATGGCAGGAACAACAATAAGTAGGCATGTTCGTGAGCTCGAACCACTCACCACAGAGCAATACATGGCATGGCAAGGCAACCAACAGTAAGAAGGCATGTTTATGAAGCTAAGCATGGCAAGAACAAGGTCATAGGGTACATGGATCACTAGGAAAACACATGGGAACAAGTAAATCTAATGATAACCGGCCGACAAACAACATTTTCAAGCAACTTTGGAGCAAGATATGAACATGTTCCAGCAGGCTATAATTGCAACCAAGGGCATGAATGGATAGAGCAAGACATGTATATCAAAACATGTTTATAGAGCATCTCCAGATTATGCATAGATTGATTAGTGGAAGCATATTAACATAGCAACAAATTATAACAGAATCTGCCAGGAAAACAGCAACAGCAACTACCCTATTTTACAAGCTCGATGCATTCAGCACACAACTCACAAAAATACAAGGTCAACACCTCTGGAAAGATGGCATGTAATAGTTCAACATTCATGTAGAGCTCATACTCATAGGATGCACACATAAATCATGGAAAAAATGATAAAACAGCAAGTTATAACAGTTTCAGTAGATTAACATCCTGAAGCACTCTTCCAACAACATTTCGGGCATCAAGATGACCACAAATGAAAATGATGCAATGGAATGAAATGATGTACTCGTCGAGACAAACAATTTTACATATTACACGCGCGAAATGGAGCTACGGATGCAGAGATGTGATGCAATGAAAATGGCATGAAAATATGCAAAATCTGGGACTTAGCAGTTTTTACCTCCGGGAAAAGTCAACCCGGGACGGAGGCGTTCCGGGACGGGGAAATTCGGGATGGGGATGGCGTTTGGACGAGATCCCGGTGGATCTCATCCACCTTCTTCTCCGGCGGGGGCGGCGGCGAACTCCGGCGAGGAGGAGGCCGAGCAGCACGGAGGACGGCGGGCGGGCGAGGGCGGGTAGGCGGACGCTGGCCGCCGGGGCCGCCCGGCCGCGCGAGGGGCGGCAGCGGCGGCGCGAAGCTCCTGGCGGCGAGATGCCGTGGCCGGGCGAGATGGCGAGGGCGGCGGCGGTTCGCGGGCGGCACCGTGGCGCGGGCTCGAGGAGGCGGGCGCGCGCAAGGCGCGGGCGGCGCGGGAGGCGGCGGCGGCAAGCGGCGACATGGCGGCGGGCGGTGCGGAGCAAGGCGGAGGCGCGGCGGGCGGCCGGACAGGGCGAGGCGGCGGCGCTGGGCTCGAGGCCAGCGGGGCGGATCTGGCCTCCGGGCTCAAGGGCGCAGAGAGAGAGAGGTCGGCGGCGGTGATGTGGCGCAGGGGATTACGCTGGCGCGAGGAGCCGACGTGGCGGATGCCTATTGGCCGGGTGAGCTGGCCGGGCGGACGTGTCCGCTCCGTCCGGACATGTCCGTGGCGCAGGGAAGAGGCTAGGGTTTGATCTGCGAAAATTCGGGAGGTCTAGTTTTATAGGTAGAGGGAGCTAGGAGAGTCCAAATGAGGAGCGGTTTTGCCACACGATCGTGATCGAACGATCGAGAGCATGGTGGGGAGTTAGATGGGTTTTGGGCCACTTTGGAAGGGTGTTGGGCTGCAAACAAAGAGGGCTTTACGGTTACCGGTTAACCGTTGAGTATCAAACGACCTCCAAATGGCACGAAACTTGACAGCGGTCTATCGGTGCTATACCAAGGTCATGGCAAACCTCGGGCCATTCCGAGAAAGTTTAATACCCGCTCACAACAGGAGAGAAGAAGGGGACGCCGGATGACATAGGAGTGCCGGATTGCAAAACGGACAACGGGGAAAAGGCTCGGATGCATGAGACGAACATGTATGCAATACGATGCACATGATGACATGATAAAATGCAGATGATGACATGGCAAAGTGCAACACGCACGCATATGACATGGCAACGACGGCGAATAACTGGAAGACACCTGGCGCATCGGAGTCGGGGCGTTACATGCCGGCAGCCACGCCAACTACATTACCATCATTGACTGACCAGATGAACCTGAGGACTACACAGTTCCGGAAGAGAGGCCGCCCTCTTTCGTGTCTGCTTACGTTATACATCGGTTATTATTACGTGCTACTTTATTGTCCTGTTCACCTCTTAGACTCCGAGTCAGGTCCAAACTAATGTTCAAACTTGAGTTTTAAAATGTCTGGGGGCACATATCGAGGCAGCAACAAATAGTATCTGTCTACTATCTGGTTCATCCGCGGTCTTCTATGTGGTTCATGTTGGGTGGGCAACAAACATGAGATGATCCATTATCTATCTTTTTAAACTGAAGCTATCATCTGCCTATCATTAGTTTTGGATCTATCCACTCATTTGCTACCATCTGTCTTGATTTCTACATGCACCCCTTAGGCCTTACATAATCTAACTATGTTTTTTACTATGCATGTCAGTTATTGTACACAATCGTACTGAACATGTAGAGAAAAAGAGAAGACCGTTGCGTGGGAATATAATGTCATGCAGACGCCGCTCCATGGTGGGCGAAGTGGGGGCCCCCTTCCCCCATTCCAGATTGTATTCCAGAGGAAGATAACTGTTCAGAGGGGGATTCAGAGGGTGTCGACCACTCCTATTTACCCCCTGAGGTGTTTACTCTAACCTGGCATGCTGATGTTGGTCATATCATGCATATGGCACCTCGCATTGCTTACTTTATACATCTTATATGTCATCAGCTTAGTTTAGATTTGCTTTGTGTGAATGCCACATGTTTGGTTTCTATATCATTCTCCCACCGTTCCTAAATATTTGTCTTTTTAGAGATTTCAACAAGTGACTACATACGGGGCAAAATGAGTGAACCTACACTCTAAAATATGTCTATATACATCCGTATGTGGTAGTCCATTTGAAATCTCTAAAAAAGACAAATATTTAGGAATGGAGGAGTATATATGAATTATGCAATGCCATCTTCTTTAGCCAGGCATCATATACGTGAATCATGCAATGCCATCCTGTTTAGCCAGTCATCGTATATGTGAACTGTATCATGACATACTATTTTTTTATAATGTATTCCATTTGTCAACAATGTTTATACATTCATCTACTCTTCCCGTGCATCAGCCATTTGAGTCGGTCATGGGAAAATTTGGAGTGAAAACAAGGTCTTCTGAGCAGTCAATGCTACCCGTCGATGCAGATTTCTTACTGGTTACAAAAAGCTCCTCAGAGGAGGATTCAGAGATAGATGACCAGTCTTATCCCCCCTGAGGTGTATGCTCTAACTTGGTAGGGTTATATTGCTCATATCATGCATATGGTGTCTTGCATTGCCATGCCATCTGCTTAGATTAGACATGCTTTGTGTGAATGCCTCATGTTTGCTTTCTATGTTAGATATGTGAATTATGCAATGCCATGTTTTAGCCAGTTATCATATATGTGAATTATGCACCTCCATCATGTGTATCCAGGCATCATATATGTGAATTATCTGATGTCATCCTTTTTTTCATTACGTATTCCATTTGTCGACAATCTGTGTATATTGAACTACTCTCCTTGTGTATCAGCCATTTGAGCCGATTATGGAAAAATCTGGAGTGAAAAAAGGTCTTCAGCGTAGGCGATGGTACCTGTTGAAGCATATATCTTGATGGTTACAGGTAGCTCCTCAGAGGAGGATTTAGAGCCAGATTGACTAGTCCTATATCCCACCTGAGGTGTATGCTCTAACATGCAATGTTTATATTTCTCATATCATGCATACGGTGTCTTGCATTGCTTAGTTTATACATCATTATACATAATATTCAATGCCATCTGCTTAGTTTAGAGATCATATATGCGAGTGCCAACTGCTTAGTATATGAATCAATTATGTGAATTATATCATGCCATCTTGTATACTTAGACAACATGTATGTGAATTATTTCATCCCAACCTATTTTTGAAAGACATCATATAGTTTTGTCATGTCATCCTGTTTAGATACTCACCATATGTTGAATTATGCCATTATATCCTGTTAAGTTATCCATCATATATCTGAAAGTTTGTCATGCTATCATGTTTAGTTAGCCATCATATATGTGAAATTGTGTCATGATGTCTTGTTTGTTTAGACAACATATATGTGAATTACCACATCTGTCTATCATACAATGTCTATACATTCAATTTCTTTTCTTGTTTATCAGCCATTTGAATTGGAGTGGGTGATGGCAGTATCTAAGGGAGTAAAAACTCGCTCTTCACAAGAGAGGATGCTACCCGTTGATGCAGATAGAACCATGGTTGTACTGGCCAACAAAGTAGCCCCACCACACATAATCGAGACTCTTCCATATTGTATGCTTACATCGTTGGACAGAGAACCAGCTACACCCCATCTAACCCCAACCCCACCGGTTATTAACCCACTTCTAGTTGACAAAACACCATGTCCAGCACAGAGTACCCCCACACAAGCAGTTTGTAAAGCAACTGCAGTGCCCAAAGCATGAAGACCACCACAGCGAACCCATACTCCACGTTTAAAGCAGAAGAGCAACTATTCTCAGGTCAGATTCCGTAGCTATGGTCCATACTCCTTTGCTCTTGCATAACTGTATGTACTCATACCAACTAATTTCGATTTTGAAGGATCTAATTGAAACTCAAATGGCGCAACAGGTATGTTTTAAACCTATTTCTTTGACTGGATTGTTCTTCTAACTTCTTGCTCTATGTTGATTTCAGTTTTAGTTATATAAACAGTTATGTTCTCATGTCATGCACACTACAAGTGTTGCTAGTGTTGTGTAGTTTCCCACACTTATATTCTATCTATGTTGTTGTGTCTTAAAAATATATGATTTGAACTGTGCCTCTATCTTGATTTGGGAACATAAACTAGAATGGTATGGACAATACAGTGACCATAATACATAGATATATGTTGGTTTCATGTTGTTATCCTGTCCACCTTACTACTGAACCAGTTTACCAAAATGAGTTTCATATGCTACATGCTAAACTTGTGATGTGTCTCCTTGTTTCTCTTGTAGAATGCGGACAGAATATTGGAGAAGAGCACCCCATTATGCAATGTTAGAGAAAGTAATGCAGATAAGGTTCAAGATAGTGAGACAACCCTGTTGGTCTCCAAGAAAGGTGATAAAAACGATCTTGTAGACAGCGGACAACCCCAAAGTCCTGTGTTGATGTAGTGTTCGAGTTACTGGACACTACCGCTGGCACAAGCTCTCCGAACTTGCTGCCTCAATCACTTTAGCTTCTTCAGTCTCAGTTATAAGCTGAAAGGCATCAGTCAGCTATGTTGTGGCAAGAAGCTGAAGGACTGAGGAAGTCCGGGCAGAATTCAGATGCATACTTTTTGGTGCAACAGCAAGCGCTGGACGATTTAGCGCCAAACAAGAGAAAACTAATAAGCTTGCTAACCTTCTTGCCAGCATGGTGGGTATCCAGGATATCGTTTCTTGAGCTCTTCTAAAGTGGTTTCAGTTCTGGACTTGTTTTGCTCCCGTGTTTATTTTCACTGGTGGTCAATTTAGATGCCCAGTGTATGTAATATGCTGCTCTGTTCACTATATTTGCACTGATGGCGAACTTTGATGCCCAATGGATGTGATATTTGTAATAGCCGTAATAGCCTAGCATAAGTTGCTTGATTATTTATTTCCTTATTATCTTGTTTATTTTTTTGCTGGTAGTCGCTCGAGTTCTTTTTTCGTCGAAACCTTTTTATTTAGAACTAGGCCACAATAAACATGGGCAACATACTGACCATTGTAACCATGGTCCGGTTGCCTATTATAGTGGGCCTCTTAAGGTCCGTATGATCCATGGGCCTTCTACGGGCCATAGATTCAATGGGACTTCTACTGGTCATATGCTCGATTGGCCAAACATGGGACGTACTTTCATGGACAATTAACGGTCCGCGGTATGGGCCGTAAACGGGATATAATGCGAATCATCTGTTTATGGGCCGTTAACAGGCCCATGTGTACAACGGGCTTAATTCCAATGGTAGGCATAATAGGTCATTAATGGGCCATATAAAGGGCCCCAGACGGGCCGACTTTAACCACGGGCTCAGTTTGGCCCACAAGCGGAACAGGCCAGTAACGGACCATAAGTAATCAAATGCCGGAGATGAGCCTAATAATAAATGGCCCCTTATAAGGCCGAAAGATAACACGGGCTGAAATGGCCCAATGGAATAATGGGCCATTAATGGGTATAAAGTGATATACTATTCATCATGCACCAGTTTCACCACGGGCCGTTTATGGGCCAAGATTTACAAAGGGACTCATATGGGCCGAAAGACGTCATGGGCCATACATGGCCCGGAAGTTACAATAGGCTGGAATCATATTGGACGGCCCATATGGCGCTGCTAGGCCTAATTCGGATAACCTATAACGGGTCATGAGTTAGCGAGCTGTAAATGGGCTATATGCGAACATGCCGTTAACACGCCTTCCATGGGCCGGGCTGCTACCTTTTGACTAAGTCAAAACGGGCCGTCCTTTTGACCTGAATGGGCCATTGTTGGGCCATGCCACGTGTCGACGTATCATAGGCATGTCCCGTCCATTCGCTGGATGACATCTGTCCCATCACTGAGCGGACACCTGGATACTCCGAAGAATGAGAATTTTACACGTGGAAAATCCCCACTGGTCAAGGCTGTTAACGGGTTATCGGATCCAAAACGGAACCCGATATCTTAATAGGGACCCGTTACGGTGGATGCCGCATGTCGGTTACCCTTGACGAAATCACTTCCATGATGCGTGATTTATCATCATGGAAGTCCATGATGATAATTTTGGTATTGTCATGCAACACTTCTATGACAGCACAAGTATGACTATCTTGATTCTGTCATAAAATCGTCATGGATATACATGCATGACAGAAAATGTGACCTACTATGACAAACACGTATCATCAGGAAGTGTTTTTTTGTAGTGGTGCTGGATTAATCTCTGTCGATGGTCAAGCACTCGCAGAGAGCTCCCCCGCTCCAAGCAAGGAAGAGAGGGTATGCTTCGTGCCCTTCCTTCTAAGAGGCCTAGGTTTTCCCATTCACCCCTTCCTACGGGGTTTATTGGAGTTCTACGGGATCTAGCTCCACAACCTCACCCCAGGGTCCATACACTACAAAAAAAAGACACATCTGTGACATTTTAGGCCGAACGAATTTTTTTTCTATCATACTTATGACACTTCTATGACGATAATTGTGACAAAACCCGGTATCATCATAGATGTGGTGGGCTCCTACTTCTATGACAAAAAATCATGACAGAAAATGGGATTTTCGTCCTGGGCGGGCTGGAGACGCAGCTGCATGACATACTTTGGGCCGTCCATGACAGAAAAAAATGTGGTAGAAGCAAGGGCGAGGAAAATATCGGGGTGTTCCTAGTTACGGTGGGTGGTTGGGGCTGAGCGATGCACGGAGGTTTGCGCGTTTCTCTCGTACACGCATGCACGTGGGTGTGAGGCGTTGGGCTCTAACTGAACCCGAGCGAGGCGTTCGCCTACTGAACCCAAGCGATTGCACTGCAGGCTACGTGTTACTGAACACAAGCGATTGATCGATGGCTGTTAAGTGAACCCTATCGAGCGATTCCTTCGCTACTGCTGCCAACCGAAGCCGATTGATGCTGCCTCTGGATGAACAGTGAGCATTACTGGGGGGGTTTAGATGAACAGTTCCCGGTGGGGGTGGATGAACAGGACCCCGTGGTTGCCTCTGGATGAACAGGACCCCAATCGATCGAGCCAGTTGGGGCTGGATGAACATGACCCCATGGAGGGCTGGATGAACAGGATGACCCCGTGGAGGGTTGGTTGAACAGTAGCCGGTGGAGGGCTGGATGAACAGTAGCCCGTGGAGGGGTGGTTGAACAGGAGCCCGTGGAGAGGGCTGGTTGAACAGTAGCCGGTGGTGTAGCGCGCGGTGGAGGCTAGATGAACAGGAGCCCGTGGATGAACAGTCACAGGTGGAGGCTGGAGGAGGTCGACGGTGGATGAACGGTAGCCCGTGGAGGCCGGAGGAGGTCGACGGTGGAGATGAACAGTATCCCATGGAGTCCCGTTTTGCTGTACGCCATACCCCTCCCGATGAACAGGACCCCGTTTCGACCGTAGTGCTCCAACACAAGTCCGTTTCCTCCGTTTTGCGGTACGCCACACCCCTCTTGATCAACAGGACGCATTTCGACCGTAGGAGGTCCAACAGAAGTTCGTTTCCTTTGTTTTGTGGTAGCCAGACCCCTCCCAATGAATAGGATCCCATTTCGAACGTGGCCGGTCGAACACAAGGACGTTTCCTCTGTTGTGTGGTACGCCAGGCCTCGTTTCCATCGGCTGTTCCGTCCAAGCCCTCCCAATGAACACGACGACGCATTCCGTTCCGACCCAGCCGGTTGGCTCCCCAAGAACATGGCGACGATGTTGTTTCTCCGTTCCGACCCAGCCATGTACACGAGCCCGGCCGTGTCTTGCGCCGAGTAGGCATTCCGCACCGCCAGTATGTACATACGCGGTCAGATTTTCTTTCTTGCACACTGGTCGTTGTACGTATGTGTACATGCTACGTGTGCACCTCTACTACGACACTTGCGTGCCTCTACATTGACCAGTATGTATGTACACATTCGCGACCAGAATGACAACACTACGTACGCTTCGACCAGGTGGGTCCCGACTGTCAGGCACTTCCTTGCGTGCGAAGATGTAGCTGGTGGGTCCCACCAGTCAGGGGGTGAATCATTTTTTTTGCCCAGAAGCACTTCCTTGCATGCGAAGATGTTGCTGGTGGGTCCCAGCAGTCAGGGGGAAATGTTTTTTCGTGAAATACGGTTGCCCATCCGGTGGGTCCCTGCTGTCAAGTGTAGGAATCATTATTTTTCGCGTAATAAGGAGGCACTTCCTTGCTGCGGGCGTGGACCCAGCTGTCAGCCTCTCCACTTACAGTACTCCTCCGATGGAAGTCGATCATTGACCACCTTGACCACAACAAGCCGAGAGCACCAAGGTGGTGGACGACGGCGAGGCCTAGGAAGGGGACAACACGGAGCCAAGGAAGACGCGGCAGTGGATGCCCATGCGGAGAGGAGTATGAGGGTTCACTGGTTCGGCTGCGGTGTGAGGCTGTCGTTGCTGCAGAATAATAGGGGGTGTGGGTGAGTAGAGGGATGGTCTGGCCAGCGGTGGGAGTAGTAGGGGTGGTGAGGCCTCTGCGGCATCACGGCCGGCCATGGGAGGCAGGAGCACGCGACACGATCGGCGCTGGTTTGGGCGGCTGGAGCAAGAAGACCAGAGGTTGAAGAAGCACTATGTCCATTGAATGGACATCGTATGGTCACTAGAGCTAGAATCGTTCATATATTGACTAACTTGACAAAGCCATCTATCCCTGTCAACTTAGTAGGCCCACAAGTCAGCCTCCCACTATGGTGGGTCCCAGCTGGCAGGGGGTATTCATTTTTTTGTTCGCAATAAGGAGGCACTTCCTTGTGTGCGAAGATATATTTGGTGGGTCCGACCTGTCAGCGGAGGGAACATTTTTTCGCGAAATACAGAGGCCCTTCTTGGCGGGTTCCAGATGTCAGGTGGAGGAATCATTATTTTGCATGTAATAAGGAGGCATTTCCTTGTGTGTGGCCGTGGACCTAGCTGTCAGCCTCTCCATGTACAGTCCACTTTCGATGGATGTCGTTCGTTGACCACGCCGCGCCGAGAGCACCAGGGCTATGGACGATGGCGAGGCCTATGAAGGGAACGACACGGAGCCGGGGAAGACACGACAGTGGCTGCCCACGCGGTGGAGAGTACAAGGGTTGACTGGTTCAGCTGCCGTCACCGGAAAATAACAGGAGGTGTGGGTGAGTAGAGGGATAGACAGGCCAGGGATGCGAGTATGATGGAGCCGTGAGGCCTGCCCGGCAGCACAACTAGCCACGGGAGGCGGGAGCAAGCGGTTCCGACGGCGCTGGTTTGGGTGGCTGGGGCAGGAAGATTAGAGACTGAAGAAGCAAGATTGCCGTTAGATTGACATATAATGGTCTGACGCTGGTAGAGTCGATTGTTGACTAAGTTTCTTTTTTGAGAGACCTTGTGTACGCATGAACTTAGTAGGCCCACAAGTCAGCCTCCAAATCTATGGCAGACAACATAGAGCCCATTTGCTATTTTTTTAATATTTGCAGCCCATTTGCTATTTCTTAAGTAATTTATTACAGCCCATTTTCCGCCCAGGACCACGGTCAAAAAGTTCAACCTTATTTTGCATATTTCGGTGTAGTCCGAACTGTTGTATTCCCGAAATGATAAACATTTTTTTAAGAACTTATTGATTTGCCAAAAAAATCATTTTGTTTTTGTAAGCAAATAAGACGTGGGGCAATTGAGTTGGTTTAAGGGAAAACCAGTGGTAAAAAAATCAGCGCTGGGAGAGAAAACAACAACAAAAATAAGGATGTAAATGTGAAAAGGGAGTTTTATGTGTTTTCAATATAATTATATGTGTATATGAACTAGTAAAACTATAGGTAGAGATTAGAAAACGGATGTAGGACATGCGTTTGAAGAGGAAAATAGAACTGGGCTGTGTGTTCGATTCAGTTAAAAAACTGCCTGCGGATGTTGTAAGACAAAATATAACTAACACTGGTGGTCCAGAGGCCAGTAGATACCTGCTGGATCTTTGTGCCCCGTTGTCGTCATGGGCTGGGCCTGTTAAAAACAAAACCAAGCCTGGGCAGTCTACAGCCCAGTTGAAACTTACTCAACCTGAAAAAATAATATACCTGCTCAATAAACGAGAGAATTCTGCAAGTACAGACTGATAACTGGATGCAGCAGGGATATTGTTTTTTCATCGTGATAATAAGTGCATGCACTTGTTTCGAAAAATTT
Source organism: Aegilops speltoides (assembly GCA_021437245.1). Classification (NCBI taxonomy): domain Eukaryota; kingdom Viridiplantae; phylum Streptophyta; class Magnoliopsida; order Poales; family Poaceae; genus Aegilops; species Aegilops speltoides. The sequence goes on from CM038145.1 coordinate 259,741,047, forward strand.
GGAGAACTGGGAATTCGAACGACAGGTGCTTATGCTACCCATCAAATAAAAATCAGGTACATAAAAATTCGTTTCGAAACAAATCAATCAGCTTTATATCCACATCGACCCTCGGCATGATAGTTGGAAGCAAATGCCAAGTTCATACCAAAAGATCGTTAACAACAATACCAACTTGCGGACGACAAGGTAGTACAAGTACCAATACCAAACTAACTTATAATCTTTTTACTCATGGCCCTAGTGTTCGCATGGTAGAAAATCTTGCAGAGGACCAGCTCCCGCTCCTTCTCTTGCTCCAAGTCCTCGAGGTGGTACTGGTGCATCACCTAGTTGGTCCTCTGCTGGTTGAAATTCTTGTTGGTGTGTAGCACCAGAACCTTTTTGTTGCCCGTCTGCCGGCTGTTGACCATCACCGGCAAGGTATTTCCGGTCTTGTGCCACATCACATGCATGCCGCACTCCGACTGTATCTTGGGACACGTCCATGTGCCCCTTTTGGACGCCCTAGAATTGCACTGGAATAAATGCTTGCTTAGGCCACTCAGTGTGATACCTGCAGTATTGTCGAATACAAGTTCTAGTGTACGTAGTTGGCATTTTCATAACGTCTTTGGCATGTTGCAGTCACTTGTTTCACTTTTTATTAACTGTCAAATTGTAATTGCTTCACCAGGTCTGCGTCTAAAAAGAAAAATAGAACTATAAACAAAGGAATATGTTTGTGCAAGTAGACGGCTGATCGGTGTCTTACCTGAAAGTTTCTCAGGATGGGTGTAGCATATGCCGTTCTCGTTGTCGATGGTTGGTATGAACAAATCGATAAGAGGGTGAGATCTCGCGCTGTCAGCACTCACTTTGGCCTCAAGGTGCTCGATCAGCTCCTGATCCGTGGGATCGAACTTGACGCCAGCCGGCAGCACCGGCCAATCCTTCTTGGACTTGCATCAGTTAATTCCAGTTATATGGTAGTCAATGTATGATCAATCATGTTTTAAGTGAGTGATGAAAGATTTCGACAGATAAGTGGTACTCCAAATCTGAAGTCCAGAATACCCGAACACGCCGCCAGGATTCTTGTGTGATCTCACGCGCAGCGTGTTGTCACGTTAATTCAGTGTGTGGACATGATGAATAATTTGACCACGTATACTAATACTGCTACTGTACTACTTACTAGTCGTATTTAGTGTCACATTTTAACCATAGGTTTAACTAACAAGTACGCACTTGAAGCCTAATTGATATATATATATATATATATATATATATATATATATATATATACATATATATATATATATGTGTGGCTTCGCACAAAGATCTCCATCATCATTATCGCGACATCCTATGAAGGTGAGTTAGGATGCACTTGATCCCAAAGAAGCTATCTATCCTTCAAACCAGAGGAGTGCTTCAAACTAACAACAAGACATAATATCCAACAAAAGAGGGTCGTATACACAGCAGTAATACATGGCTCAGTCTAGATATCAGTACGAATCAAGTTGTGCATATTTGTTGTTGGCATGAACCACATCGCCCCATGTCGAGTTTGCAAAAGCCATCCATCGCATGGAAGCTTGATGCCTTTCACACACTAAAGATTATCTGGCAACAAGCTGTGTCGACAAATCTCTGGATATGGTGATTCATGAAACCCATGGTATGATGTGTAAACACAGTCCCCCCGGCGAATGGAAGTTGCATAGCACGGTAATCATCGCCAGTGATATGATCGATGATTGGTTGGATGATCGGATAATTGAGCCCGAGGAACATGGAGTGGTTGTCGACGCTGTAAATCCGCCTCCAGTTGAATACGCCTAGCCCAACGGAATTGTGATCTTTCTCGAACACGAAGTAGCCATAGCCATCAAAGTCACGAACGGCCCAGGCATTGCACTACATGTGGTTTGATGTAATGGTTTGGTCAATTTGGTATGTGCGAATGAGCATCAAATGACCGCCGTCAGCTGAACGAGCGATAAACCACCACCCATCGGCTGGTATGATTCCTGGTCCTGGAATCATGAAGGCCAGTGCATTTGTATCTGCTGCAACAATTCAAATTGGAGACCAAAAGGACAAAAATAAACAACCATGTCCAGAGTATGTGTGGAATTAAGATTATTATAGCAGTGACACATATCATAGACAAAGAATTGCAATGTCGTGGTCATAATCATAGCCCAAGTTAAAGAATAAGCCAATGGCTTTTGTATTCTAGCAATATGTCATGCTTCAAACATCATGTAACAATGAGAGGAAAACAGCTATGACAGAGCCTACTCATATTCTACCATAGCACTTACTACTACTGTTCTCATATCAACTCTAAGCAATAACATGCATTGTTATAAAAATTCTTGGAAATGAGAGTAACATATAGCAATCATGATGTTATGCTCATAATATCTATTCTAACAATCATTAGATGCCAATTGTTCTCATATCAACTCTAACAATAACATGTGTGGTCATAAAAATCTAGGAAATGAGAGGAACATATAGCAATGATGTGGTTATAGACATATTATCTATTCTAAATTTGTAACAATGAACAGATAGTCGTATTAATAAGGTAAAGATGAGATGCGATAGAACAATTACACGACGATAGATTCCATCAGTATAGGCAGCCAATCTATGCGTTGACCACGTAAACGATGCCATCGTGCACTATAGCATCAGACAAAAATGATGCCTCAACAGGATTGATGATGAGCCATAACCATGTATGGCGACCGGATTCTAGATAGACTAATCCCATGTTGAACAAGGCAATGAGCTTGTAATCCATGTAGTCTTCTGATGGTGTGGGCACTTCGTAGATTACAACTTTCAGCAAACAGAGGTCGAGCCAAAAGCTTGACGCATCTCTTGCGTAGTAGGCAGGAGTGTCCGGCGGGCCGCGAGGCTCGATGGCAGTGGTATCCAAGGATGGAAGGGTGATCTCTCGCTGGGTGTAGATTTCCACGAGACGCCATGGACTACCAGATTGCTGGATGAGGATGATCCAGTTGGCCTTCATGCCCGCCCAGTAGTGGCCGCGCATTAAGGACATGTGGACGGTAGTGGTAGCATGTCGAGGGGCACCACGGCAACCTCTCAGAGGATCGCTGTTGGTGTCCGTCCACCGCGAGGATCGTGCATCGCCAAGCGGTGTCCCGAAAAGAGCCGGCCGGTTGCGATTTAGTAGATGGTACAAAGTCACCGAGCATGCGCCGGACGGACGGTCTTGAGTAGGTCCATACGACACTGATCTGCTCCAAGAGAACATCGTGAGGGAATTCCAATCGCGGCTTTGCGTGTCGGTCGGTTCTGCCATTGGGGTTTTCCGTGCCTGCGAGCCAGCGGGGAAGTGGATTCGGGCGGGCGGGCAAAGAAGCTTCTCCTCGTGTGGCCGAGCAGTTAGCGGGGGGATATGGTACGTGCGAGCTACCAAGGAAGATGGCATGGGCGGGCGAGCAGTGAGCAAGGGGAAATGGTGTGCGTCCGACGATGGAGAAGAGAGGGGGAAGAAGAAGACAGGAGGAAGAAGAGTGGAAGACGGGGAAAAGGTGCATTAAATCTCAATTCTACTATTACTACTACCAGGATATACCGTCCTTCGGAGTGTAAATAGTTACACCAATGACATGTGGGTCTACCACAAGATGGCCCATATGTCAGTTAATGGAGGACAGAGGTGCATAGGCGTATTTGCGGAAGCGTTCACTACTGGCAAACATGATGGCAGTACTGGGTAAGGCTGATTTAGTAACACCAACACGCTAGTTCAGCTTATTAATTAAGTGTCCGACCTGCTGCAGCGTGTATTGTCACTTCACTGCTAAGACTAGTTGAATAGTTCTCTCTGACCAAGATGGGGAATAATGGATCGCGAAGACTTCCTTTCTACAGTATCCCTATGCCTCTACGATCACTTCACTCATTTTGCTCCGTACGTAGTCACTTGTTGAAATCTCTAGAAAGACAAATGCTCCGTATTTGGGAACAGGGGGAGGATTTTACTCCGTATTTGGGAACAGAGGGAGTATCACCATATGGAGGGAACAGAGGAAGCTTGAAATATGAACATGTCAATGGGAGGGAGTAAGCCCCATGCATGCAACATGCAACACTCACACATACACATGGATGCACGCAACCACTACAAAAAAATACACCTCCATGATGATACGTTTTTGTCACAGTAGGTCACATTTTTTGTCATGCATGTACATCCATGACGATTTTATGACAGAATCAAGATAGTCAAACATGTGCTGTCGTAGAAGGGTTCCATGATATTACCAAAATTATCATCATGGAAGTGTCCACTTCCATGACGATAAATCACGCGTCACAGAAGTGCTTTCGTCAAGGGTGACCGACACGTGGCATCCACCGTAACAGAATGCCGTTAAGCTATCGGGTCGGATTTTGGATCTGATAACCCGTTAACAGCCCTGACCAATGGGAAATTTCCACGGTAAAATTTCGATTGGTCAAGGAACACTGTCACCATCAAGGCCAAATGTCGCTCGTCCATTGGAGGAGACATGCCTATGATACGTCGACACGTGGCTGGGCCCAACAGAGGCCCATATAGGTTAAAAAGGCCGGCCCAATCAAAGGCCCGTAGTACTTAATCAGGTACTAGTGGGCCAATCCAATAATGGCCTGCTTAATAAAGGCCCATTTACGGCCCGAAGCCAGATCTGGCCCGTTAATTGTTCGCCCAATATTTGGGCCCATTTACGGCGTGAAGCCAGATCTGGCCCGTTAATTGTTCGCCCAATATTTGGGCCCATTTACGGCGTGAAGCCAGATCTGGCCCGTTAATTGTTCGCCCAATATTTGGGCCCATTTGCGGCCTGAAGCCAGATCTGACCCGTTAATTGTTCACCGAATATTTGGGCCCAACTACAACCCAGTGACTTTCGGCCTGTTAGAGGCCTGATGTAGACATGGGCCCATTTCAGCCCGGTGTGATCTTCGGCCTGGGAATGGCCCGTGCTGCCCATGGGCCATATATGGTACGATGGGACATCGGGCCCACTAACGGCCCGTGCTAAAGGTGGCAACGGTTAAGCCCAATGTGACTTTGCGCCTGTTAAAGGCATGTCACGTAATTCGGCCCGTTGATGCTTGTACTAAGCTTTCGGCCTCTTAAAGGCCTAAGGAGTCCTGTACTAGGGGGTGTCCGGATAGCCGAACTATCATCTTTGGCCAGACTCCAAGACTATGAAGATACAAGATTGAAGACTTTGTCCCGTGTCCGGATGGGACTTTCCTTGGCGTGGAAGTCAAGCTTGGCGATACGGATATGTAGATCTCCTACCATTGTAACCGACTCTGTAACCCTAGCCCTCTCCGGTGTCTATATAAACCGGAGGGTTTTAGTCCGAGGATCTAACAACAATCATACCATAGGCTAGCTTCTAGAGTTTAGCCTCTCGATCTCGTGGTAGATCTACTCTTGTACTACCCATATCATCAATATCAATCAAGCAGGGAGTAGGGTTTTACCTCCACCGAGAGGGCCCGAACTCGGTAAAAACATCATGTCCCTTGTCTCCGTTACCATCCGCCTAGACGCACGCCGGGACCCCCTACCGAGATCCGCCGGTTTTGACACCGACATTGGTGCTTTCATTGAGAGTTCCTCTGTCGTCACCTATAGGCCCGATGGATCCTTCGATCATCAACAACGATGCGGTCCAGGTGAGACTTTTCTCCCCGGACAGATCTTCAGATTCGGGCGGCTTTGCATCGCGGGCCAACTCGCTTGGCCATCCGAGCAGATCGAAGCTACGCCCGCCATCAGTCGATTTGGAAGTTTGAACTATATGCGATGTCCGCGGAGACTTGATCTTCGACGGTTCGAGCCACAGCCAAGCACGCCAAGATCACGATGGGCATGATCTAGCTCGCTGCGGACAAGGCCCTAGAGGTCGCAGATATGTCCGCCCGACCCTTAGCTCGAGCCGATCAAGGCTGATCGAGGACGGTGGCGGACACCGCCTCGGGGGCTGCTATCTCTACGGCGATAGAGCCGAATACCAACCCTGTCTCTTGTGAAGCTCGTGACTCCAAGGTGCTAGACTCCGAACCTTCCGCGCCCCTGCCGATCGAATCCGATTGGGCGCCGATCATGGAGTTCACCGCTGCGGACATCTTTCAGCACTCGCCCTTTGGCGACATCCTGAATTCACTAAAGTCTCTCTCTTTATCAGGAGAGCCCTGGCCGGATTATGGTCAGGAAGGTTGGGATGCGGACGACGAAGAAATTCAATGCCCACCCACCACCCACTTTGTAGCCACTGTCAATGATCTAACCGACATGCTCGACTTCGACTCCGAAGACATCGACGGTATGGACGACGATGCCGGAGACGACCAAGAACCAGCGCTTACAGGGCACTGGAAGGCCACCTCATCATACGACATATACATGGTGGACATCCCAAAGGATGGGAATGGCGATGGAATAACAGAGGATGACCCCTCCAAGAAACAGCCCAAGCGCCGGCGCCAGCGGCGCCGCTCTAAATCCCACCACAGCAAAAATGGAGATTCCGCACCGAGACAATAACACCCCTAACAAGGTTGAAGACAACCCCCAAAGCCAGATTCAGCGCAGAGGATGGAGAAGCCAGCCCTCATGAGAGAGCGGCATGAGAGAGGTAGAGGACGATAATTATATGCCTCCTCCAAGACGAGGCAAGCCTCGATGACGCATTTAATTTGTCGTGCCCGAGGATCCTGTCGAACAAGAGCTGCTTCAAACGCAGGCTTATGGCCACAAAGAAGTAGCCTCAAGAAAAGCAGCAACAGCTTAGAGCTGACCAAGACTTGCTAGCCGACAGATGGACTGAAGTCCTTGCGGCCGAAGAGTATGAACTCGAACGCCCCTCCAAGAGCTACCCAAAACGAAGGCTGCTACCCCGATTAGAGGAGGGAGCACCTAAACCTACATCACCAGCGCACAATACGGCTGACCGGCCACCTCGTGGCCATGACAGAGAGGCCTCTAGGCCCCCCACTAAAGCCGCACCCCGGCGTCGCTCAAAAAGTACAAAGCCACGAGGGAATGCGCCAGACTTGCGAGACATATTGGAGGACAAGGGAAGACAAACAAGATCGATCTACGGATCGCGTGGGCGCGCCACGATACGTGATGACAACAGTCACGCCGAATACAGCAATTCCGGCCGGGCCGAACACTGTGGACAAAGCTCGTTTGAGCTGCGTCGTGATATAGCCCAATACAGAGGTGCCGCACACCCTCTATGCTTCACAGACGAAGTAATGGATCATCAAATCCCTGAGGGTTTCAAACCCGTAAACATTGACTCATACGACGGCACAACAGATCCTGCGGTTTGGATCGAGGACTATCTCTTTAACATCCACATGGCCCACGGTGATGATCTACACGCCATCAAATACCTCCCACTCAAGCTTAAAGGACCAGCTCGCCATTGGCTCAACAGCTTGCCAGCAGAATCAATTGGGTGTTGGGAAGACCTGGAAGCCGCATTCCTTGATAACTTCCAGGGCACATATGTGCGACCACCGATGTCGATGACCTAAGCCACATAATTCAGCAGCTGCATTTAATCGCCGCATAATTCGACACGGTTCCTAACCAAGAAAAATCAAATCGCCGACTATCCGGATGCAGAGGACCTTGCAGCCTTCAAACATAACATCCGTGGACGAGTGGCTTGCCCGGCACCTAGGACAGAAAAGCCAAATCCATGGCAGCCCTCACATCACTCATGACCCGCTCGCTGGAGAGGACAGCTGGCTAGCTCGCAGTAACAACTTGACCAAAAACTCTGGTAGTTCGGATACCAAGGACAGCAATGGCAGGTCGCGTCGCAATAAACACAAGCGCCGCATTAACGGCGATAATATTGAAGATACGATAGTCAATGCCGGATTCAGAAGCCCTAACCCGGTCAGCGGAAAAAGGCATTCAAAAGAAATACTCCGGGCCCGTCCAATTTGGACCGAATACTCGATCGCTCGTGCGATACATCGGCACTTCGAAAAGTTAGCCAATCACACCAACAGGGATTGTTGGGTGTTCAAGCAGGCAGGCAAGTTAATTGCCGAAAACAATGACAAGGGGCTACATAGCGATGACGAGGAAGAGACCCGGTCGCCGAAAAATAGAGGACAGAAGGGTTTCCCCCCACAAGTGCGGACGGTGAACATGATATACGCAACCCACATACCCAAAAGGGAGCGGAAGCGTGCACTCAGGGACATATATGCGATGGAGCCAGTCGCCCCAAAGTTCAACCCGTGGTCCTCATGCCCGATCACTTTTGAACGAAGGGACCATCCCACTAGTATCCGCCATGGCGGATTCGCCGCATTGGTTCTAGACCCAATCGTCGACGGATTTCACCTCACTAGGGTCCTGATGGACAGCGGCAGCAACCTGAACCTGCTTTATCAGGATGCAGTGCGCAAGATGGGCATAGACCCCTCAAGGATTAAACCCACACAAACGACCTTTAAAGGTGTCATACCAGGTGTAGAGGCCAATTGTGCAGTGCTCGCCATACATGAAGTGGTCTTCGGATCCCGGATAACTTCCGGCGAGGAGTTAATCTTCGACATAGTCCCGCTCCACAACGGCTATCATGCATCGCTTTCGGACGAACCGCATTTGCAAAGTTCAATGTGGTGCCGCACTACGCATACCTCAAGCTCAAGATGCCAGGCCCTCGAGGAGTCATTACGGTCAACGGAAACACTGAACGCTCTCTCCGAGCAGAGGAGCATACGGCGGCTCTCGCGGCGGAAGTACGAAGCAGCCTCTTAAGGCAATTCTCGAGTCCGGCTGTTAAGCGGTCGGACACTGTCAAGCGCGCCTGGAGTAACCTACAACAAGACCACCTGGCACATTTCGAGCATGCTAGCAATGCGGCCCCAACCCCAGCCCTCACGAAATCGCGAGACCAGTACCACGCGTACATCACTACGCTCTGAAGATACCATGGGCATAGGGGGAGGGGCACGACCACGACATGCCCAGAGTGCAGCTCAACCACACCAGGGGCTCCCAAATGTGTCATTCTTTTTTTCTTATTCTCAGGACTCCGTTTTCAAGAAGCCCTGCCCGGCAGTAGAATCGCTGAACTCACGATGCAACAGCCAGGGAAGCAGAAAAGCTACGTCAAGTATCCAGGTGGTCTCTATTACGAGCATTATACCTGTTTTGCATACCATCTCGCAGCCTACCCCTAGAGGGGGACATGTTAAATAGTCCCATCCCTTGCTTATCGCACTACTTGTATCGTTCTGCTTTCGTTGCAGTATTTTTCGAATAAACAATCCATCGCTTTTTGCCTATTATTGCATTCCTTTTTCTATTTATACATGTTCACTTATGACATGTTGCATCCGTACGCTTTGGTACGGCCAAATACACCAGGGGCTTAAGTTCCCCAAATTATGGTGTGATAAGACCGAACACTTTCACAAGTGCGGCACCCCGAACTTATAGCAATATATGCATCGGCTCCGAATCATGTCTTGGGTCAATAGTTGGGTTTGCCCGGCTCCCATGTTTTGGTACCTTACGCTCCATTATATCGGCTAAGGTAGCGCTGGGAGAACCACTGCGATTGTGCCCCAGTTGAGCTGGGTTGAGCACCTTAGTGGAGAAAGCTAAAATTGACCGTCATGATAGGGCGAGAGCCGATCGCTGTTCGAGAGGTTTTTTTCGAGTCCCTAAAGACTTATGCCGCTTAGAGCGAGGAGCCGTCTTTGGCCGGCCCCAGGCGTGGATAGCGCCCCGAATTCGGTCCTCCGAACACTAGGGGCTTCGCCGAAATTTAAAATTATAGAATTCTATGGCTAAGTGGGAGTGTTCAAGCATTATAAGTCCGGTTGCCTCGTTTGTTGTGTTGAGCGCCTCCCTCGAAGGACCCAAAAATGGGAAAAAGAGCGCTCAAGTTTATCCCGAACACCCCAGCACTCGTGGCATGGGGGCTGAAGCCAACGACTTGCCATCTCTCAAATTTGATAAAGGGCCGCACAGAAGGTAATATTTTAGATTAACAAGCGTTGCTTAGCGCATATGAACAAGTTTTCAGCGCACATGATAACAAAATGCAAGTCTACTCAAAAATTACATCTTTGGAGCATTCACCCGCTATAAGGCGGGCACCCTTCAGGACACCCTTATAGTACATCTCGAGCGTGCGATATTCCTTGCCTGGCGGTGGCGCGTCCGTCACAAGCTTCTCAGCGTCCATCTTGCCCCACTGCACTTTAGCATGGGCAAGGGCCCGACGGGCACCTTCAATGTAGACGGAGTTTCTTGATGACTTCAACCCATGGACAGGCATCCACCAGCCGCCACACCAGACCGAAGTAGCTCCCAGGCATGGCTTCTTTGGGCCACAGCCGAACTATGAGGCCCTTCATGGCCTGTTCGGCCACCTTGTGGAGCTCGACCAGCTGCTTCAGCTGGTCGCTCAGGGGCACCAGATGTCCGACCTCAGCATACTAAGACCAGAACACCTTTTCCGTCGAGCTCCCCTCCTCGGCTCTGTAGAACGTGGCAGCATCAGACACGCTACGGGGCAGATCTGCGAATGCTCCTGGAGAGCTCCAAATTCGGGTAAGTAACAGATAATTCACTTTTACATGCTTGCTTTGCATGAAGAATGCCTTACCCGCTGCTATCTTCTTTATGATCTCAATTTCCTGGAGGGCTTTTGGGCTTCGGCCTTAGCGGCTTTGGCACTCTCAAGAGCCGAGGCAAGCTCGGACTCTTGAGCCTTCGAGTCACCTCCGCCACCTGCGCCTCCTGCTTCTCGCGCTCGGTGCGTTCCGCAGCCGCATTGCTTTTGGCCTTGGACACCGCTTCCTTCAGGGTCGCCACCTCGTTTGTGGCCCCTGCAATACTCACGTTATTCCTGTCATTTTTTGCAACAAATACCTTTTCTATAAGGTACTACTTTAATAAGGTATTACTTACCTTTCTTGTCCTTGAGCTGCTTCTTGGCACGGCCAAGCTCGTTCTCAGACTGCTCGAGGCTCTGCTTCAACGCATTGACCTCCACAGTCAGTGCAGCAGAGGTCAGCAGCGCAGCCTGCATTCCCATATTGACATACTTATGTTAGACTCCTACGTATATCTTTTTAGATCCTCGCCGGCTTTTATTTCCAACACCAAACCGAGCATCGTATACCGCCTATGCGGTACTATTCTTACATATCTTAAAAACTTACCTCAAAGCCTGTTAGAAGGCTGGTATAGGCTTCAGTCAGCCTGCTCTTGGCGGACTGAACTTTTTGGATCACCGCACTCATAATAGTGCGGTGCTCCTCATCGATGGAGGCGCCGTTAAGCGCCTCCAGCAGGTTATCCGGTGCCTCCGGTTGGACGAAGGCCACTGGCATCACAGTCTCGCCCTTCTTACGAAGGGGCCGCCAACCGGACTCTAGAACCACTGAAGGTTCCGGTGCGGAGTCCGATCCAGGGCCGAACTCAGAACCCTTTGGGGGTTGACCCCCTTGTGCCCAAAGTCTAGGAGGTTGCCCTGCGGCACCTCCGGGACCTCCTCCTCCTGGCTGGGCCCCTTCTGGGACCCCACCTCGGCGTCGTCTGCGTCACGGGGGGAGGAGGTGGTCGGAAGTGAAGTACTATTCACATCCGACGAACCCAGGGACCCGCTCGACGAAGCGGGGAGATCATCCTTGGGTGGGCTACATGGTTGTATTCTGTGTTAGAAGACACTATGCAACGAAAGAAAAATCATGAGTTATTCTAGAATCCGGACACTTACGATCTCGCCAGGGGCTTGGCCCTCGAAGGCCACTCCTCTTCGTCGTCGGTGGCGTTGGTGGAACAGTCCGGAGGAAGGGTCCTACCCTTCTTGGACCCTCCGGCCTCCCCAGCTAGGGAGGCCTTCCTTTTCTTCTCTCCCCTCGCTGGGGGAGAAGCCTCTTTCTCCTCCTCCTCGTCTTCGCGGGAGGAGCCCGCCTTGGAGTCATCGGACGATGAGTCCGATAACACCTGGCACCGGGAACTCCTTCGAGTTCCCATGGCCTTCTTCTTGGCCTTCTTCTCCGGTACCACGTAAGGCGCCGGAACCAGCAGCCCCGTTAATCGGGCATCCGCTGGGTCTTCTGGTAAGGGAGCCGGACAGTTAACCTACCCGGACTTCTTCTGCTAGGCCTGTCAAAGGTAGGGGAGTTTAGATCCCGCATAGAGTCAAACTATGAAAAACAAGTGTCCCGTAAAGGGTAAAATAGCTTACCTCGCTGGCATGACGCTGCGAGCTGAATCCGCGATCTTGATAGCGTATGCGGAGCCTCGGCGCCCTTGAACAGCACCCTCCAGGCGTCTTCGTACGTAGTGTCGAAGAGCCTGCTCAAGGTCTGGTGTTGTGCCGGATCAAACTTCCACAGTTTGAAAGCCCGTTGTTGGCACGAGAGGATCCGGCGGATGAGCATGACCTGGACTGTGTTGACGAGCTTGATCTTCTCGTTCACAAAGTTTTGGACGCAGGTTTGGAGTCCGGTCAGCTCTTCCAAATCACCCCATTTCAGGCCCTTCTCTTTCCAGGAGGTGAGCCATGTGGGGATGCCAGATCTAAATTCGGGGGCCGCTGCCCATTCAGGGTCACGCGGCTCGGTGATGTAGAACCACCCCGATTGCCACCCCTTTATGGTCTCCACAAAGGAGCCCTCGAGCCATAGGATCTTGGGCATCTTGCCCACCATGGCACCTCCGCACTCCGCTTGGCGGCCGCCCACTACCTTCGGCTTGACACTAAAAGTCTTCAGCCATAAGCCGAAGTGGGTCTGGATGCAGAGGAAGGCCTCGCACACGACGATGAACGCCGAGATGTTGAGGATGAAATTCGGGGCCAGATTGTGGAAATCCAGGCCATAGTAGAACATGAGCCCCCGGACAAATGGGTGAAGTGGAAAACCTAGTCCGCGGAGGAAATGGGTGAGGAATACCACCCTCTCATGGGGCCTGGGGGTGGGGACGAGCTGCCCCTCGTGTGGAAGCTGGTGCGCAATGTCGTTGGACAAGTATCCGGTCTTGCGCAGCCTTTTGATGTGCCCCTCCATGACGGAGGAGGCCATCCACTTGCCTCACACTCTAGACATGGCTGGGAAGGTTGAGGCGAGATGTGCGGACTTGGGCGCTGGAGCTCGAGTGCGCGGAGATGGATAAGCAAAGGAGGAAGAAGGCATAGGTAAAAAGGTGGATCCTATCCCCTTATATGGACGGGCGAAAACTATGCGTCCCCACCAGCCTGGTAAAACTCGCTTATCTCCCAAGCGCCATGATCAATGGCACGGTTGGGTTACCCACGCCCGTATTGATGGGAATCCCGGAATAAGGGGACACGATCTCTGCTTTGACAAGACGTGCCAAGGAAACCGCTTCGCTAAACTCGCTGAGGTGGAACAATAAAAAAATTTGAATAAAGGCTTGGTCGTGGTGTGATGTCATGCCACGAAATACGTCAGCAGATTGAACTTGTGTAAATATTATTCTCTTTACGGGGGTATGTGGAACTTATTTTGCAGAGCCGGACACTATCCTGGTGTTCAAAATCTTCTATGAATTATTCAGAGGAGGAACCCGCCTTGCAATGCCGAAGACAATATGCGCACCGGACTCGTCGTCATTGAAGCCTGGTTCAGGGGCTACTGAGGGAGTCATGGACTAGGGGGTGTCCGGATAGCCGAACTATCATCTTTGGCCGGACTCCAAGACTATGAAGATACAAGATTGAAGACTTCGTCCCGTGTCCGGATGGGACTTTCCTTGGCGTGGAAGGCAAGCTTGGCGATACGGATATGTAGATCTCCTACCATTGTAACCGACTCAGGTAACCCTAGCCCTCTCCGATGTCTATATAAACCGGAGGGTTTTAGTCCGTGGGGACTAACAACAATCATACCATAGGCTAGCTTCTAGAGTTTAGCCTCTCGATCTCGTGGTAGATCTACTCTTGTACTACCCATATCATCAATATCAATCAAGCAGAGTAGGGTTTTATCTTCACCGAGAGGGCCCAACTCGGTATAAACATCGTGTCCCTTGTCTCTGTTACCATCCGCCTAGACGCACGCCGGGACCCCCTACCCGAGATCCGCCGGTTTTGACACCGACAAGGCCCATGATATCAGTGGGCCAACTAAGGCCCGAGATAAGTTTCGGCCTGGTAATGGCTCGGAGCTAATCGGGCCCAAACGCCCGATCTACATTTCGCCTCTTCAAGGCCCGTCGACGACTAGTGAAAATTGAGGCCCAACATGCATTTTGGCCTGCTAAAGGCCCGTGGTTTCATCCCGGCCGTAACATGCCAGTACAATATTCAGCCTGTTAATGGCCCAACGCTACCTTGGCCAAACTAAGCGCTCGGTCGACAAAAGGCCCAACTAAAATATAAGCCGGTGTAAGTTTGGGCCTGGCGCAATGTGTGAAGGCCCCAATCATTCGGGCCCAAGAAAGACGAAGGCTGGCCCAATTGTGGCCTGCTAAATCCCATTAGAGTCGAATGTTTCGGTCCGGTCGACTACATCTGTTTTTTTTCAGATAGTGAATGATAGCAGTAACTAGTAGGAATTAAGAACAAACCTACTCTATACAATAAAGAAATTACGACATAGTAACTAAGAATAAACCTACACTATACAATAAAGGATTTAAGGTATATTACATCCACTGGGCATCGAAGTTTGCCACTAGTGATCATAAAGCGCAACGAAGAAGCAGATTACAGAAACTGGTCACCATTGCAGTGTAACAAAATAATACTGAACCGAGACCACTTCCAAGAAAGTTCAAGAAAGGTTAGCTTTGCGGGGGAACTGCTATGCAAGCTGCTGAGCAAGGCTGTGAGACCGGCCTAGCATGTCGGTCATAGCTTCCAGGTGTAGCTGTTTAGCGATGAGGTTCTCATTGGTGTTCTCCGCAATCTTTCTTAGAGATAGGACTTCAAGTCAAAGTTGAGTTGCAGAATGCCTTTCTGCTAGAACTTGGGACTGAAGAAGTCGAACTGATTCAGACAACGAATTATGTGAGTTTGTCTGACTGTTAGTCTCAAGTAACTTGAACACTGCATCAAGACAAGACTTTGGGGTTGTCTCACTATCTTCAAGATGTTTTGCCTTCTTTCCTGCAATATATGTTGGGTTTGTCTCACAACCTTCAGCAGACTTGTGCATGCTATCAGGCATCTCACCCTGAAACAAGCAGAGAGATGACAGGTTTTGCACGTGTATAAACAAAGATGGTAACTGTGCTGTTAATTCCATCCAATTTGAAATTAGAAAATAAAGAGTAAGTTCAAAATATTAATAGCATAATTTGGCATTGTTCATAATGCAGGGAGCTTCACCACACTACTGGATTACCATCTCAACATAACAAGCATAGATGAAGGGCAAAGACAATCATTGTATCTATTTTGGTTAATGTGCATGCCATGTTGTTCATATCATCAGCCACATCAGTAAGATAAAACAAGAGATGACAAGGTGCAAACGTGGGCTGCTTCACCACACACTGGATTATAGATCCACAAAAACAATCATACATATAGGGAGTATTAAGTAATGTGCATGGTATGAATAAGAAATTTGGTTTTACAAGTAAAACTTAGAACTTACGGTTCTTACGAACATGCATTTTGGTAGAAACAGCAAACTAAACAGCAGTAAACTATAGGGAGTATTAGCAAATTAAACAGCAGTTGAGGATAAAGGCTTTAATAGGACTGACTTACATTAACAGTTAACACCGAATTTATAATGCCCTTCTCCATGTCAAGGGAAGGATAACTCAAGAATTTCAGCACGAAATCTTCTTCATAAGCATTGCCTGTACTCTACATTTTGTAGAGAGTAATTATAGATATGATAATACTGGAAGGGATAGAGGATAATGAAGATAAGATGCAGATTGATGCTACATAATCAACTACCAATCCTCGAAGTACAAGCGTTACAGACAAAATGTAATTGACAAGAGCAATGGGCTACACTTCAAGACCGGCATTGTCTGTGTATTCTACTTGTTGGTAAGATTATATATAGATATGATCTTTTTTAGTAAATGGTGGGCGAGGGAGATAAGATGCGGAATGCTACAAAATGAACCAATCCCTCTTACCATAATACAAGAGTGTTTTGAACACTGGTGTACTGTACAAAACGTTCTTATATTATGGGACGGAGGGAGTAGCTGTTAATGTAAGTATAGTGATAGACCACGTTCAGTCCTTACAAGAGGACTATAGAGCTAAACCTCTTCAAAAGCATTGGGTTGATTCTAAATTTATGTAGGAGTCCATACGGGTCTTATAATGTCCACCAAATGGATGATTACGAGGCTAACATGTGCAGTGATGCTACATAATCAAACAACTATGAAAGTAAGTATGGTCATACAGGGTAAGAGGTACTCACAAGAGCAATGCAGTGTGCAGTATAGTTGCGAGATTCTGTGGTCCCTTGAGAACGAATGTTCTTCTGCTAATAGTTTTCATACAAGTGAGGCATTAAGGCAAATGCAGAAATGTAGTTCAAATTGTGATGTGATACCATAGATTGTACCTTACGATGCAGCCGAGACCAATGTGTAACAAGATTATTCTAGTCACCCTCAGATAAATGTAGCACCGGAGACTTTACAGAAATTTCGTTCAGAGGCTGGCCATCGAAGTGCGCTTGCCTCAGGTAGGAACGATACTTCATCAACGGGTGCTTCAAAAGCGCAACCAACCGTTGCTCATCATCACAATCTAGTTTGCTCCTCGCCTATTTAAAAGAATGAAATATTGTGTCTTCTGTCAGCAGAAACATATGCAGTAATGACCATGAATAACATTAGTACATTACTTACGCGTAAGTTGCGGAGGAATACTGGAAATTGTTCTATGTCTGCGGTATAATCTTTCCATGAAGGAAAGATGTGCACAAAGTTCCTGACAACAACATAAGCTTTGTCTTCTAAACTGGGAAGAAATGGAACAGGGGTCCTATTTGCTGCAATTGGGGCTCTCTCTGGTTCAAAAAGGGATTTGGCAACTGGATTTGGTGTACTCTTTGCTAGAATGGGGTTTTATGTCAGACAACTGGTGCTATGTCAATCGGCATAATCATACTGCTTGTGCTGCGCTTGGGGTCTGCTGAGTTGGGGCATCAGAAATGACTAGTGTAATAGGGCTAGAGTCTGCTAGAGTTGGGGTATTTTGTGGGTCAGGTGATATTGCAACTACACCTAATGGGCTATTTGATTTATCAGGTGCCACTACCTTTTCCAAATACTTTGCTTGTGCTCCTCCACGATCAGCAATCGCCTCTTCCTTTTGAACGTCGATACACAAGAACAACATTTGAATGGATAAATATGGTATGATGACGGATGGAATATGTAATGAAAATGGATAGGCGGTATTCACATACATGATGTGTAAACTAAGCTAATGGCAGTTCAACAAAGTAGAAGCAATGCAAAGCATCAGTTGCAAGATATGTGCGAGCAATGTAACCTTGGAAAGTTAGAGCAAGTACCTTGATGGGTGAATAAGATAGGGCATCTTCTTCTGACTCCTCCACTAGGGAGCTACACTGACTTAGGTCTCCCTCTAGCTCAGAATCACTGTTAGGATCATATTCTGAGCATGAATCTGTAGGTGGAGAGTGGTTGCATTTCATTGCATCCAGACTTGATTTCAGTCCCTTAATGCCAAGTTTGACAGCCATGGCATTGTTCTGCTTTATTCTTTTCATGCACGCAAGCTCATAATCATTATGATGCTATTCAGAATCTGAGATTCATGAAAACATAAAAAGTAGTCAGATTATCTATGGAATGCATTGCGGATTCAACTCGGAGAGTGTCTACCTATAAACCCCTGCATATGCAAAGTTCACCTCCCCAACCGTCTTGACTGCACACACACGTAAATACAAACCCTTATGTCTCTATAACAGCGTGCACACATTTCAAAACTGAAGTAGGAACATTAGAATCATATGAAATTCATATTTGAACAAATAAACTAAGCAATTATGAGTGGCGTAATGTTTAGCTTCGAGGGTGGAGTGTTGGTAGTGCGACACGAAGCAAGTTGGCAGATTGTATTCCATGTAAAAGATCAAAACCTATGTAAAAGCTGGAAATGACACTTTCTTTCAATACAATGCAGCGTTCGTTACCCACACATGATGGAAGAGATCACATAGAGAAATACTATTCACTCATGTCTACGGTTCCAGTATTTAGAAACAGGGTGGTCCACCCTAAAAGAATATTGACAACAAATATGACAAGGCAAGCATAGATGTAGTGAATCAATCATTTACTTGTGAGCTTACTAGGACAAGTATGCAGAATTGTAACTGCAATAAGAGACCGTCCAAAATCTGAATGAAGAAGTTTGTCTAGCACTTATTGTTTGCAACTAATCGACGTGAATAATTGGATATTATATCGAATGAGTAAGAAAGCAAGTAAAATTGTCAACAAACCTGGCTTGCAGTAGTAATCTGGGTCAATGTCACTACGGCCAACAATCCAAAATGACTAGTGTCTGTTCCGAGGGCCGGAATTTTGAAAACCCTGTGAACTTTAGAGGTACTAAAGATTACCGAAATACATCTGAACCATTAAGTGTAGGTAGCATTAAGCACACAACAAACCCTAATGACAGTCCTGCCTAATGAGTGATGAATCAATTAGAAAATGGGTGATGAGGAGTGGCTACTGAGTGTTGAGGACGTATCTCAGGATAAATCGGGTTGGCTTGGTGGGTGCTGCACGCCTGAGCCATGAACGAACTGGGAAGGTAGGCACGACGGCACGCCCGGGCAGCGGTGATGCTGTTGGGAGAGCGGCTCCTGGCCTCCTGTTAGTCCGGCGTCTCCTCCTAGAGTCATGCCGTCCGAGGACGGCAAGTAGCCGGCGAGGCAGCAGTGAAGCAGTAGAGATCGAAGCCAAGCAGCAAAACAGAGGGGGATCGGGGCTGACGACCCAAAATCCTGTGGTGGGCGGCCCACCGTGGGCACCTCAGAGAGATACACCCCGAGCGGCGAACATGCATTTTCAAAACTAATTTAGGAACATTTAGCTGACCAATTAAACAACTCTGTTTTAATAATATCAGATTTGTATTTGAACAACTAAGCTTGTTTAGCTTGATGGGTGGAGCAGTGTTATTATGACACGAAGCATGTATTCTGATCGTATAGTGATCATAAAAGGGGGAAACTCTAAGCATATTTTTTTAGCAAAAGAGGGTTTCCCCTCCGATTTCTATTAAAGAAACCACCACGGAACCAACATGATCAATTAAACCCTAAGCATGATCAATTAAAATGTATTATGGCTGTGCCATGGCAGATTTGAAGCTGCAAACCAGAGAAATGATATTTAGCATCCATTGTTTGCTTAGAACTAAGAACTAAATTCTAAGAGCTGAAAAGAAAGTATAGTAACCAAGTTAAGATCTATTTTCCGGTTGAGATCAAAAAGTTGAGGAGATATGAAGTACCACCTCTCTTGCGGTGCCGTGTAGGCATCGGGGGTGCGATGGCTATCGGTGGCGTTGAAGCAGATCCGCGACGGTAGACGGGTGCATCGGGGGATAAGTCCCGTTGCGGCGGAAGAGAAGGTCGTGTGAGCGGCCCCGACAAAGAGGACGACGGCGCCGATGAAGCGAGAGTACGCGATGCAAGGCTATTGGTCCGTCACCGTGGATGAGAAACGTCCATATCTAGCAGTGGATGACGCGGTCTTGGTAGGCTCTCCGGCATGCTGGAGCACGGTGCCGATGGATGTGGTGGAGGACGGCGGCGATGGATGGGGTGGCGGATGGAGGATGGTGTGGGGATGGGGTGTTCTAGCGCGGACGGTGTATGAATGGGAAAATGGAGGGAGAGGTACGGGGAACCATGTTTTTGGGATGCGCCTGTCTGAAATATGGGAAAGTTACGAACTTAGCCCCCATTTAAAATTTGGACGTCTCGTCGGTTGGGGATAGGACGGTAATCTCGCATCTCGCCAATATTTGCCCAGAGCGATTTCGTGCGAGGAGAGGGTGGATGGTGCCCATGGTTGCCGCCCATGGTGTATGAACGGGGCTGACAGGTAGGGCGGTTGTGTCACGTCAGAGTGAAGTTACAAACCTGCCCCTATTGAAAATATTTGCCTACATCGATTTCCGCCGAGTCGAGTTTGTTTTGCCGCCCACCGTGTATGAATGGGGAATGGAGGGAGAAACAGAGGCCTTTCGGACGAGCTTGAATCAAATGTGTTTTGCCGCCCATGTTTGACGCCCACCGTGTCGGAATGGGCTCAGAGGCGGTCGTGTCACGCCTAATTGAAGTTACTAACCTACCCTATTTAGAGCAAAGGGAAATCGGGCCGATGGATTGTCCGTAATGGGTAGACAGTAATTTCCATCTCCCAAACACTTGGCTTCGGCAAAGCGACATGGGAGTGGACATTTTGCTGCTTCTTTCAATTTTGGGACAATAAGCATCCACGCTACTCAGCAACTAAATTGAATCCATTTTGTATTCCTATATGAATCTTTATAAATCATTCTATGTGTTTTATATATCTTCAAAAGGACGACAAAGATGTATTCCATCACATATATGAATATGGTTTACAAATGCCCATACTCAAATTCGAAGCTAGAATCCAGTTTAAGGTGAATTGAATATTTGGAACACTTCATGTCCAACTCAAATGTCACACGCAGCATAATGTGTACTCCCATTTAGATATGTACACAAGCGATGTATCAAGATTCAAATACCGAGTCAATCAACCAAGAATGTACAGAACTAACAGACATATAAACACTTATAGAGTATATGGATCAATAATATCAACTAACATACATAAGCCAGGCCGCTGTACTTTTTTTTTGCTACAACAACATCCTTTTTTAGCCAGCATCTTGGCCCTTTCCGATGCGTGCCACTTATGGTCCATCTATACTACTACTATTGTTGAATGCACATTCAGCCCGATTGGCATATTTGTAGGTCTGGGACAACAATCCAAATGAAATGTCTCCAAGTCTTATCAATTAATACAGACTTGTGCTCAAATAAAATTACAAACCAAAAAACAAAAAAACAATTATTACATGATCTCTAAAACAAATGGTTTGATTGATTACATGAACAGACAACACAAAGGTTATTCAACTATGGAAAGAACATTTCACCTATGATTTACCAAGTAGGAGTTTAATTTCCTTTTTTCCTTCAGGACCTTAACAATCTGGTCAGTCTCAGCTTGCTTCGTTTTGAAATCCACCAAATATTTAATGGTTGTCTTGAGTACTGCTTGTGATTGTGCTGTTTGCTTCCTCAACATGTCAACTTCATCTCTAAGTGCGTAGCGTAATCTCTTTCTACCACTAGTTTAGCCTCTAGAGCATCGGCAGTTGGCAATTCATAATGCACGATTGGGCGGTGCCATCGCTGTGGGATGATGCAACGTCCATGGGGACCTCGCTCTTTGATCTTGGGCTAACCTATTTTGCCATTAAAGTTCGATTGATTCGTAAAAGTTGAAGTTAGCAAAACATCTCAATCGGGAGTTGTAACAGCAAACCGCTTAAACAAACAAGGAATTAAAGAGTTTCAATTGGATGCTGAAAGGTAGTTATTAACATCATTGTAACCCGCCGTTGCAGCAGCAAAGCAGTTAAACAAACAAGTAGATATTTAAGTTAAGGCAAACAGGTAATTCTTAACAGTAAGTATCAAACACATAGATAGGCGCAGTCTACAATATGACTAATAGGTTGTGCCATTATGTAATCAGTAGCAAACTAAATTAAGTCAAGCAACATAATTGAACAATTTTTCAATAAGTGGCTAACTAAAATTCCGAGAAGCAGGTAACTGAACTTACGCTAGTTCTTTGTACAGGCACACTGCAACTTCTTTTTCGCTTACAAGGTTGTACGAAGGAGTCCATGGCATCAATTGCTTGAATACGCAGTCCCAATACTTCTTTCTTCCCACACTGCATGGGTAAGTCGAATGGTTAATCTGGTAAGATGGTGCATCCTTGATATGTTATATGAGGACGTGTAGTCAGACTAGTTGTAGCCAAACACATCGCACTGGCTTTTACTATATATTTCATGCAATTACTTTTGGCATATCGAGATCTAAGCAATCTACAATAGGATGAAAAGACTGGCATCCTTCACATTATTGGCGAACTCAGTTCATAGAAACAAGTAATTCAACCATTCTGTGGGTAAATCAAAAGCGCCACTGGAATATTTTTCACTATCCAATCATACACGCAAAAAGGGGTAACGCCACCATAGGGGCTGGTATGGGCGGCCGCCTCAGGTGGCTGGAAAGTGTGCACCTAGTTTGAGTCGTTCAGGTTGGCCCGCGCTAGTTTTGTTCGTCCCAACGCACGAGCAGGCAATGTAAAAAATGAAGAAAAATGTTTCAATTTGGATGGGCCAATAACATGAGTGAAAGGCAGGCCCTATAGCAGGCTCGCGGCCCAAACGAGCGCCTCCCATATCGATCGACAGCAGGAAAAATCCCAATTCATTCGCTCCAGCTCTAGTCTGGTTCGCTCCTAACCTAGTCGTTGCTTGACAGACCGACACAGCACTTCCTTGCGCCCTCGTTGGAGGGCGAGCGCCGGGCTTCAAGCGAACGGAAGGACAAGAAGATGAAGATCCAACCCTGGGTGTAGCCTGTGTGGCAGGCAATGGCGGCAGCACGGGCATGGCATCGAGCTTGCGCAAACGGACAGTCGCAGCTTGCAAGAGTAGCATGCGCACCGAGCAGGTACATCACATTCCTAATTATATCTAATTCAACTCTTCAATTTCTGGCCAATAGTTAAACCTGACGGTGTTGTAAAACTGCTTGTATGTAGGGAATCTATGAGAAAATGAAACCAATTTCTACTTACTTTATAACTCCCCCAATCAATACTGAACTGACTGAATCTGATGTATCTAATCAAGTGTTCGTGCAAACATACAAGCTCATGTTGTTCTTGAGCTCAAGTGTCTAATGAATGATCGCTAATGAAGGATTTGATGCAAACATTTTCCATGCTCCTGGTGATGAACATATAGTGTCTAATGAGGGATCTAATGCAAGCATTTTGCAAGCTCATTGAAGGATTTAGTGTCTAATGATGATCTACTATGTTGAGAGAGACAGAGATTTGCAGGCATTGATGACAAGCAAATTATAGTGCATTTTCATAGCGTGAGGAAACGTCGAGGCCATGTACTAGAAAGTCCCCGTATCATGACAACATAGCATAAATACTTTTCTAATCTGTTGTTTGAAACTATTGGCATACTTGTGCAGGATAGATACATTGATATGCAGTTTGCGCACTGGTTATACGTGCAATTACACTTCAATATTTTCAGCCAAAGAACGAATAATTCAAGCAGGTACAGACCATGTTTGTAGTCCTTGTACACCATGTTGCATTTTGTGTTTTTTTGGTGCTTGCATCATTTAGTGTTTATAATTTGAACTACTTTGGATCATTAGCTGGTTTTCAAAGTGCATGTAGCTTCGCATTTCTCAAGTTATGTTGATTTCCGAAGTGCAAGTGCCTTCGTATTTTTTAAGTTAAATGTTCGCCCCTGGTAACTTGAATTCGTGGATCAGTCATTGCACACAAATCATACACGAATGCCAGTACGAATTAAATGAAATGCAGGGATTTACGCTAGCTCGTTGTACAGGCTCACTGCAGCTCTGCTTGCACTTGGGATGTTCCATGTACAAGTCCATGTTACCACTTGCTTGGATGTGCAGGCCTTGTGCTCCTTGCATCCCACTCTTCAATTTTGACACGGCGAATGGTTGATCAAATAAGAGGTATCGAGCTTGATGTTGTACCGGAGGACAGATACTTACAAGGTTATACGGGTGTGCAGGATGTGTACCAGATCCCGTAGCACCGTCATGCTTCGCTAAAAATGGATTTGCATGTTTCACATGATAAATCCAGAAGAAATAAGAGTTAAAGTCAGAGTTGCATAGGCGTGTAAGCTAAGAGAGCAGTGAAAGGATATCCAAACATCGTCGGAACAGTGCACAAGGGAGTGATGTGTGGATACCTAGTTCGGGCCGGCGTTTGGGCATGCTCGCCTAGCTAGAGTGCGGGTCACTTCAGAGCCGTTGAGGGTGATGCGCTGGCGTTGGCTGGCCGTGCACGGATGCAGATCTTGAGTGGCAGTGGAGCACTACGATGCGGTGGGCGAGACCGTTGGTGAAGCCCCAACGGCCTCGGGGGGCAGAGGTGCAACGGTGTGCTCAGTACACGCCAACTAGTATCAAAAAACATCTTACATTATGTGATGGAGGAGTACGTACTCGTACTGTAGCAGTACTAGTAGTACTTTCTCAACTAGTAATGCGATGTACTGTACTTCTAGTATAGTGCACCAGTTTTGAACTCTTGAATCTCAGGGCCAATGAGCTATAGTTGGAAGTGGAGGGTACTACTATTCTCTAGAACCATCGCTGTACTATCAATGCAGAGAAAGTACACCTGCGTAGTGGCCTAGTGGGTACTCTCGATGCTCTATTCAGCCGCTCCTCTCATGTAGCTTGCCTACTCAGTTGCTCCTCTCGCGCACACACTAGCAGCCTATTTATCAGCGACGGTTACTGCAGGGGCAGAACATTTGAGTTATTTGATACATCGAGACTAGGCTTTTCGCTTCCATTTGTGGAGGTGTAATGGATCTCGTCGAACTTTGTTAGTAGTTCCTTCTTTATGAATGAGATGAGGCAAGGATTTTGCCTCAGTTTCAAAAAAAACACGTCAAGAGGAATTTCTTTTATAGTAGAGCCGATAATGGAGTGAAGTCCATGCGTGCAACGCCACAAGCTACAGAGTAGTAGTAGATCACTTTACGTACAGAGCCATATTGCATAGTTCCCAATGCCCCACCAGGCTTTTCCAGCTCCTCGGGCTTAATTGGGAGGCGCTAGTTTAAATATGCTACTAGCTGATGAGGAAGCTGCAAGCGAGGTGCGGCTAGGGCGAGCACGCGAGCCATGAGATGCTGGGAAGGAAAACCCGTTCACGTTGCTAGGCTATCCAGTGCACCCAGATTGTGGTGCCACACGTCCGATTGACTTCAAAACTCAAACTACCTGTGTAAAATATTGGCTCGCAGCAAACTTACTATTTAAACAAAAGGTCGTCGTGTGTTCGGCCGGGATCGAATCCATAAAATGAGGTATACACTCCCGCGACCACTAGTAGTACTCGTTGGAGTACAACGCAACCTAGAATCGCCTTTTGTCGCTAGTAGTACATTGTTCCTTGCAAGAAACCCCTAATAATGCAAGAAACCACTAATAATGCCAAGAAACTACTACCACTTGCATACGTGGCAGACTTAAGATAAGACTACCTTATCAACCATTGTACATGCTCTTACCGACCATCCCTACCAAGAAATGACTACTCTACAAAGTGCCATTATAGGCATGTTTAAACCCATGGCCCTGTTTAGATACATATGTTAGAGTTAGTTTGGGTTAGTTTGGACTCAGCTAACCCAAAAATATCCAAACAGGGAGGGTTAGTTTGGGTTAGATGCATGTAACCTACCCCAAAAAACTAACCCATCCAAGAGGTGCTTATTTGGGTTAGTTCTTCTCGAGACCATTAAAAAAACACATTTTTCTCTCGCTCTCCCGGCAGCAGCCTCACCCTATCCTCCCGTTCCAACCCTGTCATCTCCCCGCGGCCCGTCCGCCTGCCGGTAAGCAGTCACGGCTCCTTGCGTGGCCCGTCCCCGTTGTCCTCGGCTAGCGCGGCTCCTTGTGCAGGGATGGCGGATTTGGCTGGTGGGCTACGCTAGAGGCCAACGCGGCTCCTTGCCGGGCACGTCCCCGTCTGCCTCAGACAGCACAGCTCTCGACCAATTGATTGAGAAGGAGCATTTGTTGTCAATCTAACCCTGCCATCCAAACACCACTTTGGTTAGAGTTAGTTCAGGGTTAGAATCTAACTCTAACCTCTGACTTAGAGTATCCAAACAGGGCCCATGTCGCCCATTAAGTCAACGCCTTCTATTCGACCGGGCGTTATGACTTGTGAGACCTACATGTCAGTCTGCACAAAAATCCCTGAGTGACCTCCTACCTCCGGCCCGTCCACCTAGTCATCCTCGGCCATAGGACGCAGCTACCGCCATTGGCAGAAGGCGAGGTCAAAACCGCCGGCGAAATGGAGCCCATCTTGCGCCAACCCGGATGCCAGCTCTGTCCGGTGCTTGCGGCCGCTAGCTAGCCAAGATAGATTCGTCCAGCTGCTTGTCTGCAAGGTTTGCTAGCTAGATTGGCACGGCGGCACGGCGGCTTGCTCACACGCGCCGCGCTAAGGCCAGCCATCTAGCTCGAGCGAAGGCCAGCGCGGCGGCTTGCTCGCTCGTGAGTCACGCTCGGGCCAGCCTGCCAACCCGTGCGGAGGCCAGCGCGGCGTCCGGCATGTCCGGCGGAGCGGCAGCCAACTCGCTCATCACCGATGCCACCGACGAACACGCATCAGTACTGTTTGAAGTAATGTTCAGGAAAAATAATGATTTGAGGGGGAATAACAGGATAGAAGGTCAGATGTGGGTCCCTTGTGTCAACGGTCAAACAAAATGTGTTGCTTTAAGCTGCCTCGTTAGCACAGACGTGTGGGCCAACCCTGTCACAAATGGGTTTAAACGAACCTAATCGGTACTCCTTCTATCCCATAATATAAGATGTTTTTGCAAGCTAAACTAGCTTGCAAAAACGTCTTACATTGTGGGACAGAGGGAGTACTAGGTAGTAGTTTTTGGCGTGGATTAAGAAATTTTGGGTATGTTTTTGCTACTTTTTGTACAATAGATTCTTCCTAGGGCTGGTTGAAAGTGGTAGTTTTTTGTTAAATACTCTACATATTGTAAGTAGGAGTGAAAAAGTTAAGCTTTGGAAGCCAATAAGCAAGGCTAGTTACATAGTGCATATATGTACATGATTGAAAGTAAATATCAACCATGAGTGACTAATATATTGATGGAAAACTCGAAACTATGGAATACTAGGAAAAAAATTGCATGGTTGGAAATACTAGCAATGTTCATGTGCGCTGCAACGAATCATAATTAGAATAATACTTATTCAAAAACTTGATACAAAACACTCTAATTTTGATATACATATATCACTAGAGATATATTATGTTTCAATTAGAATATATTCCTTGGGCTGTTTTGGTGAGGTCAGGGAGGGATGTGGTTGGTTCTAAGATACTAATTATGGGTTTTTCTGCAAATTGGTAGACAAGTGGGATGTTGGTGAGAAAAGGCAACAACTTACCTCGCAGTCGTTAGATGTAGATCTAATGGTCAGAAACGACGGATGGCAAACACACCATCATCATCAACTTAGTCTTCTGTAGGAGTACTAGCAAGATCCGTGCATTGCACGAAACATCACAAGATGCATTTTTTTATAAAACACTTGTTGTGATTGATCCATGCGGGAGTAATCCCATGTGTAAAACTAATGATATCTTGATAAATAGGAGATAAGGTAAAGAGGAGTGGGGTGTGGTGGTGATTGGTGGTCGGACTGAGCGGAGGCATCGGGATTGACGACGCCGGCAGTGGCCACCATGCCAGTTTGTTCCAGAGGCTTCCTTTCTTAATTGCTCAACAATGAGGTTGTTGGAGATAAGGATGAACGAGAGGCCTTGTCTGCAAATGTGGAGAGGAGTGCGGGTATCTTTTAGTTTAATTTCCATCCATTAGATATAGATCGGACGGTCTATATTGCAAGATGGCACGCGTACCATCATCACCAACTCGGTTTTTTATAAGAGAAGAAATATAAGTATGGAGATACAAACGTATTGTCGATACTTGTTTCCATAAACTAGCATCTATATTCTATTCAATGCCTCAGCATGTGGGGCCTTAGCACAATGACTTCTCGAATGTGTAAAACAAAGGTTTTCCCGTCGCCAATAAGGAGGTGGTGACGGCGGTGTGCTTTTTGGATTTCTCTAATCCTAGTAGTCATACTAGGTGGTCTAAGCATGTGTAGATTTATTCTTTTGCACGTCTCGTGTTCACTGTACTGCCACGACTGTTCATGAATAGAATGTAAGTTATTCACGGGGAAACCCTTGTTGAGCGTGTTTGAGAGAGAGAGAGAGTACATGCGTGATATGTCTAGAGATTGAGGCAATGATAACAGATTCTTTGTGTCTATGTGTGTGGAGGATAGAGAGAGACATGTACATGGGGCTTTGTGTTGTGTAACGTGGAGACACATATACATAATTAGAGAGTGAGTGTGTGAGATACACATGCAGACATGGGGAGAGATGAGGATCCAGATAAATGGGTGTTAGTGCGTGTCTGTGTGTGTTTGTGCGCGCGTTTGTGTGTGAGAGGGAGTGTGTCTATGTGGAGTCGAGAGACCACTAATGATGTAAACCTAGTATAATGGAAGGGGGAATGGTGTGACATGTGTAGTAGCGGGATAGCATGGTGCGGGTGGGGGGAGCAGACTATTTGGAAGAGACATCGAGTGTGTGTGGGAGAGGGGTGTGAGAGCGAGAGAGAGAGAGAGCGAGAGAGAGAGAGAGAGAGAGAGAGAGAGAGAGAGAGAGAGAGAGAGAGGAAGAGATGGGGCGAGAGAGGGGTCGTTTGTGTCCATAAATGGCGTATAGATAGGGAGACAATGTTGATGTTGTTCGAAATTGGCATATGTACGGAGACACAAGGGAAGCGAGTCATCGTGTGTGTGATAGGGACTTCATGAGAGATCTAGAATAGATGGTGTAGAGAACAATGTGCAAGATCAAGAACGATGATACATTAGGGAGCTATGGAAAGAGTCACGACATATTTGTATACAGGGAAGGAGCTGGGTGGGTCCGCATGTGGGAGAGATAGAAAGAGGAGAGTGGTGCACAAGGAGACAAAGTGTGCTTATTTGCAGTGGGGGTGGTGTGTGAGATGAGTGTGCGAGAACCACATAACTAGGGAGATAGATGTTTGGGGGTGACGTTTTGTGTGTATGGCAAAGATACACTCTACATAGTGCGTGTGCTTGGGAAAGAGAGATGCCGGGAGACCTAGAGAGTGGGGGAAGAGATGTGTGCATGCCCGAGAGACAAAGTGATAGAGACCTATATTGGGTCTGGGCTTTAGAAGAGAGAGGGGTGTTAATGTGCTCGTGTGTTGGTGTTTGGGGGAGAGAACGACTTCTCTGTGTGTGAGAGGGGAGACGAGGGGGGGTTGGCTTCATATAAAGAGTGAGGTGTCTATGTTTGTGGGACTTTAGCGTAATTGAGATATACATGGTCAATAGTGTGTGCACTCATGGTTGATCAATTTGTTTCACAGTTACGACTATGAGATAACGATACTTTTGAACATGCATGATATACCTTGATGGACCAAAATTACAAACCTAAGATTGGAATTTTGGAATTCAACTCCATCATTAGCTTTTGTAATTCATTTAAACGCAGGTACATTTTCTAAGCCGGGATTTTGTGGTTTCAAATTCATATATCAAACCTAGAGATATACACATACGGGCATGTTCAAATTTTATAATCATCCACTTTATTCATACACATACACATTTTTCCTTTTGTCATCATATTTCGGATAAACACATTTGGAATTTCATTTGAATTGGACCGTATGATGGTATTTGCTTGTACTAGCTCAATGATCCATATTTGAATTGAATGGACAATCTAAGTTTTGAGTTGGAGACATTGATTTTCAAAACTTGCACTTTTTTTGCGTGCAAAACAAAAAAATTCTCGACCATGATATCATAGTCGGCCGTACAAGAGCAGAATATAATTTCAGGTGCCAAAAGCTTTCAAACTTCCCGCTCACATCGAAATATCTCGCGCCCGAAAGTTTAGCCCTAGGATATTCCTGTTTTACCCCTGCCACATGAACGGAAAAGGGCTACTTTGGTAACTCCATTGTTTTCCCCTCTTTGGCCCCAACATTCTTCCCTAGAGCCCCTCCCCTTCCCCTCCCCGACCCCCCCCCCCCAACCACGGCAAGCCGCCGAATCTAGTGCTCCACCGCAGCGGTGGACGTCACACCCCGCCGGATCTACCTTCCGCACCTTGGAACCCCCAACTGCCAACTCACCACTTCACCGGAGCCGCTTCAACGACTGGCTTGTCCACCACTCCAGATCTCCTTGACCGCCATCATGGTCCACCGCACCGGATCTGCTTAACCGGCACCCTCGTCCACCACAGTGTAGGCCCTTCACTGACTCCCTCGTCCGCCCCTTCGCTGGCCCTTCATACAAGCCCTCGTTCGCCGCAATAGTTCCGCATCACCGAAAGCACTGAACAACGCGCCCGCCGAAGCCTTCGTCCACTGCACCGGACCCGCTCCACAGACGCCATATTCAACTCTATCGACCCTGCTTTACCAACGCTGCAGCCTCATCAGGTTATTTTGATTTGTACTCCTTCGGTTTTTCTCTTTATCGTGCAACTGTTCACTTACCACAGATGAGATTTCTTGTATGTCGATAGACGCCGCAACCGTAGCACCAGAGCCGCTTCGGCGATGGCGACAGCTGGCCCAAACTCAACCGAAACATGAGCACCATTGACGATCCTTAGCTATCAATTATGACAACAATACCCATACGCCGCCGAGAATCAGGTACTATTATCCAACGGCTGGCGCCTACTTTCACTTTCTTAGCATAAGCACCACACCTTTGAATTTCTTCAGGGCATCATTCAATTTTTCATGAGGCGCGTTATTCTGCTTGCACCTATAGGGCCATACTTCTGGCAGTGAACATGTTACATGTGATTTACATACCAGTGCACGTATAGTTAATATGCTTTAGTTTTGTCCTAAGTATTACTGTACTTCCTAGATATCACTGCCTACTATTTTACTTCTTGCATGCTATATTTATGATAATGGTGTTGTTCTGATGCCACCTGTTGGTTCCATCAGACTGCTTAATGTTCTCTATGCTTAATTACACATTAGCAAACAAGCATGTGGTTCCGCTTCTTTTTGTTCATTTTACCATACATTTTCTGATGCTAGCTATTACATCACTGCTCCGAGCCTATGTTCGTTACTTGTTTGTGTGTTCTTGATCTTCCTGAGTTGCATGACTAATTTGATGCTTCTATTAATTATGGGGGTGCAAAACCCATCAAGCAAAATATTTGTTCTTTTGGGGCTGGCACCTCAAACAAGCATAAAAATAGAGGGAAGCAGATATATTGTCGTGTATGCACACACCCTTCTTTCATTAGTTTAGATGAACCATTGATGATCAATTCGGACCAGTGCATGCGATTAAAATTAATTTTACCTAAATAGAGGGTGCAGAATAAACTATAACAACTAGATTTGCAACCACGGGATGTCGATTTATATCTTCAAAGAACATTGCAACAGTAGCGAGGCTTCACAGCAACATATGGTAAGCCAGTGTGTTTTAGTACATGTGAAATGCAATGCGAGTGGGCCGCTTTCTTGGCTTGTGCCCTCAACCTATAATCCTACAGAATTACAAATAGTTCATTTGTCTGCTTTGCTATATTGCTTGATTCGAATGCTTGTTTGTTACTTGGGACCCTATACCTGAGTTGGCCAATATGTCAGCAGTGCCTGCTATACTATCGTAAAGAAATGCATGCCTAGTTCATTTGAGTCCTTAACTTTTCCTCTAAACTTCATCACAAGACTTTCTTTGTAGTTTACATGAGGCCACACTGTTAAGTGCTTTCTCGGATTATTTTAACTGCTTAGATGCCTTGGCAACTTAAATATAGCGGTGGTACACTCCCTTTCAACTAGGGATGTCAACTGGGTCCCGTTTAATCCCGATTAAAGTCCACTAGTGGTATGATAGTTCAAAATAGTTTTTTTTTTGAGAAAAATGAACTAGGGAGCTAGCAAAAACTAACTAGCACTACAACAAAAACAGTCACTAGACACGCTCAATTTCATACCTAGGGACGTGTTGTTTCATCTCTAGGCAACTATAGAGCCGTTTTAGTAAAGCGTCCTTGGAGCGTATCCCCACGGACCGTCTCAACCAAGTAGCCACGTTTGCCAAGCGTGTCTTACATGGCATGAGACGCTTTCTAGGTACGTTAATAATCGTGTACACATGTAGAGACGTTATATTAGGCATGCCTCTATTACGTCTCTAGCCATAGACACGTTTCATTCGCCTCTTATAGTCGTCTCCAAGTATACATAAGCATCTTTATACAAATGGAATATTTTACTTCAAATATTATTTGATTTATTTCGAATTTGTTTCATCATTTCAAATTCAATCAACGTCTCTACTCATAGACACGTTTTATTTACATAAGCATCTTTATACAAATGGAATATTTTACTTCAATTACTATTTGATTTATTTCAAATGTGTTCCATTGTTTCAAATTCAATTACTATATCATGTCATGGCTGCACATGTAGATTGATCAAATAATGTCATGATACGAAGGCATCATTCCATGTCATAGATGCATTTGCAAACATTAGCAACCTCAGGAACAATATCCAATGCATTAATTAGCAAGAATATTGTCTCCTCTAAAAGTACGTGGAGTTCCGAGCTGAATAATAGCAAGCATTCATATGATACTTGCGTTGAGGCAAATAAATAGGAAACTATCTTATAGACTGGAACTATGTTTCTCTATGAAACTAAAATCTATACATAATCCATAATATTTGTTCATTCAAAGATAGATTCATCAACTGCTCCTGACTCATCCAGTGCACTCCCTTTTCAAATCCTGAACTACACACCTACTCCCAGCTCCTTTAATGCACTCCCTTTTCAAGTCCTCGTCGCCCTAAAAAGAGATGAACAACATTTACATGAACATATGTTTATAGAGAAGTGAAAGATAAGTGATTCTTTGATGAAATTATAAGAAATGTACCATACCAGTGCTTTGTGTCTATGCTGGAGTGGTCGGCTTAACTATTTTTCCCTAAAAATCACAAACATTGGTTATTAATAACATCATACACATGCAGATTGGAGCATACACAATGCTTGAATGGAAACATATTTACATGTGAGTGAGGCCAAGCAATAACAGAACCAATAGCATCCCTTACTGTTTTTCTCTTTATTTCTCGAGTTCATTGAATACAACACGGTTGTAGGTTTATCTTGTTTTTCAAGAAATTAAACATTTGTTATTGATGAACCCGAGAAGATTCCAATTTATGCTGAAAAGAACAATTTCACAAAGAACTAGACCAACTATCTATTATACAATCATTGTCATTTGGATATTAGCCTATGTGTACCTGCTTAGTGACTTGGTGATGACCACATAGCTATGGTTGCATTGCTATTTCCAGCATGAGCATTCTGCAATTAGATAGGAATACGCGTGAATGGAGATACATGATCAGCTATAATCAAGAACGATAATTTAGAAGATTTCTAATACATGCACTAAGGAGCCTTATTCTACATGTACTTTCAGCTGACACACCTTGCTATCAAATTAGATTAAAGTCTTACTACAAAATTATGTATTATGAAAACTAAGCATGAATGCACAATGCAAACAAATGAAGTAAACATCATGTAAATTTATACATCAAATACATAATTCACCTAATATTCAAGGTCCAGGTGTTCCTCAACATCTATGCAAGGTTTCCATCAAAAAATAACACCTATGCGATGTTGATATTTTATTACTACTCATGTATCAATTCAAAAGTAAGTAATTATTTTCTTTGAATACGAGATCTCTTGGAGCAGCAATGATATGTGTGTGACTAACTTGTGGTTCCAACGGGCCAAATTGTGTTATTGTTGTATGCAATACAATTTTTAATTGCTTGCACTACAACACAGATGATATTCAATCCTATTTCTTTGCCAGGCTACGGCAGGCCTCCTGGCTGTATCTCAAAATATGAAACTGTACCTCATCCATTCCGCCTTGTGTGGTTGATCAAACTCTGAAAATGTACCCCATCCATTCCATTTTGCTAACCCTATATGGCCAACTCTTAGTCGCTACGCCGTATGCAACTGACATAGTTCACGAGTATATGTCATTTCTGAATCTCTACCCATGATTCCTCCTTTTAAATATGTCATTTCTGAATCTCTACCCATGATTCCTCCTTTTAAGTATGTCATTTCTGAATCTCTACCCATGATTCCTCCTTTTAAATATGTCCAACTCTTACTCCGTAAGCAGTATGGGACTAAATTTAAGCACAAATGTCGCGCAAGCAAAAAAATCAATATATCAGCAGATGCGTGATTCGAACATAGCGCATCTTGTGTCTATCGGTAGACTACCAACCAGTAACACCAAGGTAGTTGTTTGTATTCCAATGGGAAGAGACGTCTTTTAACATATATACACAGGCATGTCTGACTGTCAAAACAACGTCACCATCTTCTCCAGCGCCGGCGTTCGACTGCCTCGACGCTGCAATTAGATGGCGACACCCGCGAGCGAGAGTCTCCCTCATGCACATAGCAGCAGCTCGGCCACCTGCGGTCACCACATTCAATCCGAGGCAATTTTCTAAAACGCCACCATAGCTGCATCAATCCGAGACATTTTTCCTAAAACGCCACCAAAGCTTCATCAATCCGAGGCACTTTCCTAAATCGCCCCCATAGCTATATCAATCAGAGGCAGTTTCCTACACCGCCTCCATAGCTGCATCAATCCGAGGCACTTCCCTAAAACGCCTCCAAAACTGATCAATCGGAGGCGCTTAAGGTGCCTCATAAAATGCCTTCAACCAACGACCGTGGTGTAGTGTTGGTTGAATCTGACTTATAATTTGCTAGTGGTGTCAGGATAGTATTTTAAAATAACTTGTAAAAGCAGGATTGATTTTTCATAATAATGTCATTTACCTTGCACTTACACACAAAATTAGACAAGCTCTAGTACAGTCATTGGCATTTGGATATGTAGCATAGGTTTACCTGCTTAGTGACTTGGTGAAGTCGTATAGGAGTACTTGGTTCAGGACCACATTGCTGCATTGCAAAGCAGCACAACAACTATCTGAAAGAAATAATCACCAGTTTAGTTATTTCACTAGTACAGACTACAGAACTACAAAAATAACTGCTCACCCAAACAACTTGTAACGATCGGGATGGGACTCTTCCCAAATGGTTCTGCCAACATAGCTTTTGAATATTTTGTGTTACTAGTAACTCTCAGTTTATCCTGAAAGGTGATTCGAATACGAGATTTTTCCATGGTGTCGCTAATGGTAGACATCGGAAGAAACTTATTCATTCCCTACAACAGGAGGAGGGCACGATTGAAGGGCATGAGCAACTTAAGTCTTATATCACTAGTTATTATAAAATCTATTCGAACCCCGAGGAAGGAAACTTCTCGATGGATGAGTCTCGAATGATGACATCCCCAGTTTCGATCAGGAAAATAGCCTTCTAACATCTCCATTTTCCGAGGAGGAAGTTAGAAAGGCGGTTTTCCTAATGGAGCATAACAAAGCACCGGTCCCGATGGTTTTCCGCCGAGTTCTACCAGAATTTTTGGGAGGTCATCAAACAGGATTTCCTACTCTTGTTTGATGCCTTCACGCTGGCCAACTAGAGTTGTTCCGTTTAAAGTTCGGTGAAATTATTTTATTACCTAAGGTTAATGAGGCTGAAAGGATACAACAATATCGTCCAATTTGCCTCCTTAATGTTAGTTTTAAAATATTCACCAAGGTAGCAATGATTAGGCTAAATTCGGTTGCTGAACATGTGGTTCGTCCTTCTCAAACTGCTTTCATGCAAGGTAGAAACATCCTAGATGGGATTGTTGTCCTTCATGAAACAGTTCACGAATTGAATCGGAAAAAGCTGAATGGGGTGGTTCTTAAAATCGACTTTGAAAAAGCTTATGACAAAGTCAAGTGGTCTTTTCTTCAAGACTCTCGTAATGAAAGGTTTTTCTCGCTGAGTGGCGCTATGATCCATAGTTTCGCTTTCGGAGGTAGTGTTGCCATTAAAGTCAATGATGACGTTGGCAACTATTTCCAAACGAAGAAAGGATTGAGACAAGGTGACTCAATATCGCCCATGCTATTCAATATAGTGGCTGATATGTTAGCGGTCATGATTGAGCGTGCCAAGGTTGATGGCCAAATTGATGGGGTAGTGAATCATCTAGTGGATGGTGGCCTATCTATCCTCCAATATGCCGACGATACGATTCTCTTTATGGATCATGACCTCGAGAAAGCAAGAAATCTGAAATTAATTTTATGAGCATTCGAGCAACTCTCAGGGCTTAAGATCAATTTCCATAAAAGTGAACTGTTTTGCTTTGGTGAGGCTCAAGACGAGGCCCATCTCAGATGCCGAGCTTTTCGGATGCGGATTGGGCCGCTTTCCGATCACTTATTTGGGGATACCGATACATTATCGGAGACTCACAAATGTTGAATGGAAACACGTCGAGGAGAGACTACAAAAAAGACTTAGTAGTTGGAAAGGTAAATTGCTATCTCTGGGTGGAAGGTTGGTCCTCATAAATTCAGTACTAAGTAACATGGTACTATATATGATTTCCTTCTTCCAATTGCGAAAAGAGTATTACATAGATTGGATTACTTCCGATCGAGATTCTTTTGGCAAGGAGATAGCGAGAGAAAAATATCGATCGGCTAAATGGAGTGTGGTTTGTCGTCCCAAGGACCAAGGCGGGTTGGGCATTCTTGACCTTGAGGTTAAGAACAGGCCCTCCTCGGCAAATGGTTGTTTAAGTTGTTGACGGAAGATGGTGTATGGCAAACCCTTCTAAGGAGAAAATATGTGGGTTCTAA
This sequence comes from Aegilops speltoides, assembly GCA_021437245.1. Classification (NCBI taxonomy): domain Eukaryota; kingdom Viridiplantae; phylum Streptophyta; class Magnoliopsida; order Poales; family Poaceae; genus Aegilops; species Aegilops speltoides. The sequence goes on from CM038145.1 coordinate 259,777,964, forward strand.
GGCGGTATCCCAAGTATACTGGAAGCCTGGGGACTCTCATTTTTGGGCCGGACTAATGGCAACGAAGAAATATTTCTTCCGCTATGGTTCCTTCTCAATTAAGGATGGCTCGAAATTAGATTCGGGAGGATAAGTGGCTAGGTAGTGCTACTCTCCGGAACAATATCCAGCTCAGACAATATTGTGCGCCACAAGGGCGATACTATTGCCAAGGTTTTGGAATCATTTCCGCCAAATGTGACGCTCGAAGGGATTTAATTGGACCTAGACTCCAATCGTGGAACATACCGCTCCAACGGTTAACCACGGTACAGCTTGTCACAAGGGTCCGATATCTTCGTTGGAACCTACATGGAATGGGCAATTCTCGATGGAGTCTATGTATAGAGCTCGATCCAATCGGATGTGCGATTGATAATAATAAGAAGATCTGAAGATGAAGATACCCTTAAGAATAAAATCTTTGCGTGGTATCTTCGTCATGAGTCATTCTTACTAAAGATAACCTTATTAAGAGGAATTGGCATGGAAGCACGCAATGTGTATTTTGTCCGCATGATGAGACAATAAAACATTTGTTCTTTCATTGTAAATTGGCTCGTTCTATATGGTCACCATCCAGATAGCTTCGCTTGTATCCTCCGTAGTGTTGCTAATATATTTGGCAACTGGTTACATGGGATTGATCACAAGTTTAGAATTCTGCTCGAGGTGGGAGCGCTTGCCGTGATTTGGTCGCTTTGGCTATGTAGAAATGATAAGGTTTTAATGATAAAAGTACTTCCCTTATGCAGGTTATCTACAGATGTACCGACGCTTGCGTTTATGGTCCTCTCTACAGCGAGTGGAGAATCGAGACCTGTTTACGGAGGTGTGTACACGATTGGAGGTTGCGGCGAGGGATACTTTTACCCAACATGGGTGGCAGCATGATCTTAGGATTGGGCCTCCTACCATTTAAGTGTCATCCAAATATTCATCTTTGTATTTCGCCTTCTTTTATTTTGGCTTATCGTGACGACTTTGTTGGCTGTGTGCATCTTAGTTATGCAGAGGCTGGGTGTAATGCTTAAACCTTTTAAGTAATAAAGCGCCCCTTTTCGAAAAAGTAACTATGTGTGATGTGCAGATAAAAAAACTATGTGTGATGGCCGATGGGGCTTAATGTGCGTTACTAGTTACTCTGCTCCTACCATGGAGCAGAGCTTCTGAAGTTTGCACAACCGAACAACAGAACCTCTACAAATTAACCCACAAGAAATTAAATTACACCATGAGTTTGAGATCAAAGAATTCGACTAATATCTAGACCAAGACCTGAGAGAGCACAGCGCAATGGTCAGGACCAATACGTACCTGGGGCGCAGCTACCCTAGGCAGGATGGGTGTACTTCCGTGCTTGCTCCGTTTAATCCACCTGTAGGTTGGAAGACGAAGTTGCTCGTTGCAGCAGATGATTCCTCCGACCTACCCGCCCAATCACCACCGTCAGCCCTGACGCACATGTCGGCCGGTCTCTGTCCCCCCAATCTCCACGGCCTCCAATCGCCCACCCGCCCGTCGAGCCTCCATCAATCCGCCCATTGTTCATGTATTGAGGCGATGCACATCAGAGGCCAGCGGATTGGAGGGATCCGATTAGATGAATTAAATGGATTAGGAGGTTGGAGAAGAGAAGTGGAGAGATGGCGGCGTGGGTGAGGAGAAGTGGAGAGAGGGCAGCGTGGCGGAGGATATATTACGAGGATTTTTTTTTTCTCAATAACAGTAGCGTTTGCGCGCTATTTCTTTGGCGGCAAATGGAAAATAGGGCGCCAAATGCCAAAATAATTTCTCACTCCGTTCTACGTATAATATAGTGCGTATAGATTTTTTGAAAAGTCAAACTCCGTAAACCTTGACCAATTTTATAAAGAAAACTATTTATATGTACAATACAAAATATATAAAATATGAAAATATAGCTTATGGTGAATCTAATTATATATGTTTGACATTCTAGATTTTAATGATTTTCTCCACAAACTTGGTAAAAAAATTTGAGGTTTGACTTTTCAAAAAAATTATATGCACTATATTGTGAAACGGAGGGAGTACCTCCCAATGAAATGCGGGAAACTTGATCCTTATCATTTGGGAAAAGCCTATTTATTTCTATTATATATAGAAAACCAGAAAAGGGCCAGTGGTCACTTGATCTTTTATTACCCCTTAAAAAAACTTGATCTATTGTTGTTATTATTTTCATACATTGTGAAATGATTTTTTTCCTAGAAACATAGAATTCCATCATATCATGTTGTGCAAGGGGATTCTTGTGTATAAGGGCATCTCCAAGGTTGATCGCTAAACTGACACTGTATTTGTCCGCAGTGATACAGTATCTGGCCATCCAACGGTGCCCCGTACATTTCATAGCGGATTTGAAAAAATTGGACGATATTCATGCAAATAAAGAAATTTTCATTTAAGTCCAGACGGTGACCTCGTACACGTGGCCGCCCTGGTCAGCCGCACCTCCGTCGCCACCATGTCGTCGTCGTCGGAGTAACCCTGCCAGCGACGAAAGGGCGCAGGGGCGCAACAACCATGTCAAGCCACCATCTGGTGCTCGTGGAGAGTCGCTCTGTTTCCGCCTCCGCAGTGGTGAGCGACCGGTCGTAGGCCCAAGCCTCCGCGAGATTGGGACCCCGCGGAACCAGGTGGGTGCCTTGTCGGACTTGGCGAACAAGGAGCAACTTTAGCAAACTTCATTAAGAATATATCATCAATATATAGTATGGTAGAACCTGTCGTGAATATACATGCTAGTTAACACATCAAAAACAATATTAACCAGTGACTTCTGCATAATACCATTAGTATCAGATGCAAACTGAACAGATCCAAACATGAACATTGACTATAGGCTGTCTTAATTTTAGATGTGAACATCCAAACATGGTGATTTCTGAAATTAAACAAGGGAATCGATTGCTGAAATTAAACATATACATCCAAACATGGCGATTGCCAAAATAAACAAGTGAATCCAAACATGATGATTGCTGAAATTAAGCAAGGGAATCGATTGATTACCACTAACTCGGCTATATGTTGGTGGAGAAGCTACCAGCGACATTGCAACTAAAGTACAGTGCTGCCGATGGTGCACCTGACGCCTTCTCCTTGCTCCGACCCAACAGGGTACGAGAGGCCGTCAGCTCGTATGATTAAGCTGCAACACAGTGGAGAAAGGGCTGGTGTGGGGCAGTAGATGGAATACCGAAGAATACCGACGGACCAAAAAAAATATCTCTTTTTCAAAACATTAAATAAAAATCTGAATACTTACAAAAGAAATTATGAACAATTTGCAAAACACGAATAATTATTGAAAAAATGTCCAATTTTTTGATTTGTAACCAAATTTCAAGATGGAAAGAATGTGTGAATTTGTGAAGAAATTTGGAAAAACGGGAACATTTTTTTAAATCATTTTTTGACAAACACGAACATTGCATCAGTGAACAAAAAAACGAAACTCTGAAGAAAATATAGAAAAAGCAAACATTATGATCATTAATGGAAATTGTGAACAAAAATTGAAAAGCGGAACATTTTTGAAGTTATGAACATATTTTGAAAGGCGAACATTTAAAAAAAAACTAATAACCTATTTTGAAACAGGATTTTTTTGAATTTACGAACATTTTTTGAAAGGTGAACATTTTTTCAAATATACAAACATTTTGTCTGCTGAATTTCAAAATTTGTTCGAAATTTAGAAAACTGTTCAGAAGTTAAACAATTCTTCCTGATTTTTTCATTTTGTTCAGAAGTTCCAAGAAATATGTTCTTGCTCTTAAATTTTTGTACGCAAAATGCTATTTTTGAGAAAAACGTGAAGGTTGTATGAAACAGCGAACACTTTTAGAAATTGTGAATAAGATTTGAAAAAACTCAACAATTCAAAAAATGCAAACATTTATGGAAACAGGAACATTTTTGTAAAATGTCCCAAAAATATAAAACGTGAAAGTTTTTTTTGAAAACCCCAATATTTTCAAACCATAAAACAAATTTTGGATAGTCGAACATTTTCGAAAACTGGGAATTTTTTTTTGAAACTCCTGAATAAAACTTGAAGACATGAATAGTTTTTAAAACTTGCGTACATTCTTTAAATTGAAACATTTATGGAAACCCGTAACAAAATTTGAAAATATGAACATTATTTTGAATGAAATTTTGAAATGGGAAGATTTTGAAACTCCCAACATAATTCGAAATGTGAACATTTTGTAATGCTATTTACTTTTTTTGAAAAGCGAACATATTTAATACTATGGGAACATTTTTTAGAAAACAAAGAACATTTTGTGAATTTGTGTACAAAAAACAATAACAAGAACATTATTGAACTTCTGAACATTTGTAGAATTTCAGAAAAGAATTTGAAATTCTTAAGAACAAAAAGAAATAAAAAGAGAAGAAAAGAAAATTGAAAAATAAAAAAATAAAAAGATTAAAGAAAAAGAAAAAATACAAAGAAAAGGCAAACAGAAAAAACCGGTTTAATAACCTTCTGGAAGGTTCCCAAAACTATTTAGGAAGCTTCCCAAAACTGGACGCTGTAGCGCCTGCGCTATCTTGTAATTGGGCCGGCCCATCTTGATCGCTAGTCGCTCGCCTCTGTGCGAAGGTTCGACAACTCGACGCAGCGAGCGTCCATTAAGAAATTCCGTGAACGAGGGCGCGCGTTGAGATTTGTTCCGTTCGTGGGTAGAGATGGGCCAGGTAATTTCCATTTTTCGCCATTTTTTATTTGGTTTTACAATTTTATTGTTAAACTGTTTTTTGTATCCTATAAAACGTCTCACAAATCGTCTCTAATTATTTACACGTGTACAAATTAATAAATGTGATAACCCAACAGGTTAAGATTTGTGACGTTCTATACATCGTCCCAAGAAGCGTGTCTACATAATATATGCTTTCTAGTGTAGGGACGAATATAAAAGCGTCTTAGAAAAAACGCGTCTACTGACATGTTTTGTTGTTGTGTAGATGGGACTGGTGGATGTCGTTTATTTGCCACTTACATCCCTAGTTTCATCTTACCATTTTAATTTCTTTTTGGCTGATGCTGCTTCGAACCATTTAATTATAGCTTGCCATGCTCGGCAATAATTCGTATGTCGTTTACCATGTAAGCTTACTGCCTGGATCATGCGATAACTATCTCTTACTTATGTCCAGCGGAAACCTTTCAGGATGCCGTTCACACTAGGACATAATGTACAACCCCACAATCTATTTGTGGAAGCAGTGCGCCATCCATGTTACCAGATGGTAGCAGTTCAGAGGCAACACTGCCAGGGAGCAGTCTAAGCACAAATATTATAGTTCTTGAGGCTCTGCTAGAGGCAGAAAGAGATGGTGTGGCTGCCATGAATGAGGTAATCTTTATCTTGAGGCTGGAAATTATGGAATTAGCAGCACGCATTATGCAAGCAACCCAAGAATTGGAGGAAGTAAGAATGTTGCATTTGAAGATGGAGGAGGTCCTGCTGTTCCTGCCCAAGGTAATCCCGGTTCTTCTTTAGATACCAGTTGAAATTGTCATTAGATTATTGTACTTGCATGTTGTGTCATGTCTCTGAATGGATTATGTTGTAAGACCCCCTATGTTGTCCATGTGTTGTAATGATCTGAATTTTTTAGGCGAGGTAATCCTCAGTACTTGTATGATTGACATAAGGTGAACTGTTTTTCATGTGAGCATATTGTATTGGATGAAATAACTGTTTGACTCAAAGTGTATCCAACCTACTAAATTCGAATATCACGACATTTCTAAATCATAATCATATATAAAGGTCGAATAAATCTTTGTTGTGGTTTTGAAGAAATAAATAACAAAACATAGAATTATCTGTGAATATTCATAATCAGATACAAATTGGATTTGAATTTAGTTTGCCAGGCCCAGGGCAATTCTCCCAAGTTTTGAATGAAGCGGCTAAACACCCACTATAATTTGTGGGCTGCCCGAAGCAAGTGTTTGCGAGATGGAAATTACTGTCTACCCCTGACACTTGACATCCTTATCGACCGGATTTACACTACTATCGATAGGGGTAGACTAGTAACTTCAATCAGACGTGACATGACGGCCTCTGAGCCCATTTAGACACGGTGTGCGACAAACGTGGGCGGCAAAACACATTTGATTCAGGCTCGTCTGAAAGACATGTGTCTCTCCCTCCATTTCCCCATTCATACACGATGGACGGCAAAACAAACTCTCCTCGTCCGAAATCGATGTAGGCTAATATTTTAAATATGGGCAGATGTGTAACTTCCCTCAGACGTGACACAACGCCCTACCTGTCAGCCCCGTTCATACAGCGTGGGCGCCAACCATGGGCGGCAAAACACCCTCTCCTCGCCCGAAATAGTTACCGGCAAATATTTGGGAGATGCGAGATTACCGTTGCTACGTCTTGAGCTTGCGTTGACCTCCCCGGCAACGGCGCAAGAAATCCTTCTTGCTACGTCTTGAGCTTGCATTGGTTTTCCTTGAAGAGGAAAGGGTGATGCAGCAAAGTAGCGTAAGTATTTCCCCTCAGTTTTTGAGAACCAAGGTATCAATCCAGTAGGAGGCTCCTCAAAAGTCCCACGCACCTACACAAACAAACAAGAACCTCGCAACCAACGCAATAAAGGGGCTGTCAATCCCGTCATGGCCACTTGTGAAAGTGAGATCTGATAGAGATAATATGATAAGATAAATATTTTTGGTATTTTTATGATATAGATTGGTAAAGTAAAGATGCAAATAAAAGTAGATGGAAAACTTATATGATAAAAGATAGACCCGAGGGCCATAGTTCACTAGTGGCTTCTCTCAAGATAGCATAAGTATTACAGTGGGTGAACAAATTATTGTCGAGCAACTGATAGAAAAGCGCATAGTTATGAGATTATCTAGGCATGATCATGTATATAGGCATCACGTCGGTGACATGTAGATCGCAACGATTCTGCATCTACTACTATTACTCCACACATCGACCGACTCCTGCCTGCATCTAGAGTATTAAGTTCATAAGAATAGAGTAACGCATTAAGAAAGATGACATGATGTAGAGGGATAAACTCATGCAATATGATATAAACCCCATCTTTTTATCCTCCATGGCAACAATACAATACGTGCCTTGCTGCCCCTGCTGTCACTAGGAAAGGACACCGCAAGATTGAACCCAAAGCTAAGCACTTCTCCCATTGCAAGAAAGATCAATCTAGTAGGCCAAACCAAACTGATAATTCGAAGAGACTTGCAAAGATAACTTAATCACACATAAAAGAATATAGAGGAGATACAAATATTTCTCATAGATAAACTTGATCATAAACCCACAATTCATCGGATCTCGGCAAACACACCGCAAAACGAGTTACATCGAATAGATCTCCTAGAAGATCGAGGAGAACTTTGTATTGAGAATCAAAGAGAGAGAAGAAGCCATCTAGCTAATAACTATGGACCTGAAGGTCTGTGTTAAACTACTCACAACTCATAGGAGAGGCCTTGGAGATGATGTAGAGGCCCTCCATGGTCTATTCCCCCTCCGACGGTGCGCCAACGAAGGCTCCAAGATGGGATCTCGCGGATATAGAAGGTTGCGATGGTGGAAATAGTTTTTCGTGGTGCTCCTGGATGTTTTTGGGGTACGTGGGTATATATAGGAGGAAGAAGTAGGTCAGTGAACGCTCGAGGGGCCCACGGGGTGGTGGGTGCGCCCACCCCTAGGGGGCGCGCCGGGCACCCTCGTGGCCGCCTCGTCTATTGCTTAACTTCCACTCCAAGTCCCTTGGATTGCGTTTGTTCCAAAAAGTTTGCTCACGAAGGTTTCATTCCGTTTGGACTCTGTTTGATATTCCTTTTCTTCGAAACACTGAAATAGGCAAAAAAAATAGCAATTCGGGCTGGGCCTCTGGTTAGTAGGTTAGTCCCAAAAATGATATAAGAGTGTAAAGTAAAGCCCATAAACATCCAAAACGGGTAATATAATAGCATGGAACAATCAAAAATTATAGATACGTTGGAGACGTATCAACCATCCTATCCCCAACCGACGCGATGTCCGAAATTTTAAACGGGGGATAAGTTCATAACTTTCCCACATTTCAGAGAAGCGCGTCCCAAAGTTTGAGATCCCCCCTCCCCTCCATTTCCACATTCATACACCATCGGCGCCACGACAACCTCCCCATGCGTCCAGCCTCCTCCGTCTGCCACCCCATCCTCCACCTTGCCAGAGCCGCTACCCCTACCCCATCGTCCACTGCAAGAGATGGACGTCTCTCATCCACGACGCTGGACCAGGATCCTTTCATCGCGTCCTCTTGCTTCATCGGCGCCGTCGTCCACCTTGCCGTTGCCACCCCTACGACCGCCTCGTCCACGGCAACAGGATTTATCCCCCGACCCGGCCGTCTGCCGTCTAAAGTCTTCTCCCCGCTGCCGACAGCCATCGCACCCGCAGCACCCTCAACGTATCAGCAGAGGCCTACACGGCGTCGCAAGAGAGGTAGTACTCTTCCATATGTGCTTAAGTTATTGATCTCACCGAAAATAGATCGTAATTTGTTTACTGTACTTTTCTTGTCCGTACCAAATCGTAGTGGCTAGTTGAAAGCAAACATTGGTTGCGAAGTAGCTTTGTCCGGTTTGCACCTTCAGATCCGCCATGGCACGGGCGCTATACTCGTAGAGCTTATGGTTTCCCCCCTTTATATTCACTACCATCATTGTAGGTCCTTTGTGTCGTGCTAGCACTGCTCCTCAAGACCTCAACCCAAAGCTTACGTGTTGAAATACGAATCTGATATGATGCTCATATCACTAAAACAGAGAATGTTTAATTGGTCACCTAATGTTCCTATATTCGTCTCGAAAAGCATGTGCGCCACCCACTGGTCCAGCTAGTTCCACTTTCCTGGTTTTCCTCTTGATGCTTAGGGTCTTGCCCTTTTATCTACTCTACTATGATCTGCGTAGGTGCTTTCTGTCGTACTAGCATTACTCCTCCCTTCAAGCTAAACAACACAACACTCAAAATTTGAAAGCTTAGTTGTTCAAATATGATTGTGATATGGTACTGATATTAGTTAACAGACACATTTAATTGGTTAGCTAAAGGTCCCACTTGAGTTTCCAAATGCATGTCGCGACATATAGAGAGACAGCAGAATTGCATTTCTTTGTCACTTGTTGACTATAATTTCTTGTCCATACCAAATCTTAGTTGTTATTTCAAAGCAAACATCGGTTTCTAACTACCCTTTGCGCGGTTTGCAGCTTCAGATCTGCCATCCCACTACCACAGTCAATACTATACTCATCATGCTTATGGTTTCCCCATTTTATGATAACCACGATCAGCCTGCGTGGTTCGTGTTGTAATAGCACTGCTCCACCCATCGAGCTAAACAAGCTTAGTTGTACAAATTCATATCTGATATTATGCTGATATTAGTAAAACTGAGAGATGTTTAATTGGTCAGCTAAATGTTCCTACTTTACTTTCGAAATGCATGTGAGCCACATATGGAGACCGGAAAGAATACTATTTCTCTGTGCGCTCTGGTTCATCATGGGTGGCCAACCGACATTGTATTGAAAGACTTGTAATATCTTCAATCTTCTTGCTTGCTCTTCTTTAAGATGATCCTCTTCTCTTGCGGTCGACTAGGCAGGTCGAGTTGTTCTCCCTTAGTATATTTTCAATCTCTCATGTCAGGTCGACTTGTTCTTCTTTACTATATGTTGAAGCTGTCATCTGTGAAGTGTCATCACTTCTGGAGCTCTCATATTTTGAGTAGTATGCCACATTATATTAATGCACACATCAAATTACAGCATGCATGGCATGTCTTAAAAGAATTGCAGAGATAGCACAAAGGGGTTTACAGGGAGGCAGTATTGGATTAGAATCACTTCTGCATTACAAAGATAATCTCACTTGTTTTTATGTTTTAATGCATGTTAGATATTGAACATTATCAAAATAAATATGGGACTGGGCGTATGAGAGGAATATTGTGGAACAATCCACTGGCTAACAAACTTGGCATGGTGGAGGATGGCCTATCTTATTCACCCATCAATGTGCTTGCTCTAACTTGGCAAGGTTGTATTGGTCGCATATATTTTGCATCTGACCTCTTGCATTACCTCTACTTTGTTACACCATCTGCTTAGTTTAAGCATCATATATGAGTATATGTCATACCTATCCATTTTATGTACCTATTCCACGTGTCGTCATACTATGTTTTTTCAGTCAAATGTTGTTCTTTCGCAATAGATGTCCAAAAGGAAGAGGGTTAGTGCAGATCCTCAAGGCGTACAAACTAGCTATCTGGAAAAGGTAGTGATACCTGTTAAATCAGATAGATCAGTAGCCACAGAAAACACAAGCCCAACTGTACCACACTTTACCCCTACTCCGGTGGCCAAACCCCTATTAGAACTGCAGAGAGCCCAGCGTCACGTACTGTCTATGATATCAATTCAAAATTTGAACTCCTAAATTTCTGCATGCGCCTTACCTTCTCTCTTGTATGAAAACTAATTTCAGATGAATCTCCTTGCTCAAAGGATCATACGATCTCACAACAATACTGGGCTCTGCATTGCTCTTGTCAGTACCTCTCTCCCTTTTGCCTTGTAACACTGTACTTAATTAATTGCTATTTGATTATGTATCATCAGTCTGCACCTGAGCTTCATTATCCTTTGTTTATTCCAATATTATTTGATATATATTTACTCTTTGCAAAATGTAGAATAATGGCAACACTTATAAAGAATTTTCTTTGGGGAATTTATTGAATTATCCTTCCATCAACATGGAGAAGGGCTTTGTCCAGCCCGTGTTAACATGTAATGTAAGTTCATCCTTCTCAAGCCTTCAAACTTTGTTCTAGTATAGATTTGGATAGGCATCATTTCCTCCACTACTGTTTGCTTTGTTGTTTACATCTGATTGGATATTTGCAACAACTACCAGTTTCAAATTGTAGTTGTAAAAACATGTTCCTTATGCAGAACAGATCAATGTATTTGCTTATATAATTTTGAAACCTGTTACGTGTCTCATTGTTTCTCTTTTAGAGTCATATCTCTTATGCCAGGCAGAACTTTAGGGAAGATAGTGAGCCAAACCATCTTAAGGACAGTGAGATGACCCCAAGGTCCTGTCTTGATGAAGACAGTGAGTTGAAGCTACTCACCAGCAGGTGTGAGACAACCTCTATGCAGTCGCTGCCTCAATCGGTTCGACTTCTTCATTCTCAACTTAAAGCGGAAAGGCTTGCTTCAGCTCAGCTCCGACTTGAAGTCAAAGATGCAATGAACATGTCAGAGGACTGCCTTGCGCACCATCATGCCATATTGTCAGCGTTCTGGGAATGGGGGTCCCCAGACTTGCTTGCCTGTGGCCTATGGCATGGATCAAGCAGTGGCCCAGTACGGCCCGTCTTCATCAACCCAAGCTCAAGACCCTCGCGAGGGGCCAAGCCTCGCGGGGTGGACGATGCAAGGCTTCCTCAGGGACAGCCTCACCAGGCAGGCTCGCGAGGAGGCGGAGAGATCAAGGCAAGGAGTACCTCGCGAGGTGCTCGTGATGCAAGCCATGATGATCGAGACCAGGCGGGTGCCAGCTTGTGCAGTGTCCTCATTTCTTCTTTGGTGCAAAGGGGGCAAGCGCAGGCGCGGAGTACCAAGGCATCAAGCAAAGGTTGCCATATCGATGCAACGAGACCAAGACTAGCAGGACGGCAGGATGGAGGTCACTGTGGAGCCCAAGATGGCATCATCGCTAGTGCCTTTGGCAGTCGAAGACCAACTTTAGTCAGGATAACTTGTACTAGTTGTCCCCCTTCAAAATGGTCGTTGTTGGCTCCCTTCCCGCTCAATATTTGGGAAGAGGACCAGGGCCCCTATAAATAGAGCTAGCCACCACAGTAGGAGGAATCGGATCCATCCCAAGTAGAACACCGCACCAGCTCAAGAACACCCTCGCCAGCGCTTCTTCCTCTCAGATCGTTCATCATCAGCCCCAGAGGCAATCCACCACCACACACTAGAGTAGGGTATTACACCACAACGGTAGCCCGAACTAGTATAAACCTTGTGTCCCTCGTGTTGTTCATCGTGTAGCCTAGATTCGGGACGAGGCTTTGGGGTGTGGATCCGTAGGGAGAAGATCTTCGCGCGCACCCCACAGTTTGAACCTTAAGGGTTTTGCCGGAACCCGATATCTGACATTTGGCGCGCGAGGTAGGGGGTGCGCCGGAGCTCTCGCTTCTGTCGACCCGCTCTCCATCAACACGGCGCTTCACCCTCATGGCGGGCAATGCGCCGCCCCTCCGGCGGCTGGTGCCAGCGCTGGGGCCGGGGGGCTCCGAGCCTTGTCCCCCGCCTTGCGACAGGGGCAGTGGCCACGCAGGTTCAAGCCAGAGATGCCGCCGCTCTACAACGGCGTGACAGACCCACTGGTTTTCCTGCTGGCGTATGAGGAGGACGTCCTCAAGGCCGGGGGCGATGACAAGGTGATGGCCAACTGGCTTCCCATGGCCCTCACCAGCATCCCACGCATGTGGCTGCTCCACCTGCCAACGGCTTCTGTGGCCTCCCGGGAGGAGCTGCGTGACCTCTTCCTTGCCCATTACACTGCGCCAGCACCCCCGATCATCGTAGCTCTCCTGGGCGGCTCGCAGGCACCACCCTCGGGCCGCCGCGTCAAGCCATTCGTCCGCCAGATCGGCGCCGCCCTCATGCGGCACGGAGCTCCTCCAGGTTGGGCGGCACCCGAGGCCGACCTGACCTTCAGCTCCGACGATCACCCCATCAACACTGCCTGCTCGGGTGCGCTCCCAATGCTCTGCACGCCCACCATCTGCCAGGTGGCTGTCACCAGGGCCCTCATCGACGGCGGTGCCGGTCTCAACGTGCTCTTAGTGGAGGCCTTCAGCCTCCTCCTTGTGCTGCTGGAACGGCTCCAACCCACCAAGCCCTTCTTAGGCGTCGGAGGCGGTTCCTCTGGCTCCCTGGGGCAGATCCGCCTCCCGGTGACCTTCGGCACCCACGACAACTTCCGCACGGAGCTGGTCAACTTCGACGTCGTTCACATCGGCCTCCTGTACAACGCCATCCTTGGCTACCTTGCCTTGGCCCAATTCATGGCAGTGACCCATCCGGCCTACAACCTCATGAAGATGCCCGGGAGCGGCGGCATCCTCACCATGGCTGGAGACACCAAATATGCTCTGCAGGCGCTCAAGCTCGCCCTCAAAGCAGCCACGGCGGCACAGCCCACCAGCACTGACACCTCCAAGGCCAAGGAGGCTACGTCAACCAAGAAGAAGTAGCTGTTCACCCAAGACAAGGCAGAAACCAAGCAGGTGCCAGTTGACGAGGATGGGTCCTCTGGCGCCACCTTCACCATAGGTGCCAATCTCGACCCCGACCAGTAGGAGGCACTGGTGAAATTCCTACGCTCGAACAAGGAGGTGTTCGCGTGGGAACCCAAACAGCTAGCGATGGTCCCAAGACAGGTGATTGAGCATCACCTAAATGTGTGCCCTAATGTATGCCCCGTGAAGCAGAAAGGAAGGCGGCAGTCCACCGAGAAGCAGGCCTTCGTCGTCCAAGAAACCCGCAAGCCGGCAGCTGCAGGTGTCATTCGCGAGGTTCGCTACCCCAAGTGGTTGGCAAACCCCATGGTTCTGCCAAAGAAGGGAGGAAAGGAGCGCATGTGCGTCGACTTCACCAACCTCAACAAGGCCTGCCCTCAAGATCCGCATCGACCAAATTGTCGACTCCACCGCTGAGTGCGTGTGGGGACCCCGACTCATAAGTCGTGATCACCGAATGCACGTGTACAGTGATCCCAAAGATCAATGCTCACTGAACACACAGAAGCTGAATAACAAGAGTCTTACATCCATACATACCGTTTTACACAAGTAGGACCATTATGGTCAAGTCTTGAGTATATCATCACAGCGGAAATCTTCGTCGATAACTTGGACCCATGCCATCTGCCTTAACCCTACAAGCATTCTGACTGGGAAAGCATCCTAGCTCACACGATCGTCACCAAGGAACTCTTCAATATATCTTGTCCTTTCAAGCCTGGCCAATAAAATAACCAGTGGCAAGCCAATGAGTACTTTGAATGTACTCGCAAGCAACCCATGTTTTGGTCCAAGATGTAACTATACATGATATAGGTAAATTTTTGCAGAAAGCTAGTTTTGAGTGCAATGACATGTTCAACAACTTGTAAGACATGCGTCAAGAGAATTCAAGTAACCATGCGGACAGGTTACAGGTATCAACATAAATAGAGTGGGCACCAACCTAACTCAATCATGTCAAGTCCTTTGACTTGACCCAAGTCATTTTATCAACACACACACACGGTTTGTAAACAAGTGGACGTAGCCCAAGAGCGGTTACCCAACTGTCCTTGACCGTGGACACGGCTATTCGAATAGTTTTACACTTTGCAGAGGTTGCACACTGTACCCACAAGATCCGGGGAACTTCCATGTCAGCCACGACCCGCGGTACCTCAAGTACCCGGGGTAAGCACCCGATCACTACCTTTCCCTAGACGACACTAACATGGAGTCCACTCGATTGGTAGTAACCCCCGTGCCCAACATTTCACATCATAAAGTTGTGGAGCCTCGCTCCCATATTCATCACAAACCACAAGCACGGGGTACCAACGGTGTGTTCGGTGGTCTGTGAAAACAGTCATGGCCGCCCTACCTGGCATGACCCCGTCCCGAGAGAGCGCACCAACAACTCTCCCATCACTAGTAATGCGGGCTCCAAGCTAGTATCGGTCTAGGTAATCAATAATGCTCTTTCCCATATAAGGGTAGAGTGGTTGCGCATGTAAGGTTGGAATAACGGTCGCAACTTAAACCAATCCATTTTTGAAAACAACACACACACTTGCCTCGGTACACCACTTCGTCATCAAGTGGCTACCCAACTCAACATCTCCCTCGGGCATAAGTGGCACCCGATGGGGTTTTCGAAAAGTCCTTTGAAAATACTTTGTCTCCTTTACCATGCATATTCCCGTCCCTTTTTGCGTAGCACTACTTTAGCATCCTATCTACTCCCACCGGCATAACCCTCATAAGAAGGTAGGGTCATGCACAATGCAAGTATCAACGAGGAATTAACGGTGGCAAACCATCAACGTGGGTACCACCTCATCATGATTCCAATGCAACAATAATAAAGAGCTATATGACATGCATAAAAAGGGTTTCATAGACATGGTTAAAGGGTTGCTTGCCTGTTTCAACAGAGTCTTCGAGGTCTTCAAATATCTCTGGTCCAACTCCGAGCATTTCGTCTACTTCGTCAACTATCGTCGAAAGCAACCATAAGCAACACAACAAGGCAGGAAATAAGAGTGCTCTAAAAATATGAGTTGGACTTTTCCAGGATACCTCTGGTCATATGAGGAATGACCAAGGTGATTTCATTAGGATTTGATCAATGCACATCTCTGAACATTTCAATATGATGGAATCAAGGGATTAATGGGTTTGCAAGAAGTGTACAGAAATATATTTTTGGAAAAATGAGCAAAGGCACGCATTTAACAAAGGATGATTTTTGAAGCATCTAGGAATTGGTTTCACTGGATTTGGAGTTCAAATGAATTTCTTATGAATTTGCAAAGTTGACAAATATGAAGAAATGGCTCATTATTTTGTGGGGTACAGAAGGTATTAAGAAAAATGTTCATAAACTAAGTTATGAACTTAGATGCATCTAGGAATTGGAATCATGGCATTTGGAGCAAGTTTGAGCTCTCTGTGATTTTCTAAAGTTTGGCTCAGAAAAGGAAATATAGGTTTATTGAAATATGTGTGAAGGAAACATTTCTGGAAAAATGTGCATGCTGCACCATGTGGTAGATCAGGAATTTATAAGACCCTGGGATTTTGAATCATCAAATTTCGATCTTATTTGAATATTTGGGATATTCTACAAGTTTTAAAGAAAAGAAAAGGGAAAGATTTTTACCCGAATGGGCTGGATCTGGGCGGCGACAGTGTGCACCGGGCGAGATATAGTGTCGAGCGCACTGGGCCTGGCCCAGTCGTTCAGCCGCGCAGAGGGGGGGAGTGGCGGCGTCGAAAACGCCCGCTGAGAGTGCGCCTTCGCCGCGGGGAGACGGCTTCCGAAGAAGTCGTGTCCACTTAACTCGCGGGCCCGGCCCTCAGGGTCGCCGACACATGGGGCCCATTAGCCGGGTTCATCCCCAACCTCCCGCTCGAACAGTGCAGAGGCAAGGGGCGGCGTCAGCGGCGATTTGCCGGCGCCACAGGGTGTCTCCGGCGATGCCCTGCCCACCGGCGTGCCCAAAAGGTGATGCCGCACCCATCCATGGGTGGCACGACCGCCGAGGAGCTCAGGGTCGAGCACGGCGTTGGCCGCGGCGGAGGAGGTCGGCGGCGGCGGCGGTTACGGTGCTACGGCCACCGGGAGGAGAGGGAGAAGCATGGGAGGGGCTCGCGGTGATGGTGGTGATGCTCTAGTGCGGTCCATAGGGAAGGAGGAGGAGAGGTGGGCGCGAATTTAGGCAGAGTCCGGCGGCTCGGCTCCGGCCATGGTGGTGGATGGAGGGCACGGGAGGAAGAATGAGTTGGTCCAGACGGTTGCTAGGAGGGAGAGAGGGCCAAAGGAGTAGAGAGGGGGCTCAGGGGTGGCCTTATATGGCGAAGCCACGGCTCACCGTGGACGTGGCCTATGGGCACCCGCGGGAATGGCCGCAGTGGCAACGAGAGGAGGCCCGGGGCTGTCTACGGCGTTCGTGGGGGTCGAGTAGGGTGCCAGGAAGAGAGAGAGGGAGCGGGGACGGTTCAGAGGCATCGCGCATGTGAGGCTGCCCATTGGAGCCCTCGGGCGGCCGGTGCGCGTGCGAGAGGAGGCAGCAGGAGGAAGAGAGAGGAAGGGGACAGCTCAGTGGCGTGTTGCGGACGTCGAGGCACCTTGACTGGCGCGAGGGGGAGGCTCGAGGTGGTCGGGGGACGCGGCGTCAACGGTCGGGAGCGCGATGACGTGCTCCAGAGCGCGTCTTTGGCCGGCATCCGCGGCTTTTCCGCGCGGACTCGCGTGTCCACTTGTGTCTGGCAGCTGCAAGGGGGAGTAAACAATGCGGAAATGGCATTGGATGCCCTGGGGATCCACTGGAGGGGAGAGGGAGTTGAGAGAGAGTGGAAATGCTGCTGCCCACGGTAGAAAAGTGGAGTTCTTCCCCCCTCCATCATTGCTTCCTTGGGCATAAAAGCGTCCAGGTGCTAGAGGGGGACTAGGAGAGGTTGTGGTAAAAAGTATAGTCCATGGAGATTAGTGGAAGAGGCCAAAAATGGGATTTTGGTAAAGTGGCAGAAGGTGTTTGATGATGGTTTGGGCAAGTAGATGATTTCCATCTGCCATGAGACTCCATAGGGTGAAATTACACATATAATTAGGGCCTTCCACCAATTTGGAGCTTATTTGGGCAAAGTTGCCAATGCAACTTTTGTGAACCCTAGAAATGAACAGAAATGGATTTCCCAAGATTTATTCATGCAAAACTATTCTCCTTGATGCACCACTTGGTGTAGTGTCATCATTTGAGGTTCTGAACATGCCCACAAAAGTTGAGATCAAAAGGATAAAGTTTCCAATGTAGAGTTGTTCAAATTTGGTTCTGGACAGAAAGGGTTTTGGGGCACTTTGATCAAGTTAACTTGTTCTCCAACCTGTGCGATTTGGTCTAGATGAATTATTAGACCATTTGAGCATGTTCACAAGGTTTGAGGACATTTGGACATGTTTGGCAATGTAAAGTTGCTCAAACTTCAGAATGGACAGAAATGGTTTTGAGGCGATTTGATGATGTTATATTGTTCTCCAAGTCATGAGACTTCGCAAGACCATCTAATATGTCATATGTGACATGCTAGAATTTTCTTGGAATTTTTGGAGAATATTTCCTTTGTAAATATTTCAAAAGCTTGAAATATCCAGAAAGGGTTTTTGAGGGATTTGACCAATATTTTGAACATGACCATGTGTTGAAACTCTTATATATGGACAATATATGTCCACTGAGTTTCCCTAAATTTTCAAAAATATTTTTAAAGCATTAAAATAATTTTTCCTATTAAAGACCATTTCGCCTTAAGAAAAATCTTTTAAATAAAATAGGAAAATAACTTTTAAAATTATATTTTTGTGGTTTATGGGTATCCTATATCTAATAGGAGTCAAATATATTTTTGAAAGATTTTACTGCCCTTAATTAAGTACTTACAAAGGCAAACCTCAATTCAGGGGTTTTTGAAAAACTAATTTTTGAAAATACTATTTGGCCAAATTATTTTTGCAGGAAATTATTTTTATGTCCTATACACATGGCATGATCATTGGGAAGGGTTTTTGGATCAAGGAGGAGTACAAGAGTTGGAGGATTTATTTTTATTTTAGAGCACTTGCAAACAACAGACAAAATCCAATCAAGGCAAAGTCCAAAACACTCAAAAGTTTTTGTCAAACCACATTTTAGCATGATTTATTGACTTAAGTGTTGTGGCATGAAAATCAGGGTGTGACAGTGCGACCTGCTGTGCTTCCTGGATGCATTTTCGGGCTATCATCAGATCAAGATGGCGATAAAAGACATGGAGAAGACGGCCTTCCTAACCCCCGTGTGGGGTGTACTGCTACACCTGCATGCCGTTTGGGTTGCGCAACGTTGGCGCCACCTTCCAGCGACTGATGCATATCACCTTGGGCCGGCAGCTGGGGAGAAACACCGAGGCCTACATCGACGACATTGTGGTGAAATCTCGAGGAGCGAAGACCTTGATCCAGGACCTGGAAGAAACCTTCGCGAGCCTCCGTGAAGTGGACCTGTGGCTCAACCCAGAGAAGTGTGTGTTTGGCATTCCTTCAGGCAAGCTTCTGGGCTTCCTCGTATCCCACCGAGGAATCGAGGCCAACCCAGAGAAGGTCAAAGAAATTGAAGACATGAGTCCGCCGCAAACCCTCAGGGAAATGCAGAAGCTCGTCGGGCACGTAACTGTGCTAGGGCGCTTCATCTCCAAGCTGGGGGAACGTACCCTGCCTTTCTTCAAGCTGATGAAGAAGAAGGGCCCGTTCTGGATGCAGATGGCTAGCGACGCGTTTCAAGACCTCAAGAAGTACCTGACCAGCCCTCCTGTGATGGTGGCCCCGCGTCCTCAGGAGCCCCTGGTGCTCTACCTTGCCGCCACGCCCTACTCCGCCAGCGCAACTCTGGTGGCGGCTCGGGAGGAGTGCCAGGTCAAGGCTGCATCGCGACCGGCCGCAGCCTCGACCGCGGCAGCACAAGGCCAGGAAGGCCTCGCGAGGGCACGGCCTCGGTAGATGGAGACCAGCCTCAACAGGAAGACGCCCCCAGGGCTGAAGGGACCTTACCAAGCAGTCAGGAGCTGGGGGCTCCAACGTCTCAAGAGGCGCTCAACTCTCCGGAGGGCGCGGGCTCCATCGGCGCACCCACCCTCATCGAGCATCCTATGTATTTCGTCAGCACGGAGTTGCGGGACGCAAGGGCACGGTACCCCATGCCCCAGAAGCTCTTGCTCGCGTTATTGGTGGCCTCGCGGAAGCTGCGGCACTACTTTCAAGGTCACCCCATCAAGGTCGTCTCAGCCTACCCATTGGAGAGAGGGTACTCAGGAGTCCCAACTTTGCTGGAAGTGTCGCTGAATGGAACATCGAGCTGCAGGCATTTCAGTTGGAATTCAGCACGACCAGGGTCGTCAAAGGAGTCGCACTTGCAGATTTTGTGGCAGAATGGACAGAGGCGCCAGGGCTAGAGGCAGGTGAAGATCGGTCACTTTCCCCAGGAAGCGAGGCACCAGATGGCTGCGTTATGTACTTCGATGGAGCATTCTCGCGACATGGCGCGGGGGCGGGCGCAGTGCTTATATCCCCCACTCAGGACAAGCTCTATTACGTCGTGCAGCTCTGCTTCCAGCAGGGCGAGAAGGTCTCCAACAACATAGCAAAATACGAGGGCCTCATAGCAGGCTTAAAGGTCGTGAAAGCTCTGGGGGTGAAGCGCCTCATCATCAAGGGCGACTCACAGCTCCTCGTCAACTTCTCCAACAAAGTGTACGAGCCAAAGGACGAGCACATGGAAGCATATCTTGTGGAGGTGTGCAGAATGGAAAAGCAATTTTGGGGGCTGGAGTTGCAACATGTGCCCCGCGGCACAAACCAAGAGGCTGATGACATCGCCAGGAGGGCATCTAGGCAGCTCCCTCAGGAGCCTGGCATTTTCGAGGAACGGCTCTTCAAGCCCTCGGCGGCACCGATGCTGTCAAGCACAGCGCAACCTCAGGAAGAACTCCCTCAACCACCTGCCTTAGGAGCCCCGGCCTGTGGCCCGACCACGGGAGCACGCCGCTCCCCGGCGCCGAGCCTCGAGGGATGCCGGATCGGAGTTCAAGGACTACCTGATGCAAGGGACTCTACCAGAGAAGGAGGAGGACGCGAATGCGAGTCCCGGCAGCCACGACCATCGTGATCCAAGACGGAGAGCTCTACCGGAAGCGGCCAAACGATGTTTCCCTGCGCTGCATCTCCAGGGAACAGGAGAAGGAGTTGCTGGCTGACATACACGATGGAGATTGTGGGCACCACTCGTCATCATGAACCCTCATCAGCAAGGCGTTTCGCAGCGGGTTTTACTGGCCTACAACACTCAACGACGCGATCGAGCTGGTGAAGGCTTGCGAAGCCTGTCAATTCCACGCCAAGCAGATTCATCAGCCAGCTCAGGGCCTACAGACCATCCCACTCTCGTGGCCGTTCATGGTCTGGGGGCTGGATATCTTGGGCCCGTTTCCCCGAGCACCTGGGGGCTACCGCTACCTATGCGCCGCCATTGACAAGTTCACCAAGTGGGCGGAGGTGTAAGTTGTCCGCACCATCCCAGCTGGCTCTGCGGTCAAGTTCATCAAGGGCCTCGTGAGCCGATTCATGGTCCCTAATCGCATCATCACCGACAATGGTTCACAGTTCACCAGCAATCTCTTCAAAACATATTGTGCTAACCTTGGAACGCAGATATGCTACGCTTCGGTGGCACACCCTCGGAGTAATGGCCAAGCCGAACGCGCCAACGCAGAGGTCCTGGAGGGCCTTAAAACCAGGACCTTCAAGAAGAAGTTGGAGGCCTGTAGCAGGGGCTGGTACAATGACCTCCAGTCCGTGCTGTGGTCCATCCGCACTACCGCCACTAAGTCGACTGGCGAGACCCCATTCTTCCTCATCTACGGAGCAGAGGCGGTCCTCCCTCACGAGGTCAGGCGTCGCTCCGCACAGGTCCTAGCATTTGATGAAGCACAATAGGATGCCATGCGGGGGATGGGCCTCGTGCTGGGGGAGGAACACCGTCGGGAGGCCGCGCTATGAGCAACAAGATACCAGCAGGCGTGCGGCGGTACCACTGCTGCAACATCCGCCCCAGGACTCTTGAGGTAGGTGACCTCGTGCTCAGGCGGGTGCTCTCCAGGGAAGGGATTCACAAGCTCTCGCCCATGTGGGAGGGCCCGTTTGAGGTTGTTCATGTTTCCAGACCTGGCGATGCACGCTTGGAGACCCAGGAAGGGGTGCCCATTCCGAACGCGTGGAACATTCAGCACCTCTGGAGGTTCTACCCTTGAAGTAAGGCCCAGTGCCTGTAAAGAAGGCCCGGTGCCTGTGAAGAAGGGCCCAGTGCCTATAAAGAAGGCCCGATGCCTGTGAAGCTCGCCGCCCCAAGAAAGGCCCGGTGCCTGTGAAAAGGCCCAGCACCTGTGAAGCTCGCCGCCCGTGACACTCTCACGTAATAATGAGTTGGGGCTGACACACCCCGGAGTCTCCGAAGTGCCGCCCTTGGGCCTCGGGGGCTCCCGCCCACGCTCAGTGGCAGCACTTAGCTCCACGCAGGTGAGAAGACGTCGAAGAGAAGACTAGGTGCCGGACGCGGCTTTTCATTTGCTTTCCGCAGTTGGCTTGTTCTCCCTTGTTCAAACTTTTATTGGAGTTGCTTCTAGTGTTGTTTGACGTCTCCTGCCCCTGTTCTCTGTCTCTGGCTTTCTCTCGGCTCATTCTATTTCTCGCAAGCCTCGCGAGGGGGTTACGTGGGTGCCTTCATGAGCCTTTTCTCGCCTGATTTCATGAGGCTCCCTCACTCAAGTTCACAGCGGGAGCACCCCTCCCGGTCCATGCCCCACGGGCATCACAACGCAAAGCGCTGGACCTAAGTTGGTCACCCTCACGACAAAGGTTCGAAAACAATCCCCAGACTGATCTTTGCAGACCTCAAGACACCCGGCGAGGCCTCACGCAGGTACCTCACGAGGCGAAAACCGCAGCGAACATCCCGAGCTAAGTTGTTCCTACGCGCAAGCACGTGGCCGCAACACCATAACACATCACGGGAACGATAGAAATAGCATGATAATTAGGGATAATAGTCTTGCACGCTCCCACGGGGCATCGTACTTCTCTCTCAATGCAGGAAAAGGAGAAAAACAGAATAAAAATGGCGCACGCCCCGCGACGGCTCGCGAGGAGGAATCCACACCGAGTTCAATCAGATTCCGCCTCGCGCTTCACCAAGGCACGGCGGCGGGACAACCCGCAACCGCCCTCCAGGCGGGCGCGGCAACGTGGTGGCTGATCACGGCCACCGCTGGAGGAGCTATCACCGGAGGAGGAGCCGCTGAAGCTCGGTGAGCTGCGGGCGCCGCCAGGAGCAGGTTCACCTTCGCCCTCGTCACGGCCGTCGCCAAGGCCAAGCACCTCGTCGTCGTCATCGTCTTTGGGGCAGCACCCGGCACGGCGGCCATCTTCTCCGAACACCCTCACGTAGAGGGTCGCCATCGAACTTGAAGTGGAGGGTGCACCGCCGACCCAGGCCATGCGCGCGGGCAAATGTCTGCCAGCCACGGGCCAGTGCCACATTCCTGGCAACGAAGATCTCCACCGCGACCCAGGAAGCCCTGCTGCAGCAACCGTCTGCCTGCAGCCAGAGCCCACCAGGGCCATCGGCCGATAGTTCGCCGGCAAAGAAGCGGGGGAGCTGGAGCCAGTTGTCGGCCGGATCTGCCGACCACATGACAAACTCCGGCAACACCTATGTCGAGTGAAAGCGTGGCTGGGGAGGCCGCGCAGCCACGACGCGTCTTCCCCTGCCAATCGGGCGGCCATCACCGCGTGAAGGACCACCACCGCGACCACAAGGAGATGCTGCAAGAGTTGCAGGGTGCTTACGGGGACGACCACGACCGCGCTTGGGCGGAGGAGAGCCAGGCCCTTCCTGGCGAGCCTTCCCTTTTTCCACGGCCGAGAACCTCTTCCCGGGCGCCATGGGGCACGGCGAGTAGCTGGAGGAAGGAGGAAGAAGAAGTAGGCGGGGAGAGGGGAGATGTGCATTGGGGCTTGCGCCCCCACACACACACATTTATAGCCCAAAGGATACCAACCGTCGGCCTCCACGAACGTAGGTAATCATGACTCTTTTTGCATGCAGCCATGACTCGTCAAATCGGGCAGATGCCGAGGCAGCATGGGAAAGCGGAGACGCCCACATCCAATCAACCGCCACGCGGCGACCAAGGCCAGAGTTGTTGGGCTCCATGCGCGCAAGACTTGCCCTTTGGCTTCGCTGCTAAGCCAAGTCCGAGCGCGCCTTGGGCCCGGGGGCTACTGTCGGCGTTCTAGGAACGGGGGTCCCCAGACTTGCCTGCCTGCGGCGTGGCTCATGCAGTGCCCCAGTACGGCCCGTCTTCATCAACCCAAGCTCAAGACCCTTGCGAGGGGCCAAGCCTCGCGGGGCTGACGACGCAAGGCTTCCTCAGGGGTGGCCTCACCAGGCAGGCTCACGAGGAGGCAGAGATATCAAGGCAAGGAGTACCTCGCGAGGTGCTCGTGACGCAAGCCATGACGGTCGAGACCAGGGGGCGCCAGGTGGGCGCCAGCCTGTGTAGTGTCCTCGTTTCCTCTTTGGTGCAAAGGGGCAAGCGCACACGCAGAGTACCAAGGCATCAAGCAAGGGTTGCCATATCGGTGCAAGGAGACCAAGACCAGCAGGACGGCAGGACGGAGGTCACCGTGGAGCCCAAGACGGCGTCATCGCCAGTGCCTTTGGCATTCGAAGACCAACTTTAGTCAGGATAACTTGTACTAGTTGTCCCCCTTCAAAATGGCTGTTGTTGGCTCCCTTCCCGCTCAATATTTAGGAAGAGGACCAGGGCCCCTATAAATAGAGCTAGCCACCACAGTAGAAGGGATCGGATCCATCCCAAGTAGAACACCGCACCAGCTCAAGAACACCCCTCGCGAGGCAGTTCTTCCTCTGTACTGTTCATCATCAGCCCCAGAGGCAATCCACCACCACACACTAGAGTAGGGTATTACACCACAACGGTGGCCCGAACTAGTATAAACCTTGTGTCCCTCATGTTGTTCATCACGTAGCTTAGATTCACGATGAGGCTTTGGGGCATGGATCCATAGGGAGAAGATCTTCGCATGCACCCCAGAGTTCGAACCTTAAGGGTTTTGCCGGAACCCGATATCCGACACATACAGCTATGGGTGATGCATTTATCATTGACACAATGAGGTCTATTCAGCTTCTTCGGCTGTTTGGGGGGCCCGACCTGGCCAGGCCTAGTGCCTTCTGAAGTGCTCTCAGTTTTGTATATTCTTTTGTCGGCGCGTTTATTTGCACTGGTGGCGAACTTTGATGCCCAGTGGATGTAATGTGTGTAATAGCCGTGATAGCCTAGCATAAGTTGCTTGCTTATTTATTTCCTTGTTTCTCGTTTATTTGTTTGCGTGTAGTCAGTGCAGTTCTTTTTTTGCGGTTTGCTAGTGGCTGCAATAACCTATTTTTTACAACTAGGCCACAATAACCATGGGATACATATTTATTGTAGTGACACTGGGTCTCCTACGGGCCGTAGAAACAATGGGCCTTCTACGGGTCGTATCATCAATGGGCCTTATACGGGCCGTATGATCGATTTGTCAAACATGGGCCAATAACAGACTGCATTATGGCTGTAAACGGGCTAGAGTTGGAATCGTCCATTCATGGGCCGACCATAATGGGTCGTCGTTAATAGGATGTATTTGATGACGCTATGAAAATGGCCCAACGTATTAACGGGCCACAAACGGGCCGACTATAACCACGGGCTGAATTTGGCCCACAAGCAGAAAATGACGGTAACGGGTCGTAAGTAACCGAATGCTGGAGATGAGCCCAAGAATAAATGGGCCCTGAGAAGGCCAAAAGATAACATGGGATGCAAACGGCCCAATGGGTATAAAGTGATACACTATTCATTACGGGCCAGTTTCACCACGAGCCGTTAATGGGCCAAGAGTTACAAAGGGCCTCATATGGGCCGAAAGACGTCATGGGCCATACGGAACATAAAATGGGCTGGAATCATATTGGACGGCCCAGATGACGCTACGGGGCCTAATTCGGATAGGTCGTAACGGGCCCTGGGTTAGCGGGCTGTAAATGGGTTATACGCGAACATGCCATTAACAGGCTTTCCGTGGGCCGGCCCGCCACCTTTTAACCAAGTCAAACGGGCCGGCCTTTTCATAGGTATGGGCCTCTATTGGGCCGTGCCACATGTCAACGTATCATAGGCGCCTTCGGTCCAATGAGTGGATGACATCTGTCCCAACGGTGAGCCGACACGTGTTTCCTCCAGCCAATGATGATTTTACGCGTGGAAAATCCCCATTGATCGGGGCTGTTAACGGGTTATTGGATCAAAAACCGGACCCGATAGCTTAACGGCGTTCCGTTACGGTGGATGCCACGTGTCGGTCACCCTTGACGAAAGCACTTCTGTGACGAGTGATTTATCGTCATGGAAGTGGACACTTGTGTGATGATAATTTTGGTAATGTCATGGAACACTTCTACGACAACACAGGTATGACTATCTTGATTCTGTCATAAAATCGTCATGGATGTACATGCATGACAAAAAACGCGACCTACTGTGACAAACATGTATCATCATGGACTTGTATTTTTTTGTAGTGATACTGCATATATCTGGTTTCATGGCCCTCTGCAAAATATTCCTGAGTTGCGACGCCCACTTTGATTTGTGGGGGAAATACTTCTGCCTCGTCCCCCGTACCCGTGAGGGGTTAATCTTCGAAGTGGGAGGAGCAGAGGTGAGTCAGATAGCCGGGACGGGTTACCCCATTGGGATCCCACAAATGGATCCCGAGGAATGGACCTCGGAATGGTTCTACATCAAAGGCATTCCGCTCTCCGACCCAGTACGTATGGGTCTGCCCAAATACTCAAGTGCCCCGCTAAAGAAGTGGTTCAACTAGCGGCCCAAGAGCCCTTCCCAACTAGACAGCAAAGAGGTGCACCTTTTGGCCACCAAGATTCAACTACTGGCCCATAGTAAGCTGACCATGATCAAAGTAATGGTCGTCGCCATAACCCGGTGTGTACTGCCCCTTCAACAGAGGGGGCATCCTTTATGGTTCTATAACGGGACCAGTGACGCGGCCCGCTATAAGCAACAAGGGCCGGATGATAAAGCGGCCATGGCCAAAATATTAGCCGATCCCTTTAAAGGAGAGGAGGAGGAGTTTGTTCTATTGAGTATCCGGGACGGTTGCTCTGGCTACAATCCAGCAGATTGGGTAAGCTTCAACTCTTTGTCTGTAATTCGGCCATTACGTCTGAACACCTGTTGACTGTACTTTGTTCTCGCATAGAGTTGGAGGCGTCAGGTCGAGTCCATCCACTTCCCTTCCCCTCAACCAGAGAATCATTCCTGTGATGACGACCTGGGCTATCATGACGATCCGGAGACATCGGTTGATTTCAAAGATGGGGTCTTTTACCAAGAAAGCCTTGACGGCACCAAGGTTGCCGTGACGGCTGATCATCCTGGGGCTCTTCCTTCCTCCACTATAAGTGAAAGGAGGACCTCTTCCCGAATGGGGCGATCGCCTCGCACCATCCCGCATATTCTAACTTCTACTCCCAAGGGTTGCCGTACAACACGTCGAACAACCGTGGGAGGAGCATGGCATACACCGGCCTCAGCCCCTAATGGGGCATCCAAGAGGAAGGCCTCTGCTAAAGCAGAACCAACCGCTCCCTCGGCTCAAAGGTAACATGTTTTGGGACCATGAAAAGGGTCGTTTTCAATATTGTTCGTCTGATGTTTTCTTAAATTTGCAGAAGAAGAGTTCTGCACGCCAGTTCGAGGACTCCTCGAGCGTGCCGAGGCGTAATTCCAACCTTGGGCCCTCAACAGGCTAGGGATCCTTCCAAACACACAGATGCTGGCGCACATCCAGAGGACCCTGATGATGTTTCAGTGACCAACTCTAAGGTCGAGAGTGTAAAGAATCACCACCGCCGGAGAGAATCCTTGAGACATGTTGCCTTATCGATCAGGAGTTTAACACATTAATTCGGTGGACGCGTATCTTGGAGCAGCCCAAAGGCTTGAAGGGATCGCCAGTCTCTTTTCTTCCAAAATGCAGGTGTGAGATAGCTTAAAAGCATTTTATAATTCCTAACCTAGCAGCTGATACGTCTCCAACGTATCTATAATTTTTTATTGCTCCATGCTATTATATTACCCATTTTGGATGTTTATGGGCTTTACTTTACACTTTTATATCATTTTTGGGACTAACCTACTAACCGGAGGCCTAGTCCGAATTGCTGTTTTTTTGCCTATTTCAGTGTTTTGAACAAAAGGAATATCAAACGGAGTCCAAACGGAATGAAACCTTCGAGAGCAATCTTTTCGGAACAAATGCAATCCAGGAGACTTGGAGTGCACGTCAAGCTGTAAACGAGGCGTCCATGAGGGTGCCTGGCGCGCCCCCTGGGGATGGGCGCGCCCCCACCCTCGTGGGCCCCTCGTTGCTCAACCGACCTACCTCCTTCGCCTATATATACTCAAGTACCCTGAAAACATCGAAGAGCACCACGAAAACCTAATTCCACCGCCACAACCTTCTGTATCCGCGAGATCCCATCTTGGAGCCTTCGTCGGTGCTCCGCCGGAGGGGGAGTCGACCATGGAGGTCCTCTACATCATCTCCAACGCCTCTCCTATGAGTTGTGAGTAGTTTACCACAGACCTTCGGGTCCATAGTTATTAGCTAAATGGCTTCTTCTCTCTCTTTGAATCTCAATACAAAGTTCTCCTCGATCTTCTTGCAGATCTATTAGACGTAACTCTTTTTGCGGTGTGTTTGTAGAGATCCGATGAATTGTGGGTTTATGATCAAGTTTATCTATGAGAAGTATTTGAATCTCCTCTAAATTCTTTTATGTATGATTGGTTATCTTTGCACGTCTCTTCGAATTATCAGTTTGGTTTGGCCTACTAGATTGATCTTTTTTGCAATGGGAGAAGTGCTTAGCTTTGGGTTCAATCTTGCGGTGTCCTTTCCCAAAGGATGTTAGGGCAGCAAGGCACGTATTGTATTGTTGCCATCGAGGATAAAAAGATGGGGTTTATATCATATTGCATGAGTTTATCCCTCTACATCATGTCATCTTTCTTAATGCGTTACTCTGTTCTTCATGAACTTAATACTCTAGATGCAGGCAGGAGTCGGTCGATGTGTGGAGTAATAGTACTAGATGCAGAATTATTTCGATCTACTTGTTGCGGACGTGATGCCTATATACATGATCATGCCTAGATATTCCCATAACTATGCGCTTTTCTATCAATTGCTCGACAGTAATTTGTTCACCCACCGTAATACTTATGCTATCTTGAGAGAAGACACTAGTGAAACCTATGGCCCCCAGGTCTATCTTTTATCATATAAGTTTTCCATCTACTATTATTTGCATCTTTTACTTTCCAATCTGCATCATAAAAATACCAAAAATATTTATCTTATCTTATTATCTCTATCAGATCTCACTTTTGCAAGTTACCGTGAAGGGATTGACAACCCCTTTATCACGTTGGTTGCGAGGTTCTTGTTTGTGTAGGTGCATGGGACTTTTGAGGAGCCTCCTACTGGATTGATACCTTGGTTCTCAAAAACTGAGGGAAATACTTATGCTACTTTGCTGCATCACCCTTCCCTCTTCAAGGGAAAACCAACGCAGTGCTCAAGAGGTAGCAAGAAGGATTTCTAGCGCCGTTGCCGGGGAGGTCTTCGCTCAAGTCAAGACATACCAAGTACCCATCACAAACTCATCTCCCTCGCATTACATTATTTGCCATTTGCCTCTAGTTTTCCTCTCCCCCACTTCACCCTTGTCGTTTTATTCGCCCTCTCTTTCCCAATCTCCTCTCTCTTTCGCTTGCCTTTTTGTTTGCTTGTGTGTTGGATTGTTTGTCATGATGGCGCAAGATAATACCAAATTGTGTGACTTTTCCAATACCAATAATAATGATTTCCTTAGCACTCCGATTGCTCCTCTTAATGATGTTGAATCTTGTGGAATCAATGCTGCTTTGCTGAATCTTGTTATGAAAGATCAATTCTCTGGCCTTCCTAGTGAAGATGTCGCTACTCATCTAAACAATTTTGTTGATTTGTGTGATAAGCACAAGAAGAAAGATACAGATAATGATATCGTTAAATTGAAGTTATTTCCGTTTTCACTTAGAGATCGTGCTAAAACTTGGTTTTTGTCTTTGCCTAAGAATAGTATTGATTCATGGAATAAGTGCAAAGGTGATTTTATCTCTAAGTATTTTCCTCCCTCTAAGATCATCTCTCTTAGGAACGATATTATGAATTTTAAACAACTTGATCATGATCATGTTGCCCAATCTTGGGAAAGAATGAAATTAATGATTCGCAATTGCCCTACTCATGGTTTGAACTTATGGATGATCATACAAAAAATTTATGCCGGATTGAATTTTGCTTCTAGAAATCTTTTAGATTCGGTCGCGGGAGGCACTTTTATGGAAATCACCTTAGGAGATGCTACTAAACTCCTTGATAACATTATGGCTAATTATTCTCAATGGCACACCAAAAGATCTACTAGTAAAAAAGTGCATGTTATAGAAGAAATTAATGTTTTGATTGGAAAGATGGATGAACTTATGAAATTGTATGCTACTAAGAGTGCTCCTATTGATCCCAATGATATGCCTTTGTCTACCTTGATTCAGAATAATTATGAATCTGTGGATGTGAATTTTGTTGGTAGGAATAATTTTGGTAACAATGCTTACAGAGGAAATTTTAATCCCAGACCGTTTCCTAGTAATTCCTCTAATAATTATGGTAATTCCTACAACAACTCTTATGGAAATTTTAATAAGATGCCCTCTGATTTTGAGAATAGCATTAAAGAATTTTTGATCTCTCAAAAGAATTTTAATGCTTTGCTTGAAGAAAAATTGCTTAAAGTTGATGAGTTGGCTAGGAACGTTGATAGACTTTCGCTTGATGTTGATTCTTTGAAACTTAGATCTATTCCACCTAAGCATGGTATCAATGAGTCTCTCAAAGCCATGAGAATTTCCATTGGTGAGTGCAAAGAAAGAACAGCTAGGTTGCATGCTAAGAAAGATTGCTTTGTAAAAGCGTGTTCTTCTAGTCTCCATGAAAATAATGATGAAGATCTAAAAGTTATTGATGTATCCCCTATTAAATCCTTGTTTTGCAATATGAATCTTGATAATGATGGGACTGGAGATGAGTCAACTTTAGTTAAAAGGCATCCCAATAATTCGGAGTTTTTAGATCTTGATGCTAAATTTGGTAAAAGTGGGATTGGAGAGGTCAAGACTTTACATAGCATTGAACCCACTATTATGGATTTCAAGGAATTTAATTATGATGATTGTTCTTTAATAGATTGTATTTCCTTGTTGCAATCCATGTTGAATTCTCCTCATGCTTATAGTCAAAATAAAGCTTTTACCAAACATATTGTTCATGCCTTGATGCAATCTTATGAGTAAATACTTAATTTGGAAGTTTCTATACCTAGAAAACTTTATGATGAGTGGGAACCTACTATAAAGATTAAAATTAAAGATCATGAGTGTTATGCTTTATGTGATTTGGGTGCTAGTGTTTCCACGATTCCGAAAACTTTATGTGATGTGCTAGGTTTCCATGATTTTGATGATTGCTCTTTAAAACTTGCACCTTGCGGATTCCACTATTAAGAAACCTATGGGAAGGATCAATGATGTTCTTATTGTTGCAAATAGGAATTATGTGCCCGTAGATTTTATCATTCTTGATATAGATTGCAATCTTTCATGTCCTATTATTCTTGGTAGACCTTTCCTTAGAATGATTTGTACAATTATTGATATGAAGGAAGGGAATATTAGATTCCAATTTCCATTAAGGAAAGGCATGGAACACTTTCCAAGAAAGAAAGTTAAATTACCTTATGAATCTATCATGCGAGCCACTTATGAATTGAATGCCAAAGATGGCAATACGTAAATCTATTCTCGCTTTTATGCCTAGCTAGGGGCGTTAAACGATAGCGCTAGTTGGGAGGCAACCCAATTTTATTTTTGTTCCTTACTTTTTGCTTCTGTTTAGTAATAAATATTTCATCTAGCTTCTGTTTAGATGTGTTTTCATGTTTTAATTAGTGTTTGTGCCAAGTAGAACTTATAGGATAACCTACGGTGATAGTTAATTTGATTCTGCTGAAAAACAGAAACTTTTGCCCGCACGAAAATAATTTTAGTAAATAACAGAAACGTGATTTTGCGTTGATTCCTTTTTCTGTAGATCAATAGACAAATTTACCAGGACTTCCTATTTTTGTAGGATTTTTAGAGTTCCATAAGTATTCTAAAGTTACATATTGCTACAGATTGTTCTGTTTTTGACAGATTCTATTTTTCGTGTGTTGTTTGCTTATTTTGATGCAACTATGGCTAGTATCGGGGGGTATGAACCATAGAGAAGTTTGAATACAGTAGGTTTAACACCAATATAAATAAAGAATGAGTTCATTACAGTGCCTTATGTGGTGGTTTTTTCTTTCTTGCACTAACGCAGCTTATGAGATTTCCTGTTGAGTTTTGTGTTGTGAAGTTTTCAAGTTTTGGGTAAAGATTTGATGGACTATGGAATAAGGAGTGGCAAGAGCCTAATATTGGGGATGCCCATGGAACCCCAAGATATTCAAGGATAAACAAAATCCTAATCTTGGGGATGCCCCGGAACGCATCCCCTCTTTCGTCTTCGTCTATCGGCAACTTTACTTGGAGCTATATTTTTATTCACCACATGATATGTGTTTTGCTTGGAGCGTCTTGTATGATATTATTCTTTGCTTTTTGGTTTACCACAATCATCCTTGATGTACACAACTTTTGGGAGAAACCCACATGATTTAAAATTTATTAGAATACTCTATGTGCTTCACTTATATCTTTTGAGCTAGATAGTTTTGCTCTAGTACTTCACTTATATCTTTTAGAGCACGGCGGTGGTTTAATTTTTTAGAAAGTGTTGATCTCTCATGCTTCACTTATATTATTTTGGGAGTCTTTTAGAACAGCATAGTATTTGCTATGGTTATAAAATTCGTCCTAGAATGATGGGCATCCAAGTTGTGTATAATAAAAACTATCATAGGAAGTGAATTGGATGCTATGATCAATTTGATACTTGATAATTGTTTTGAGATATGGAGGTGGTGATACTAGAGTCATGCTAGTTGGGTGATTTTGAATTTAAAGAATACATGTGTTGAAGTTGGCAAGTCCAATAGCATGCACGTACGATAACCGTTGTGTAACAAATTTGAAACATGGGGTGTTCTTAGATTGTCATCCTTATGAGTGGCAGTCGGGGACGAGCGATGGTCTTTTCCTACCAATCTATACCCTAGGAGCATGCGCGTAGTGCTTGGTTTTTGATGACTTGTAGATTTTTGCAATAAGTATATGAGTTCTTTATGACTAATGTGAGTCCATGGATTATACGCACTTTTACCTTCCATCATTGCTAGCCTCTTCGGTACCATGCATTTCCCTTTCTCACCTTGAGAGTTGGTTCAAACTTCGCCAATGCATCCAAACCCCGTGATACGATACGCTCTATCACACATAAACCTCCTTATATCTTCCTCAAAACAGCCACCATACCTACCTATTATGGCATTTCCATAGCCATTCCGAGATATATTGCCATGCAACTTTCCACCGCTCCGTCTTTCATGACACGCATCATCATTGTCAAATTGCCTTGCATGATCATGTAGTTGACATCGTATTTGTGGACAAACCACCTTCATAATTTTGCATACATGTCACTCTAGTTTCATTGCCCATCCCGGTACACCGCCGGAGGCATTCATATAGATCATATCTTGTTCTAGTTTTGAGTTGTAATTCATGAGTTATAAATAAATAGAAGTGTGATTATCATCATTATTAGAGCATTGTCCCTTATAAAAAGAAAGGCTAAAGAAAAAAAGAAAGGCCCAAAAGAAAATATAGAAAATAAAAAAGGGGACAATGTTACATCTTTTTCCACACTTGTGCTTCAGAGTAGCACCATGTTCTTCATATAGAGAGTCTCATTTGTTGTCACTTTCATATACTAGTGGGAATTTTTCATTATAGAACTTGGCTGGTATATTCCAACGATGGGCTTTCTCAAAAAGCCCAAGGTCTTCGTGAGCAAGCAAGTTGGATGCACATCCACTTAGTTTCTTTTGTTGAGCTTTCATACATTTATAGCTCTAGTGCATCCGTTGCATGGCAATCCCTACTCCTCATGTTGACATCAATTGATGGGCATCTCCATAGCCCGTTGATTATCCTCGTCAATGTGAGACTTTCTCCTTTTTGTCTTCTCCACACAACCTCTATCATCATATTCTATTCCACCCATAGTGCTATATCCATGGCTCACGCTCATGTATTGCGTGAAAGTTGAAAAAGTTTGAGATTACTTAAGTATGAAATAATTACTTGGCTTGTCATCGGGGGTGTGCAAGATGAGAGCATTTTTGTGTGACGAAAATGGAGCATGACCAAACTATATGATTTTGTAGGGATAAACCTTCTAATGCCATGATATTTTGAGAAGACATGATTGCTTTGTTAGTATGCTTGAAGTATTACTATTTCTTATGTCAATATGAACTTTTATTTTGAATCATTTGGATCTGAACATTCATGCCACAATAAAGAAAATTACATTAAGGATTATGCTAGGTAGCTCCACATCAAAAATTCTGTTTTTATCATTTGGCTACTCGAGGATGAGCAGGAATTAAGCTTGGGGATGCTTGATATGTCTCCAATGTATCTATAATTTTTGATTGCTCCATGCTATTATATTACCTATTTGGGATGTTGATGGGCTTTACTTTACACTTTTATATCATTTTTGGGACTAACCTACTAACCAGAGGCCCAACCTGAATTGCTGTTTTTTTGCCTATTTTAGTGTTTTGAAGAAAAGGAATATCAAATGGAGTCCAAACGGAATGAAACCTCCGGGAGCAATCTTTTCGGAACAAACGCAATCCAGGAGACTTGGAGTGGATGTCAAGCTGTAAACGACGCGGCCACAAGGGTGCACGGCGCGCCCCCTGGGGGTGGGCGCGCCCCCCACCCTCATGGGCCCCTCGTTGCTCAACCGACCTACATCCTTCGCCTATATATACTCCCGTACCCTGAAAACATCGAAGAGCACCACGAAAACCTAATTCGACTGCTGCAACCTTCTGTATCCGCAAGATCCCATCTTGGACCCTTCGCCGGCTCCACCGGAGGGGGAGTCGACCATGGAGGGCCTCTACATCATCTCCAAGGCCTCTCCTATGAGTTTTGAGTAGTTTACCACAGACCTTCGGGTCCATAGTTATTAGCTTGATGGCTTCTTCTCTCTCTTTGAATCTCAATACAAAGTTCTCCTCGATCTTCTTGGAGATCTATTCGATGTAACTCTTTTTCCGGTGTGTTTGTCGAGATCCGATAAATTGTGGGTTTATGATCAAGTTTATCTATGAGAAGTATTTGAATCTCCTCTGAATTCTTTTATGTATGATTGGCTATCTTTGCAAGTCTCTTCAAATTATCAGTTTGGTTTGGCCTACTAGATTGATCTTTCTTGCAATGGGAGAAGTGCTTAGCTTTGGGTTCAATCTTGCGGTGTCCTTTCCCAGTGACAGCAAGGGCAGCAAGGCACGTATTGTATTGTTGCCATCGAGGATAAAAAGATGGGTTTTATATCATATTGCATGAGTTTATCCCTCTACATCATGTCATCTTTCTTAATGCGTTACTCTATTCTTCATGAACTTAATACTCTAGATGCAGGCAGGAGTCGGTCTATGTGTGGAGTAATAGTAGTAGATGCAGAATCGTTTTGATCTACTTGTTGAGGACGTGATGCCTATATACATGATCATGCCTAGATATTCTCATAACTATGCGCTTTTCTATCAATTGCTCGACAGTAATTTGTTCACCCACTGTAATACTTATGCTATCTTGAGAGAA
Source organism: Aegilops speltoides (assembly GCA_021437245.1). Lineage (NCBI taxonomy): Eukaryota > Viridiplantae > Streptophyta > Magnoliopsida > Poales > Poaceae > Aegilops > Aegilops speltoides. The sequence continues at coordinate 259,813,595 of CM038145.1, forward strand.
GCCACTAGTGAAACCTATGGCCCCCGGGTCTATCTTTTATCATATAAGTTTTCCATCTACTTTTATTTGCATCTTTCACTTTCCGATCTATATCATAAAAATACCAAAATATTTATCTTATCTTAGTATCTCTATCAGATCTCACTTTCGCAAGTTACCGTGAAGGGATTGACAACCCCTTTATCGCGTTGGTTGCGAGGTTGTTGTTTGTTTGTGTAGGTGCGTGGGACTTTTGAGGAGCCTCCTACTGGATTGATACCTTGGTTCTCAAAAACTAAGGGAAATACTTACGCTACTTTGTTGCATCACCCTTTCCTCTTCAAGGGAAAACCAAAGTAGTGCTCAAGAGGTAGGAGCAGCCCCCAAGCCTTAATTTGGGAGGGACGGCCGAGTAAAGGATCCTTGTATTGTCTTGATTTTGTAGGCCGTGAGGGAGCAAAACAACAAGTTGTCCGAAGACCTCAAGCTGAGCCGAACACAGTTAGCTGGTGCTAAAGCCGAACTAGAAGCGTCCAAAAAGGCTACCAGCGAAAATCCTGGTAAGTGAAAAGCTTTAGAGTGCTAAAAACTGTGATGTTTCCTGCATATTGATGCCATGTTGTCCCCGCAGCCGCTGAAGCGATGAATCAATTGCGAATGGAACTGGAGGCTAGCAAACGAGTGCTGACACAAAGCCAGGAAGAGAAGAATGAGCTCAAGGGTCAAGGTGGAAGATCAGCGGAATGCCAAGGAAATCAAGCAGTTCAAATCTCAGTTGGATCAGGCCTTGGAGGAGAACCAGAAGCTAAAAGGTGGTATATTCAGTAAGTCCTGAATTCGATATCACACTTATGTGGGTGATCATAATATTTTGAAATGCGTGCTACCCCTGTTTGCTAGGTCTCCTGACAGTGCGGCCCGAACATGAGGTGGGTTCCTTTAGTGGGAACCTTTTGAAGGAACTGACCAAGGCGCATGAAAGAGCCCGGAAGTCCATGAAAAGCATGGTTAAGGCTATATGGCCACTAGAAGTGCCACCAGAGAGCAGGCTTAGCTGGCTAGCCGCTTTAAAGAGGTGAAGCAATGCTTTGAATTGTGTAAGATGTCGGCCTGGCGGGAAGGAGCGCACAAGGCCTAGGCAATGGTGAAGACCCGATTTACCAAACTTGAACCCGAACATATGGCTGGGGCGGGACCCGTGGGGCCGAATGGGTAGGAAATACCACTTAGCTTAGTATATGACTAAGTGATGCCTGCTGCACGGTACTCCCAGGAGGATTGTGTGTTGGACAGTTTGATAGATGGTATTAATAAAGAGTAGGGTGCGTGATTCTTTGTATCCACGTACTTTACATCACGCAACTCTCAAACCGCAATAAAAACATTGTCTTAACCGGCCATCGGTTTCCGCCTCCCTGACTAGTGATCGAGGAGTGTTCCATACTATATGCCCTGATGAACAGGGGATAATTCTGGTAACCAGGCAATTCGGCCATTTGGTGCCAACATACAAAACATGCAGTGAGCAATGTTATACTACTTTATAACGTAAGAAACATCTTCCAAAGAAAATAGTTCCTCCAAGGGTTCCTTTCTTTGGGTGAGGCATGTTGGCCATAAGCCGTGAGTTCGGAAGCTGGTGACACACAGATGTTTTGTGGTTTTTAGGAACAAGAATGGTTGGATGGCGGCTAGTGATAAGCCACAAGTATAGGGGTGTCACGCCCAATATGCGATACTATCCTAAAGAGACTCGAAGGTCCCACCAAGAATAGAACCGCATATTGATACGCTTTTGCAAGGTGGATATCATTACATCAACATTACATAGTAGATGAGAATACATACAAAAGGCATACAATGCCACAAGAATACGTCAACATACAAGAGAACAACATCCGACTACGGATGAGACATAAACAGAAACTCAAACGACATCCACCCTGCTAGCCCAGGCTGCCGACCTGGAACTTATCCCCTGATCGAAGAAGAAGTGGAAGAAGAACACCAAAACAAGCAAACATCGCTCTCGCGTCATGATCATCGCATAACCTATACCTGCAACTATTGTTGTAGTAATCTGTGAGCCACGAGGACTCAGCAATCCCATTACCATGGGTGTCAAGACTAGCAAAGCTTAATGGGTAAGGAAGGGGTAAAATGGTGAGGTTGCAGCAGCGACTAAGCATAGATGGTGGCTAACATACGCAAATAAGAGCGAGAAGAGAAGCAAAGGAACGGTCGTGAAGCTAGCAATGATCAAGAGGTGATCCTGAACTCCCACTTACGTCAAACATAACCCAAAACCGTGTTCACTTCCCGGACTCCGCCGAGAAGAGACCATCACGGCGACACACACGGTTGATGCATTTTAATTCGAATCTGGTGTCAAGTTATCTACAACCGGACATTAACAAATTCCCATCTGCCACATAACCGCGGGCACGGATCTCGAAAGTTTATACCCTGCAGGGGTGTCCCAAGTTAGCCCATGATAAGCTCTCGCGATCAATGAAGGATATTCCTTCTCCCAGGAAGACCCAGTCAGTGTCGGAATCCTGCTTTACGAGACATTTCGACAATGGTAAAACAAGACCAGCAAGACCACCCGATGCGCCGACAATCCCGATAGGAGCTGCACATATCTCGTTCTCAGGGCAACACCGGATAAGCAATCCGTACAACTAAAACCAAACCTCAAGTTTCCCTGAGGGGGCGCTGCAAAGGGCTCTGGTTCGGACCAACACTTAGACAAGCATTGGCCCGGGGGGGCTAAAATAAAGATGACCCTCGAGAGAGCGACTCCCAAGGGAAAAGTAGGTGGTGGTGAGGCAAATGGTAAAACCAAGGTTGGGCCTTGCTGGAGGAGTTTTATTCAAGGCGAACTGTCAAGGGGGTCCCATAAATCACCCAACCGCGTTAGGGACGAAAAATCCGGGAACATAATACCGATATGACGGAAAACTAGGGCGGCAAGAGTGGAACAAAACACCAGGCATAAGGCCGAGTCTTCCACCCTTTACCAAGTATATAGATGCATTAATTAAATAAGAGATATTGTGATATCCCAACATAATCCTGTCCATCATGGAGCAATCTTCAACTTCACCTACAACTAACAACGCTATAAGAGGGGTTGAGCAAAGCGGTAACATAGCCAAACAATGGTTTGCTAGGAAGGGTGAAAAGGTTAGAGGCTGACATGGCAATTTGGGAGGCTTGAGGAACAAGAGATAGGTAGCACAGCATAGCGATAGAACGAAGCAACTAGCATAGCAATGATAGTAGTGAGATCCAAGGTGACGGTCATCTTGCCTGAAATCCCGCTAGGAAGAAGAACGAGTCCATGAAGAAGACGAACGGATGAAGCCGAACCAAGCGTAGACGAACGAATCCTCACGATCGCAACGAAATGGGAACTATCAAGAAGAAGCACACAACATGGTAAACACACCACACATATACATGACATGGTGCACAACCAAGCATGATGCATGACAAGGCTACATGAAGCTACTCATGGCAAGAGATGAAGCATACAGGAGAAACACATCAAAGCAAGTTTAAATGAGGCCGGAAACAACATATAACAATTTCGGTAAATCCTCATATGCAAGTTTAGAAGTTGGTCCAAATCTGAACAAACATTAAGTTGAAGTTGTTAAACAGCAGGTTAAAGAGCACCAAGAGGATCTACACGAAAATCTAGTCAAGTTACACATAAAGTTCATTTAGTTCGGAGCTACGGCCTAGAAGATATGAGCAAAACAAGTTAAACATGGCATTGATGCTAAATGCATCCAAACATCAAGCAAACACACCAAAAAAAGGATGCAACATGATAATATGAAACTTCATGCAAAAACAAGAAAGTTTCATATAGAGCACACTCAAAACGGAGCAACGGTTCAACACATGCACTCTATACAAGTTTAAAGGACAAGCTGTCCAAAACAGCAACTAGGCATCTAGCAAGCATCAAAACTATATGCTACAGCACCCCAACATAAGAACAAAAGGCATGGGCATGAATTACAGGTAAGTCATGATAAAACATGAACACTGAGCTATCTCCAGAAAACACTATAACATGCTCAAAAGGACATGGCAAGATTGCAAATTATAACAGTTTCAAACTTGGCAGAAATAACACCAGGTTTCAATATTTAGAGCTATCAAACAACATGTTACAGGAACTTAACATGGCAAACGAAGGCATGGAAAGCTAATACTAAAGATAAAGAACAAAACTCCCTTACCGAACTTATTCCAAAGATCAACAGAAAAGAAGGTAGCATCCATGCAAACATGGCAAATGATATGACAGACTCAGACATGGCAGGAACAACGATAAGTAGGTATGTTGGTGAGCTTGTACCACTCACCACAGAGCAATACATGGAATGAAAAGGTGACCAACAGTAAGATGGCATATTTATGAAGCTAAACATGTCAAGAGAAAGTTCATAGCATGCTTGGATCACTAACAACAATCATGGCAACATTGAACTTAATGTTAACAGGCTAACAGCAACATTATTTAGTAAGTTTGGAGCAAGATAACAACAAGTTACAGCAGGCTATAAATTCAACCAGTGGCATGAATGGATAGAACATGACAAGTATAACAAAACATCCTTAGTGAACATCTCCAGATTATGCATAGAATGACTTGTAGCAGCAGGTTTACATAGCATCGAGATATAACAGATTCAGCCTAGCAAAACAGCAACAGCAAGTACCCTACTTAACAAGCTTGATGCACTCAGTACAATACTCACAAAAATACATGTATTGCACCACTGTAAAGATGGCATGACATAGATCAAAACACATGTAGACACCAAGCTCATAGGATGCACACATGAAATGCTATGAAAAAGACAAATCACCAAGTTCTGTTAGCAGACAACAGTTAACATCCTATAGCACTCTTGCAACGATGATTAGGGCATCAAGATGAACTAATACAAGGATGGCACAATGGAATGAAACGAAGAGCATAACCTGATGAACATTTTGGTATATCATGCATGCAAAATGGAGCAGTATACATGGAGTTATGGCAGGTCAAAGGTAGCACCAGAATGTAACTATTTCGGGACTTGGCCATACACAAAAAAAACAGAGCGAGCAACGTTTAACTAAATGACGCTCAGGCGCGGGATAGCGGAGCTCACCACGTGGGCTCGGCCGAGTGGAGGAAGAGGACGAGGCGGGACGGTAGATGGAGCTGGGCTGGGCCTTCGGGGGCGTCGGCCCATGCGGGTTCGTTGGCGTCCTCCCGACGAGGACGACGCACGGCGGCGCAGCAGCAGCTAGCGAGGCCGCCGACAAGGCTGGCGAGGTGCTCGTTGGGGAGAGGAGGAGGCGGCGGATCTGGGACAGCGGAGTTCGTCGCCGGCGGCGAGGCCGAGCAGTGCAGGCGGCAGGGTCGACGAGGCGGGGTTGGAGCTCTGGATTGGGAGCTCCTCTCCCGATCTGGAGCTCGAGGCATGGGGCGGCGCGTCCGGGCCCCGATGGGCTCGGCGGGCTGCGCCCGGGCCTGGCGGGCCGCGCGGTGGAGGGGGAAGCTGGGGGCTATGTGGCGTAACGCCACTGGTTCAGGACGGCGGCGCAGGTGGCGGCTGGCCAATCGGGGCGCGCCAAGTGGCGACGGCGAGGTGGCCTACGCCGGATTTCGAGGAGAAGGCGGCGGCACGGGATCCGAGGAAGAGGTGGGAGGTGGCTGGCAGCGCGGAATTTGAGGAGGGGCTAGGGTTAGTCCATTTTTGGCAGGTGGGTGCCTATTTATAGCAGGTAGGCTAGGTTAGGGGGGTTTGGGGGGCTTTCGGAGCCGTTCGATCGCCATCGGACAGTCCGGAGCGAAGGGGGTAGGTAGTTGGGCCTAGAGGGCTGAGTAGAAGAGTTGGGCTGAGAGGAGAGAAGATAATAGCACCCCGGCAATGGTTTTCGGGGACCGAAACGTTCGACGAAAATACCAGCAACGGTGCCGCTATATATTTAACGGTTGGGCTATCAAAGGAGCTCCGAATGCGACGAAACTTGACACGCACTCTGTCTACACTATAATAAGACTACACGCCAAGTTGCTTCCCATTCCGAGAACATTTTTTGGCCACTCATAAAATGAGGTCTAAGAGGGGCCACGGGTGCGTGCGAGTGTGGTCGGGCTCAGAACGGACAACGGAGAGAACCGGCGGAACCCAAACGGTTGCAAGTTTTGAAAAACATGTAGATGAAATGCAGATGATGACATGGCAAAATGCAACATGCAAGCAAATGACATGGCAACAACGACGAATAACTGGAGGACATCAGGCGCATCGAATCCTGGGCATTACAACACTCCTCCACTAACAAGAGATCTCGTCCCGAGATCTTAGGACCGAGACGGAAGGGAGAAGGGATGAGGTGAAACAAGAACGCAAGAGGGAAAAAGAACAAAGTCGATAGCACTCCGGTAGACAGAGGAATGATGATAATGACGAGAATCAAAGCTCGAGGAATGAGATAGACTCTGAAATCTCTCCGGTTAGAACAAGATAGACAAGGAATACGATTGGAAGAATTTAGGCAGAACTCTGTCTGAATAAGGAAAGAATAGAATATAAACTAGAGAAGATGGAATGATACTTGACGAGAGGAACAACACAATGCCTCCAAAAGACTTGAAAGAGTTGAAAGAAAAGAACGGGGAAGAAGACGACATCTTCTACCACGAATGAAATAGAAAGCAACCTTAGAAGAAAGGATTGAACGGAGTTGTTAAGAAAAATCAACAACGAAAAGAATAAGCTTGTTGTGGACTTATGGATGACATCTCAAAATTTATGAGGTGACAGCCAACCACAAGCGGAAAAAAAATAGCTGAGAAGAACGAAGAAATGCAAAACTCCATTTCAAAAGAATACGGAGAATTAATTACACTTCGAAAAGCAAGAAGGAAAGATACTTGAGCTCCTTTGGTAAGAATCTTGATGAACACTTGAGGAATGAACTAAATCATGAAGAACCACCATGACGAACTCCGGTAAGTAAAAGGACAATGAGATAGAATGAAGGATGAAAGAATAAGATGAGCCTTGTGGTGATTTAGATGGAGGTTCCGACGAAATGACCGAGGAAATTTGAACTCCCGAAAAGAAAAGATGAAAACACTAGGAACTAGAATTTATTCCTCACAAACAAGCCCCAAAGGAAGGGATTAATCACTTTGAGGAAATAAGAATAAGATTTATTGTATGCTTTTCCTCCATCAAATTAAATTGATGACAAGCAACGGATTTTTGCATACTACTTATTCTTCTTGAAAAGGATTAAGGGGTATAGCACAAAACTTGAGAATGTCTTCATGAACCACCGGTATGATTGAAAAGAACGAATGAATTAAAATGATAATCAAGGAAAAAGAATCTTGACCGAACCACCGTAAGAATTCGAAAATGACTGATGAAAGAGAATGAATCACCGGGATAATTGGATAGCGGTAGCTGAAATGTGAGGACGAAGAATTCTTCTGGAATGATGGCCTCCGGTGAAAAGAAATGGAAAAACAACTCCTGACATACTCCGGATGGGTAAGAAACAATATCTGACAAATGGAATAATTCGAGAGATAACATGAAGCTAGAACCACAAAACTTCGAGAGAACGGGCAAAATTTAAGAGGAACTCTTCTTCGGTCTTCAAATGACGACGAGAAACACCACCAAAATTACTGAGATACTCCGGGAGAATGAAAAACGAAGAGGTTGAGCCAACAATGAAAAGAATTTGAAAACGATCTTGTGGAAGGCATGTGACTGATGGAATCCATTCTTACATCACACTTTGTAAAGAATTTGAGAATAACTCCGGAATAATTAGAAGAGTCAGGTAAGATCCTGGGAAAAAACCTGTGGGTTAGGGCCCACTGAAGATAAAAACACCGTTGGAAAAGGATGTTGAACAGATAGATGATGCACCAAAACAATTGAAATATTTGAATGAGGTGACAACCTTGAATTAATTGGAACATTGACGAATCTTCTGAGATGTCTTCAGCACTCCGGAAGGATTGAATGGCGAGAGGCAAAACGAGTAAGGAGAACACTTGATCCAAGGAAAAGAATGCGATCAACACCAAAAAACTTGAATTGAATCCACCGGAAAATAAAAGAGATGAAGAATGCCAAACGAGACGAGAATTCAACGGTTGAACTAACTGAGGGAAGACTGAAGAGGCTCCGCACGAATGAAGTTGATGCTTGAAAGAGACTCAGGCTCCGGGAAGAAGAGGGTGGGAGGGCGGGAAAACAAAGGAAACCTGGAAGGGGGAACCGATGAATATCTTGAAGAGAAAACACCGGTTGAAATCATTGAGGAAAGAAAGCAAAGACTTCGCACGAGTAGGATGGATACTCGAATACGGACTCCGACTCCGAGATGAAAAAGGGTGGGCGTGTGGGAAAAAAACACAGACAACTTCGGATGGGGAAAACAACTTCGATGAGGAAGAACTGAGGATTGAACTTGGCAACGATGAAGAGGCTCAAGTCGACTTGACGAGAAATGCACCGGATGAAAAGAGATGAGAACCAACGACCGAAAAACTAACCGCGTGATCCTAAAGAAAGTTTGAAAAGGGAGGAAGAGTAATTCAAAACAGCTACGTCAAGAATCCTCACCAGAGCGACGAAGGGGCTGAGGAGTAAAAATAATTCCTACTCTGCTATATAACTAGACTCCAAAAACAGTTTCCTTCTAGACTCAACAACGGCCAAACTACACGATCAATCAAGGGGGCTCCTAAGGTCGGTCGAGGCTCTGATACCAACTTGTCACACCCAATATGCGATACTATCCTAAAGAGACTCGAAGGTCCCACCAAGGATAGAACCGCATATTGATACGCTTTTGCAAGGTGGATATCATTACATCAACATTACATAGTAGATGAGAATACATACAAAAGGCATACAATGCCACAAGAATACATCAACATACAAGAGAACAACATCCGACTACGGATGAAACATAAACAGAAACTCAAACGACATCCACCCTGCTAGCCCAGGCTGCCGACCTGGAACATATCCTTTGATCAAAGAAGAAGCGGAAGAAGAACTCCAAAACAAGCAAACATCGCTCTCGCGTCATGATCATCGCATAACCTGTACCTGCAACTGTTGTTGTAGTAATCTGTGAGCCATGAGGACTCAGCAATCCCATTACCATGGGTGTCAAGACTAGCAAAGCTTAATGGGTAAGGAAGGGGTAAAATGGTGAGGTTGCAGCTGCGACTAAGCATATATGGTGGCTAACATACGCAAATAAGAGTGAGAAGAGAAGCAAAGGAACGGTCGTGAAGCTAGCAATGATCAAGAGGCGATCCTGAACTCCTACTTACGTCAAACATAACCCAAAACCGTGTTCACTTCCCGGACTCCGCCGAGAAGAGACCATCACGGCTACACACGCGGTTGATGCGTTTTAATTCGAATCTGGTGTCAAGTTATCTACAACCGGACATTAACAAATACCCATCTGCCACATAACCACGGGCACGGCTCTCGAAAGTTTATACCCTGCAGGGGTGTCCCAACTTAGCCCATGATAAGCTCTCGCGATCAGCGAAGGATATTCCTTCTCCCAGGAAAACCCGATCAGTCTCGGAATCCCGGTTCACAAGACATTTCGACAATGGTAAAACAAGACCAGCAAGACCGCCCGATGCGCCGACAATCCCGATAGGAGCTGCACATATCTCGTTCTCAGGGCAACACTGGATGAGCAATCCGTACAACTAAAACCAAACCTCAAGTTTCCCTGAGGGGGCGCTGCAAAGGGCTCTGGTTCGGACCAACACTTAGACAAGCATTGGCCCGGGGGGCTAAAATAAAGATGACCCTCGAGAGAGCGACTCCCAAGGGAAAAGTAGGTGGTGGTGAGGCAAATGGTAAAACCAAGGTTGGGCCTTGCTGCAGGAGTTTTATTCAAGGCGAACTGTCAAGGGGGTCCCATAAATCACCCAACCGCGTTAGGGACGCAAAATCCGGGAACATAATACCGATATGACGGAAAACTAGGGCGGCAAGAGTGGAACAAAACACCAGGCATAAGGCCGAGCCTTCCACCCTTTACCAAGTATATAGATGCATTAATTAAATAAGAGATATTGTGATATCCCAACATAATCCTGTCCATCATGGAGCAATCTTCAACTTCACATGCAACTAACAACACTATAAGAAGGGCAGAGCAAAGCAATAACATAGCCAAACAATGGTTTGCTAGGAAGGGTGAAAAGGTTAGAGGCTGACATGGCAATTTGGGAGGCTTGAGGAAAAAGAGATAGGTAGCGCAGCATAGCGATAGAACGAAGCAACTAGCATAGCAATGATAGTAGTGAGATCCAAGGTGACGGTCATCTTGCCTGAAATCTCGCTAGGAAGAAGAACGAGTCCATGAAGAAGACGAACGGATGAAGCCGAACCAAGCGTAGACGAACGAATCCTCACGATCGCAACGAAATGGGAACTATCGAGAAGAAGCACACAACATGGTAAACACACCACACATATACATGACATGATGCACAACCAAGCATGATGGATGACAAGGCTACATGAAGCTACTCATGGCAAGAGATGAAGCATACAAGAGCAACACATCAAAACAAGTTTAAATGAGGCCAGAAACAACATATAACAATTCCAGTAAGTCCTCATATGCAAGTTTCGAAGTTGGTCCAGATCTGAACAAACATTAAGTTGAAGTTGCTAAATAGCAGGTTAAAGAGCACCAAGAGGATCTACACGAAAATCTAGTCAAGTTACACATAAAGTTCATTTAGTTCGGAGCTATGACCTAGAAGATATGAGCAAAACAAGTTAAACATGGCATTGATGCTAAATACATCCAAACATCAAGCAAACACCTCAAAACAAGGATGCAACATGATAATATGAAACTTCATGCAAAAACAAGCAAGTTTTGTATAGAGCACACTCAAAACGGAGCAACGGTTCAACACATGCACTCTATACAAGTTTAAGGACAAGCTGTCCAAAACAGCAACTAGGCATCTAGCAAGCATCAAAACTATATGCTACAGCACCCCAACATAAGAACAAAAGGCATGGGCATGAATTAAAGGTAAGGCATGACAAAACATCAACACTGAGCTATCTCCAGAAAACAATATAACATGCTCAAAAGGACATGGCAAAATTGCAAATTATAACAGTTTCAGACTTGGCAGAAATAACATCAGGTTGCAATGTTTAGAGCTATCAAACAACATGTTACAGGAACTTAACATGGCAAACAAAGGCATGGAAAGCTAATACTAAAGACAAAGAACAAAACTCCCTTACTGCACTTACTCCAAAGATCAACAGAAAAGAGGGTAGCATCCATGCAAACATGGCATATGATACGACGGATTCAGACATGACAGGAACAACGATAAGTAGGCATGTCGGTGAGCTTGTAACACTCACTACAGAGCAATACATGGAATTAAAAGGTGACCAACAGTAAGATGGCATATTTATGAAGCTAAACTTGTCAAGAGAGAGTTCATAACATGCTTGGATCACTAACAACAATCATGGCAACATTGAACTTAATGTTAACAGGCTGACAGCAACATTATTTAGCAAGTTTGGAGCAAGATAACAACAAGTTACAGTGGGCTATAAATTCAACCAGTGGCATGAATGGATAGAACATGACATGTATAACAAAACATCCTTAGTGAACATCTCCAGATTATGCATAGAATGACTTGTAGCAGCAGGTTTACATAGCATCAGGATATAACAGATTCAGCCTAGCAAAACAGCAACAGTGTAGGATCGAAAGTATGTCTAGAGGGGGGTGATTAGACTACTTGACAATATAAAAATTCAGCCTTTTGATAAAGACAAGTTTTTGGCAGATTCACGATTATGATCAAGTCAAGTATCACCCTACACATGCAATTCTAGAGTATAGGCAGCGGAAAGTAAATTGCACATGTAGTAAAGAGAGGTGGAGAAGAGCAAACGCAATTTGGAGACACGGAGATTTTTCTCGTGGTTCCGATAGGTGGTGCTATCATCAATCCACGTTGATGGAGACTTCAACCCACGGAGGGTAACGGCTGCGAGAGTCCACGGAGGGCTCCACCCACGAAGGGTCCACGAAGAAGCAACCTTGTCTATGCCATCATGGCCTACGCCCACGAAGGGCTAGCCTTACTCGGGGTAGATCTTCACGAAGTAGGCGATCTCCTTGCCCTTACAAACTTCTTGGTTCAACTCCACATCTTGACGGAGGCTCCCAAGCGACACCTAACCAATCTAGGAGGCACCACCCTCCAAAAGGTAATAGATGGTGTTGATGATGATGAACTCCTTGCTCTTGTGCTTCAAATGATAATCTCCCCAACACTCAACTCTCCTCACTGATTTGGCTGTGGTGGAAGAAAGGATTGAGTGGAAAGCAACTTGGGAAGGCTAGAGATCAAGCTTCATATGGTGGGAGTGGAGCAACTTGATCTCAACACAAGGGTAGGTAGTTTTCTTCTCGTAAATGTAAGGTAGGAGTGGTAGTTCTTTCGATGGCTCTCTCCACGAATGAAGAGGGGTGGAGGGTATTTATAGCCTCCACACAAAATCCAACCGTTACACACGTTTGACCAATCTCGGTCAGACCGAAGTTGACAACTCGGTGAGACCGAAAGTTCAAATCTTGTGAACGTTGGGATTTTCGGTGGGACCAAAAATACAATCTCGGTGAGTCCGATTCTCCCAAAGACTAGGGTTTGCCAATCTCGGTGGGACCGACTTCATCATCTCGGTGACACCGATTTGATGAGAGAAGGTTACAGAAGCTTGGCAACACTAGTTTCGGTGAGACCGAGTTCAGAATCGGAAAATCCGAAATTTCTAGGGTTTGGCTTTATGGTGAGGTGGTTCATCTCGGTGTGGTGAGTTTAGGAAATCGGTGGGACCGAGATTACTTATGAGTGTATTATGGAAGTGAGAGTTGTTGATAGTTTAGGAGATGTATCACTAAGCACTTTGAGCAACCAGATCATTAACATAACCTCATCCCTTTTAATAGTATTGGCTTTCCTATGGACTCAATGTGATCTTGGATCACTAAACCAAAAATGGAGTCTTGAGCTTTTGCCAATGCTTGCCTTAGCATTTTGAGGGTCCACTTCTTCACCATTGCCATTCCCATATCAATGAACTTTCTGAAATGATTCTCAAGAAACTATTAGTTCAATGATATATATATTGTTATTAATTACCAAAACCACCCGGGGATTAGTTGCACTTTCAATCTCCCCCTTTTTGGTAATTGATGACAACATATAGATCAAAGCTTCGACAAAGGATATAATCAATGAATAATATCGTCACTTTGAGAAGTATGTGATAAGCAAGAGCTCCCCCTAAATTTGTGCATTATTTAAGATTTGCGTTTGAATGCAAATGCACAATCGATTAGGATCATGGGTCACTCTTCCATGTCACATACATCTTGGTGGAGCGCACAAAATGATAAGAATGAATAGCATGCACCCAATCACCAAGACATGAGTAAATGGTCATACAAGATATGAATAGCATATGATAAGCATTAAGCACACATTAAGGCATAGTACGACCAATCACTCATCAAAGTAGAGCAAACGTAGTATCAAACACACGGAATGTCTCGAAAAACTCAAAAGTATCTCAAAAGACCGCAAATGAACGAAAGAGCAAAAGCGCAAAGACAAAGCACTCTCTCTCGAAGTCCTATGATCTATACAATTTCTCCCCCTTTGGCAACAAGTTACCAAAAAGTTCGAAAAGGCATAGAGCTAAACGTCACTAGGGACTCTGCTGGCGGCTCCTGTCTGGGTTGAGGTTGGAGTTGAGATGGCAGCATCGGCGAAGACTTCACCGATGTCTGTGGAGCCGGAGGAGTGGTCACTAGAGCCGGAGCTGGAACCGATGGAGCTGTGGGAGGTGCCGAGGCTGTAGTCCCGTGTCTCCATCGGAATAGCAGCTGATTGGGGTCTTGTGGGAACCGAGCAGCTGTTCATAATCATCTGGACTAGGTCATCCTGCATCTCACGCATGAGCTCTTCCTTCTCCCTCTTTGCTTCCTCTATATCTGCCTCAAGCTTGTTGACAGTGACTTGCACTTCAGTCAGCTTCACATCCAGAGCATGGATCTTGTCTTCAACAATCCTCTCAAGACTCTCCTGAGACTGCACAATGCTGGCCAGGCATTGTTCAATCCTCTGGGTAGCTTCAAGGAGCTGCTCTCCAACACTCTTGGGTTTAGCTGCTGCTGCTTCCTTCTCAGCTTTGGCTTGCTTGGCAGCTTCAACCTTTGCTTGACCTTCAACTGACGTTGGATCCTCCTCATCCATCACAACTTCATTGTCCTCATGCTCAGGCTGCAGTGGCAAGTGTGGTCTATCCAACAAGTATGTGCCCGTGCCAAACTTGGCATTGATAAGCATCTGAATGTGCAGGGCAAATCCACATGACCTCTTCTGGTCTGCTGCAGTCCTCTTGATAGTCTCAACTATCAAATCCATCACCTTGAAAGGTGCCTTCTCATCAAGTATATGCAGCATGTTGATAGAATACCCTCTGATCATGCGATGATCTCCAGACTTGGGCATCAAGGTATGCCTCAGAATAGTGTTTGTGGTAGGTAGACCTGCCTGGAGATGATACACTGAGCCGAGCTTCCAGATTTCTACATCCTTAGCTGGTACCTCGTTGTACATATTCTTCATAGATTCATGGTTCTTCTTGGGAATTCCATAGACATCAACATCATCCTCTCTCTGCACTGGAGCATTCAGCAGTGCAGCCCATTCTTCAACAGTTGAAGAGAATCTTTGGCCTTCAGTCATCCATGTGATCTTTCCATCTGGATAGAAATGAGCAGTGGCATAGAATTGCATGATCATCTCATCATTCCAATCTGTCAACTTCTGACCAACAAAATCTGCAACACCACATGCAGTGAAGCTCTCATGCACATGTGGAAAGAAGTCTCTGTGCTCTTCATCACAATATATGCCCAATCAACATAGCGAGTGTCTGCAACTATGGGCTTCTTGTCCATTAGCACAGCCTCATAGAAGTCCTGCTGCTCTCGGTGTGGAATCTTGGATCAACAGCAGTTCTTCTCCTCACAAAGATATGGATCAGCTTGTCTCCATAGCCCGAGACCTCTATCCTTTCTTTCCTTCATGTTTTCAGCTCGAGGATGAGCATCATTGTGAAGTGGCAATTTCGACGAAGTTTCAAGAATACAGTGCCTCATCATCTGACTCAGCTGGTGGCACATTATCTTTCTTCTTCTCTGAAGCTGGAATGTTCCTGACAGTCTTCTTGGGCTTGGCAGCAGGCTTGGCTTGAGCTGCCTTTGCTGGAGCAGATGGCTTGGACTTAAAAGGGGCTCCAACCCTGATGGCATCACCCATGAACTTAGACTTCTGAGGAGGAGGCTGGGGTGCTTCCTCATCCTCATCTTCCTCTGCTGCATCATCATGCACAATCCTCTTCCTCTTGGAAGTTTTCTTCACCTTGCTTGAAGTTTCCTCTTCCATACTCAGCTTCTTGGCAACAGTGGACTTCTTCACTTTACTGGTGCCTTTCTTGGCTTGCTGCCCTTGATGCTCTTTGGCAACAACTTTTCTCTTTGGCTTGGAGGAGACCTCTTCCTCAAGAATGAAATCGAATCTTCTTCATCGAGTTCCTCTTCTTTACGCCCTGGTGGCGCAGGAGGCAAACCACTTGGTGTGGTCCTCTCACCATCATCTGAAAAGCTGCTGGCCTCGGGACTAGTGCCTGCCTCGAATATCAGCAATTGGTGACTCGGACCTGTTCGGCTGTTATCGCATCCGACATGGCCGACGACCGTGAATAGTTAAGGTGTAGGCGAGTAGAAGAGTTATCACAAACCGCGAAGATTTTGCAAAAAAATAATGAGTTCAAATTTCAGTTTTAGGTTTTCACAGAATGCATTTCGGTCGAGACCGTGTTTAAAATTCAGTGAATCCAAGTGTTCTACCGTAGCATTCACACCACTTTCGGTTGGACCGATGTGGGTTTCGTCCTGCCGAAAACACTAGGGTTTCACTAAATCCTCATTTCGTCGCACCGATTTGCACAACTTCGCTTGGACCGAAGGTGCAGGCAATGGCCAGAGGCCAAATCGGTCATACCGAGAATGTAAAATCGGTCTCACCGAGATGTATTCGCGGAAACCTAACCCTAAAACTATTACTCAATTTCGCTCAAAGGAACTAATCTGGTGTTAAGGAGGATCTCGAGGCGAGGCAAGATGCTAGGCAAACCAATCGTGCATTGAATCGGAGATGGGAGCACGAGAGGATCAAACTCACCCTAACTTGGTGGAGTTCCTCTCGGCGGCAACGGCGCGAGAGAATGTCCGCTGACAATGACGGAGACCTGCGGCGAGGGCGACAAAGCGACGGAGAGACGATCCGGAGACCACGGCGACGGTAGCAAGGGGTTTGGGGCGGGCGTTTTGAAGTAGGAATCAACGCTGCCCTCGGAGTATATATACCCTTTGTTGTCGGTGGGACCGAGTTGTAAAACTTCGGTGGCACCGAGATGGATAACTATGTAGATTACACACTTGTCACGCCGAAAATCACAACTCGGTTTCACCGAGGTGAAAACCTAGATCAATCCAAATGCTTTCGGTCTGACCGAGTTTGAGTGGGTTGGTCTGACCGAAATCACTTAGAAGGTTTTGGAAGTTAGCCTTTGACGGATCGGTGGCTCCGAGTGCTCCTCACTCGGAGGGTCCGAAAATGACTTGTTCAAAGTTTGTGATGTAAGCATGAATAGAGTTTGAGACAAGAAAGCATAGATAGCTAGGGGAGGAACTTAGGCATTCTTGTCCATCCATTTGGTCAGAAAAAATCCAAAAGACCAAAGCAACAAATGGATGTCCTCGAATGGATAAAATTATGCATCCAACATGCTCACACAATAAGATAGCAAATGAAATATGTGTCAAACATGCACAGACAAAACTCTAGCTACTATCACACAATTTGTCGATGACTAGGTCATCTTTATATGAGTATATTGACTTAGGAGTCAAATGAGAACATTTGATCATAGGTCATACTCATCGTTTAATCACAAGTGGGGTTACCACTTTTACATAAAGCATTAATGTGTTCACATCATTTGAAGATGCTTTAGCTCAATTCTTTAGAGCAAAACTCCCCCTAGATGTGAGAACCCCTTTTAAAGGGTCAAACTAACCTTGGGTTGTCGTAGAAGACTTCATGTAGATGTTGAAGATGTGGATGCTCAATGTTGATGAAGATCATCAAGAGTTGGGAGCAATCCTTTGGATTCGGGCACTTTCAATACCTACATGGGTTAGTCCCACAAGGAACAAACAAGGATATCCATGGACATAGATTGAAGTTCACAATAGATGATGTCCATGAAAGCAATGATTACCTTGTCCCTTGACTTACCAACAAGAGGGCTTGTGACTCCATGAACTAGTGCAAGATGTGGAAGTTGATTGCACAAGTTTTGCCAAAATGAATGTGAGTGAAGTATGTTGGCGGAGTCACCCTCAAGAACTCTCTAGTTCTTCTTCTTCGGGATCCACATCATCTTGATGGGAATCCTTGGGGTTGTAGTTGAGCTTGACGAAGTAGAACTTGATGTTTCCTTGGGAACCCACTTGACCATGGCTTAAGGTGCTTCAATAAATGCATCAATCTCCTCTTGAAGCTTGTCCTTGCCTTTTAGCTTGTGGTCTTGTGGTGGAAGGTCATCTTGAGCTTGTTCCACATTGGCAGAAGTAGGATCATACTTCTCCTTTTGAGAAACAAACTTTGGAGTGGTATATTGACCTTCTTCCCATTCAACACCCTCGGCGTTGAACTTTCGCTCAAAACCAATTCCTTGATTCTTCCGGTGCCTTCCTTTCTTGCGAACAATTTCCTCAAAGTTCTTGCTTTCGGCAAGGCTCTTGTAGACACCTTTCTCTATAATCCCTTTCAATAAACTATTTTCTTGCTCAAGTGTAACTTGGCTTGAAACATTGTTAGTGGAATCAAGAGAACTACTAGAGGTAACAACATTAGATTTAGCATGGTTATTGTTACTACTAGATGAAGAATTTTTCTTATGCTTGTCATGCTTAGTTTTAATAGGTGGCAAGAAATTAGACAAGAGAAGTCGTTTGGCAAGATATGAAGAACTCTTCTTTCAAGATCGTCATTGATTGCTTTTAGAAACTCATGTTCTTGCTCTAGATTGAGCTTCTCGAAGCGTAGCTTCTCATGAGATCTTAGGAGCTCTCTATGATCTTCTTGAGTTGTTTCATGAGCTAACTTAAGAGTGTTTAGTTCTTTAGTTAAATGCTCAATCTCCTTCATAGCATTGTCATTCGACTCTTTTCGACTATAAAGACTACTAGCATGTTCATCATTACTAGGCTCACTAGATTTGTCATGTAAAAGCTCATCTTCACCAAGCAAGTCATCCTCATCACTATCAAAGTCAATAAATTCAGGGTGTGATACCTTGGGGCCTTTTGCCATGAAGCATCTTCTAATTCCCTCATTTGGTGAATCAAACAAGTCATAGGAGTTGGAGTTGGAGGACACGAGAGCAAGACCGGCAACACCTTCATCTTGACTGTAGTCGGAGTTGGAGTGATAGCTTCTTTCGGAGTGATTGTCGAGTCGGAGCCGAGACCCATTCACCTACATGAGCTTGATGTTTTCTTCTTGTGTAGCTCCTTGATGACTTGTCTTTCCTCTCCGAATCCTTGCTTCTCCGAGAGGGTCTTCGTTCATAACGATCATCTCTACTCCTTCTCTCTTTCCGAGGTGACTCTTCTCTTGAGCTTCTTCTTCTTGGAGATTCTTCTCTTCTCTTGTGGGGAGCCGAACATTCATTTGAGTAGTGTCCGGGTCTTCCACAACTGTAGCAGTTTCGATCACGACTAGAAGATCTCTTTTCATCATATGATCTAGACTTTGAGCTTCTTTCCTTGCTTCTACTCTTGTAGAATTTGTTGAAGTTCTTCGCCATTAGGCTTATCTCTTCATTGGAAACAAGCTTGTCACTTGAGGTTGTGGGAGCATCACTTGTAGCTTTGTAAGCACCACTTGACTTGTTGTGATGCTCTTCCTTATCTTTTAAGTGTCATCTCATGAGCAACAATTCTTCCAATGACTTCGGTTGGCTTGAGATTCTTGTAGTTTGGCATCATTTGGATCAAAGTGCACACGGTGTCATACTTTCCATCCAAAGCTCTGAGAATCTTCTTGATGATGAATCGGTCGGTCATTTCTTCGCTTCCTAAGCCGGCAATCTCATTTGTGATGAGAGCAAGCCTAGAGTACATTTCAGTGACTCCTTCACCTTCCTTCATCTTGAACTTGTCAAGTTGACCTTGAAGAACATCTAGCTTTGATTCCTTCACGGACTCGGTACCTTCGTGCATTTCGACCAAAGTATCCCAAATCTCTTTTGCATTCTCAAGACGGCTGATTTTGTTGAACTCCTCGGGACATAAAGCATTGAAGAGAATGTCACAAGCTTGAGCATTGTTTTGCAACATCCGCAATTCATCCGCAGTAGCTTCACAATCCGAACTTTTCCTTCCTCAAGAATTCACCTTGCAAACCAACACAAATAATGCCCCATGCATCGTGGTTATGTCCAAGAATATGCATTTTCATTTTATGCTTCCAACTAGCAAAGTTTGAACCATCAAAGTAAGGACCTCTTTAAAATTACCCTCACTAGACGCCACACTCTCCTAGGTTGTGAAACCAAGCTTATGGAGTCCAATGCAATGGAAACCAATACAATGGAGACCAAAGCTCGATACCACTTGTAGGATCGAAAGTATGTCTAGAGGGGGTGATTAGACTACTTGACAATATAAAAATTCAGCCTTTTGATAAAGACAAGTTTTGGCAGATTCACGATTATGATCAAGTCAAGTATCACCCTACACATGCAATTCTAGAGTATAGGCAGCGGAAAGTAAATTGCACATGTAGTAAAGAGAGGTGGAGAAGAGCAAACGCAATTTGGAGACACGGAGATTTTTCTCGTGGTTCCGATAGGTGGTGCTATCGTCAATCCACGTTGATGGAGACTTCAACCCACGGAGGGTAACGGCTGCGAGAGTCCACGGAGGGCTCCACCCACGAAGGGTCCACGAAGAAGCAACCTTGTCTATGCCATCATGGCTCACGCCCACGAAGGGCTAGCCTTACTCGGGTAGATCTTCACGAAGTAGGCGATCTCCTTGCCCTTACAAACTTCTTGGTTCAACTCCACATCTTGACGGAGGCTCCCAAGCGACACCTAACCAATCTAGGAGGCACCACCCTCCAAAAGGTAATAGATGGTGTTGATGATGATGAACTCCTTGCTCTTGTGCTTCAAATGATAATCTCCCCAACACTCAACTCTCCTCACTGATTTGGCTATGGTGGAAGAAAGGATTGAGTGGAAAGCAACTTGGGAAGGCTAGAGATCAAGCTTCATATGGTGGGAGTGGAGCAACTTGATCTCAACACAAGGGTAGGTAGTTTTCTTCTCGAAATGTAAGGTAGGAGTGGTAGTTCTTTCGATGGCTCTCTCCACGAATGAAGAGGGGTGGAGGGTATTTATAGCCTCCACACAAAATCCAACCGTTACACACATTTGACCAATCTCGCATGGACCGAAGTTGACAACTCGGTGAGACCGAAAGTTCAAATCTTGTGAACGTTGGGATTTTCGTGGGACCGAAAATACAATCTCGGTGAGTCCGATTCTCCCAAAGACTAGGGTTTGCCAATCTCGGTGGGACCGACTTCATCATCTCGGTGACACCGATTTGATGACGTAAGGTTACAAAAGCTTGCAACACTAGTTTCGTGAGACCGAGTTCGAATCGGAAAATCCGAAATTTCTAGGGTTTGGCTTTATGGTGAGGTGGTTCATCTCGGTGTGGTGAGTTTAGGAAATCGGTGGGACCGAGATTACTTATGAGTGTATTATGGAAGTGAGAGTTGCTGATAGTTTAGGAGATGTATCACTAAGCACTTTGAGCAACCAGATCATTAACATAACCTCATCCCCTTTTAATAGTATTGGCTTTCCTATGGACTCAATGTGATCTTGGATCACTAAACCAAAAATGGAGTCTTGAGCTTTTGCCAATGCTTGCCTTAGCATTTTGAGGGGTCCACTTCTTCAGTCATTGCCATTCCCATATCACTGAACTTTCTGAAATGATTCTCAAGAAACTATTAGTTCAATGATATATATATTGTTATTAATTACCAAAACCACCCGGGGATTAGTTGCACTTTCAAACTGCAAGTACCCTATTTAACAAGCTTGATGCACTCAGTACAATACTCACAAAAATACATGTATTGCACCACTATAAAGATGGCATGACATAGATCAAAACACATGTAGACACCATGCTCATAGGATGCACACACGAAATGCTATGAAAAAGACAAATCACCAAGTTCTGTTAGCAGACAGCAGTTAACATCCTATAGCACTCTTGCAACGATGATTAGGGCATCAAGATGAACTCAAACAAGCATGGCACAATGGAATGAAACGAAGAGCATAACCTGATGAACATTTTGATATATCATGCATGCAAAATGGAGCAGTATACATGGAGTTATGGCAGGTCAAAGGTAGCACCAGAATGTAACTATTTCGGGACTTGGCCATATACAAAAAAACAAAGCGAGCAACGTTTAACTAAACGACGCTCAGGCGCGGGATAGCGGAGCTCACCACGTGGGCTCGGCCCAGTGGAGGAAGAGGACGAGGCGGGCCGGTAGATGGAGCTGGGCTGGGCCTTTGGGGGCGTCGGCCCCCGCGGGTTCGTCGGCGTCCTCCCGACGAGGACGACGCATGGCGGCGCAGCAGCAGCTAGCGAGGCTGCCGGCAAGGCTGGCGAGGTGCTCGTTGGGGAGAGGAGGAGGCAGCGGATCTGGGACGACGGAGTTCGTCGCCGGCGGCAAGGCCAAGCAGTGCAGGCGGCAAGGTCGACGAGGCGGGGTTGGAGCTCTGGATCGGGAGCTCCTCTCCCAATCTGGAGCTCAGGGCACAGGGGCGGCGCAGTCCGGGCCCCGATGGGCTCGGCGGGCTGCACCCAGGCCTGGCAGGCCGCGCAGTGGAGGGGGAAGCTGGGGGCGACGTGGCGAAACGCCACTGGTTTAGGACGGCGGCGCAGGTGGCGGCTGGCCAATCGGGGCGCGCCAAGTGGCGACGGTGAGGTGGCCTGCGCCGGATTTCGAGGAGAAGGCGGCGGCACGGGATCCAAGGAAGAGGTGGGAGGTGGCTGGCGGCGCAGAATTTGAGGAGGGGCTAGGGTTAGTCCATTTTAGGCAGGTGGGGTGCCCATTTATAGCAGGTAGGCTAGGTTAGGGGGGTTTGGGGGGCTTTCGGAGCCGTTCGATCGCCATCGGACGGTCCGGAGCGAAGGGGGTAGGTAGTTGGGCCTAGAGGGCTGAGTAGGAGAGTTGGGCTGAGAGGAGAGAAGAGAATAGCAGCCCGGCAATGGTTTTCGGAGACCGAAACGTCCGACGAAAATACCGGCAACGGTGCCGCTATATATTTAACGGTTGGGCTATCAAACGAGCTCTGAATGCAACGAAACTTGACAGGCGCTCTGTCTACACTATAATAAGACTGCACGCCAAGTTGCATCCCATTCCGAGAACATTTTATGGCCACTCATAAAATGAGGTCTAAGAGGGGCCACGGGCGCGTGCGAGTGTGGTCGGGCTCAGAACGGACAACGGAGAGAACCGGCGGAACCCGAACGGATGCAAGTTTTGAAAAACATGCAGATGAAATGCAGATGATGACATGGCAAAATGCAACACGCAAGCAAATGACATGGCAACAACGACGAATAACTGGAGGACATCTGGCGCATCGAATCCGGGGCGTTACAAGGGGATCGCAACAGTTTTTTAGGGTAGAGTATTCAACCCAAATTTATTGATTCAACACAAGGGGAGCCAAAGAATATTCTCGAGTATTAGCAGCTGAGTTGTCAATTCAACCACACCTATAAGACTTAATATCTGTAGCAAAGTATTTAGTAGCAAAGTGATATGGAAGTAGCGGTAACGGTGGCAAAAGTAACAGTAGTAGTTTCGTAGTAATTGTAATAGTGGCAATGGCAAAGTAACAAAGCAAAGATCAATATGTGAAAAGCTCGTAGGCAATGGATCAATGATGGATAATTATGTCGGATGGCATTCATCATGCAATAGTTATAACCTAGGGTGACACAGAACTAGCTCCAATTCATCAATATAATGTAGGCATGTATTCCGAATATAGTCATACATGCTTATGGAAAAGAACTTGCATGACATCTTTTGTCCTACCCTCCTGTGGCAGCGGGGTCCTAATGGAAACTAAGGGATATTAAGGCCTCTTTTTAATAGAGAACCGGAACAAAGCATTAGCACTTAGTGAATACATGAACTCCTCAAACTACGGTCATCACTGGGAAGTGTCCCGGCTATTGTCACTCCGGGGTTGCCGGATCATAACACGTAGTAGGTGACTACAACTTGCAAGATAGGATCAAGAACACAAATATATTCATGAAAACATAATAGGTTCAGATCTGAAATCATGGCACTCGGGCCCTACTGACAAGCATTAAGAAGAGCAAAGTCATAGCAACATCAATCCCGGAACATAGTGGATACTAGGGATCAAACCCTAACAAAACTAACTCGATTACATGATAAATCTCATCCAACCCATCACCGTCTAGCAAGCCTACAATGGAATTACTCGCGAACGATGGTGGGCACCATGAAATTGGTGATGGAGGATGGTTGATGATGATGATGGCGCCGATTTCCCCTCTCCGGAGCCCAAAATAGACTACAGAACTACCCTCCCGAGAAGAACAGGAGGTGGCGGCGGCTCCGTATCATAAAACGCGATGAATCCTTCTCTCTGATTTTTTTCTCCCCGAGCGTGAATATATGGAGTTGGAGTTGAGGTCGGTGGAGGTCCAGGGGACCCACAAGGCAGGGGGCGCGCCCTAGGGGGTGGGCGCGCCCTCCACCCTTGTGGACAACCGATGGGTCCCCTCCGGTTGATTCTTTCGCCAATATTTTTTCTATATTCCAAAAATATTCTCCATGGATTTTCATGTCATTCCGAGAACTTTTATTTCTGCACAAAAATAACACCCGGCCAATTCTGCTGAAAACAACGTCAGTCCGGGTTAGTTCAATTCAAATCATGCAAATTAGAGTCCAAAACAAGGGCAAAAAGTTTGGAAAAGTAGATACGATGGAGACGTATGAGCTAGCGCGTGTTTATTTTCACTTCCCTGGAGGCCGTCCCATTATTTTTTCTAAGAACGCTAGATTTCGGCTTCACCCGTCTGAGGTACATATCCAGATTGCTCGGGTGTAGCGATCGTAGAGGTGCTCCCTTTACTTCCTAGCCGAACAATCGGAAATGTAGGGGTAAACACAGGAGCCAGGCAACCTAGCCTGGCAAAGGACTTAAGTCAAATAGGTGCATATAATGGCTTCAAAGATATGGAAGGAGATCAATTCAAACAACAGAAAACAAGGTTGTAAGAAGTATATTGTAATTGGCTGCTTTTAAAAGAAGCCCCCAGGTAAAGCTGGGTAGCACATCCGAAGATGTGTACAATGGTGACCTGCCGTGTTACGGTTTATATGAACTCTAGGTCGGGGAGGCTAAGGCTCCAAAAGTTAAAATGAATAGAAAAATATGAAGACAGAGCGAGGAGTGTTGATGACGATGCCGGATTATGTGTAGAAACGCCAAAGCCGAGCAGTGTTCCACGTGTTCTGTTCGAGGCGATTATCCGATGGGCTGCGAAGGCGATATGCCCCCTGCGAGCACTTCATCTATAATGAAGGGCCCTTCCCATTTAGGTGAAAGGTTGTACTTCTGCTTCTCGGGGAGGCGCAGGACGTGCTCTCCCACATTGTATGCCTTCACCCGAACTTCTCGATTATGGTAACACCTTGCTTGCTATTGATAGAATGCAGAGCGTGCCCGAGCGATGTCATGATCTACTTCCAATGCATCAAGGTCATCTTGCTGATCCAGCTCGGCCTTGAAAGTGCGTTATATCGACTAGAGGGGGGTGAATAGGCGATTTTCATGAAATCTTCACTGAGGAATTTGCTGGTGAGGAAATTCCTAAATGAAGAACTACTAGCAGCGGAATAAGTACTCAAATGTAAACATAACAGAACACAAGCATGGTCATCATAATGGAATGAAGACAAGCACAGAGTACAGAAAGCGTAAACTCAGGATAACACAGAAAGAAGACGGACAGACTGAAGAAATTGAACTGAGGAAATTAAGAAAGTCTTCAGTCAAAGTCTACAAACACATATGAACAAGCACAAAACAACAGAAATGAGGAAATGAAAGAGTTGAGGAAATAGAACCAGTAAGCTTGGTGAAGACAATGATTTGGTAGACCAGTTGCAAATGTTGTCTCAGTTGTACGTCTGGTTGGAGCGGCTGAGTATTTAAACTCGAGGACACACAGTCCCGGACACACAGTCCTCACCGTATTCTCCTTGAGCTAAGGTCACACGAACCTCGCCCAATCACTCATGGTAAGTCTTCAGGTGACTTCCAAACCTTCACAGACTAGGTCACTCGGTGATCCACAATTCCTCTTGGATGCTCTAGACCATGATGCCTAACTATCTGGAAGAAGCACAGTCTTCAAAGGTAACAAGCGTCGGATCCACGCAGGATCAATCTCTTCAGTGATGCTCAATCACTTTGGGTTTGTAGGTGTTGGGTTTGGGTTTTCCTCACTCGATGATTTTCACTCAAAGTCCTCGGAGGATGGGATGCTCTCAAATGACAGGTGTTAGTTTCTCTCAAAGCAGCCAACCAGCTAGTGGTTGTAAGGGGCGGCTATTTATAGCCTAGGGAGCAACCCGACATGATAAGACATAAATGCCTTCAATGATATGACCGTTAAGTGGGTAGATATTTTGGGACAGCTGGCGCATAGCACAGCAGCGGTCGTAAATTTGACTCTCAAATTCCTCAGGGCTATCATGTTCCTCATCGTAGGCAATCCAAGACTGGCGAATTCCTAACTCCTCGGTCGAACAAATTCTCGAGACCGGAAGAACTTCGTCTCCATCATCAAGAATATGATCGAATCTGTATGAGATTTCCAATGGCTTCACTCGAAGGGATTGGTAGGTGTAGGATTTTGAGTTGAGCATCACATGGAAATTTTTCCTTAGTATTTCCTTGACCCCCTTTAACAATACGGTGTTTCCTATGACTCAAGAAAGAGAAAATAAAACAGTAAAAACAAGAGTCTTCATGCTTCATGTTCCTCGAATGATTACCAAGTCTTCAAGGTCACACCAATTTCTTCACTTTCAAAGTCTTCAGGAAGTCTTCAGAAATCCAAAGTCTTCAGTTGAAGAACTTCATTTTTAGGGGTCGACTTTCTCTGTAAATATCAAATTCCTCATAGACTTATAGACCTGAGTACACTCACAAACGCATCAGTCCCTTAACCTATAAGTCTTCAATACACCAAAATCACTAAGGGGCACTAGATGCACTTACAATCCCCCCCTTTTTGGTGATTGATGACAATATAGGTTAAGTTTGCAACGGGGATAAATATATGAAGTGTAAGTACTGATGTTGAGGAATTTTGATTGCAAGATATAGAAGAACTCCCCCTGAAGATCTGCATAGTGAGGAATTTGCTTTTGAAGCAATGCACACTTGAAGAGTATAATCATGGAGATCTCCCCCTATATCTTGTAATTCATACACGCATTTGACATATAGTATGAAGAATTTGAAATGCATGATGAAATATGGTGACTGATGTACTCCCTCCGTCTCAGTTTATAAGTCCTACGCGTATACCTAGGTTGCCAATTTTATCACCCTAATATAAACTATATTACACAAAATTTATATTTTTTGAAAATAGAACATCTGAAGTTTATATTGGTATATTTTTTGTAATATATGACTTGTATTAGGTTGGTCAAATTGACGACCTAGGGGTACGCGTATGCCCTGTAAACTAAGAGAGAGGTAGTAATTCAGCATGCGTGCATTAACACTAATGAGGAATAAGCATGCAGAAGAACTCAGCAAAAGTATCAGGCCACCATAGAGTTTAAGATTACAACTCGATCCAGCAAAGTCATCAAAAGAACGAGAGTTGTAACTTAGAAGAAAAACGCCCATATAAGATAGGCTCGCTTGAAGACTAACTCAAATTTCTCCCCCTTTGTCATCGAATGACCAAAAGGGTTGAAAATGAGGACTAACGCCCCTGAAGAATATCATGATGATGGAGGAGCGCTAGTGATGTCAGGGTCTTGAGTCGTTGTAGGGCCTACCGCAGTGTCGGCCAAGTCTTCGAACTCGTGTCGCGCGATGAAGAATATGAACTGGCGACCAAGGAAGGAACCTTGACCATCTTGAATTTCTTCGGTGGAGGAGCAGACCGGTCAAAATCTTCCTTGAATCCCATTTGCTTCAGATCTTCTTCACCATAGAGACAGAATAGCCCAAGTTCGATCAAAAACTTCATGGAGGTAGTAATGGTTTTTCTTCACTGCATTATATGTAGAAGTCATGTTGTAAAGAATAGAGCCAAACTGACGCTTAACCCATTTGTGGTTTCGATCCACCTTCTGGTGAAGACTTAGAAGCAGCTCACGGCCAGTCATCACACGAGGAGTAGTGGCTTGAGGATTTGGCTTGGATGCATTGGCAGCAGAATCATGAGTGGCAGAGTCATGGTGGAATAAGATGCAGCTTTGTGGAACTGACCATCCAATGGACAAATACCCTCATCGATAACAGTTGGTGCCTTGCCCTTCTCATCAGCTGAGGAATATGTCCGCTTGAGTACTTCAATCGGGGGCAAGTAGCTGAGGTGATTCTGAAAGTCAGCTTTGTAGTTGAGTGAACACCTTGTTCTGAGGAATCTCATGATCCACGGTGCGTAAGGCTTCTGCTCAAATGGTGAGAGTGCAACATTCGCCAGAGTCCTCATGAAGAAATCATGATAATTAATAGGAATGCCATGCATGATGTTGAATAGAATATTCTTCATCATCCCAACAATTTCTTCATCGGATGAGTCATGGCCTTTGATGGGACTCATAGTCTTCATCAGAATGTGATAGATGGTTCTTGGCACATACATCAATTCCTTCACAAGGAATTTGGTCCTTGGGGCTTGACCAGGCTTCAGAGGCTTCATGAGCACTTGCATGTAACGACTAGTGAGTTCAAGCTCATCGTACAGACAACGAGCACCATCAGGTGGAGGACTGATTGGCAGGGCTCGAAACAATTCAGATGTCGGTGCCTTGTAGTGAGTGTTTTCGGTCATCCAGTCCAACACCCAAGAGTTGATGTCATCAGCCTCACCTGTGATATGCAGCATTGCATAGAACTAAAGAATAAGCTCTTCATTCCAGTCAACTATGTCTGAGCAAAAGTTGAGCAAGCCTGTATCATGAAGCATACTGAGGACTTGGGAGAAGCAAGGCATTGATTCCATGTCCACGTGAGGAATATGCTCGTGGTCGAAGACTTTTCCTTATTGAACAACAATGAAGAATAGAAGTTGGCCTGGCTGGCAGTCCAGAAACGCTTCCTTCTAAGACGAGCATTATCATAGGGGTTGAAGTCAGTGAAGAACACATGCTTGCCGAAGAAATCATTAGCCTTGAATTTTTGCTTCTTTGAGAAGGGATCCTTTGGCTTGGGCTGAGGAGTGTCAGTCAATTGTAGCACCTCCTCAGGAATTACAATCTCAGGATCCGCAGACTGAGGAATTTCAGGCTCTTCTTCAGTAGCAGCCTGGGTCTTCAATTCTTCATTTACAATTTCTTCAGCACTAGTGGCTAGAATTTCTTCATGGATAGACGGGGTTACATGAGGTTCTTCAGATCCATTTGTACTTCAGTAACAGCTAGGGACTGAGGAATTACTTGGAGTGGAGTGAACATTGGTGAGTTGGGGTGCTGACTTTCCCAAAAGTCATCATTTAGCACAGGTGTGGTACAACCAATGTCCACATCCTCATCTTCCATTTCTTCAACGCCGGCCTCTTCAGCAGTGAACTGAGGCACACGCGAGGAGACGACTGGGGTTGAAGGGATTGCATCCACTTCAATTTCTTCATCCAACTACTCTGACGAAGCAGCAGAAGGATTTTCTTCATCGGATTCGCTAGGAATCACATAATCTTCACCAAAAGGAACAAGGTCCTTTGATGGCATGAAAGAGACAGGAATGGCATCAATTGGGTTGTCAATTGAGCTAGTCAGAGGCTTCATCTTCTTTGGAGCTGAAGAATTTGATGAAGTTGATGCCTTCCTTTTCTTCATAGTTGTACGCTCTACAGCCTTGGTCTTCTTCGCATCTGATGCAGATGGAAGGATCAGAGTTGGTGTAGGCGCAGGAGGTGCAGAGGACTTTGGTTCAGTTTCTTCAAGCGCAACTGATGCAGTTGCCCTGACTTCTTCACTTTCTTCTGGCGCACCACTAGTGGATGCCCTAGCAATATCTTCAGTGGATGGAATGGATTCATCAGCCCTGGTACTCTCATTTTCTTCAGCAGCCTGATATTCATCAGCGGTGTTGGCATGTTCTTCAGTGTGCTAAGGAGATGCTTCAGCCGATGTAACTTCAATGTGCATAGGAGCAGCAGCACTTAAAGTGAATTTCTTCGTCAGATTGACAAACCGGACCTTGGCGCCCTTCCAATCAGCATAGTAGCGATTGAATTCATCACCCAGTTGCTTGATTTCAGCTTGCAAGGCAACGAGTTGATCAGGGGTAAGAGTGAGGACATTGTCCTTGAGGTAGTGCTGCTTCTTTTACTGCGCTTTCTTCAGCCTTCTGCCTTCTTCAAATTTCCACTTTTCTTCCTCAATGAAGGCAGTCAGAACATGGCTTTGATCAGGAGCGAGGTTCATCTCCGGCAAAGGCGTGTTAGGGTCCTTGTGCCATAGGTCAATGAAGTCGAGGATCAACTTTGGATCCAATAGCAGTGGCACATTGCTGCCTTTGGCTCTAGCAGCCCTGGCTTGCCTGTCTCTGATAATTTCGGCAAGTTCTTCATCATCAGCCTCATCGTCATCAGAGGGCACTTGGAAGGCGACCTGCTTCTTGTGAGGACTTGGTTGAAGGCCTCGTCCAGCGGTGGCCTTTGCCTTCAGCAGAGAGGGGCCAGCTGAGGAACTTGCAGATGCTCCTGAGGCAATTGAGATGCCTGTGGTCCTTTGGCACGTGGCAAGATGCACAGGTGCAGAGGATTTGGTCGGAGCAGCTGAAGACTTTGACGGAGGAGATGAGGACTTTGAAGGAGGAGGAGCAGTTTGAGGAATTGGCCGTGGGGGCTTTGAAGAATCTGGCCTTGAGGGCTTTGCTGAGGAACTTGGCCGTGAGGGCTTTGAATAATCTGGCCTTGAGGGCATTGTGGGAGAAGCACTTGACTTATGAGCAGGCTTCTTAGGCATCGCCTTCTTCGGCTGACTAGCAGAGGCCTCAGCAGCAGTAGCAGCAGCAGCAGAGTCTGCATTGAATTTCCTCACTGCTTCCTTTGCTTGCTTGGCCAGCTTGGCCTGGCGCTTTGCCCATTCATCAGCATAGTCCTCACCGCGCTTGAGGCTGGTGGGATCTGCCACTTGGCCTGGTGCCAATGGAGGTCTTGAGCATGGAGGATTGAGTGTGAATTTCTTCATATACTTGGGAGTAACATACCTGTACTCCCTCCATTCCCGTGCCCATATCCTCTCTATCCTTTGTATGCGCACCTTGCGCTGATTTTTGTCCTCCTTGCCAAACTTGGCCTCATCAGAGTCAAGATCCAAATAAATGTCCTCGTGGATTTCAAAAGCAGTATTGACCTCAGGCCTCTTTCCATCCTTCTGTGGCTTCTTACCTTCAGCCATTTTCTTCAGCTGAGGAATATGAACAACTGAAGTTTCTGAAGAGGTGTGCAACTTTTCTTCGAGGAACGCTGCAAATGAGTTAAGTTGATGAGAACCTAGTGTTTCAACAGCGGACATTTGTACCTGCGAACAGAGTATGGTTGCGAGGAATTTGGAGAGGTCATATGTGTTCTCAGAAGGTTTTTCAAAAAGAATAGGTTTGAGGAATTTGACCAGATGAGTCTTGAGGAATTTCACTAAGCGTTCTTTGTCTTAGGTTCCAGAGTTGTATAGATTGAAAATCCACACAATTGAGGAATCTTGAAGAAAATCATTGCTTAGAGAAACAAATCAAGAGCAGATGACATGTGAGGTGTTCATGTGTGTGAAGATTTGAAGAATAAACACCTTTGAAGATTTTCAAGAAAACATATGAATCAAAGAGGGCAGTAAAAGTAACTTTTAATTACCCGAGTTGAAGAACACGACAAACTGGGAAGTGTAGATGTGAAGTTCGTCAGTTCAGATCTTCCACGCCCTAACTCGGCAGAGGAAGACGGCTACGGCGGCGGCGGAGTGAAGAAATTCGTAGCCGGCGCGAGTACGACGGCAACGAGGTCGAGGCAGTGAAGCTCTTCCTCACCGGCAACGATGAAGTAGCGGCGGCGCTAAGGTTTGGGGAGCTCGAGCGGGAGTGAGAGTGAGCGGAGTAAAATGAAGTGAGGAAGAGGCAGGGGTATTTATAGTGGGAGTGAAAAACTGTACGCCCGAGGAAATCGAACGAATGTGCCCCTGGCCCTTCTCATTTGCTTGACATGTGTCACCCACGTACTGAGAGGTGGTGATCGTGTAGGATCGTGTGTGAATAGATAAGTATTGTCATGGGATGCGGAACGGTTTGAGCGGCAAAGCCAAAAATTCAGATAAGATAAGTTAAAAGTTCCGTTCACAATTTCTTCAGTTGTCAAGGACACAGTGAAGATTTTGAACGAGTTTCAAATAGAACGCACATGAAGAATTTGTGAACAGACTGGGTTGAGTTTAGCATAGAGGGGGAAGGGTCCGATCACATTCACTTAGCAGAAGAAGTCAACTTAAAGAAATAGCAATAAGTGAATGTTGTAGAGGACATAAACTCATACATACATACATACATACATATATATATATATATATATATATATATTTAAATGAAGAACAACACCGAAAAGAGTGAAAACAATGCAAATTTGAAGAATTTGAAAAACTGAGGAATTTCAAAAACGAAGAAAAACTCAAATTGAAGATTTTCAACTTTGGATGGTGGCGTAACCCACCGTATAAGAAAGTTGATTTCAGACATCGCGTACAACTATCGTAGGGCTCTAATGAAAGTGCAACTAATCCCCGGGTGGTTTTGGTAATTAATAACAACATATATATCATTGAACTAATAGTTACTTGAGAATCATTTCAGAAAGTTCAAGATATGGGTATGGCAAGGACTAAAGAAGTGGACCCTCAAAATGCTAAGGCAAGCATTGGCAAAAGCTCAAGACTCCATTTTTGGTTTAGTGATCCAAGATCACATTGAGTCCATAGGAAAGCCAATACTATTAAAAGGGATGAGGTTATGATGATGATCTGTTGCTCAAAGTGCTTAGTGATACATCTCCTAAACCATCAAGAACTTTCACCGCCATATACACTCATAAGTAATCTCGGTCCCACCGATATTCCAAACTCACCACACCGAGATGAACCACCTCACCATAAAGCCAAACCCTAGAAAACTCGGATTTTCCGATTCGAACTCGGTCTCACCAAACTTGAGTTGCCAAGCTTCAGAACGCTCATCATCAAATCGGTGTCACCGAGATGATGAAGTCGGTCCCACCGAGATTGGCAAACTCTTGTCTTTGCACGAATCGGACTAACCGAGATTGTATTTTCGGTCCCACGAAAATCCCAACGCTCACATTATTTGAACTATCGGTCTCACCGAGTTGTCAACTTCGGTCCCACCGAGATTGGTCAAATGTGTGTACTGGTTGGATTTTGTGTGGAGGCTATAAATACCCTCCACCCCTCTTCATTCGTGGAGAGAGCCATCGAAAAGAACTACCACTCCTACCTTACATTTACGAGAAGAGAACTACCTACCCTTGTGTTGAGATCAAGTTGCTCCACTCCCACCATATGAAGCTTGATCTCTAGCCTTCCCAAGTTGCTTTCCACTCAATCCTTTCTTCCACCACAGCCAAATCAGTGAGGAGAGTTGAGTGTTGGGGAGATTATCATTTGAAGCACAAGAGCAAGGAATTCATCATCATTAACACCATCTATTACCTTTTGGAGGGTGGTGCCTCCTAGATTGGTTAGGTGTCGCTTGGGAGCCTCCGTCGAGATGTGGAGTTGAACCAAGAAGTTTGTAAGGGCAAGGAGATCGCCTACTTCGTGAAGATCTACCCCAAGTAAGGCTAGCCCTCCGTGGGCGTAGGCCATGATGGAATAGACAAGGTTGCTTCTTCGTGGACCCTTCGTGGGTGGAGCCCTCCGTGGACTCTCGCAGCGCCGCTACCCTCCGTGGGTTGAAGTCTCCATCAACGTGGAAGTACGATAGCACCACCTATCGGAACCACGAGAAAAATCACCGCGTCTCCAAAATTGCGTTTGCTCTTCTCCACCTCTCTTTACTACATGTGCAATTTACTTTCCGCTGCCTATACTCTAGAATTGCATGTGTAGGGTGATGCTTGACTTGATCATAATTGTGAATCACAAAAACTGTTCTTTGTCAAAAGGCAGAATTTTTATATTGTCAAGTAGTCTAATCACCCCCTCTAGACATACTTTCAATCCTACAAGTGGTATCGAGCTTTGGTCTCCATTGTATTGGTTTCCATTGCATTGACTCCATAAGCTTGGTTTCACAACCTAGGAGAGTATGGCGTCTAGTGAGGGTAATTTTCAGAGAGGTCCTTACTTTGATGGTACAAATTTTGCTAGTTGGAAGCATAAAATGAAAATGCATATTCTTGGCCATAACCCACCGCATGGGGCATTATTTGTGTTGGTATGCAAGGTGAATTCTTCGAGGAAGGAAAAGTTCGGATCGCGGCTTACAACGGAAGAATTGCGATGTTGCAAAACAATGCTCAAGCTTGTGACATTCTCTTCAACGCCTTGTGTCCCGAGGAGTTCAACAAAATCAGCCGCCTTGAGAATGCAAAAGAGATTTGGGATACTTTGGTTGAAATGCACGAAGGTACCGAGTCCGTGAAGGAATCAAAGCTAGATGTTCTTCAAGGTCAACTTGACAAGTTCAAGATGAAGGAAGGTGAAGGAGTCGCTGAAATGTACTCTAGGCTTGCTCTCATCACAAATGAGATTGCCGGCTTAGGAAGCGAAGAAATGACCGACCGATTCATCATCAAGAAGATTCTCAGAGCTTTGGATGGAAAGTATGACACCGTGTGCACTTTGATCCAAATGATGCCAAACTACAAGAATCTCAAGCCAACCGAAGTCATTGGAAGAATTGTTGCTCATGAGATGACACTCAAGGATAAGGAAGAGCTTCACAACAAGTCAAGTGGTGCTTACAAAGCTACAAGTGATGCTCCCACAACCTCAAGTGACAAGTTAGTTTCCAATGAAGAGATAAGCCTAATGGTCAAAAACTTCAACAAATTCTACAAGAGTAGAAGCAAAGAGAGAAGCTCAAAGTCTAGATCATATGATGAAAAGAGATCTTCAAGTCGTGATCGAAACTGCTACAATTGTGGAAGACCCAGACACTACTCAAATGAGTGTACGGCTCCTCACAAGAGAAGAGAAGAATCTCCAAGAAGAAGAAGCTCAAGAGATGAGTCACCTCGGAAAGAGAGAAGGAGTAGAGATGATCGTTATGAACGAAGACCCTCTCGGAGAAGCAAGGATTCGGAGAGGAAAGACATGTCATCAAGGAGCTACACAAGAAGAAAACATCAAGCTCATGTAGGTGAATGGGTCTCCGGCTCCGACTCCGACAATCAATCCGAAAGAAGCTATCACTCCAACTCCGACTACAGTCAAGATGAAGGTGTTGCCGGTCTTGCTCTCGTATCCTCCAACTCCAACTCCTACGACTTATTTGATTCACCAAATGAGGGAATTGGAAGATGCTTCATGGCTAAAGGCCCCAAGGTATCACACCCTGAATTCTTTGACTTTGATAGTGATGAGGATGACTTGCTTGGTGAAGATGAGCTCTTACATGATAAATCCAATGAACCTAGTAACGATGAACATGCTAGTAGTCTTTATAGTCGAGAAGAGTCGAATGACAATGCTATGAAGGAGATTGAGCATCTAACTAAAGAACTAAACACTCTTAAGTTAGCTCATGAAACAACTCAAGAAGATCATAGAGAGCTCCTAAGATCTCATGAGGAGCTACGCTTCGAGAAGCTCACTCTAGAGCAAGAACATGAGTTTCTAAAAGCAATCAATGACGATCTTCGAAAGAAGAGTTCTTCATATCTTGCCAAACGACTTCTCTTGTCTAATTTCTTGCCACCTATTAAGACTAAGCATGACAGGCATAAGAAAAATTCTTTCTCTAGTAGTAACAATAACCATGCTAAATCCAATATTGTTGCTTCTAGTAGTTCTCTTGATTCCACTAACAATGTTTCAAGCCAAGTTACACTTGAGCAAGAAAATAGTTTATTGAAAGGGATTATAGAGAAAGGTGTCTACAAGAGCCTTGCCGGAAGCAAGAACTTTGAGGAAATTGTTCACAAGCAAGGAAGGCACCGGAAGAATCAAGGAATTGGTTTTGAGCGGAAGTTCAACGCCGAAGGTGTTGAATGGGAAGAAGGTCAATATCCTACTCCACAGTTTGTTCTTCAAAAGGAGAAGTATGATCATACTTCTTCCAATGTGGAACAAGCTCAAGATGACCTTCCACCACAAGACCACAAGATAAAAGGCAAGGACAAGCTTCAAGAGGAGATTGATGCATTTGTTGAAGCACCTCAAGCCATGGTCAAGTGGGTTCCCAAGGAAACGTCAAGTTCTACTTCGTCAAGCTCAACTACAACCCCAAGGATTCCCATCAAGATGATGTGGATCCCGAAGAAGAAGAACTAGAAAGTTCTTGAGGGTGACTCCGCCAACATACTTCACTCACATTCATTTTGGCAAAAACTTGTGCAATCAACTTCCACATTGTGCACTAGTTCATGGAGTCACAAACCCTCTTGTTGGTAAGTCAAGGGACAAGGTAATCATTGCTTTCATGGACATCATCTATTGTGAACTTCAATCTATGTCCATGGATATCCTTGTTTGTTCCTTGTGGGACTAACCCATGTAGGTATTGAAAGTGCCCGAATCCAAAGGATTGCTCCCAACTCTTGATGACCTCCATCAACATTGAGCATCCACATCTTCAACATCTACATGAAGTCTTCTACGACAACCCAAGGTTAGTTTGACCCTTTAAAAGGGGTTCTCACATCTAGGGGGAGCTTTGCTCTAAAATTGAGCTAAAGCATCTTCAAATGATGTGAACACATCAATGCTTTATGTAAAAGTGGTAACCCCACTTGTGCTTAAACGATGAGTATGACCTATGATCAAATGTTCTCATTTGGCTCCTAAGTCAATATACTCATATAAAGATGACCTAGTCATCGACAAATTGTGTGATAGTAGCTAGAGTTTTGATTGTGCATGTTTGACACATATTTCATTTGCTATCTTATTGTGTGAGCATGTTGGATGCATGATTTTATCCATTCAAGGACATCCATTTGTTGTTTTGGTCATTTTGATTTTTCGACCAAATGGATGGACAAGAATGCCTAAGTACCTCCCTAGCTATCTATGCTTTCTTGTCTCAAATTCTATTCATGCTTACATCACAAATTTTGAACAAGTCATTTTCGGACCCTCCGGTGAGGAGCACTTTCGAGCCACCGATCCGTCAAAGGCTAACTTCCAAAACCTTCTAAGTGATTTCGTCGACCAACTCACTCAAACTCGGTCGAACCGAAACCATTTAGACTGATCTAGGTTTTCATCTCGGTGAAACCGAGTTGTGATTTTCGGCGTGACCAAGTGCATAACGCCAAAGCAGTTATCCATCTCAGTGCCACCGAAGTTTTACAACTCGGTCCCACCGACAACAAAGGGGTATATATACTCCGAGGACCGCGCGTTGATTTCTCCTTCAAACGCTTCGCCCCACACCCCTTGCTTTGCCGCCGCCTTGGTCTCCGGATCGTCGCCGTAAATGCCGCAGCGCCCTCGCCAGGTCTCCGTCGCCGTCAACGGACATCTTCTCCGAGCCGTTGCCGCCGTAGAGAAACTCCACCAAGTTAGGGTGAGTTTTGATCCCACTCGTGCTCCCATCTCCGATTCAATGCACGTTTGGTTTGCCTAGAATCTTGCCACGATTGAAATCTTCCTGTACACCGATTAGTTCGTTTGGACTAGATTCGAGTAAAAGTTTTAGGTTAGGTTTCCGCCGAACACATCTCGGTGAGACCGATTTTACATTTTCGGTATGATCGATTTGGCCTATGGCCATTGCACTGCACCCTTCGGTCCAACCGAGTTGTGCAAATCGGTGTGACCGAAATGAGGATTCTGTGAAACCTAGTGTTTTCGGCAGGACCGAAACCCACTTCGGTCAAACCGAAAGTGGTGTGAAAGCTTCTGTTTAAACACTTCGGATTCACCGAATTTTAGACTCGGTCCGACCAAATGTCTTCGTGAAAACCTAATACTAGAATTTGAACTCATTTTTTTGCAAAAACTTCTGCAGTTTGTGATGACTCTTCTACTCTGCCTACACCTTATCTATTCACAAAGTTGTCACCATGTCGATGCCGGTGACAGCCGTAACAGTCGAGACACCCATTGCAGATATTCCAGAGGCAGGCACTAGTCCTGATCCTAGCAGCTCATCAGATGATGGTGAGAGGAGTACACCAAGTGGCTTACCTCCTGCAGCCACCAGAGCTAGGAAGAAGAGGAACTCAGATGATGAAGACTCAGATTTTATTGTTGAGGAAGAGGTCACCTCAAAGCCCAAGAGGAAGGTTGTTGCCAAAGAGCTACAAAGTCAACAAACCAAGAAGGGCACCAGCAAAGTCAAGCAGTCAACTGTTGCTAAGAAGCTGACATGGAAGCAGCAGCAGCAGCAGCTAAACCAAAGAGTTTCGGAGAGCAGATTCTTGAAGCTACCCAAAGGATTGAACAACGCCTGGCCAGCATTGTACAGCCTCGGGAGAGCCTAGAGAGGATTGTTGAGGACAAGATCCACGCTCTGGATGTGAAGCCGATCAAGTGCAAGTGATCACAACAAGCTTGAGGCGGACATTGAGGAAGCAAAGCGGAGAAGGAAGAGCTTATGCGTGAGATGCAGGATGACTTAGTCCAGATGCTTATCAACAGATCG
The DNA here is from genome assembly GCA_021437245.1 of Aegilops speltoides. Lineage (NCBI taxonomy): Eukaryota > Viridiplantae > Streptophyta > Magnoliopsida > Poales > Poaceae > Aegilops > Aegilops speltoides. Next base: position 259,852,033 of record CM038145.1, read on the forward strand.
CTCCGGTTCCCACAGACCCCGATCACTTGCTATTCCAAAGGATGACACCAGACTACAGCTTGAAGACTCTCCCACAAGACCAGCTCCAGCTCCAGCTCCAAGGACCACTCCTCCAAAGACAGACATCACCAAGTCTTCGCCGATGTTGTCATATCCACTCCGACATCAACCTGCAGACGGAGCCGCCACAGAGTCCCCAAAGGACGCTTAGCTCTATGCTTTTTCAAACTTTTTGGTAACTTGTTGCCAAAGGGGGAGAAATTGTATAGATCATAGGACTTCGAGAGAGAGAGTGTTGTTGTCTTTGCGCTTTTGCACTTTCGTTCTTTTGCGGTTTCTTTGAGATACTTTTGGTTTTCGAGACATTCAGTGTGTTTGATACTACGTTTGATTCTCATTAAGGTAGAATCATATACCATTCCTATGTGTGCTTAATGAGTGCTTGGTCGTACTATGCTTTAATGTGTGCTTAATGCTTATCATATGCTATTCCTATCTTGTATGACCATTTACTCATGTCTTGGTGATTGGGTGCATGCTGTTCATTCTTATCATTTTGTGTGCTCCACCAAGATGTATGTGACATGGAAGAGTGACCCATGATCCTAATCGATTGTGCATTTGCATTCAAACGCAAATCTTAAATAATGCACAAATTTAGGGGGAGCTCTTACTTATCACATACTTCTCAAAGCGACGATATTATTCATTGATTATATACTTTGTCGAAGCTTTGATCTATATGTTGTCATCAATTACCAAAAAGGGGGAGATTGAAAGTGCAACTAATCCCCGGGTGGTTTTGGTAATTAATAACAACATATATATCATTGAACTAATAGTTACTTGAGAATCATTTCAGAAAGTTCAGTGATATGGGTATGGCAAGGACTGAAGAAGTGGACCCCTCAAAATGCTAAGGCAAGCATTGGCAAAAGCTCAAGACTCCATTTTTGGTTTAGTGATCCAAGATCACATTGAGTCCATAGGAAAGCCAATACTATTAAAAGGGATGAGGTTATGATGATGATCTGTTGCTCAAAGTGCTTAGTGATACATCTCCTAAACCATCAAGAACTTTCACCGCCATATACACTCATAAGTAATCTCGGTCCCACCGATATTCCAAACTCAGTCACACCGAGATGAACCACCTCAGCCATAAAGCCAAACCCTAGAAAACTCGGATTTTCCGATTCTGAACTCGGTCTCACCGAAACTTGAGTTGCCAAGCTTCTGTAACCTTCTGTCATCAAATCGGTGTCACCGATATGATGAAGTCGGTCCCACCGAGATTGGCAAACTCTTGTCTTTGCACGAATCGGACTAACCGAGATTGTATTTTTGGTCCCACCGAAAATCCCAACGTTCACATTATTTGAACTATCGGTCTCACCGAGTTGTCAACTTCGGTCCCACCGAGATTGGTCAAATGTGTGTACCGGTTGGATTTTGTGTGGAGGCTATAAATACCCTCCACCCCTCTTCATTCGTGGAGAGAGCCATCGAAAGAACTACCACTCCTACCTTACATTTCGAGAAGAGAACTACCTACCCTTGTGTTGAGATCAAGTTGCTCCACTCCCACCATATGAAGCTTGATCTCTAGCCTTCCCAAGTTGCTTTCCACTCAATCCTTTCTTCCACCACAGCCAAATCAGTGAGGAGAGTTGAGTGTTGGGGAGATTATCATTTGAAGCACAAGAGCAAGGAGTTCATCATCATCAACACCATCTATTACCTTTTTGAGGGTGGTGCCTCCTAGATTGGTTAGGTGTCGCTTGGGAGCCTCCGTCAAGATGTGGAGTTGAACCAAGAAGTTTGTAAGGGCAAGGAGATCGCCTACTTCGTGAAGATCTACCCCGAGTAAGGCTAGCCCTCCGTGGGCGTAGGCCATGATGGAATAGACAAGGTTGCTTCTTCGTGGACCCTTCGTGGGTGGAGCCCTCCGTGGACTCTCGCAGCCGTTACCCTCCGTGGGTTGAAGTCTCCATCAACATGGAAGTATGATAGCACCACCTATCGGAACCACGAGAAAAATCACCGCGTCTCCAAAATTGCGTTTGCTCTTCTCCACCTCTCTTTACTACATGTGCAATTTACTTTCCGCTGCCTATACTCTAGAATTGCATGTGTAGGGTGATGCTTGACTTGATCATAATTGTGAATCTGTCAAAAACTGTTCTTTGTCAAAAGGCAGAATTTTTATATTGTCAAGTAGTCTAATCACCCCCCTCTAGACATACTTTCGATCCTACATCTAAGAATCAATTTCTTCATTAATTTCTTCACACTTAGAGGGTTAGTCTTCGTTGAAGAAAAACGTTACTTCGTGTGTTGCGCATCTAAGTCATCAAGTCAGCATAAGTGTTAGGATGTGTGTCCATTTCAGAGAACATTCGAAGATTCTAAGATATTTAGCTCACACTGCAACTTGCTAAATCTCTTCTCATCCAAGGGCTTAGTGAAGATATCGGCCAGCTGGTCTTCAGTGCTAACGTGGTCGATGGATATGTCGCCCTTCAACACATGATCACGAAGAAAATGATGACGAAGCTGGGTGTGCTTTATCTTTGAGTGCTGAACTGGGTTATAAGAAATCTTGATAGCACTCTCATTGTCATAGTAGAGAGGCACATTCTTCATGTTGACGTCATAGTCCTTGAGTGTTTTCTTCATCCATAGTAGTTGAGCACAGCACGATCCAGCAGCAATGTACGCAGCTTCTGCAGTGGAGAGTGATATGCAGTTCTATTTCTTCAAGGACCAACAGACCAAAAATCGTCCGAGGAAATGGCATGTGCCTGACGTTGACTTGCGGTCCACACGATCGCCAACATAGTCAGAGTCTGAATATCCAATGAGATCAAACGAAGAGCCCTTGGGATACCTTAATCCAAGTGTTGGTGTGTGAGCTAGATATTGAAGAATATGCTTCACAGCCTTATGGTGTGATTCCTTCGGTGTAGCTTGAAATCGGGCACACATGCAAACACTAAGCATAATATCTGGCCTATATGAACATAGGTACAATAAAGATCCAATCATGGAGCGGTATACCTTTTGATCGAAGTCTTTACCATTTTCATCAGTGCATAGATGGCCATTTGTGGGCATTGGAATTTTGACCCCTTTGCAATCTTGCATGCCGAATTTCCTCAATACCTCTTTGAGGTATTTCTCCTAAGATATGAATATGCCATTGTGTTGTTGACGACTTTGAAGACCTAAAAAGAATTTCAATTCTCCCATCATAGACATTTGATATTCTTCACTCATCATATAGGCAAATTCATCACTATATCGTTGGTCAGTACAGCCAAAAATGATATCATCAACATAAATTTGGCACACAAACAATTCACCATCATAAGATTTAGTGAAGAGAGTTGGGCCGAGTGAACCGGGTTTGAAGCCTTTCTTCATGAGGAATTCCTTCAAAGTACCATACCACGCCCGAGGGGCCTGCTTGAGGCCATACAGGGCCTTATTGAGTCTGAAGACTTTGTCAGGATGCTTTGGATCTTCAAAACCTGGGGGTTGAGCAACATATACTTCTTCCTCAAGCTTACCATTGAGGAATGCACTTTTCACATCCATTTGTTGTAAGATGATATCATGATGGTTAGCATAAGCAAGTAATATGCGAATAGCCTCAAGTCTAGCAACAGGTGCAAAAGTTTCATCGAAGTCAATTCCTTCAACCTGTGTGTAGCCTTGAGCTACAAGCCGTGCCTTATTCCTCACCGCAAGGCCATTTTCATCTTGCTTGTTGCGGTAGATCCACTTTGTGCATATAATGTTGTGCTTGCAAGGATCTGGACGTTTGACCAGTTCCCAGACGTTGTTGAGCTCGAACTGATGTAATTCTTCTTGCATAGCGTCAATCCACTCAGGCTCTAGAAATGTTTCATCTACCTTAGTGGGCTCTGTGATAGAGACAAAAGCAAAGTGCCCATAAAAGTTAGACAAATGTGAAGATTTTGAGCGTGTGAGAGGACCTGGTGCTTCAATGTCATCGATGATCTTCTCGATTTGCACTTCGTTTGCAATACGAGGATGAGCGGGTTGTCTTCGAGGAATTTGATCCGCATTTTCTTCAGAAGCATTTTCCTCAGCACCATTTTCTTCAGGTGCGCTAGCTTGACGTTCATCACGTTCTGGAATGAATTCTTCAGCAGATTCTTCAGTGGGAATGACATCCTAAGTGGCCTTGAACTTGATAGATTCCTCAGGTGCTGGTTCATCTAACACAGACGGTAGATGCTCTCTTTGCGAGCCATTAGTTTCATCGAACCGCACATCTACAGTTTCAACAACCTTGTGAAGAACGTTGTTGAAGACTTTGTAGGTGTGCGAGTCCTTTCCGTAACCAAGCATAAAACCCTAATGTGCTTTCGGTGCAAATTTAGAATTGTGATGAGGATCTCTAATTCAACATTTAGCACCGAAGACTTTGAAGTAACTCACATTGGGTTTCTTGTCAATGAGGAGTTCATAAGCAGTCTTCTTGAAGAATTTGTTAAGATATACTCTGTTGATGATGTGGCACGCAGTATCAATAGCCTCAATCCAGAAACGACGAGGTGTCTTGTATTTATCAAGCATAGTGCGAGCCATCTCAACAAGAGTTCTGTTCTTGCGCTCCACAACGCCATTCTGCTGAGGAGTATAAGGAGCAGATAACTCATGAGTAATACCAAGTTCATCAAGATAGTCATCAAGACCGGAATTCTTGAACTTAGTCCCATTGTCACTTCTGATGTGCTTGATCTTCACACCGAAGTTGGTTGAAGCCCTCGAGGAAAATCGTTTGAAGACTTCCTGCACCTCATGTTTGTAAGTGACAATGTGCACCCATGTGTAATGAGAATAATCATCAACAATAACAAAGCCATATAGAGATGCATCATTTGTAACAGCAGAATAATGATTAGGACCAAAGAAATCCATGTGAAGCAATTCAAATGGTCGAGTGGTGGTCATGATAGTCTTCGCTGGATGCTTGGCCTTTATCATCTCTCCAGCTTCACAGGCTCCGCATAAGTGATCCTTGAGGAATTTTACATTCTCAATGCCAATGACATGCTTCTTCTTCGCAAGCATGTGCAAATTTCTCATGCCAGCATGACCAAGTCATCGATGCCATAGCCAGCCTTCTGAAGCTTTTGCAAGTAGGCATACGACTGGTTGTGGTCCTGTAGAATGTACAAGGCTCCTCTCCTAAAGCCTTCGAAGACTTTGGAATTGTCAGCTTCCATGATCACAACGCAACAATGTTTGCCAAAGACAACAACCATATCAAGATCACAAAGCATTAAGACAGATATGAGGTTGTATCCTAAGGATTTGACAAGCATGACTTTGTCCATGTGTCGATCCTTCGAGGTTGCAACCTTACCTAGACCCAATACCTGACTTTTGCCTTTGTCAGCGAAGATGATATGCTTCAGATGCGATGGTGATAGAGGAGCATCCATCAATAGATTCTTGTCACCAGTCATGTGATTTGTACATCCACTATCGAGGACCCACTCATTGGCTTTGGGTTGATCATCCTGCAGATGAATTAGTGCAACTTACGAACTCATATACTTCATCAGTGAAGAATATGACATCAATATCATCAGATCAATTTCATCAAGCAATAGAACAGATAAGTCAGGATGAGGATGTGTGAAATGAAAGTTCATTTCATCATGATTAGCCTGCATCCTTTCAGGCAATGTTCAGGTCTCCAGCAAATTCTTCAGACGATTTAAGCACATCTGGAGACCTGACCCTGCATAAGAGATTAGTTCTTTTTCTTCACCACCCACATTTGAAGGGGTGGCAAAGAGTTCATCACTCTGCGAGCACCATATGAGAAAGGTGGCATAGAAGCCAGTCCACTTCGTTTCACATAAGAGGGGTTAGGGTAAGCATATGAATAAGCAGAGAAATTCTTCAAGGACTTATGAACATAATGATTAGAAGAATAATGCTCATATTCATAGCCCTTAGCTCTACCCTGCGAAACAGAGGGGTTGGCACAATGATGATCATATGAGGACTTTGATCCTTGTGAGGAATATGATCCACGTGAGGAATTTGGTCCGTATATGGACTTGGATCCCTATCAAGAATTTGGTCCATATGAAGAATTTGATCTGGAGTTCCTATTCTTCACAGGTGGTGTCATGAGGACATTCACCTGAAGACTTTCAAGGCAACTTTTGGGAACCTAGATTTTCTTCATATGGGAACCGTTCCTGCAGTTAGTGCCAACATATCTAGCAAATACTTCACCATTCTGATTTTTGAAGAATTTATAGTTGGAGTCAAATGACTCATCAGAAGAATGAGGAGATTCACATGTAAAGCCAGATAAATTGGATGGATCAACTGGAGGTCCCTTTGCAGCAACCCATGAGGTTTTGGGATACTGCTCAGGCTTCCAATATGTTCCATCAGCATTGAGTTTCCTCTCAAAGGCAATACCCTCTTTCCTAGGGTTCTGTTGAGGATCTGCTTTTTTGAGCACATCAAAAAGAGTCTGATGCCCTTTGAGGATTTTGTACATGCCTATCATGTACAATTCCTTCAGCCCTGCATCATTAGTGATACTAGCAATGTCCTCAGATGAGGAATTAGTGATAGCAGAGACAGGTGAAGAATTTGTAGCGTTAGAAGCATTTGAACATTCAGGTGAAGAATTAGTAGTTTCACGTTCAATGCACTTCAAACATGGAGGAACAAATTCTTCCTGAGTAGTGCTGATTTGTTGAGCAAGTAATGAATCGCGCTCCTTCTCAAGATCTTCATAATCCACTCTTAGCTTTTCAAGATCTTGCTTTCTTTGAAGAAATTCATAAGAAAGCTTCTCGTGATCAGATAAGAGAGTGTTATGATGACCTTGAAGGTTGTCAAACTTGGACTGAAGTCTCTGAACTTCAGTCAAGGTTTTAGTGCGATCCATTTCTTCACCCAACATATCATCACTTTTATCTAGCATCTTTTGAACATTTTCAAAGGCCTTTTGTTGTTTCACAGCAATCTTAGCAAGTTTAGAGTAGCTAGGCTTGAGGTTTTCATCAGATTCATCCTCACTAGATTCAGAGGAGGCGTATTTAGTTACCTTGACACCCTTTGCCATGAAGCAATAGGTGGGAGCGTAGTCATCGTTGCCTTCATCAGCCTTGTTGGTGAAGCCATTTCCTTCAGAGTTGAAGATAGACTTGGTGACGAATGCAGTAGCGAGAGCTAGGCTCGCCACACCAGACTCGGACTCCTCAGATGCCTCCTCATCCTCATGTTCCTCAAATTCAGCCTCAGAGTCCATTTCCTTGCAAATGAATGCCCGAGCCTTCTTGGAGCTGCTCTTCTTGTGAGATGAAGACTTCGAGGATTTTGATGATGAAGACTTTGAAGATTTCTTCTTCTTCCTTGCGTCATCAGAACTGTAGTCCTTGTATTTCTTCTTTGATTCCGTATCCCACTGAGGACAATCTTGGATGTAGTGACCAGGTTTCTTGCATTTGTGGCAAAGCCTCTTCTTGTAGTCACTGGATGAGGAATCATTGCTCCTTGAGGATTTTCCAAAGCGACCACGTCTTGAGAACTTCTGAAATTTCTTCACGAGCAGTGCTAGTTCCTGGCTCAGTTCTTCGGGATCAGCAAGGCTGCTAGCAGAGTCCTCATCTTCAGACTCAGAGACTGCTGCTACGTCTTGAGCTTGCGTTGGTTTTCCTTGAAGAGGAAAGGGTGATGCAGCAATAGTAGCGTAAGTATTTCCCTCAGTTTTCGAGAACCAAGGTATCAATCCAGTAGGAGGCTCCTCAAAAGTCCCACGCACCTACACAAACAAACAAAGAACTCGCAACCAACGCAATAAAGGGATTGTCAATCCCTTCACGGCCACTTGCAAAAGTGAGATCTGATAGAGATAGTATGATAAGATAAATATAATTTTGGTATTTTCTAATATAGATGCAAAAATTAAAGATGCAAATAAAGGTAGATTGAAAGCTTGTATGATAAAAGATAGACCCGGGGGCCATAGGTTTCACTAGTGGCTTCTCTCAAGATAGCATAAGTATTACGGTGGGTGAACAAATTACTGTCGAGCAATTGATAGAAAAGCGAATAATTATGAGATTATCTAGGCATGATCATGAATATAGGAATCACATCTGTAACAAGTAGACCGACTCCTGCCTGCATCTACTACTATTACTCCACACATCGACCGACTCCTGCCTGCATCTAGAGTATTAAGTTCATAAAGAACAGAGTAACGCATTAAGAAAGATGACATGATGTAGCGGGATAAACTCAAGCAATATGATATAAACCCCATCTTTTTATCCTCAATGGCAACAATACAATAGGTGCCTTGCTGCCCCTGCTGTCACTGCGAAAGGACACCTCAAGATTGAACCCAAAGCTAAGCACTTCTCCCATGGCAAGAAAGATCAATCTAGTAGGCCAAACCAAACTGATAATTCGAAGGGACTTGCAAAGATAACTCAATCATACATAAAAGAATTCAGAGAAGATTCAAATATTATTCATAGATAAAATTGATCGTAAACCCACAATTCATTGGATCTTGACAAACACACCGCAAAAAGAGTTTACATCGAATAGATCTCCACAAGAGAGGGGTAGAACATGGTATTGAGATCCAAAAAGAGAGAAGAAGCCATCTAGCTAATAACTATAGACCCGAAGGTCTGTGGTAAACTACTCACAACTCATCGTAGGGGCTATGGTGTTGATGTAGAAGCCCTCCGTGGTCGATTCCCCCTCCGGTGGAGCGCCGGCGAAGGCTCCAAGATGGGATCTTGCAGATATAGAAGGTTACGGCGGTGGATATTGTGTTTGGTTGGCTCCCTGGATGTTTTTGGGGTACGTAGGTATATATAAGAGGAAGAAGTACATTAGTGGCCGCCTGTGGGGCCCAGGAGATAGGGAGCGCGCCCAGAGGGGGTGGGCGCGCCCTCCTGTCTCCTGGCCGCCTTGCAAGCTTCTTGACTTGCACTCCAAGTTCTCAGGTTCACGTTCGTTCCAAAAATCACGCTCCTGAAGGTTTCATTCCGTTTGGACTCCGTTTGATATTCCTTTTCTTTGAAATACTGAAATAGACAAAAAAACAGCAATACGGGCTGGGCCTCCGGTTAGTAGGTTAGTCCCAAAAATGATATAAATGTGTAAAATAAAGCCCATAAACATCCAAAAGGGGTAATATAATAGCATGGAACAATCAAAAATTATAGATACGTTGGAGACATATCAAGCATCCCCAATCTTAATTTCTGCTCGTCCTCGAGTAGGTAAATGATAAAAACAAAAATTTTCATGTGGAATGCTACCTAGCATAATTCTCAATGTAATTTTCTTTATTGTGGCATGAATGTTCAGATCCAAATGATTCAGAATAAAAGTTCATATTGATAAAAGAAATAGTAACACTTCAAGCATACTAATCAAAACAATCATGTCTTCTCAAAATAACATGGCTAAATAAAGTTCATCCCTACAAAATCATATAGTTAGGCTATGCTTCATTTTCGTCACACAAAGATGTTCCCAGATTCTATACCCCCGATGACAAGCCAAGCAATTGTTTCGTACTTAAATAATCTCAAACTTTTTCAACCTTCACGCAATACATGAGCGTGAGCCGTGGATATAGCACTATGGGTGGAATAGAATATGATGATGGGGATTGTGTGGAGAAGACAAAAAAGAGAAAGTCTCACATTGACGAGGATGATCAACGGGCTATGGAGATGCCCATCAATTGATATCAACATGAGGAGTAGGGATTGCCATGCAACAGATGCACTAGAGCTATGAATGAATGAAAGCTCAACAAAAGAAAACTAGTGGGTGTGCATCCAACTTGCTTGCTCACGAAGACCTAGGGTATTTGAGGAAGCCCATCGTAGGAATATACAAGCCAAGTTCTATAATGAAATATTCCCACAAGTATATGAAAGTGACAACATATGAGACTCACTATATGAAGAACAAGGTGCTACTTTGAAGCACAACTGTGGAAAAAGAGATAGTAACATTGCCCTTTTTATTTATTTTCTTTTTTTCTTTTCTTTTTTCCTTTTCTTTTTTTTCTTTTTTGGCCTTTCTCTTTTTTTCCTCTTTTGGCCTTTCTTTTTTTTCTTTTGGGCAATGCTCTAATCATGATGATCATCACACTTTCATTGATTACAACATATGAATTACAACTCGAAACTAGAACAAGATATGACTCTATATGAATGCCTCCGGCGGTGTACCGGGATGGTGCAATGAATCAAGAGTGACATGTATGAAAAATTATGCAAGGTGGCTTTGCCACAAATACGATGTCAACTACATGATCATGCAATGGCAATATGGCAAAAGTAAAGTATGTCGTGATGATGAACGGAACGGTGGAAAGTTGCATGGCAATATATTTCGGAATGGCTATGGAAATGCCATAATAGGTAGGTATGGTGTCTGTTTTGAGGAAGATATAAGGATGTTTATGTGTGATAGAGCGTATCATATCATGGGGTTTGGATGCACCGGCAAAGTTTGCACCAACTCTCAAGGTGAGAAAGGGCAATGCACGGTACCGAAGAGGCAAGCAATGGTGGAAAGGTAAAAGTGCGTATAATCCATGGACTCAACATTAGTAAAAAGAACTCATATATTTATTGCAAAAATTTAGAAGTCATCAAAAATCAAGCACTATGCGCATGCTCCTAGAGGGATAGATTGGTAGGAAAATACCATCGCTCGTCCCCGACCGCCACTCATAAGGATGCACAAGCCAGGTACACTTCATGTTTCAAATTTGTTACACAACTTTAACCATACGTGCATGCTACGGGACTTGCTAACTTCAACACAAGCATTATTTTGATTCATAATCACCCAACTAGCATGACTTTAATATCACTACCTCCATACCTCAAAACAATTATCAAGTATCAAATTGATCATAGCATCCAATTCACTTCCTATGATAGTTTTTATTATACCCAACTTGGATGCCTACCATTCTAGGACCAATTTATAACCATAGAAAATACCATGCTGTACTAAAAGACTATCAAAATAATATAAGTGAAGCATGAGAGACTAGCAATTTCTACAAAATTAAGCCACCGCCGTTCTCTAAAAGATATAAGTGAAGCACTAGAGCAAAAACTATCAAGCTCGAAGCACATAGCATATTCTAGAAAATTCAATCAAGTGGGCTTCTCCCAAAAGGTGTGTACAGCAAGTATGATTGTGGTAAACTAAAAAGCAAAGACTAATATAATACACGACGCTCCAAGCAAAACACATATCATGTGGCGAATAAAAATATAGCTCCAAGTAAAGTTACCAATGAACGAAGATTTAAAGAGGATGCCTTCCCGGGGCATCCCCAAGCTTAGGCTTTTGGCTATCCTTGAATATCTTGGGGTGACATGGGCATCCCCAAGCTTAGTATCTTGCCACTCCTTATTCCATAGTCCATCAAAGCTTTACCCAAAACTTGAAAACTTCACAACACAAAACTCAACAGGAAATCTTATAAGCTCTGTTAGTGAAAGAAAACAAAACCACCACATAAGGTACTGTAATTAACTCATTCTTTATTTATTTTTGTGTTAAACCTACTGTATTCCAACTTCTCTATGGTTTATAAACTATTTTACTAGCCATAGATGCATCAAAATAAGCAAACAACACACGAAAAATAGAATCTGTCAAAACAGAACAGTCTGTAGCAATGTGTAACTAACGCAAACTTCTGGAACTCTAAAAATCCTACGAAAATAGGAAGTCCTGGAAAATTTGTCTATTGATCAGAATCAAAAATAATCGATGCAAAAGCACGTTTCTGTGATTGAACAAAACTAATTTCGTGTGCACAAAGTTTCTATTTTTCAGCAGAATCAAATTAATTATCATCATAGGTTATCCTATAGGTTCTACTTGGCACAAACACTAATTAAAACATAAAAACACATCTAAACAGAAGGTAGATGCAAAATTTACTACTAAACAGGAACAAAAACAAAAAACACAAATAAAATTGGGTTGCCTCCCAACTAGCGCTATCGTTTAACGCCCCTAGCTAGGCATAAAAGCGAAGATGGATCTAAGTAGTGCCATAATAGTAAGATAAATCTTGAAAACTCATCTCATATTCTCTATGTTCAGCAGCAAGTTTTCTTTGAGGCAAGCAAAAGTAATCAGAAGGGCTAAATTTAGCGGGACAAAAGTCCCCAAGATCAATCTCAGGAGGAACGGGTTCCTCCTTTGGCCCTTCATAATGCACAACTAATTCCTCACTAATAGCATTCTTTTGGCAAAATCTCGTGAACTATACTCAAGAGAGTATCCTAGCTCATTATTTCGAAGAGCAAAATCATTATTAAGTTCGGAAATTCTATCAACCAAGACATTGGTAGGAACCTTTTTTATAAGGTTTTCATTGAAAGTAACATAGTCCAAAGATTGAAAACGCCTAATTTCCTCTTGATCAAAGAGGATCGCCTCTATGGGAGGACGACCGGCGTCCACCCTATAGTGCGCAAAGATTCCTTTGGCCTCTCTTATAATAAATCTAAACTCATCAGCCAAAAAGATAGTAACGACGCGCTTAACAGAAGAATGCTCAATATTGGAAAATTCTAGAAAAATTCTTTGTATGCAAGGATGCATATGCATAAATTGTCTTTCAAGTTCAACTACAAGCATAGCGATAGCATCTGCAAGACTACTAGTCCTATGAAGAATAGAACCACCCATGGAAGGTAAAGCACCGGCACAAGTAAAGAAGTCTTGAATAACACCTTTCCAATAATGTTACAACTACCGATTCGAAACTTTTTAGTATGCAAGATAGGGGGTTCTTCAGCCGGAGCCTCAAAATTTTCCATGTTATCATTACTGTCCATATCGATGATAATCTCCCCAATTTCAGACATAACGGCAAACAAAAGCAAGGAGGAAGAAAGCAAGCGAAAGAAAGAGGAGGAGATTGGGAAACAGAGGGCGAATAAAACGGCAAGGATGAAGTGGGGAGAGGAAAACGAGATGAAAATGGCAAATAATGTAAATGCGAGGGAGATGAGTTTGTGATGGGTACTTGGTATGTCTTGACTTGAGCGAAGACATCCCCGGCAACGGCGCCAGAAATCCTTCTTGCTACGTCTTGAGCTTGCGTTGGTTTTCCTTGAAGAGGAAAGGATGATGCAGCAATAGAAGCGCAAGTATCTCCCTTAGTTTTTGAGAACCAAGGTATCAATCCAGTAGGAGGCTCCTCAAAAGTCCCACGCACCTACACAAACAAACAAAGAACTCACAACCAACACAATAAAGGGGCTGTCAATCCCTTCATGGCCACTTGCAAAAGTGAGATCTGGTAGAGATAGTATGATAAGATAAATATATTTTTGGTATTTTATAATATAGATGCAAAAAGTAAAGATGCAAATAAAGGTAGATTGAAAGCTTATATGATAAAAGATAGACCCGGGGGCCATAGGTTTCACTAGTGGCTTCTCTCAAGATAGCATAAGTATTATGGTGGGTGAACAAATTACAGTCGAGCAATTGATAGAAAAGTGAATAATTATGAGATTATCTAGGCATGATCATGTATATAGGCATCATGTCCGCAACAAGTAGACTGACTCCTGCCTGCATCTACTACTATTACTCCACACATCGACCGACTCCTACATGCATCTAGAGTATTAAGTTCATAAAGAACAGAGTAACGCATTAAGAAAGATGACATGATGTAGAGGGATAAACTCAAGCAATATGATATAAACCCCATCTTTTTATCCTCGATGTCAACAATACAATCGTGCCTTGCGCCCCATCACATCCTTTGGGAAAGGACAACGCAAGATTGAACCCAAAGCTAAGCACTTCTCCCATGGCAAGAAAGATCAATCTAGTAGGCCAAACCAAACTGATAATTCGAAGAGACTTGCAAAGATAATTCAATCATACATAAAAGATTTCAGAGAAGATTCAAATATTATTCATAGATAAACTTGATCATCAACCCACAATTCATCGGATCTCGGCAAACACACTGCAAAAGAGTTTATTTCAAATAGATCTCCACAAGAGAGGGGGAGAACATGGTATTGAGATCCAAAAAGAGAGAAGAAGCCAACTAGCTAATAACTATGGACCCGAAGGTCTGTGGTAAACTACTCACAACTCATCGGAGGGGCTATGGTGTTGATGTAGAAGCCCTCCATGGTGAATCCCCTTGGTGAGCACCGCGAAGGCTCCAAGATGGGATCTCGTGGATCTGTAAGTTCTGGGCGGTGGAAATTGTGTTTTGTTGGCTCCCTGGATGTTTTTGGGGTACGTAGGTATATATAGGAGGAAGAAGTACGTCGGTGGCCGCCTGTGGGGCCCAGGAGATAGGGGCGCGCCCAGAGGGGGTGGGCGCCCTCCTGTCTCTTGGCCGCCTCGCAAGCTTCTTGACTTGCACTCCAAGTTCTCCGGATCACGTTCGTTCCAAAAATCACGCTCCCGAAGGTTTCATTCTGTTTGGACTCCATTTGATATTCCTTTTCTTCGAAATACTGAAATAGGCAAAAAAACAGCAGTACGGGTTGGGCCTCTGGTTAGTAGGTTAGTCCCAAAAATGATATAAATGTGTAAAATAAAGCCCATAATCATCCAAAAGGGGTAATATAATAGCATGGAACAATAAAAAATTATAGATACGTTGGAGACGTATCAACTGCCTTGGCCTTCAGAGCACGTGATCTGCCATAGCTTGAACCATAGAGATCTCTCTTCTCAGCAAGCTGGAACTCATGAGTATTTAGCCACTCGAGGATATCAGCAGGATCAAGTGACTTGTAATCAGCACGTTCTTGAATCATCAGTGCCAGAGTATCAAATGAAGAATCGAGCGATCTCAGCAATTTCTTCACCACCTCATGGTCGGTGATGTTAGTGGCGCCAAGCGCTTGAAGCTCATTTGAGATGTCTGTGAGGCGATCGAAGGTTTGCTAGACATTTTCATTGTCGAGTCTTTTGAAGCGGTTGAAGAGATTGCGAAGAACGTCAACATGAGAGTCACGTTGAGTTGAGACTCCTTCATTCACTTTGGACAGCCTATATCATATAAGCTTAGCAGTTTTCAAAGCACTCACTCTTCCATACTGCCCATTGCTCAGATGGCCACATATGATATTCTTCGCTTGAGAATCGAGTTGCTTGAATCTCTTCACAACAGTAGCATTTAGAGAAGGTGTGACTGAGGGAACACCATTTTCCACAACATACCAGAGATCGTTCTCAAGATGCATTCGCATCTTAAGTAGAGATAGTCCATTCCATTGAAGGTAGGACACCCAGGAGAGACCTTGATCATACCTGCGGTCGACATAACTAAAACTCCAGGCGGTAAAACCAAAATCACACAGAACAAGGGAGAACCTGGCTCTAATACCAATTGAAAGTGCGTTATATCCACTAGAGGGGGGTGAATAGGCGATTTTTATGAATTTTTCACTGAGGAATTTGCTGGTGAGGAAATTCCTAAATGAAGAACTACTAGCAGCGGAATAAGTACTCAAATGTAAACATAACAGAACACAAGCATGGTCATCATAATGGAATGAAGACTAGCACAGAGTACAGAGAGCGTAAACACAGGATAACACAGAAAGAAGACGGACAGACTGAAGAAATTTAAGCTGAGGAAATTGAGAAGGTCTTCAGTCAAAGTCTTCAAACAGATATGAACAGGCACACAACCGCAAAAATGGGGAAATGAAAGAGTTGAGGAAATAGAACTAGTTAGCTTGGTGAAGACAATGATTTGGTAGAACGGTTCTGGTTGGAGCGGCTGAGTATTTAAACTCGAGGACACCCAGTCCCAGACACACAGTCCTCACCGTATTCTCCTTAAGCTAAGGTCACACAGACCTCGCCCAATCACTCGTGGTAAGTCTTCAGGTGACTTCCGGACCTTTACAGACTAGGTCACTCGGCGATCCACAATTCCTCTTGGATGCTCTAGACCTTGATGCCTAACCGTCTGGAAGAAGCACAGTCTTCAAAGGAAACAAGCGTTGGGTCCACGCAGGATCAATCTCTTCAGTGATGCTCAATCACTTTAGGGTTTTGAAGGTTTGGGTTTGGGTTTTCCTCACTCGATGATTTTCGCTCAAAGTCCTCGGAGGATGGGATGCTCTCAAATGACAAGTGTCAGTTTCTCTCGGAGCAGCCAACCAGCTAGTGGTTGTAGGGGGCGGCTATTTATAGCCTAGGGAGCAGCCCGACATGATAAGACATAAATGCCCTTGTCTGATATGACCGTTAGGTGGGTAGATATTTTGGGACAGCTGGCGCATAGCACAACAACGGTCGGAATATTTGACTCTCAAATTCCTCAGGGCTATCATGTTCCTCACTGTGTAGGCAATTCGCACTGGCAAATTCCTAACTCCTCAGTCAGAACAAATTCCTCAGAGACCAGAAGAACTTCGTCTCATCATTTGAAAATATGACTGAATCTGTATGAGATTTCCAATGGCTTCACTCGAAGGGATTGGTAGGTGTAGGATTTTGAGTTGAGCATCACATGGAAATTTTTCCTTAGTATTTCCTTGACCCCCTTTAACAGTACGGTGTTTCCTATGACTCAAGAAAGAGAAAATGAAACTACAAAAACAAAATTAGTCACGCTTGATGTTCCTCGAATGACTGCCAAGTCTTCAAGGTTACACCAATTTCTTCACTTTCAGAGTCTTCAGAAATCCTAAGTCTTCAGTTGAAGAACTTCATTTTTAGGGGTCGACTTTCTCTGTAAATATCAAACTCCTCATAGACTTATAGACCCGAGTACACTCACAACGCATCAGTCCCTTAACCTATAAGTCTTCAATACACCAAAATCACTAAGGGGCACTAGATGCACTTATAGGCCTCCTTCTCTTCGTACATGAGTACTTTGGGTGTGTCATGGATCAAGTCACATGGGAGGACTGCTTCGGCATCGTACACCATAAAGAACAGGGTGTATCCTGTCAGCCTATTGGGAGTAGTGAGCAGCCCCCATAGCACGGAGTCCAGCCCGTCTACCCGTGGCAATCTAATTCTTCGAGGGAGCAGATTAAACGAGGTTTTATGCCGCTCATAATTAATCCGTTTACACGTTCCACCTGCCCATTAGTTTTTGGGAGGTACACCGAAGTATAGTCGAGCTTTATGCCCATCTTAGCACACCAATCTTTAACCTCTTAGGCGGTAAAATTAGACCCATTATCGATGAGTATGCTGTGGGGAACACCATGATGTTGTACAACACTAGATATGAAGTCAACAACTGGTCTGGATTCCGCGGACATTACCGACTTTGCTTCAGTCCACTTAGTGAATTTATCCACCATAACTAGTAGGTATTTCTTTTTCTTGGTCCCCCTTTAAGTGGTCTGACCATGTCAAGCCCCCAGACGGCGAATGGCCAGGTTATGGGTGTAGTCCGAATAGCTATCACTAGTACGTGTTGGTGCTATACAAATGGTTTTTAACCCCTTTCCGCGACGGCGTTCGGAACCGTCACCTAGTGAGTGTGGGCGATAGGGGGGTCCTTCCCACACGACCCAGAAACCATCGGGGATAGGGGCCTTGATGCATACAGTTGCCCCTATATAACTGTTTCTGATGTCTCGCATATCCGAAACGTTGCATCCTTGCTACTCATTTGTGCTCGCATTGCCATCGCAATCGGAGTTTTGTGGTTTTACCTAAACCAGGCAGATTCCAGGCCCAGGCAGATTCCAGGCATAAGAGTTTTCTAGGCACGTACCAAACTGGCTCTAAGTTTACAATGCCTGGCACATCACAAACGGTTCATGATTATAAACCGTGTACAATAGGTAGACATTCACACACATTTAGTTTTCCCGCACCATATGTGATAGTGTCTGACATCACACACACTTTGCAAACAGCAACTGTGTGCACTGTTACACACGTTTCCACTCCGTGAACCATGTCAAATTATGATGTATATCGCACACGCTGTGCTTTATTAACCGTGTGCGCTGTAATGACCTTTAAACTGTAATTTTGCCCTAATTTAGTTGCTGCTATTTAAAATTGTACCTAATTTAAACTTGAAAGTAGGCTATAGCTTTATTCATATCCATCAGGTTCAAACAACCAATGCATTATTCATTTCACAGGTACATGTGTTTAAGAATTACATAAGCACCAAATAAAGAATGATGAACCAGGGTTCTATACTTGTAGTATTCCAGATGGTGAAGAAAGAGGCGACAGACATTCTGGTTGCTGAACAAGGTGAAGCAGAATGGCCCTATTGTGCTCTCCTGGATGCAGAAGGCACGCCCGACTCTAGTCCAACCCCTTGTGATGGCCGACCGCCAATCATTTAGTATCAGAGGTAACCTTGAGTAAACTACTTCAGGATCCACTGCAAAGGAAAAACGATTCAGACATTGGCATCTAACACAACTCATTACGGGCAGTAAAAAGAGGGGGATCCACCCTGCAGTTCACTGTTGTCTGGCATAAAGTGTAAACATACAGTTTGATTGACATCCTTTAACCCATTTTAATAACAATATTTATCAGTTTCTTCACTTGATGCTGGTTCATGAATATCTCATTGCCCCATACGCAGAAAGGGTCGAAGTGTGGATCTTTGGCAATGACATGTGTACCTAAAAGCACCAAGTTAATATTAGAAGCTAAACAACAATTGCAAAATGATGTAGTACAACACTCCCTCCATCCCATTATATAAGATTTTATACACGTATATCTAGACATCATCAGAACATTAAGGTAACACGAACATTAACGTAACACTCTTCCTTGTTGCTATGTAGCCTAGGATTGCATATTTAGTCATTCAATACAATGCATGTTGCTATGTAGCCTCAGATATATTAAATATGGCCCTAGTTAACCTACTGATAAATGGGTTACAGATATATTCAGTGAAATGTCTAATTCGACGATTAATCCCTTATCAACCCCCAGGCTATATGGTACCATCTACAGAGATCATGAACAGTGAGTACATATAAGCAATGCGATGAAACTAACCTCGATGGAAAAAACAGCACTGTTCTCAATATTGTCCTGTATGAGTACATATAAAGGCATGTTAAGCACAACAGCCTAAACATCAACCAAATATATCCATGGTAGACAACATAATCTACAAATGATAGCTTCAGTGTGCAGGCTTAAGCACGCTAGTTAAGCAAAACAAGAAGTGGAAAGGTGTGTTAACTGCATCAGGCATAACATTTAAAAACAAGCAAATAGTCACTCAAAGTGGTATTGTGCAGTCTAAAGTACACTATTTATTGTTAAAAACGAAAAGGCATCTTAACTACAATATCCTTAACAGCAACCAAATATCGTAATTCATAGTGATATTGTTGAAACTGTTATTGATGAAATTGAGTTGCACGGCAAATAGTTGCACATATAGAGCATCACATTGTGAAGAACTGAAATAAACAAGGCATAAGGCCATCTCTAGCCGGTCCTTTAAAAGTTAAAAGACTAAAACAATTAGTGGATATATATATACTACAGCACTTTTTGGCTGTTTCTAGTCGATCGCCTAAACTTAATGTTGTAACTTCAATTTGATCAAGTTCAAAGTTGGTTTAATCGAAAGTAGCATGCATTCAAACATAAACATAGATAGTTTTGCATAACCGAACATAAAACATAAATTTAAACTAAGCTAAATTACTTTCGGTCGAAGTAGAGGTCGAGCCAATCCTTCCTTGTCAGGTACGGTGTGCCACGAGTCGGGTCCGGGCCGGTGCCGTCATCAGGGTCGTTGGGGAAGGCACTCCTCCACTCGTCGACATCGATCTCCCCGTCCTCGCCGCCTACCTAGATGCCCTCCGTGCCGCCGTCCTTGCCGCCTTCGACCTCGTCATCGAACGAGAGCGCGATAACCTCGCCGCCCTCCGCGCAGGCAAAGATCGCCTGCTCCGCCTCCACAAGCTCCGGGTGCTGCCGGCATAGCTCTTGCATGTAGGCCTCGTCGGCGGCCTCGGCCTCGAGGCGCTCCCACGCCTTGTGGTCCTCCCGCGCCATAGTCGAGCTCACCACCCTGGCTTCGACGGAATGAGGTGGACCGGACGTATGCCGAAGGGGAAATTGAGCCTAGCCGCCGCACCGGGGTACATGATCTGCCAGCGATCGTACTCCATGGCCGCGAGCTCGACCGTGTGGAAGCTACCGAGCCACCGACGGGTGTGCGTCTCCCGATCTGTAATCTCAGTGACCCACGTCCCCCTCCACCGCTATCGGACCCCGAGGTAGGACCTCGTCGACTGTCGGGTCTGAGGGAGGACGAGGAAGCCCTCGAACCAGGCGTAGGGGCACGACGGCTAGCGGATCGGGGGACCGGCAATGGCGGATTGATAAAGAGCCCATAGAGGATGATGGGGACACCTCGGCGGCCACCTTGCCGGCGTCGGGCGAAGAGGCCACGATAAACCTGTCTTAGGCCATTGGCTCCTCGAGCTCCCCGGCACACAGGCATAGGTTGAGGATGGAGGCGGCGGCGATGGCGGCGACCTACCAATGTTTATGGGGGTGGTGTGTGTCGGTGGGCGCAGGTTTTGTGGAGTGTGTGGTGTGTGTGGAGGGGGGGCTTAAGGTGGTGTTTGAGGAAATACCGCGGCAAGTGAAATTTTACTAGGCGGGAGTAAGAAGGCGGGATTACTAAAAATTTGGATCAAGGGCGAGCAGATATTTTTGAGATTGCGAGGGATGCAGAGGCGGGAGTGTTTGGGGAGCGAACTAGTGTGCTTGACACGCCGGCTGTGGACTGTAGCCGACGCACCTTCTCGCGTAAGCCATAGGTGTATTATACACCGACGGTGCTCTAGGATATTTTGTACTACATCTCACACGGTTGGTGATAATAAACTGTGTGGGATCTACTTGATTTTTCATTTTGATTTGGATTACATAATGGGGTCACAGTGGCAATGGACAGTATTTGAATTGTTAGGCCGTTTATCTGCAGTGAACATGCAACTATATGTGTGTCGTAAAAAAATTGGACTTATTCAGGATTCGTTTGGAAATTTTATACATTAAATTGGTTTTCTAGCAATTTCAGGTGCACAATTCAAAATCAAAGCACATGCTCCGGTCCCTAAAAATGGGTTGCAAAATCAAATGTTTGTCCTTGGTTGCAAGCTTAGGTCACATGCAAGAAATGAGAATGAATGTCAAACACCTTGACATTGTCGCTCAGCTGCTAACATTGAGATACATAATTTTAAAATTGTAGTAAATCGAAAACTTGGCTGAAATTCATGAAACTTGACATGATATCATAGAATGCATCGACATGTCGTGGTAAAAATATTTTTCCCATTTGGGGTAGGTTTGGGTATAAGCTCCTCGCAAACCGGAGCTTCTCTCACAACAAGCCAGATGGTTTAGGTAGGGAACATGCCATCTTGGGGGACAAATGATATATGTTGCCTCTTCTTACTTTCTAAATTTTTCTCGTGTCAACGTAGAATAACACGAGTGTTGTGTCATTTTTTGGGAGTTTTCGGGGTTCGCTTGGACATTTTTATATTAACTGAGTTTTCTATGCATTCATGTGCATAATTCAAATTTGAACTACATACACATGCTCCAGTGCATATAAAGTGGTTCAGAATTGGAATGCATGTCCTTGGTTACATGCTTAAGTCCCATGCAAGAAATGAGGATGAATGTCAAACACCTTCCCACTGTCGCTCGGCATCTAACATTGAGATACTTGGTTTTTAAATTCTAGTAAATCGAAAACGCGTCTGAAATTTATGAACCTTGACACGCTAGCATGGAGCGGCATCAACATGAAGTGGTAAAAATATTGTCCCAATTGGGGCAGGTTGGGGTATATAAGCTTCTCACAAACCAGAGCTTCTCAATTCTACTATGAGAGACAATAAACCTGAGCAATTTGCTGGCGGGGACTCCGAAGGTGCATTTGTCCGGGTTGAGCCGTATGTCGTAGGCCCATAGGTTTTCGAAGGTCAAGTGGAGATCATTCACGAGTTGATCGGCTTTTTGGTTTTAATGACCATGTTGTCTACGTAAGCTTGACCGTTTTTCCAATTTGGTTTTCCAGGCATGTTTGAATCATGTGTTGGTATGTGGCTCCTGCGTTCTTTAACCCGAAAGGCATCATGTTGAAGCAGAATGGCCCGTAGGGGGTGATGAACGCGGTTGCAGCTTGGTCGGACTCCTTCATCTTTATTTGATGATATCCGGAGTATGCGTCGAGAAAGCATAGTGAGTCATGTCCGGCAGTGGCGTCGATGATTTGGTCTATTCGAGGTAGGGGAAGGGATCCTTGGGGCAGTCCTTGTTTAGCTCCTTGAAGTCGATGCAGAGCCGCCATGACTTGTCCTTCTTAGGTACCATGACCAGATTTGCTAGCCTCTCCAGATGCTTCATTTCATGGATGAATCCGGCCTCCAGTAGTTTTGCCAACTCTTCACCCATAGACTGTCGTTTAGGTTCGGAGAATCGGCATACTGTCTGTTTGAGTCGCTTGAAGCCTTTGATGACGTTCAGGCTGTGCTCCGACAGTTTCCATGGGATGCCTGGCATATCAGAAGGGTGCCAGGCGAATATGTTCCAGTTTTTGCATAAAAACGCACACAATGCTTAATCAACTACGTGATCCAGTTGTGCTCCAATGGACACCGTTTTATTGGGTCTGTCGGGTGTACTTGGAATTTTACTATCTTGTCAACTAGTTTAAATGACGTGGATTTTGGACTTTTACTGAGGACCACGTCGTCCCTGTTGGCTGTAGTGCAGAGCATTGTTAATTCTTCGGCTGCTAGGGGCTCGGATAGTGCTGTGAGGGCAAGCGATGCGGACTTGTTTTCAGCTCGGAGGGCTGTGTTCGGATCGCTGGCGAGCGAAATCACGCCATTAGGCCCTGTCATTTTGAGCTTCAGGTATACATAATGCGGTACAACTTGAAATTGTGCAAATGCCTCACGTCCCAAGAGTACGTGGTATCCACCGCGGAAGGGCACGATGTGGAATAACAAGGGTTCGGATCTGTAGTTACCTGGAGTACCGAACACTACGTCCAAGGTTATGCGTCTGGAGCAATGCACCTCCTTACCGGGTATAATTCCTTGCAATGTGGTATGACTGTGCTTGATGCGGGATCTGTTGAGCTGCATTTTGTCGAGCGTGTCTTCATAGATGAGGTTTAGGCCGCTGCCCCCGTCCATCAGTACTTTAGTTAGCTTGAAGCCATCGATTATGGGGTCGAGGACTAGTGCGGCGGGCGCATGGGTGGGGTGGGACCTTGGCTCGTCCTTTTGATTGAAGGTGATAGGTGCGTCCGCCCATGGTTGTGTGGCCATCACCTGGTAGACTTGACCGAGCTCTCGAAGAGCCCTTTTCCTTTGGTTGTTTGAGGAGAAACTTTCGTAAACTGTGAGGACATCATATTGAGGTTGCGTTGTTGATTGTCTATCATGGGGTGTGAGACCAAGTATGTTTTCACCACTTTTGGCCACCTGCGTTACCACCTAACAAGCTCGAAGCCTATGAGTCGGATTTGTGTTAAGCAGGGCCGAGTGTATAGGGCATGGTTTATCCAGTAATTCATCCAGAACCTTTATGGGCTTATTTCTCTTTTCGGCGGGCTCGTGTTCACGCGAACCTCTCACATATGCCCGCTTTGCTTGGGTTTTCCTGGGCCTCGGGGTAGGGACTGGCTCCATGCGCATCTGTTGTAACCTCCAGGTGCTTTCCAGGGCGCAATATTTGCATACCATGTCCGATAATTTGGCGAAGTTTTGCATGCGGCGGCGGGCGAGGGCATTTAAGATCCCTGCATCCCGACAGTTGAGTCGGAAGGCTTCAATTATTTCTTTGTCACGATAGTCGATTATCCTGTTTTTTACCAGGAGAAATCTGGCCTAGTAATGATGGACCGTTTCTCCGGCCTGCTACCTTACGTACATCAGGTCCCATATGTGTGGTCTTCCCGCATCCGGACAATATTCGGCGTGGGAGGTGGGTGGGAAACTTTTGGGCGATCCCGTCTTCTGTGAGTCTGGGGCGTCGACAGCGGCGAGCCATGCCTGGGCTATATCCAGATCTAATAGCGTAGTGTTCGAGTGAATGTATGCATGTGGTTGGGTTGACTCAAGGTCCGATCCCGTATCACAGGCTGAGTCCAAACTCTTATCTTGATGGGTGTCCGTATCCGGGCTAGAGACCCGGGTGTATAATGTCATAAGCTTCGGAGATCCTGATCCCTCCGTCCTTTCTTCGATGGTAGCGATGAGGTGAGTGATGGGCGGGGTGTGGATCTCTTTGTTATCGGGTTTAAGCCCGATTTGGTCATAGGCCGTGGGCCTACTGACAGAGATTCCCATAGCTAGGGATTGATCCAAAAGGTCATTTACCGAAGAGGTTCCCATCGGGGGGCATGCCTCCTGGGTGTTCGGCGGGACGCTCTTCGGACACTTCAATGGGGTCCGACTTTAGGGCCAGATCCCGGGCTGTGTTGGTTCCTTTTATGTCCACTGAATCTGAGGTCAAGGTGTCGGGCTCAGCGGGTTCTTCGGAAGCAGGGCTTTGCCGAGGGCACATGCTGGACTCTAAGTTCCGGTGGCTAGCTTCACGATCGGTGATGAGGCTATCAACCGGGCTTAAATGTCCGATGAGGTCGATGCGGAAAGTGATGTTGCTGAACGTAAAAATCTGGCCGGGGATGAAGATGTCCCTGGCTTTGGTGGGGTTTCTCACGAATGGCTCAGCCATCGATCCTTCGGCGATCCACAACGGAACTCTCAATGAAAGCTCCAATGTCGGTGTCAAAGCCGGCGGATCTCGGGTAGGGGTCCCGAGATGTGGATCTAAGATCAGTGGGGAACAAGGGACGATGAACATGGTGTTTACCCAGGTTCGGGCCCTCTCGAAGAGGTAAAACCCTACGGCCTACTTGATTGTATTTGATGTATGGTATGGTTATAGAGTAGCTCTACTTCAAGAGACCAGGCGAGCTAAACCCTAAGGTGATGAGGTGACGAACGTAGCTCTAGCCCTAAAGCCCTAAACCCTCTGGTTTACATGCGATTGGTTACAATGAAGGAAATATCACGCTAGTCTTGACTTGGAGGGCACACCACGACTCCGAAGATCTCATGTCTGGTCACGAGTCCTGTCATGGATTCAACACGGCAGATGCCCTAACAAAAGGACTTAGGTGTGGAGCCATCACAGCTAGGTTAGCTTAAAGGGGTTTAAGCGGGACAAAAGGACACAGAGAGTTTTTACCTAGGTTCGGACCCTCTCAACGAGGTAAAAGCCTACTCCTACTTTCGATTGTATTGCTTGTGTTTCGATTACCAGGGAGCAAATACGCTTGACCTAGTACTCGATCAATTGTTTCTTGAGTTAACCCGCCGCCAGGTCACCCCTTTATATACAGGTTAATGCCCGGTGACTTACAGAGTCCCGGCCGGCTCATACACAACATGTACGGCTCGGTAAGTAACTAAACTTTCCTTACAATACAAGTTAAACATATGGTGGCTCACACCCGTGGGCCTCAAGTCGTCCCCGGGTCTAGGCCTTCAATAAGCTTGCTCTATGAACCGCTATCTTCATATCTTCTTGGGCCTCTTCATCTTAAGTCGCAAGTGGCATGACCCGGCCCCTCCTGGGCAGGTTATACCCAGTAGTTATATCTCCAACATTAGGCCCCAGGTTGATTTGAACTTGTTCACATCAATCTTCATCACTTGACTTAGCAGAATCTCCCATCACTGATTCCTTACCAATTCATTATAACCCCCCATGATGTCACATCTCAGAATTGTGTTAACCTACCATGACATCATCTCGTATTAACTTCACACAAGGCCCAGGATATCTCAACAGATCTTTATCTTAATGGATCTCTCGAAAATCGAGGCGTCAACATAGCCACATAATCATTTTTTCAGTCTCCTCGATTACCGTGCATGCCATCTATCCATTCCTTTATAAATAGGGGCAGGGGGTCCTCTTTTCCACTTTCCACCCCTGCCCTCGCGTCTTACTCTTCCTTCTTGCGCCGTTCCAGCATCGCCCGAGCTCCGTCGTCGCCGTCTCCAGCATCATCAACTCCGGCCGCTGCATCACCCTGAACGCGTCCAGAGATCGCGGCGCTCCTCCGCTGTTCAACAGCATCAGTAAGTACTCCTCCTCCCTCGTAGCAGATCTCCATTAGGGTTTGCCCAGTTCGTCGGAGTTCTTCTTTGTTCTTCTTTAGATCACATAGTTGAATCCGCACATAATATTAAAGACCTGCGGTAGTAGTTTAACACCTCCTTTCCAATCGCAGTAGATACTTTTTCTGTACAAGATCCATCCGAACACATGAGTTCTTCAACTGCCTTCACTTTAGGTCTAGAATTTATTTTATTTTCTGAATTGCTGTAGATCCAAAATCATAGCATCCATCTGTAGAATCTGTTTGTCCATTACTTAGTGAAAGCACATTTGCTCCCTGGGTGGTTTTGGTAATTAATGACAACATACTTTGTGGTTGGTCTAATGCTTTCATCAAGTATGTTTCAGAAAGTCAATCACTCGGCATGGCAAAAGGACTAGAAAGGTGGACCCCTAGGATGCTAAGGAAAAGATTGGCAAAAGCTCAAGACTCCATTTTGGTTTAGTGATCCAAGATCACATTGAGTCCATAGGAAAGCCAATACTATTAAAGGGGATGAGGTTATGATGATGGTGCAGTTGCTCAAAGTGCTTAGTGATTTATCTCTCAAACTATCGCAATCTTTCATTCCAACATATGCTCATAAGTAATCTCGGTCCCACCGATTCCATAAACTTCAGTCACACCGAGATGAACCACCTCGACCATATAGCCAAACCCTAGTAATTTCGGATTTTCGATTCCAAACTCGGTCTTACGAAATTGGTGTTGCCAAGCTTCAGTAACATACGTACTCAAATCGGTGTCACCGAGATGAGAAAGTCGGTCCCACCGAGATTGGCAAACCCTAGACTTTGGAAGAATCGGACTAGCAGAGATTGTATTTTCGGTCCCACCAAAATCCCAACGTTCACAGATTTTAACTTTCGGTCTCACCGAGTTGTCAACTTCGGTCCGACCGAGATTGGTCAAATGTGTGTAGCGGTTGGATTTTGTGTGGAGGCTATAAATACCCTCCACCTCCTCTTCATTCGTGGAGAGAGCCATCGAAAGAACTACCACTCCTACCTTACATTTACGAGAAGAAAACTACCTACCCTTGTGTTGAGATCAAGTTGCTCCACTCCCACCATATGAAACTTGATTTCTAGCCTTCCCAAGTTGCTTTCCACTCAATCCTTCCTCCACCACAGCCAAATCGGTGAGGAGAATTGAGTGTTGGGGAGATATCATTTGAAGCACAAGAGCAAGGAGTTCATCATCACCAACACCATCTATTACCTTTTGGAGGGTGGTGCCTCCTAGATTGGTTAGGTGTCGCTTGGGAGCCTCCGTCAAGATGTGGAGTTGAACCAAGAAGTTTGTAAGGGCAAGGAGATCGCCTACTTGTGAAGATCTACCCGAGTAAGGCTAGTCCTCCGTGGGCGTAGGCCATGATGGCATAGACAAGGTTGCTTCTTCGTGGACCCTTCGTGGGTGGAGCCCTCCGTGGACTCTCGCAGCCGTTACCCTCCGTGGGTTGAAGTCTCCATCAACGTGGATTGACGATAGCACCACCTATCGGAACCACGAGAAAAATCTCCGTGTCTCCAAATTGCGTTTGCTCTTCTCCACCTCTCCTTTACTATATGTGCAATTTACTTTCCGCTGCTCATACTCTAGAATTGCATGTGTAGTTTGTTGCTCGACTTGTATGCATGATGCTTGACTTGATCTTCATTGTGAACTTGCTAAAAACTTGTTCAAATCAAAAGGCATAATTTTTATCTTGTCGAGTAGTCTAATCACCCCCCCTCTAGACACTCTTGCCTTCAACGATCCTACAATTGGTATCAGAGCA
Organism: Aegilops speltoides; assembly: GCA_021437245.1. Taxonomy (NCBI): domain Eukaryota; kingdom Viridiplantae; phylum Streptophyta; class Magnoliopsida; order Poales; family Poaceae; genus Aegilops; species Aegilops speltoides. The sequence goes on from CM038145.1 coordinate 259,880,097, forward strand.
TTGGTCTCCATTGCTTTGGTTTGCACACCATTGGAGGAAGATGGACGTGTCTACGTTTGGGAGTGTTAGTCATAGAGTGCCTATTCTTGATGGAGTGTCCTATAACTCGTGGAGGATTGAAATGCTTGCTATCTTTAAGATGTACAACTTGCGCAAATATGTTGAAACCCCATATGTACCACCATTTGACCCCTTGCACCCTACTATGGATGAAGAGCTTGATTTGCTTCGTAACCTTAGAACTGTCAATCTTATCATTGGAGGTTTGCCCGATAACTTGCTTGAGCTTGTCACAAACTTTGAGTGCGCCCATGCTATGTGGAAGTTCTTGGAAGAACTTTATCCGGACTACTCTTTGAGAGGTCTTGATGAAATTCTATACAAGACTATTGAATTTGATATGATCGCCCAATGATTCCAACTTTGATAAATGCTTCTTTGAGCTTCGTGATCTTATGAAAAGAAGGGTGATCCCGTTTTATCAATGTTGAATTAGAAATGCTCTTGTATTGCATTCGATGATTATTGTCACCCCGACAAAACTAATGCAAGTCATTGTCAAATTGACCTAGGAATTGATGATGAATTGTCTATGGGTCAATATGATGATGAGCATGAGCGGGATGGCGATTACTCGATTCGGACACCGAGCTAGACAAGATCATGAAGAGTCTCAATCTTATGGCAAATCGAGAGACTACATATCCGGTGGAAAAGAGTGGATTCTTGATAGTGGATGCACCGATCACATGACCGGAGATGAAGACATGTTTCGAGAGCTTGCAAAGAGCGATGGTCCACGCAAGTATGTGACTTTTGGAGACAACTCCAAGGGTAAGGTACTTGGCCTTGGTAAGGTGGCCATATCTCATGATAGCTCCATTAAAAATGTCATGCTTGTTGAATCACTTGGATATAATTTACTTTCCGTGTCTAGATTAGCTGACTTTGGATTCAATGTGCTATTCACCGAAGTAGATTGCCAAGTTTTTCGTCGTGACAATCATAACATGGTCTTTACCGGTATTCGTAGAGGTGACCTATATGTCGTTGATTTCACTAAGAAAGCCCAACCTAGAACTTGCTTCATTGCTAAATCGGCTAAAGGTTGGTTATGGCATAGAAGGCTTGGACATGTTGGTATGCGTAATCTAGATAAGCTAATCAAAGGTGATCACATTCTTGGTGTTAAAGATGTTTTCTTTGACAAAGATAGACTCTGTAGTGCATGTCAAGCAGGAAAACAAGTAGGTGGAAGTCATCCCGTGAAGAACATCATGACCACAAGGAGACCGCTTGAGCTTCTTCATATGGATCTCTTGGTCCCAATGCTTACAAAAGCCTTGGTGGTAACTCCTTTGGTCTAGTTATTGTTGATGATTTTTCCAGATTTACGTGGGTATTTTTCCTTGATGACAAATCGCAGAGTTCAGAGAATCTTCAAAACCTTTGCTAGAAAGGCCCAAAATCAATTCGAGGTGAAGATCAAGAAAGTTCGGAGCGACAATGGAGCGGAGTTCAAGAACGCCCATGTGGACTCTTTTCTCGATGAGGAAGGGATTCTACATGAGTTCTCGGCTACATACACACCTCAACAAAATGGAGTTGTTGAGAGGAAGAACCGAACAGCTCATTGAAATGGCGAGAACGATGCTTGATGAATACAAGACACGAAACATACGGGGTGAAGCCGTCGAGACAGACTTGTCATGCTATCAACAGGCTTTATCTTCACAAGCTCCTTGGCAAGACTTCATACGAGCTTCTTACCGGTAACAAACCCCAAGTGGGATATTTTCGTGTCTTTGGTTCGAAATGCTATATCCTTGATAAGCATCGTCGGTCTAAATTTGCTCCTAAAGCTCATGAAGGCTTTTTCCTCGGTTATGGATCAAACTCTCACACCTATCGTGTCTACAATAATTTCACCCGAAAGGTTGAAGAGACGGTAGATGTGAAGTTTGATGAATCTAATGGCTCATAAGTAGAGCAAATGCCTATTGATGTAGGAGACAAGGACCCATCGGAAGCCATTCAAGATTTATCCATTGGAAAGATTAGTCCCATGGAAGTGAAGGAGAGTACCTCATCTACATATGTGGAGCCCCTACCTCACGGAGAGATGAACCTCAAGGCAACATGGAGGCCTCCACAAGTGGAACTCACCAAGATGAGGAAGTGCGACAAGAAGATCCACCACAACCTCCTTCTCCACCACCTCAAGACAACACCAACAACAATGATGAAGAAGAAGATGAGGATGATGAGGAAGCTCGGCGGCGACCACGACAAAAGCTATCCCGAGTTCGAGCAAGAGTCAAGAAGGACCATCCGTGGAACAAATGATGAATGACATCGACTCGGAGAATCACTCGCTCTAAAACTCGTTTAGCTAACTTTTGTGAGCACTACTCATTTATCTCTAGTCTTGAAGCTATGAAGGTAGAAGAAGCGCTTGAAGACCCGGATTGGGTGAGCGCTATGCATGAAGAGCTACACAACCGAGAGGAACAACGTTTGGACTCTGGTAGAAAGCCCAATGATGACCAAAACGTCATTGGAACCAAATGGGTGTTTGGAACAAGCAAGATGAAGATGGACAAGTCATTACGCAACAAGGCTCGTCTCGTAGCACAAGGTTACACACAAGTCGAAGGTATGGACTATGGTGAGACCTATGCCCCCGTTGCTAGACTTGAGTCCATTTGCATTCTTCTTGCTTATGCCAACCACCATGACATTACTCTCTATCAAATGGACATTAAAAGTGCTTTCCTAAATGGTGAAATTGAGGAGGAAGTATTTGTGAAACAACCTCCGGTTGTGAATCCTAAAAACCTAATCATGTTTACAAGTTGCACAAAGCTCTTTATGGTCTTAAACAAGCTCCTAGAGCTTGGTACAAATCTTTACTAGCTTTCTTCTTGAAAAAGGATTTGAGATTGGAAAAATAGACTCAACGCTATTCACGAAAAGGGTTGACGGTGAACTATTTGTGTGCCAAATATATGTTGATGATATTATCTTTGGTTCAACTAACCCTCATTTTAGTGAGAAGTTTGGAAAGCTTATGTCGGAGAAGTATGAGATGTCCATGATGAGTGAACTCAAGTTCTTCCTTGGGTTGCAAATCAAGCAATCTAAGGAGGGTACTTTTGTCTCACAAACAAAGTACAATGAGGATCTCTTCAAGAAGTTCAACATGCAAGAGAGCAAAGGTATGAGAACCCCATGCCTACTAGTGGACATAATGACTTGACTAAAGATGGAGAACCTGTTGATCAAAAGGTTTATCGATCCATGATTGGTTCTCTACTATATCTCTGTGCTTCTCGTCGACATAATGTTGAGTGTATGCATGTGTGCTCGATATCAAGCAGCCCCTAAAGAATGTCATCTTAAAGCTGTTAAAAGAATTGTGAGATATTTGATACACACACCTAACTTTGGCATTTGGTATCCTAAGAGGGCCTCTTTCGATCTTGTTGGCTATTCCGACTCGGACTATGCCGAGACAAGATTGATAGAAAGTCAACTTCGTGCGTGTCAATTCCTCGGTCGATCCCTTGTATCTTGGTCATCCAAGAAACAAAATTCGATATCATTATCTCTGCGAAGCGAGAATATATTGCTGCTGGTTAGTGTTGTGCTTTCGATTACTATGGATGACACAAACGCTTAAGGATTATGGGATACATGCGAGACATGTTCCTTTGCTTTGTGACAATGAGAGTGCGATTAAGATTGGACACAATCCGTGCAACACTCTCGCACGAAACACATTGAAGTTCGTCACCATTTTATTCGTGATCACATTGCTAAGGGTGACATTGATCTTAAGCATGTTAAATCTTGACAAACAGCTTGCAGATATCTTCACAAAACCACTTGATGAGAAAGTGTTTTGTCGCTTAAGGAGTGAGTTGAACATCATTGATGCTTCAAACACGGAGTGAAAACTCCATTGATGCATGCAAGGCATGAGCCTAATTGACTAATCCTTGATATTTCTCTTATGATGATGATCATATGTCTTGGACACATTTGCCCCCTTGTATTGCATCTAACTCCTTGCAGGTACTTGGATGGTCTACATTCAACAAGATTATCACACACTCAAATCATGAGTAATCTTGTCATTGACCAAGTATCTAGCTCTTTGGGATGTTGAGTTCAAGGAACAAAATTCCACATATCCTTTTTGACACCTTATACATCTAGTATTTCACTCATGTCATCTTGGATATTCTTGAGTATTTCCTTGCTTGCCTAACCCATGTAGGAAGATGAACTATACAACTGGAAATGGTGCTCCAACTTCACATTCTATGAGCATCTACATCAAGTTCACCTACATGAGTACAAGCAACAACAAGCCCAAGGTATGTTTTTCACATCTTGAAGGAGCTTTGCTCAAAGACATGAGTACAAGCAGCTTCATAAGATGTGATCACATCAAATGCTTAATCGAAAAATGGCAACCCCATTTTGAGCTTAAACGATGAGTATGACCTATGATCAAATGTTCTCATTTGACTCCTAAGTCAATATACTCAAACATAGGTGACCTAGTCGCCGACCCCTGTCTAGATGAAGTACATATGTTTTGGAATTTCTCTGCTTTTCTCATTGAGAGTTCTTGCTTATTTTCAAAAAAAAAACCTTCATCTAGCAATCTTTTTTACTTCTATTTCTTATGTTCTTGTGTATATCTTTTTGACTCTGATCAATTCCCTGAAAACCTTTTACAAATTCATTGCAAAACTTTTGAATCATTCCTTGCAAGGTGAGCTGAATTATTTCTATATTTCCTTGGAATTAAACTCAAGCGTCACCGATTCAATCACTTCATCGACCGAAAAGGATCGCCCTAAGTCTCGACTTTCGGACTCACCGATCCATATCAATTCGGTGTCACCGATTTACATTCACCAGGATATCATCTTCTGCAGCTCAACTAAATGATTTATTCGCATACTTAATTTGCTCGATTGTGATTCTTAAGGATCCCACTTCTTTCCTTCCATCTTTCCTGTCCTTCCTGGTTTACTGTCCTTTTCGGCACTTGATGTCAAAGGGGGAGAAGATTTAGGGGGAGCTTAGGGGGAGATTGGAAGATAAAGGAAGAAGAAGAACAATCTTACCTTAAGGGGGAGAGGATCACATCAAAGCTTTGCCGTATTTCTCCTTGATAATACTTTTGGCATTATTCTTTTGATTTTGCTTCCCTTGCTATCACAATTGGTATCTTCTGAAAAGCACAATTGGTATCTTATGAAAAGCAAAATCTCTCAGAGCTCATTGAAAATCTTTTAGTCTTGGGAGACATGTTAACTGATTCAAGCTAGTGCTCAACATGAGACACTCTTTATACATGTCATCCCTGGCTTGGTACTCTTGATGTTCTTGTAGCTGGATGAAGAAATACTCTTGTGTTATCTAACCTTGTTTTCCCAAGTTTATTCCTTCAGGTACAATGCCAAGGAACCTCAAGGTAAGTATATGCATCTTGCAGAATGTGCATGATGGTGACTTGCTTGTGAATACCTGTTTGCAGAAAATCACCATGCACATATGCATCATCACTCACTTATCCTCATCTGCTCTGATGCATATAGCCAAGCTGCATGTAGCACATCTTGCTTTTCTCTCATGTGTGCTTGTGGTAGTCCAAAACCAAAATCTAAAATCTTGCACACTTGTAGGGGGAGCCTGTGTACTACATGTTTGTCAAAGCTTTAATGATTATCCTGTCTTTCTTTCAGTAAGCTTTGATATCTTATTTTGTGTGTTGCCATCAATTACCAAAAGGGGAGATTGAAAGCACATTTGCTCCTGGTGGTTTTGGTAATTAATGACAACATACTTTGTGGTTGGTCTAATGCTTTCATCAAGTATGTTTCAGGAAAGTCAATCACTCGGCATGGCAAAAGGACTAGAAAGGTGGACCCCTAGGATGCTAAGGAAAAGATTGGCAAAAGCTCAAGACTCCATTTTGGTTTAGTGATCCAAGATCACATTGAGTCCATAGGAAAGCCAATACTATTAAAGAGGATGAGGTTATGATGATGGTCCGTTGCTCAAAGTGCTTAGTGATTTATCTCTCAAACTATCGCAATCTTTCATTCCAACATATGCTCATAAGTAATCTCGGTCCCACCGATTCCATAAACTCAGTCACACCGAGATGAACCACCTCACCATATAGCCAAACCCTAGTAATTTGGATTTTCCGATTCCAAACTCGGTCTTACGAAATTGGTGTTGCCAAGCTTCAGAAACTTCGTACTCAAATCGGTGTCACCGAGATGAGAAAGTCGGTCCCACCGAGATTGGCAAACCCTAGACTTTGGAAGAATCGGACTAACCGAGATTGTATTTTCGGTCCCACCAAAATCCCAACGTTCACAGATTTTAACTTTCGGTCTCACCGAGTTGTCAACTTCGGTCCGACCGAGATTGGTCAAATGTGTGTAACGGTTGGATTTTGTGTGGAGGCTATAAATACCCTCCACCTCCTCTTCATTCGTGGAGAGAGCCATCGAAAGAACTACCACTCCTACCTTACATTTCGAGAAGAAAACTACCTACCCTTGTGTTGAGATCAAGTTGCTCCACTCCCACCATATGAAACTTGATTTCTAGCCTTCCCAAGTTGCTTTCCACTCAATCCCTTCCTCCACCACAGCCAAATCGGTGAGGAGAATTGAGTGTTGGGGAGATATCATTTGAAGCACAAGAGCAAGGAGTTCATCATCACCAACACCATCTATTACCTTTTGGAGGGTGGTGCCTCCTAGATTGGTTAGGTGTCGCTTGGGAGCCTCCGTCAAGATGTGGAGTTGAACCAAGAAGTTTGTAAGGGCAAGGAGATCGCCTACTTCGTGAAGATCTACCCCGAGTAAGGCTAGTCCTCCGTGGGCGTGAGCCATGATGGCATAGACAAGGTTGCTTCTTCGTGGACCCTTCGTGGGTGGAGCCCTCCGTGGACTCTCGCAGCCGTTACCCTCCGTGGGTTGAAGTCTCCATCAACGTGGATTGACGATAGCACCACCTATCGGAACCACGAGAAAAATCTCCATGTCTCCAAATTGCGTTTGCTCTTCTCCACCTCTCCTTTACTATATGTGCAATTTACTTTCCGCTGCTCATACTCTAGAATTGCATGTGTAGTTTGTTGCTCGACTTGTATGCATGATGCTTGACTTGATCTTCATTGTGAACTTGCTAAAAACTTGTTCAAATCAAAAGGCATAATTTTTATCTTGTCGAGTAGTCTAATCACCCCCCCTCTAGACACTCTTGCCTTCAACGATCCTACACTTAGCAAAAATTCACTTTCAGATCTGTCATACTGCAATCTTACAGGAGGCTTTATGATAAACCATAACCCACCATATAGCATTAGACCTCCATGGCGGATTAAAAAGCAATCCGTAACCCGCCAGATGCACGTCGGCTTAAATCTGAATCCTTTTAAGCCGCCAACAGTCATCAACGTTATCAAGATCCAACCACACCTCAGCAGCTTAGAAATGCTTTTAACTTTCCATAACAATTCCTCAGCACAATTGGGCGTCTTATCATTCGCTGTTCTTTTTATTTTTAGGCCGAATATGACTAAGTCTGTCACCTCCTGCAACTGGATTCCCTCCATTGTGATGGAGCAAATGCTTACGGAGTATGTTGAGACTGGCATCATGGCTGCCAAAGAGATCATCCACCTGCGGGTCCTAGAGCCGGGTGAAGTCAAACCGCAACCCAAGGAAAATGAAGTCATTGTATTTGCTGATAATATAAATCGGGTCTTCTCCTCGCCCAGGTCGAAGTTCTTCCGTGATGTGCTAAATTTCTTTCAGCTCCATCCTCAGGACATCAGACCTAATTCTGTGTCTAATATCTGCAACTTCCAAGTTTTTTGTGAGGTATACCTTCAAGAAGAACCCAACGTTGAACTCTTGAGAGAGTATTTCTATTTGAACCGCCAAAATGAGTTCACAGATGGACCCAACCTAGAACTTGGTGGAATCTCCATTCAACACCGAAGAGACACAATTTTTCCTACAGCCACACTTCCCATTCATCCCAAGATTGGAACCAAACTTGGTTTTATTGCCAAGACACTTCTCCATCTGATGAGAACCCTCTGCCAGGTTTCCACGAAGACCGGCTTAGTCCCGTACATCCCCTTCCAGGCCGGCTCACGACCGCTGAACGGGCCAAGTACAGAGCCACTTTTTCCAAAATAAGGGCTTTGCTTGCCAATGGACTGACCAGCGTCGACCTAGTCCACCGTCGGGTCGCATGGAGGATTATACCCCTAAGCACTCTAGCTTGGCCCCATAGTGGCCCATCTGTCTGGCCCATATGTAATAGGTCGACGCCCCGAGGACCCCTTAGTCCAAGACTCCCTCAACGGCTACATTACAAAACAATAGTTACAATCCCTGAAGAGCCCCCCCCTCCATTCCCCAAGCAGCGACTCAGTTTGCCTGCAACCTAGTGTCATCAATGTATGTATAGACGGACTGGACCGAGCTTGTCAAAGTTATAGGCCCCACTAAAACAACCACTATGATTTATGGACACACCACCTATTTTTTGGTAAGGTCTATAATTTTAAAAGATAGGCTAAGGGTGCCTTTGATTCGAAGGATTTTTATAGAAATTTTGAATTTTTGGTGTTGATTGCTATTTTTGTTACTATTTTTCATAGGATTTCTACCATCCACTCAAACCACTTTGAAAGAATTCCTTTTTCCTGTGATGCGATCAAACAACTAAAATCTCGTAGGAATGAGATAAGCATGGCATGCGAGTCCGATGTTTCTTTTTATTCCTATGTTTTTCGAATCGTGTGAATCAAAGAGGCCCTGATGATTTTGATAAGGCAAAGATAGGCTAATGATTTTGTTTGAACTGAAGATATCAAAGATGCCCTGATGATTTTGGTAAGGGTAGAGAGCAATGCATAGCCCTAGGGTGATGCTCCGTAGGCCATGAAGGACCGGATGTCAGAAAAAATAGGTTCAGATGAAGCAGTGGGATCCTCTGTAGGAGGCGAGTGTTCGGGAGAAAAAGTGTGGTCCGGTGCATAAAGCTGGAAAGGTTGAAGTGGAGAGTAGAGATGCATGTGTAGTGTGAGTCATTATTTTCTATTCTTTGATGAGGCCCACTAGTGGTAGCTTGTATTGGGAAAAAATAGATATAAATGGATCAAACTACTTTTTGTGCTGGAACATCTGTATTTATATGACACCATTGTACATGCCCTAAGAGCATCTCCAACAACCGTGCTAAATAAGCATCGTGTCGCAAATTTGCCCTTTTTAGCGTGCACATAATCGGTAGAGGAGCTCCAGCGGACGCGCAATAAGCGCGTGCGGCATATAGAGTTGGGCACGCGGTCCCAATCGCCATCGCGCGCTGTGTATTTGGTGCGCCCGCTTCTGCGCGCCGCACACTCGAGCGCTCGTGCCGCACTCTCTCCGTCGCGCCACCTTTGCCCCGCCCGTGTCGCCGCCGGGGAATTGACCCAATGGACGCCCGCACCGGCACCCCGCTCACCCCTTCCTACAGCCGCGACCCTTCCTCCGCCGCCACAAACCCTAGCGCGGGGAGCTTTGGCTTCGCCTCCGACGGAGCTCCTCCAAGCACCGGCATCACGCGCAACCTCTTTATGCCGCCACAGATGACCTTGGCAGCTGGTGGCGTCGCGCCGGCGCCCGCCGTGAAGCCACGTGGCCACCTCTCGAAGCTCCCAAATGCGATGCAGTCGAAGAAGGGCAAGGCATTGGCGAAGAAGAACAAGACGGTGGATGGCTTCGGCTCCTTGAAGCCGTCGAGGAAGAAGCTTGCAGGGCGTGCGACGGGCGCGACGGCTACCGAAGCGCCGGTGAGCTCACTTGTTGAGCCGACAGCCGAAGCGCACAAGGTGATCGAGGAAATGCACCAAAGGTATAACATTTCGCCAACTTTTTTGTTGTTATTATTTTTTGAATGCATACATATAGATAGCTTATTTTCTTTGTTCTATATACTTTGTAGTGTCAACAATGAGGCATATATGTCAACTATGGGTGTTGGCTCCAACAATTCGCATTGGCGGCATGGGTGGCGGCGGCCTTGGCAGCATGGGTGGCGGTGGCCTTGGTGGCATGGGAGTGAAAGTGCGTTATATCGACTAGAGGGGGGGGTGAATAGGCGATTTTTATGAATTCTTCACTGAGGAATTTGCCGGTGAGGAAATTCCTAAATGAAGAACTACTTGCAGCAGAATAAGTACTCAAATGTAAACATAACAGAACACAAGCATGGTCATCATAATGGAATGAAGACTAGCACAGAGTACAGAGAGCGTAAACACAGGATAACACAGAAAGAAGACGGACAAACTGAAGAAATTTGAGCTGAGGAAATTGAGAAGGTCTTCAGTCAAAGTCTTCAAACAGATATGAACAGGCACACGACAACAAAAATGAGGAAATGAAAGAGTTGAGGAAATAGAACCAGTTAGCTTGGTGAAGACAATGATTTGGTAGAACAGTTCTAACTATTGTCTCAGTTGTACATCTGGTTGGAGCGGCTGAGTATTTAAACTTGAGGACAACCAGTCCCGGACACACAGTCCTCACCGTATTCTCCTTGAGCTAAGGTCACACAGACCTCGCCCAATCACTTGTGGTAAGTCTTCAGGTGACTTCCGGACCTTCACAAACTTGGTCACTCGGCGATCCACAATTCCTCTTGGATGCTCTAGACTTTGACGCCTAACCGTCTGGAAGAAGCACAGTCTTCAAAGGAAACAAGTGTCGGATCCACGCATGATCAATCTCTTCAGTGATGCTCAATCACTTTGGGTTTTTGAAGGTTTGGGTTTGGGTTTTCCTCACTCGATGATTTTTACTCAAAGTCCTCGGAGGATGGGATGCTCTCAAATGACAAGTGTCAGTTTCTCTCGGAGCAGCCAACCAGCTAGTAATTGTAGGGGGTGGCTATTTATAGCCTAGGGAGCAGCCCGACATGATAAGACATAAATGCCCTTGTCTGATATGACCGTTAGGTGGGTAGATATTTTGGGACAGCTGGCGCATAGCACAACAACGGTCGGAATATTTGACTCTCAAATTCCTCAGGGCTATCATGTTCCTCACTGTGTAGGCAATTCGCACTGGCGAGTTCCTAACTCCTCAGTCAGAACAAATTCCTCGGAGACCAGAAGAACTTCGTCTCTGTCACTGAAGAATATGACTGAACTGTATGAGATTTCCAATGGCTTCACTCGAAGGGATTGGTAGGTGTAGGATTTTGAGTTGAGCATCACATGGAAATTTTTCCTTAGTATTTCCTCGACCCCCTTTAACAGTACGGTGTTTCCTATGACTAAAGAAAGAGAAAATGAAACTATAAAAACAAAAGTCTTCACGCTTTATGTTCCTCGAATGACTGCCAAGTCTTCAAGGTTACACCAATTTCTTCACTTTCAAAGTCTTCAGAAAGTCTTCAGAAATCCAAAGTCTTCAGTTGAAGAACTTCATTTTTAGGGGTCGACTTCCTCTGTAAATATCAAACTCCTTATAAACTTATAGACCTGTGTATACTCACAAACACATCAGTCCATTAATCTATAAGTCTTCAATACACCAAAATCACTAAGGACACTGGATGCACTTACAGGGAGGCATCGGTGGTTTCGAAGCTACCATGGGCGGCATGGATGCCATGGGTGGCTTTGGAGCTACCATGGAGACCATGAGAGGCATGGGTGGCTTCGGAGCACCTCCGCCGGCATGGCCGACATGGGAGGCATGAGTTTTGCATCTCTCATGGGAAGCATGGGTGCACCTCCGGGCGCCATGGGCGGAATGTCTTCCGGTGTGCCTCACACACCTTCGCATGAAGATGCCGTTGAAAATCTTGCCAACACCTTTCGATCTTCACATGATGATGCGGCGCGCGACAATGAAGAAGGGAGGAAGAATCGTCTTCGGAGGAGTCGGATGAATCAGATGAAGACGAGGACGAGACTTGATTGTTGATGTGCCTTTCGTTGGTGTGAACTTTTGTGTCATGAACTTGGTTTGGATTTTGAACTCGGTTGGATTAAGTTGTGGGCATGAACTTTTATGTCATCAACTTGTTTGTGTGATTTAAATTTATGCCATGTCTTTGTTTTGATGTTTGAAATTCAACATATGACGTGCACCGGCTGCTCACGCGCGCTGCATCTTACCGCGACTGCTGGAGCCAGCGCTCCCCGCCGCGCCAAATCAGACGATCGACGCGCTGTAAACTGATTTTTAACGTGCCGCGTGTTGGGCGGTTGTTGAAGATGGTTTAAGGCAAAGATAGGCTAATGATATTGTTTGAACTGAAGATAGGCTAATGATTTTGGTAACGCGCCCACCGCCGAGCTGGCCCGTGCCTCGGTTGCTCAGCCAACCCAAACGAAAACCCCTCCCCTCGGTCCCACCGAAACCCTCGCCACCTCCGCTCTGCCTGTTTGTTCACCTCCCACCCCCACCCGCAGCAGCACAATCCTCGCAGCCGCTCTCCGTCCCTCGTGCTCTCCGCCTCAGATCCCCAGCCTCCGTCCGGCGCCCTCGCCGCATTCCCATTTCCCCGAGGTAAGGAGCTTCTCCACGACGCCGAATCCAACAGCTCCAGGGTTCGTGCCCTCTCATTTTCTCTAAATTTGTGCGGCGGCGCTTCTCCATCGGGGCCGGATTTGGATATATTTTCTCGCGTAGCATAATCCGACGCCAATCCGATGCCAAGTGTCTCTCCTGGACAGAATGTGGGGAGACTGGGTTCGAGCAAGGCATGCAGGGTGAAGTAGACGTTGCTATCCTAGCAGAAATTTTGAAATTCACGCACCATTGACCTTAAGATTACCCAAGTTCCCACGCTTCACGGTGCAGAGACAATACTCTTGCCGTAACCGAATACGGGACTATGGGTCTACTTAGGATTCACGATTCAGAACTCTCACCACAAGTTTGTTCCCCAGATGCTCTGTCTGTCAGTATCAGTTCATGCGTGACATTATCTTTCACTTGTTCTCTGTTGCAGTCCACGTCTGTTGTGTTTCCACATAAACTACGATGGGTGCATCTGCAGCTACCGGCATGCAGATGGTGGCGGCGCGCCCTTGCATCCCAGCTTGCCAGCGAATGCTTGTGTCGAGATCTGTAGTTTCTGCATTCGGAAGGGCACTCAGCACCAGAACTGGCTTTGCAAGCTGTGTTAAGACTGCGTCAGCAGGACCGCTCATTTCTGTAAGCCGCAAGAGGTTTGCTGTCAGGGCGATGTCTCAGGGAGCTGTCCAGGGCCTCCCCATTGATCTCAGAGGTAAGCTAAATTCAGTTGTTTTTTACTCAACAAGTAACAGTATAACAGATGGTTGTTGATGTACTTTGGGTTGATGTATCTTTCTTAATTGTTTGTTCTTGCGATTTCGGTACCTTTGTGTTTGTTATACAGTACTACTATATGCTTCAGTTGTGCTTCTGTATTAACAATTAAAAATTTGGCCTGTGTCTACGCAATATTATACAACTGATTAAGGTTCACTTCAGATGTAGGTGAAATTGTGTACCCTGTGTTGCCCTTGACATCACTAGAAATATATCTTCCGTTTCAAAAAAGCATTAGGAATATATCATGTAAAATGTCTTTGTCAACCTCCAGAACCACGAAAGTTAACACAATATTGCTTCAGCTAAGGTGTCTTGCTGGGAATTTAAGGTAAACACGTATGTCATGGACTTCTGGATTGGTATCGTGCACAAGAGAATACGAAAATGAAATGCTGTGATAATTCAAATGAAATCCCACTGAAATTTAAAGACAAATATTCAAATGGAATGACACTAGGAAGCGAATCAGCATATCTCGAACTTAAATATTAAAACATACAATTCAGAACTGTTTAGCTACAATGTCACATACATACAGTCTGAATTAAGCTTTGCTTGACTTGGGAGACAAACTTCCAAATATTCTGTCAAAAACAATTGAACAAAGTAGATAATACCATAAAACCTTTCTTTGCCACACTGAGCCTAGGTTATTTTAAATCTCAAGTCCTTCATTACTCTAGTGGTGTTGCCTTGGTCATGGATATGTATGATTTCCGGATTTATGGACAAGGTGGGCACAACCTTGCTCCTGGCAGTGAGGCAACTTGATTTCCCTTCACCCTTCATATTATTTATCGCCACAGGTCTCTAAATTTGCACTTTTGATTCATTGAATGATTGAATGTCCCTTTTGCGTGGATCCCTGTGTCTGTCTAGAGGTTGTTTGTTTTGACAACTTTGGTCCTTCTATTCCACTGTGATTCATTAATGAGCCCCAATGTTCAGGATATCAGTAACTGGTACCATATCGGTCGGGTACTGAGTAGGGATAAATAGGCGAATTTTCCAGTTAATCGGCCGGTAAATCAGTTATTCGGCTGATAAATCAGTTAATCAGCTATCCGGTGACCCTCCAAGTAGCGATTAACTGGCCGATATTTGGAACAATGAGAGCCCATGACAATGCTTATATGGATAACATAGCACAGTAATAGACATATTTACAGACATTGCCTTGGTTCTACCTGAAATTATGATTTGAAGTGAAAACTTCCAAATATAACATTAGTACACTTTGGAGAGCTAGTCGCTGGGAGCTGGTACTCTCCAACTTAATGCTTTCTAGTCTGTGTAGATCTAGTTCTCACCAAAAGGCAGCCACCTTTCTCTTATGTTCTATGCTTGGTAGCAAACTTAATGATGGGTATGGCATTGTACCATTTTTGTTGTTCAGTTCGCAAAAAATAAAACCAAGAATTTTAAGTTTGCATTGGATTTGGTCGAGTTGTATGGATCGACTGCATGAAATGCGATGATAAATTCAACATTGGATTCTTTTTGTAAGTTGCAAGAATATGTGTCTTGTTACTATTAAGGAGTTTAAGCTAAATAGATCAGGCTAGTTTCTTTGTTAGCACCTCACTTCCAGCTTTTTGAGTTATGCAAATTCAGAACTACGAAATCAATACAGCTGATTTTCTGTAGGAAATGATCTGGCCTTAGTACTCTATAAATTGACTAGTTCATGTGCCATTGTTTCAGGTAAAAGAGCATTTATTGCTGGAGTCGCTGATGATAATGGTTATGGCTGGGCAATAGCCAAGGCTCTTGCTGCAGCTGGTGCTGAAATTCTTGTTGGTACATGGGTGCCTGTAAGTTGATCTCTTTCATGGTTGTAGAAAAAAATTGGCCTCTTTCATGAAATTTATTCATTTATTGTAGTGGATATTCTGTTGAACAATCTTACAGACCATCTGCATTTGCAGGCACTGAACATATTTGAGACAAGCTTGAGACGTGGAAAGTTTGATGAATCACGGAAGTATGCTCATCTAGTTCTTCTACCCTAATTTTGTTTGTCCACTTCAGTGTTCCTTGCTGGATCTATTATCCTATGTCTTGTGTTTGACAAGCACTTGATGCAGGCTGCCTGATGGATCCCTTATGGAGATTACTAAAGTTTATCCACTGGATGCTGTTTTTGACTCCCTGGAGGATGTTCCTGAAGATGTAATGCTCATAAGTCATCATTTGGGATATTCTCCTTGTCCTTGCAATTTTGGCTGTATTGACTCTTTTCTTTTCCGGGTGTAGGTTAAAGCAAATAAGAGGTACGCAGGATCCTCAAAATGGACTGTGAAGGTAAGCTACGGCATTCCTCTTAAACTCATACTGGCGATCTACTGAACACTATGCTGCATAAATCTTTTTTATCAAAGGCCTAATTCGTGCATACTTCCATCTGACAGGAAGTTGCTGAAACTGTGAAGGATGATTTCGGCAGCATTGATATCCTTGTGCATTCTCTTGCCAATGGTCCTGAGGTGAAGCCTCTCATGTACATACAAACATACCCATGCATGCCATTGCCATCACCATCATCTCACTACTATTGGTAGCATATACTCCCTCCGTTCCTAAATATTTGTCTTTCTAGAGATTTCAACAAGTGACTACATACGGAGCAAAACGAATGAATCTACACTCTAAAATATGTCTATATACATCCGTATATGGTAGTCTATTTGAAATATCTAAAAAGACAAATATTTAGGAAGGGTGGGAGTATATTTTTAGTTAACCTCCATTTCACTTCAAAGGTAACAAAGCCCTTGCTGGAGACATCAAGAAGTGGCTATCTTGCTGCAGTTTCAGCATCTAGTTACTCGTTCATCTCTTTACTTCAGCATTTCCTTCCCATCATGAATCCAGGTAATAGTTCCTACCAATATGCTTTGTCTGTTCTTTTCTTGCTTTGATGGTTTTTTCTTTTGTTGTTGTGCGACCATCTGAATTCTATTTGGCAAGCTTACCGGTATTTATCTAGTACTATATACACTTACTTTTCAATTGGGTTGATTGTTGGATAAAGTACAGATGTCAATGTGAATCTGCATGAAGCTTTTTATGAATGATGTTCCCTGCTAAGTTACCACCCGTAAACGAGGGGTGCAGAACAGGACATTTTCCAGTAACAGCAATATATTTGGTTATAGCAAGAACATGCCATACAAACAATATAATGGGTCAATCTGTTTAGTGTTTATTTCGTATCATGTTCTGGGTAACTCCATTAGTTGCTTAAATATTAGTCACATTTCTGTAACTGTGTGGCATATGCATTGCTGTTGTAAATAGTGAGTCTATCAAACAGGCCTATGGTTAGCTTGTTTAGTGGAGATCATTTATGTTAGTCAAAGGGAAACTATTTGTTCTCACTGTATTTTTTTTCAATATTTAACGAGAGGTGATTTGGCTTACCGTGTTTTGTAATTTCAATATTTAATAGGAGGTGCTAGTATCTCTTTGACCTACATTGCTTCGGAAAGGACAATCCCTGGGTAAATCTTCTTCTAACGATTTCACGGCTATGAAGTGAATTATTTGTACTTACGATCTGTTTGGTGGTTTGCTTTGTAGCTACGGCGGTGGCATGAGTTCAGCAAAGGCAGCACTTGAGAGTGATACAAGAGTACGTGCTTCTCCGTGACATGACTCACTATGATGTCCAGCAGTACTTTGTTTTGTGTATATTGATTTCAAAGCCATCTTTCTATGTAGGTTCTTGCTTTTGAAGCAGGGCGAAAGGGCAAAATCAGAGTGAACACTATATCAGCAGGTATCTTTTTTGTAAAGGAAGTAAACAAGTTCCTCTTTTCAGGAAAGATCTTTTGGCATAAAGTTTACATTAGAAAGCGTCATCTGTGTACTAAATTAACAGATATACAGTTCTTTGCTTTCATCACCTCGCTCATGTATTGAATGTACTCTTTCTTATTTCCTTAGGTCCCCTGGGGAGCAGAGCTGCAAAAGCTATTGGATTCATCGAGAAGATGATAGAGTACTCTTATGTTAACGCACCATTGCAGAAGGAGCTCTTGGCAGGTTAATATTGTCTCTTTTCCCTCTTGCTACCACTCTTTCGCCGCCACTCTTGATGTATTCCTTTCTTGTACAAATTATTTATAAACCTTCGCATATTCAACAGAGGAAGTGGGGAACGCAGCAGCATTCTTGGTGTCTCCGTTGGCATCTGCAATCACTGGTTCAACTGTTTATGTCGACAATGGACTCAACACGATGGCGCTCGCGGTTGACAGTCCTACTTTGTCTACATAAGCATTCTCTTGATTTCTGAATGGGGTGTAGCGAGTTCGAACTGGAGTGGTCTGTCACTGGTCCTCTCCGAACCTAGGCTGTTCGTGTAGTTTGAGATGAATTTGTGAGAGCGATGGTAGTAGCTTGAGGATAGAAAGTCGCGGAAGCATGCATGATTGTGTGCTGTGTTTTCGGTACTCCGGACTACAAGTTGTCATGAAGAAATAGAAGTACGATAGTGCACTACATTGGTCTGTTATATCATGTTGTGCCTTGGATTTGGAATTGGAGACAAGAAGAAAATGAAATTGAATAATAATATTGCATTTTGGCGATTATATCTATTTTGCATTGGAAACTAAAATAGCTTGGGGCCTCTTTGATTCAAAGGATTTCAATTTTTTTTTGAGGATCGAAATCCTTAGGATTTTTTCCGCATGCTCTGTGACTGCAAAGACCGTTTGCATCATCGCCGTTTCATTCGTGTAGTCCTTCTCGGATGATTCAACGTAGTGCTTGTGTATGTACTCCATGTTCCTTCTCGGATGATTCAACGTAGTGCTTGTGTATGTACTCCATGTCCGTACCCATTGCTTTAAAGAAGGTATACAATTTTTAGATGAGTATTTCACCAAACACTTCGGCCGTGGTGACTACCGTAGAGGCGGGTGATACCTGTGTGGCGGATAGACGAGAGGTGTGGACTGACGACGAAGGACAAGTGGCATGGAGGCCGGGTGTAGCGGTGGAGGTCGCGGAGTTTCGGGAAGGGCTTGGCGGGCGGCCGGGTGGTAGAGCAGCGGTGTCAGCGAGAGAGAAAGCGGATGGAGAAAAGAGAAGGATGGAGAGGTCCCGATAGGATTTTGTGTGAGGGTTTAGATGGGCTGAGATGCCGGAGTCCTATGTGGTTGGTGTCCGGACTCATGTAAAGTCTCACAGGTTTGCTTCTGGTTTATGGGAAAACGGACATCTTGACTGATTCGCGGACCGATCCGGAACGTTGTTGGATGGCCGGAAGCTTGCTGATGGTTTAAGTGTCCGCTGTCTTGATTGCCTAAACTTTGGCATAGCTGTACTAGTGCTCAGTGTGGTTCAGATGCTTGATACGCGTAAGAGCATCTCCAACAGGCGCGCGAAATATCCGGTGCGCTGGTAAACCACCAATTTGCGTGAGAGGCAGCGTGGGCGCGCTCAAAGAAAAGTCGTAAAAAAAAAGCTGGTGCGCGAGAAAAAAAGCGGCAAGACGCTGACGATTTTAGCGCTGCGTCGCCCACCATGAGTTAAAAAGCATGGGCGCCGTCAACCGCCACTCTTTCCCTTCCGCCGCACCTTCCTCGCCTCTTCCGGTGCCACCCCCGGTGTAAGTGCCATCTAGTGCCCCTTAGTGATTTTGGTGTATTGAAGACTTATAGGTTAAGGGACTGATGCGTTTGTGAGTGTACACAGGCCTATAAGTCTATGAGGAGTTTGATATTCTGAGAGAAAGTCGACCCTAAAAATGAAGTTCTTCGATGAAGACTTTGATATTCAAGACTTTACAAGACTTTGAAAGTGAAGAAATTGGTGTGACCTTGAAGACTTGATAATCATTTGAGGAACATGAAGCGTGAAGACTTTTGTTTTCGTAGTTTCATTTTCTCTTTCTTGAGTCATAGGAAACACCGTCTTTGTTAAAGGGGTCGAGGAAATACTAAGAAAAAATTTCCATGTGATGCTCAACTCAAAATCCTACATCTACCAATCCTTCGAGTGAAGCCATTGGAAATCTCATACGATTCAGTCAAATCTTCATGTGATGAGACGCAGTTCTTACAGTCACCGAGGACTTTGCTCGATCGAGGAGTTAGGAATTCGCCAGTCTTGAATTGCCTACACAATGAGGAACATGATAGCCCCGAGGAATTTGAGAGTCAAATTTCCGACCGTTCTTGTGTTGCTTGGCACGCTGTCCCAAAATATCTTATCCACCTAACGGTCATATCATTGAAGGGCATTTATGTCTTATCATGTCAGCTACTCCTAGGCTATAAATAGCCGCCCCTACAACCACTAGTTGGTTGGCTGCTCCGAGAGAACTTGACACTTGTCATTTGAGAGCAACCCATCCTCCGAGGACTTTGAGCGAAAATCATCAAGTGAGGAAAATCCCAAAACCAAACCCCATAAACCCAAAGTGATTGAGCATCATCAAGAAATTGATCCCGTGGATCCGACGCTTGTTACCTTTGAAGACTGTGCTTCTTCCAGTTGTTAGGCGTCAAGGTCTAGAGCATCCAAGAGAAATTGTGGATTGCCGAGTGACCAAGTCTGTGAAGGTTCGAAGTCACCAAGACTTACCACGAGTGATTGGACGAGACCTGCGTGGTCTTAGTTCAAGGAGAATACGGTGAGGATGGGTGTCTGAGTTGCGGCTCGAGATCGGTGTCCGGACTGCGTGTCCTCGAGTTTAAATACTCGGCCGCTCCAACCAGACGTATAACCGAGACAAAGAAGCTTGGGCTGGTTTACCAAATCATTGTCTTCACCAACTAACTGGTTCTATTTCCTCAACTCTTTTATTTCCTCATTACTGTGTTGAATGTTGTTCATATCTGTGCTTAAAGACTTTGACTGAAGACTTTCACAAATTCCTCAGTTCAATTTCTTCAGTCTGTCTGTCTTCATCTTGTTATCCTGTGTTTACTCTTTCTGTACTTTGTGCTAGTCTTCATTTCATCATGATGACTATATTTGTATCCTGTTATGTTTACCTTTGAGTACTTATTCCGCTGCAAGTAGTTCTTCGCTAAGGAATTTCCTCACCAACAAATTCCTTAGTGAAGAATTCATAAAAATCGCCTATTCACCCCCCCTCTAGCCGATATAACGCACTTTCTATTGGTATCAGAGCAAGGTACTCCCTTGTTCTGTGTGATTTTGGTTTAACCACCTGGAGTTTTAGTTATGTCGACCGCAGGTATGATCAAGGTCTCGGCTGGGTGTCCTACCTTTGATGGGACGGACTACCCCTACTGGAAGAACAAGATGCGAATGCATCTTGAGGGAATTGATAACGATCTCTGGTATGTTGTGGAAAATGGTGTTCCCTCTGTCACACTCTCACTGAACGCTACCGATGTGAAGAGATTCAAACAACTCGATTCTCAAGCGAAGAATATCATATGTGGCCATCTGAGCAAAGGACAGTATGGAAGGATGAGTGCTTTGGAAACTGCTAAGCTTATCTGGATAGGCTGTCCAAAGTAAATGAAGGAGTTTCAACTCAGTGTGACTCTCGAGTCGATGTTCTTCGGAATCTCTTCAACCGCTTCAAAAGACTCGACAATGAGAATGTCCAACAAACCTTTGATCGCCTCACTGACATCTCAAATGAGCTTCAAGCCCTCGGTGCCACTGACATCACTAATCATGAAGTGGTGAAGAAACTGTTGAGATCGCTTGATTCCTCATTTGATACTCTGGGACTGATGATACAAGAACGTGCTGACTACAAGTCGCTTGATCCTGCCGATATCCTCGAAAGGCTAAACACTCACGAGTTCGACTTGCTGAAAGAGAGATCTCTATGGTTCAAACTATGGCAAACCACGTGCCTCAAGGCCAAGGCGTGTCGACTCAATATGAGGATTACGGTAGTAGCCTTGGTGATCTGAAGAATTGAGCGAGAGCTAGCATCGCTCGTGAAGAAATTCCAAGTTCTCAAGGCGTGGTCGCTTTGGAAAATCCTCAAGAAGCGCGATTCCTCATCCAAAGACTATAAGAGAAGGTGTGCCACAAATGCAAGAAACCTGGTCACTATATTCAAGATTGTCCTCAGTGGGAAAAGGAAATGAAGAAGAAGAAATACAAGGATTACAGTTCTGATGATGCAAAGAAGAAGAAGAAATCATCAAAATCTTCGTCATCAAAATCCTCAAAGTCTTCATCTCACAAGAAGAGCAGCTCCAAGAAGGCTCGGGCATTCATTGGCAAGGAAATGGACTCTGAAGCTGAATCTGAGGAAAATGATGAAGAGGAGGCGTCTGAAGAATCTGAATCTGGTGTGGCGAGTCTGGCCTTGGCTACAGCCTTCGTCAGCAAGTCCATCTTCAACGCTGAAGAAACTGACTCCACCGACAATCCTGACGAAGATAATGATGGCTACGCTCCCACCTATTGCTACATGGTGAAGGGTGCAAAGGTACTCAAATACAACTCCTCTGAATCTAGTGAAAATGAATCCGATGAGGATCTTAAGCCCAGCTACTCTAAACTTGCTAAGATCGCTGTAAAACAACAACGGGATTTTGAAAAGGTTCAAAACATGCTAGATAAAAGTGATGATATGTTGGGTGAAGAAATGGATCGCACTAAAGCCCTGACTGAAAATCTTCAGAGACTCCAGTCTAGGTTTGATAACCTTCAAGGTCATCATAACGCTCTCTTATCTGATCATGAGAAACTTTCTTATGAATTTCTTCAAAAAAAGCAAGATCACGAGAAGTTTTCTCTTGAATCTCTTCAAAGAAAGGAAGATCTTGAAAAGCTAAGAGTGTGTTATGAAGATCTTCAGAAGGAGCGTGATTCATTACTAGCTCAACAAATTAGCGCTTCTCAGGAAGAATTTGTTCCTCCATGCTTAAAGTGCATTGAACGTGAATCTGCAAATTCTTCACCTGAATGTTCAAATGCTTCAACTGTCACAAATTCTTCATCTGCCTCTGCTATCACTAATTCCTCATCTGAGGACATTGCTAGTATCATTGACAATGCAGGTGAAGGAATTGTACATGATGAACATGTACAAAAGCCTCAAAGGGCATCGACACTTTGTGATGTGCTCAAAAGCAGATCCTCAACAGAAACCCTAGGAAAGAGGTATTGCCTTTGAGAGGAAACTCAATGCTTGATGGAACATATTGGAAGCTTTGGCGGTACCCCAAAACCTCATGGGTTCTTTGCAAAGGGACCTCCATTGATCCATCTAACTTATCCGGCTTTACATGTGAATCTCCTCTTTCTTCGATGAGTCATTTGACTCCAACTATAAACTGTTCAAAAATCGAGAATGGTGAAGTATTTGCTAGATATGTTGGCACTAATCTGCGAGAACGTTCCCCTATGAAGAAAATCTGGGTTCCCAAAAGTTATGTTGAAAGTCTTGGTGAATGTCCTCATGACACCACACAGAAGAAAAGGAACCCCAGATCAAATTCTTCATATGGACCAAACTCTTCATATGGATCCAAGTCCTCATACGGACCAAATTCCTCACATGGATCAAATCCCTCAAAAGGATCAAAGTCCTCATATGATTATCATCGTGCTAACAACTCTGTTTCGCAGGGTAGAGCTAAGGGCTATGAATATGTGCATTATTCTTCAAATCATTATATTCATAAGTCCTCGAAGAATTACTCTGCTTATTCATATGCTTACCCTAACCCCTCTTATGTGAAATGAAACGGTTTGGCATCTTTGCCACCTTTCTCATATGGTGCTCGCAGAATGATGAATTCTTTGCCACCCCTCTAGATGTGGGTGGTGAAGAAAAGAACTAATCTCTTATGCGAGGTCGTCTCGGGCGTGCTTTAACGTCTGAAGAATTTCTTTGAGGACTGATGAAATTGCTGAAAGGACGAGCGAATCATGATGAAATGAACTTTCATTTCACACATCCTCATCTTGCTATATCTTTCTTCGCTTGATAAAATTCATCGATAAACTTGATATCATATTCTTCACTGATGAAGCATATGAGATTGTAAGCTACACTAATTCATCTGCAGGATGATCAACCCAAAACTCTTGAATGGGTCCTCGATAGTGGATGTACAAATCACATGACCGGTGACAAGAATCTATTGATGGATGCTCCATTATCACCATCACCTCTGAAGCATATCATCTTTCTTGATAAAGGCAAAAGTCGTATTGGGTCTTGGTAAGGTTGCTATCTCTAAGGATAAACACATGGACAAAGTCATGCTTGTTGAGTCCTTAGGATACAATCTCATGTCGATCTCAATGCTTTGTGATCTTGATATGGTTGTTGTCTTTGGCAAGTATCATTGTGTTGTGATTATGGAAACCGACAATTCCAAAGTCTTCTAAGGCTTTAGGAGAGGAGATCTCATATTGTTGATTTCTATCTGGGACCACAACCAGCCGTGTGCCTACTTGCAAAAGCTTTAGAAGGGTGGCTATGGCATCGA
The DNA here is from genome assembly GCA_021437245.1 of Aegilops speltoides. NCBI lineage: Eukaryota > Viridiplantae > Streptophyta > Magnoliopsida > Poales > Poaceae > Aegilops > Aegilops speltoides. The sequence goes on from CM038145.1 coordinate 259,903,969, forward strand.
CGACTTGGTCATGCGAGGCATGAGGAATTTGAACACGCTTGCGAAGAAGAAGCATGTCATTGGCATTGAGAATGTCAAATTCCTCAAGGATCACTTATGCGAACTGTGAAGTGGAAAAATGACCAAGGCCAAGCATCCAAATAAGACTATCATGACCACTACCCGTCCATTCAATTGCTTCACATGGACCTCTTCGGACCTAATCATTATTCAGCAGTCACTAATGATGCATCTCTATATGGTTTTGTCATTGTTGATGATTATTCTCGATATACATGGGTACACATTGTTACTTACAAACATAAAGTGCAGGAAGTCTTCAAACGATTTTCCTCGAGGGCTTCAACCAACTTTGGTGTGAAGATCAAGCATATCAGAAGTGACAATGGAACTGAGTTCAAGAATTCCGGTCTTGATGCCTATCTTGATGAACTTGGTATTACTCATGAATTATCTGCTCCTTATACTCCTCAGCAAAATGGCGTCGTGGAGCGCAAGAATAGAACTCTTGTTGAGATGGCCCGCACTATGCTTGACGAATACAAAACGCATCAGCGTTTTTGGATTGATGCAATTGATACTGCGTGCCACATCATCAACAGAGTATATCTTCACAAATTCTTCAAGAAGACTGCCTATGAACTCCTCACTGACAAGAAACCCAATGTGAGTTATTTCAAAGTCTTCTGTGCTAAATGTTGGATTAGAGATCCTCACCACAACTCTAAATTTGCACCGAAAGCACATGAAGGTTTTATGCTTGGTTACGGAAAGGACTCGCACACCTACAGAGTCTTCAACATTGTTCTTCACAAGATTGTTGACATTTGTAGATGTGCGGTTCGATGAAACTAATGGCTCGCAAAGAGAGCACCTACCTTCGTGTTAGATGAACCAGCACCGAGGATGCTATCAAGCTCAAGGAAACCGAGGATGTCATTCCCTCTTGAAGAATCTGCTTGAAGAATTCATTCCTATTCATGAAGAGCGTCGGTGATGCACGAAGAACATGATGAGGAAAATGGTCTTTGAAGAAAATCTGATCAAAATCCTCGGCGACAACCAGCTCATCCACGTGTTGCAAAAAAAGTGCAAGTGGAGAAGATCATCGATGACATTAGCGCACGGGTCCTCTCACACGCTCAAAAGCTTCACATTTATCTAACTTTTGTGGGCACTATGCTTTTGTCTCTATCACAGAGCCCACTAAGGTAGATGAAGCATTTCGAGCCGGAGTGGATTCAGGGCTATGCAAGAAGAATTACATCAGTTTGAGCTTAACAATGTGCAGGAATTGGTCAATCGCCTGGATCCTCGCAAGCATAATATCATTGGCACAAAGTGGATCTACCGCAACAAGCAAGATGAAAATGGCCTAGTGGTGAGGAATAAGACACGACTAGTAGCTCAAGGCTACACACGAGTTGAAGGAATTGATTTCGATGAAACTTTTGCACCTGTTTCTAGACTTGAGGCTATTCGCATATTACTTGCCTCGCTAACCATCATGATATCATCTTATATCAAATGGATGTGAAAAGTGCATTCCTCAATGGTAAGCTTGAGGAAGAAGTATATGTTGCTCAACCCCGTGTTTTGAAGATCCAAAGAATCGACAAAGTCTTGAGACTCAATAAGGCCCTCTATGGCCTCAAGCAAGTCCCTCGGCGTGGTATGATACATTGAAGGAATTCTTCGTGAAGAATGGCTTCACACCCGGTTCACTCGACCCTACTCTCTTTACTAAATCATATGATGGTGAATTGTTTGTGTGCCAAATATATGTTGATGATATTGTCTTTGGCTGTACTGACCAACGTTATAGTGATGAATTTGCCTATATGATGAGTGAAGAATATCAAATGTCTATGATGGGAGAGTTGAAATTCTTCTTAGGTCTTCAAATCCGTCAAGAACGCAATGGCATATTCATATCTCGGAGAAATACCTCAAAGATGTCTTGAGGAAATTCGGCATGCAAGATTGCAAAGGCGTCAAAATTCCTATGCCCACAAATGGCCATCTATGCAATCGATGAAAATGGTATTGACTTGATCACAAGGTATACCGCTCCATGATTGGTTCTTTATTGTACTTATGTGCATCTAGGCCAGATATAATGCTTAGTGTTTGCATGTGTGCCCGATTTCAAGCTGCACCAAAGGAATCACACCATAAGGTGTGAAGCATATTCTTGATATCTAGCTCACACACCAACACTAGGATTATGGTACCCCAAGGGATCTGCTTTTGATCTCATTGGATATTCGACTCGACTATGTTGGTGATCGTGTGGACCGCAAGTCAACATCGGCACTTGTCATTTCCTCGGACGATCTTTGGTCCGTTGGTCCTCGAAGAAATAGAACTGCGTATCACCGCTTCTATTGCGGTTGAATATATTGCTTCTTGGCTCATGCCGTGCTCAACTTCTTTGGATGAAGCAAACCCTCAAGGACTATGGCGTCAGCGTGAAGAATGTGCCTCTCCTCTGCGACAATGAGAGTGCCATCAAGATTGCTCACAACCCAGTTCAGACTCGAAGACAAAGCACATTCAGATTCGTCATCATTTTCTTCGTGATCATGTGTTGAAGGCGACATCTTCATCGAGCATGTGAAGATCAAGAACAGCTAGCTGATATCTTCACCAAGCCCTTGGATGAGAAGAGATTTAGCAAGTTGCGGTGTGAGCTAAATATCTTAGAGTCTTGAATGTTCTTTGAAAAGGACACACATCCTAACACTTATGCAAAATTGATGACTTAGATGTGCAACACATGAAGAAACGTTTTTCTTCAATCAATGAAGAATAACACTCTAAGTGTGAAGAAATTAATGAAGAATTTGATTCTCGAACCCTCGACAATTGTGCGCGTGTGCGAAATCATCATTCTTATACGGTGGGTTACGCCACCACAAAAGGTTGAAAATCTTCAATTTGAGTTTTTCTTCGTTTTTGAAATTCTTCAGTTTTTCAAATTCTTCAACTTTGCAATATCTTCACTGTTTCCATCGTTTTTCTTCATTGGCTATATATATATATATATATATATAGGGAAAATCCATCCTACCACCCGGTGGTAGTTACCCCACATATCTCATATACTATCATGCGGTATTATATATACTATTTTATTATTTTAAATATGTTCATATACTATATCTAAGACATTCCAAAACAAGTTACATGAAAAAATTGCATATGAGTCCATGAACTTTGTTATATTTGTGAAATACGTACATATTAGTACGTAAAAAAGAGCATACTCAAAATATGATACATACTACCTAAAAATTAGTATATATACTACCTAAACATTGTTATATACTACATACTACACGTACATACTCTCGGTTTCGACAGATACTACATACAACATACAAAACACAAGTGATGGTAACTACCACCGCTTGTAGGAAACATTTGTCCTATATATATATATATATATATATATATATATATATATATATATATATGAGTTATGTCCTCTACATCATTCACTTATGGCTATTTCTTCAAGTTGCGTTTTTTGCTAAGTGAATGTGATCGGACCATTCCCCCTCTATGCTATACTCAACCCAATCTATTCACAAATTCTTCATGTGCGTTCTATTTGAAACCCGTTCAAAGTCTTCACTGTGTCCTTGACAGCTGAAGAAATTGTGAATGAAACTTTAAAACAAATCTTATCCAGATTTTCGGTTTTACCGCTCAAACCGTTCCGCATCCCATGATGCATTATTATAATCACCCACGATCTTACACGATCTCATCTGCATAGTACGTGGGTGACACATGTCGCGTGAAGGAGAAAGGGCAGGGGCATGTTTGTCCCAAAATCTTCGGGCGAACAATTTTTACCATGTTTATAAATACCCCTCTCCCCTTCCTTAGTTCATTTACTCCGCTCGGTCGCTGTCTCTCGCTCGAGCTCTCCTCAAACCCTAGCGCCGCCGCTACTCCATCGCCGCCGGTGAGGAAGAGCTTCACTGCCTCGACCTCGTCGCCGTCGTACTCGCACCGGCTGCGAAAATCTTCACTCCACCGCCGCCGTAGCTGTCTCCCTCTGCCAAGTTAGGGCGTGGGAGATTGAACCGGACGAACTTCACATCTATTCATCTCAGTTCGTCATGTTCTTCAGTTCGGGTAATTAAAAGTTACTTTTATTACTCACTTTGATTCTCAAGTTTTCCTGAAAATCTTCAAAGGTGTTTTATTCTTCAAATCTTCACACATATGAACACCTCACACACTGTATGCTCTTGATCCATCTCTCTAAGCACTCATTTTCTTCAAGATTCCTCAATTGTGCGGATTTTTGATCTGTACAACTCTGGAACCTAAGACAAGAACGCTTAGTGAAATTCCTCAAGGCTCAATGGTCAAATTCCTCAAAACTTGTCTTTTGAAAAATCTTACGAGAACGATATGACCTCTCCAAATTCCTCGCACCTACACTCTGTTCACGGTACTCATGTCTGCTTCTTTGAATCACTAGGTTCTCATCAACTTAACTCATTTGCAGCGTTCCTCGAAGAAAAACTGCATACTTCTTCAGAGTGCTCAATTGTTCAAATTCCTCATCTGAAGAAAATGGCTGAAGGAAAGAGACCGCAGAAAGGAGGAAAGAAACCGGAGGTCATGACTGCTTTCGAAGTCCCCGATGAAATATACAAGGATTATTGCACACCTGATGAAGCCAAGTTTGGCAAAGAAAACAAGAATCAGCGCAAGGTGCGTATTCAGAGGATTGAACGAAGATGGGCACGAGAATGGAGGGAATATCGATATGTTACTCCAAAGTACATGAAGAAATTCGCCTTAAATCCTCCATGCCCAAGAGCTCCATTGGCACTGGCCAAGTAGCCGATCCCACCAACATCAAGCGTGGTGAGGACTTTCTGAAGAATGGGCTAGGCGTCAAGCAAAATTGGCAAGACAAGCCAAGGAGGCAAGTGAGGAAATTCAATGAGGATTCTGCCATGCTGCTGCTGCTTTGAGACCTCGGTCAAGCCGAGGAAATCAATGCCAAGAAGCCTGCTCGTAAGCCAAGTGCTTCACCTTGGCGCCCTCACGGCCAAGTTCTCACCGCGCCCTCACGGCAAATTCCTCGGTCACTATAGCTCCACCAAAGTCCTCGGCGGCTCCTCAAAGCCCTCAACTCCTGTGCATCGGCTACATGCCAAGGGACTCGGGGTTTCTCAATTGCTTCGTGTCTCGGCAAGTTCCTCACCGCACCAATGTCCTCATCGGGCCCCTCACTTTGTTGAAGACAAAAGCAACAAATGGGCGCGGTCCTCGGCCAAGTCCAAGAAAGAAATAGGTTGCATTCAAGTGCCCTCGAAGATGAGGCTTCGATGAAGAACTTGCGAAATCATCGAAATGCAGAAAGCAAAGGCCGCTAGAGCCAAAGGCACATCTGTGCCCTTTGCTTTTGGATCCAAGAAGATCCTTGACTACATTGACCTCTGGCACCGGGATCCAAACACTCCAATGCACGATCCGCCTCGACTCTGGTCAAAGTCACATCTTGACCCATTTCATCTCTCAAGAGAAATGGAAGTTTGAAAAGGCTCGTGAGATAAAGAGAGCTCAAGCTAGAAAGGAGAAGCTTCAAGAAGAACGCGTTGTCGACCGACACCAAGAACTTCTCAAGGCTCAATCTGAGATCAACCCCTCGGCAAGGACTTGATGCATACAATGCTGATTGGCAAGGAGCCAAAGTGCGATTCGTCAATCGACAAAGAAAATGTCAACTTGCAGCCCCATCGCAACATGAAAATCCTCAGTGCAGACTCGCTCGGCTCGCCAAGAACATGCTAGCACCGGCTGTGACTTTCAACCTCTTGATGAAAACACAAGTTCGAGGCTGATGTCTCCATTCCACCATTGAAGAAATTGTCGGGACATCCACTAGTGGTGCGCTGAAGAATCAAGAAATCAGGCAATCTGCATCGAGTTGTGCACTCAAGAAAATCAACCACGATCCTCGGCTCCTCCGTGCCTACTCCAACTCCTATTCTTCCTTCGCCTATGAAGTGAAGAAGACCAAGGCTGCAGAGCGAGCTGCGATGAAGAAAAGGAAGGCATCAGTGCGTCAAATTCTTCGACTGCGAAGAAAATGAAGCCAATGACCAGCTCTCTTGAAAATCCTATTGATGCCGTTCCGATTTCCTCCATGTCCTCAAAGGAGATTGTTCCTTATGGAGAAGACTACAAGATCCCAAGCGGATCTGATGAAGAAAATAATTCTGCTGCTACGTCAGAGCAGTTTGATGAAGAAATTGAAGTGGAAACATTCCCTTCAACGCCAGTCGTTTCCTCGCCTATGCCTCAGTTCACAGCTGAAGAGGCTGGTGTTGAGGAAATTGAAAATGAAGATGAAGATGTGGATATTGGATGCACTACACGGTGATGAATGATGACTTTTGGGAGAGTCATCATCCCAATACTCCTCTCTTCACTCCTATTCAATGATTCCTCGGTCCCGGCTACAACTGCTCAAATGGGCTCTAAAGAAACTCATCCCACTTCATCTGCTCATGAAGAAATACCAGCCGCTAGTCTTTGAAGAACTTCTTCTTTGTTGATCCTCAAGTTGCACAAGAAGAGGAACCAAAATTCCTCACTTGCGATTACTGAGCTCGCGATTCTGAGGTTGTCTTTGCAAATCATCGACACTCCTCTGCCCAAACGAAGAATCCGTTCTCAAGCAAGCAAAAATTCAAGGTCAAGACTTCTTTTACGAGCATGTGTTCTTCATCGATTATAATCCATATGACTCTGCTTTCGCATAAGGAAGAGGCATTTACGGACTGCTACTCAAGCCAACTTCTATTCCTCGGTGCTCTTTGACAAGGACAAAATCTTCGATCATGAGCATATTCCTCATGTGGATATGGAATCTCTGCCGTGCTTGAGCCAGTCCTTAGTGTTATTCACGATCTTTGGACAACCGAACTTCGTGACCGATATCTGTGATTGGAATGAAGAACTCATTCTTCAGTTCTACGCCACACTGCATATCATCGGAGATGCTGAAGACGTCAATTCATGGGTGCTGGATTGGATGGCTGAAAACACTCACTACAAGGCACCAACAACTGAATTGCTTCGTGTCCTTCCTCTTGATCCTCCCCATGACAGTGCACGTTGCATCTACAATGACTCTGAACTGACGAATCATTATATGCAAGTGCTCATGAAGCCTTTGAAGCCAGGGCAGGCTCCACGAACCAAATTCCTCGTCAAGGATTTGCTCTATGTGCCCTGGACTGTCTATCGAATCCTGACAAAGACAATGAGTCCAATCAAAGGCCACGACTCAAATGATGAAGATGTCGTTGGCATCATGAAGAACATGCTTTTCAATATCATTCATGTCGTTCCCGTCAACTTCCATGATTTCTTCATGAGGACTCTTGCTAATGTTGCAATGTCACCTTTCGAGCTGAAGCCCTATGCGCCTTGGATTATGAGATTCATAAGGGCAAGATCTTCACTGAATTACAAGGTCGACACTCAAATCATGGTAGCTACTTGCCTCCCATTGAAGTCCTTAGCGACCGGTTTCATCATCGATGATAAAGGCAAGGCATTGCTTGTGATCGATGAAGGCACTCGTCCATTGGATGGTCAATTTCGTCGCAGCTACATCTTACTCTACCAATGACGATTACGCCACACATGACACCGCCGCAAATACCTCAGCCAAGCAAAAGCCTCAAGCCACAAAGACACCGTGGTGATGACTGATCGTGAGTTACTCCTCGGTCTTCATCGAAGGTTGATCGCAATCACAAATGGGTGAAGCGTCGGTTTGCTGCAATTCTTCACAATATGACCTCAACACATAATGCGGTGAAGAAAACCATTATCACCTTCATGAAACCCTCAATCGCACTGGCTGTTCTCACTCATGTATATATCATGGAAGAACGAAGACTATGGGTCTCCGGGAAGCATTTGATGATCGCACCACCTCCAAGAAATTCAAGAGAGTCAAAGTACCTGATCTGGTGGCCAGCTCTTATTCTTCATCGCGTGAAACTGATAAACATGAAGATTTGGACGACACTGCGGCAGGCCCTACTTCAACAAACAACCCCAACAACGCTGGCGCTCCTCCATCGACTTGAAATTCTCAGGGGCGTTAGTCCTCAGTTTCAATCCTTTTGGTCATTTGATGACAAAGGGGGAGAAATCTGAGTTAGTCTTCAAGCAGGTTTATATAATGGGCGTTTTGTTAAGTTACAACTCTCGTTCTTCTGAAACTTTTTACTAGATCGAGTTGTAATCTTAAACCCGATGGTGCCCTGATACTTTTGGACGGTGCATGGTGCTTTGATACTTTTGATGCACCGTGCTCTGATACTTTTGATGTGTTATTCTGCATGCTTATTCCTCGTTAATATTATTGCACGCATGCTAAATTTCATCAGGCACCATATTTCATCATGCATTTCAAATTCTTCATATTATATATCAAATGCGTGTATGAATTACAAGATATAGGGGGAGACCTCCATGATTCAACTCTTCAAATGTGCATTGCCTCAAAAGCAAATTCCTCACTATGCACATATTCAAGGGGAGTTCTTCTATATCTTGCAATCAAATTCCTCAATATCAGTATTTACACTTCATATATTTATCCCCGTTGAAAACTTAACCTACGTTGTCATCAATCACCAAAAAGGGGGAGATTGTAAGTGCATCTAGTGCCCCTTAGTGATTTTGGTGTATTGAAGACTTATAGGTTAAGGGACTGATGCGTTTGTGAGTGTACACAGGTCTATAAGTCTATGAGGAGTTTGATATTTACAGAGAAAGTCGACCCTAAAATGAAGTTCTTCGATGAAGACTTTGATATTCGAAGACTTTACAAGACTTTGAAAGTGAAGAAATTGGTGTGACCTTGAAGACTTGATAATCATTTGAGGAACATGAAGCGTTAAGATTTTTGTTTTCGTAGTTTCATTTTCTCTTTCTTGAGTCATAGAAAACACCGTACTGTTAAAGGGGTCGAGGAAATACTAAGAAAAAATTTCCATGTGATGCTCAACTCAAAATCCTACATCTACCAATCCCTTCGAGTGAAGCCATTGGAAATCTCATACAGATTCAGTCAAATCTTCAGTGATGAGACGCAGTTCTTACAGTCCTTGAGGACTTTGCTCGATCGAGGAGTTAGGAATTCGCCAGGTCTTGAATTGCCTACACAATGAGGAACATGATAGCCCCGAGGAATTTGAGAGTCAAATTTCCGACCGTTCTTGTGTTCTTGCTACGGCTGTCCCAAAATATCTTATCCACCTAACGGTCATATCATTGAAGGGCATTTATGTCTTATCATGTCAGGCTGCTCCCTAGGCTATAAATAGCCGCCCCCTACAACCACTAGTTGGTTGGCTGCTCCGAGAGAACTTGACACTTGTCATTTGAGAGCAACCCATCCTCCGAGGACTTTGGGCGAAAATCATCAAGTGAGGAAAATCTCAAAACCAAACCCCCACAAACCCAAAGTGATTGAGCATCACTGAAGAAATTGATCCCGCGTGGATCCGACGCTTGTTACCTTTGAAGACTGTGCTTTTTCCAGACGGTTAGGCGTCAAGGTCTAGAGCATTCAAAAGGAATTGTGGATTGCCGAGTGACCAAGTCTGTGAAGGTTTGGAAGTCACCTGAAGACTTACCACGAGTGATTGGACGAGACCTGCGTGGTCTTAGTTCAAGGAAAATACGGTGAGGATGGGTGTCTGAGTTGCGGCTCGAGAGGCGGGTGTCCGGATCTGCGTGTCCTCGAGTTTAAATACTCACCGCTCCATCGACGTATAACTGAGACATCAGTTGGAACTGGTTTACCAAATCATTGTCTTCACCAACTAACTGGTTCTATTTCCTCAACTCTTTTATTTCCTCATTACTATGTTGAATGTTGTTCATATCTGTGCTTGAAGACTTTGATGAAGACTTTCACAAATTCCTCGCCTCAATTTCTTGATCATGTCTCTTCATCTTGTTATCCTGTGTTTACTCTTTACAGACTTTGTGCTAGTCTTCATTTCATCATGATGACTATGTTTGTATCCTGTTATGTTTACCTTTGAGTACTTATTCCGCTGCAAGTAGTTCTTCGCTAAGGAATTTCCTCACCAACAAATTCCTCAGTGAAGAATTCATAAAAATCGCCTATTCACCCCCCTCTAGTCGATATAACGCACTTTCACCCGGCGTCGTCGTGCCTTCTCCCCCGCCTCTTCCAGCGCCCCGCCGCCGCGCCTTCTCCCCCCGCCTCTTTCAGTGGCTCGCCATGCCGTGCAGCTCGGGCTTCCGTGGCGTCTGCCTCCGCCCCTCTGGCATGTATTACGTGGAGATCCGCTCCAGCGATACACTCCTTGGGCTCGAAACATTCGAGACCGCCCACGAGGCCGTCCGCGCGTATGACGCGACGACATGGCGCCTCGGGCAGCCACAGGCGCAGATGTACTTCTCCGACGTGTGGACGCGCGAGTAGGCGCAGGAACTCGCGCCTCCCCCGCAACTAATCATTGACGAGGATTGCCGCCTCCTCATCGCCGAGGTGAATGAGCACGGCATGGCGGTGTGGCGCGAGCGCTTCCCGCAGGATGTCGCCGCCGAGAACGATTTCTGGGTGCAGAGGTGGGCGGAGTGGGCCGTACGCCGGGCGGATAAGCGTGCGCTGAAGGAACTGACGGAAGCCCACATCGAGTTGGGACCTGCGTCGACCTGGGACGATGAAGATCCTCGGTGGCTCGACGCGTCGGACTACACCATCGAGGAAGACGAAGAGTAGTTTTATCTAGTTTTTAGCATCATTTTATCTAGTTTAAGCATCGTTTTATCTAGTTTTATTTGCATCGTATGAACTAGCTTGTGGTTCGGAGCTTTAACTAAGCTATGCATTTGAACTGTGTTGTTTCATATTTTTTTTTCATATGTGTTGTTTCAATTTTTTTTCCAAGCACCGGCTAGTTGCGTGCGTTGGATTTTGCGGCGCCTGATGAAGCGCCATAGCAGCGTGCTAAATTTTGCAGCGTCTAGTAAAGCAATCACCCTCCTGCACGCGCTAAAATGCTATTTCAACGCGCAAAAATATATTTAGCAGCGTTTGTTGAAGATGCTCTAATTGGTATTGTCCAGCAGTTCTTTAATGCAAATACCAGTAAGGCTACTAGTCGATGACTGAGAAAGAAAGGACACAGCTTCAGTGCTTTAAGGCACGTACCTTTGGGTCACTGACATGTGGGCCAGCCACCTGTTGGGCCCACATATCATAGACACAAAGATAGGTGCCTTAAGGAACCGAAGCATGGTCCAGAAAGGAGTTGGCCTAAGTCGAAGCTTCTCGTCCTCGTAACCAAAATGAGCTGCTGTGCCAACTCAATAAAAAAACCAAAAAATAATCGGGTTGCAGTTATTGCGGAATTGATTCGAGTTCCAGAGGACACGGGTGGAGTGCCACAGGCGCCGGCAGCAGCTTCTCCATCCGACTACACGTGCCCCTCGCCGACCTGCCGACCTGGGACACGTCCCCCCCCTCGGCTGTACGCACCAGCGCTTCACATTCATCCACATATATACTCTACGGGGCACGTAGTTACCAGCGTAGAACCGCATCGATCGAAGTCATCGAAGTAAGACAAGAAACACAAGAGATCGACCGACACCGAGACAGGTCGTGTCGTGTTGGTTTGATTTTAGCGAGGTAGAGAACGGGATGCAGGGCGGGAAGAGCTCGAGCGCGGTGGGCGCGGCCAAGGAGGCGGTGGCGAACGTGGGCGCGTCGGCGTGGGCGGGCAAGGAGAAGACCATCGCCGTGGTGCAGGAGACGGTGAACAAGGCCAAGGCGCACGATCCGGCGGCCAAGGCGGAGGCGGAGGCCAGGAAGCAGGAGCGGATCCACGAGGCGGAGGCCGCCAAGCGGGACGCCATGCGCCACAACGCCGCCGCCAAGGAGCACGCCACTGCCGCGTCCTACCACCCCACCCCCGGCTCCGCCGTCGACGCCCGCGACGTGGAGGTGGAGGGCGCGGCCGCCCCGCGCGCGGGGAGCAGCCACGACGGCTACCTGCCGGTGTCGGGGGCGGGGCACGCGGTGGGCGAGGGCGGCGGTCACCAGCTGCCCGCGCGCGGCACGGCTGGCGGCCACTCCGCGTGATGACGGGACTCCGTTCGATGTGAGTTGCGTGTGAACTGGCTGGTGTATCTTGTGTGTTTGTTCGAGTGTGACCGCTCTTGTAGTAGTTTTGAACTCTGGAGAGCTGTGCTTATGTTGTGATTTGTGAAGTGAGTTGTTATATAATGGAGATCCCTCTGGTTCTGAATTCGGATGGACATGTTGCAACTTGGGTACTTGGTTTACCGGAGTTCATACGAGCTTCAAATTTGTGACAAAATCATTGAGTCTGGCATGCATCATGCTCTTCAAATTTTTACCTAAAAAGAGTAGCAGTATTGTAGAGTCAATTCGTATGTTCAGTGTCTGCGTTTAAAACGCCTCAAGACATGTATACGGAGGCACGTATACATCCATATCTAGACAAAGTAACTCATAACAGTAAGGTAACTCATAACAGTAAGAGCATCTCCAACAAGTAGCCGCCTTGGAAAAAAACGCTTTATTGCGCGACCGAAACAGACGCTTCAGCAGTCACGTTAAAGTCGCGCGCGGTACAGCTGGTTCAACGTAGAGGAAAACGGCATCGTGCGATGCTTATTTGGTGCGCCCGCTACCAAGTGCTGGACAACGACGATTCGTGCGTGAGCGACCAACTTCCTGACTTCTCACGCTTTTTCTCATTAACGTGAAAGCATCAGCCCATGTACAGCCCATTGCAGGCTAAAAGCAAAAAGATCATAAAGGAAAATTGCCTAGCAGGCCATCTTGGAAGGAAAATAGGCCTGTTAACACGCATCCACAGCCACGACCTGATTACGTACGCACGTATCGCTAATCTCTCCAAGCCGCCGCTGCGATCGAGACCAACGCCTGCTGGCTGCTGCGATCGGATCTCTCCATGGCCGCCATGGAGAAGCAGAGAAGGGAAGGGGGCGTCGGGTACGCGGGTGCCGATCCACGCATATGTTGCCGGTTCCTGGCAGACCGGAAGCACGGATGAACATCAACAACACAAGGGAAAAGGTAGTTGATTTTCATATCAGATTAGTTTGTTTCTTTTAAAATCATAGAGGTATAATCATACGGATTTAGAATCAATTATAACATTCCCAGTTTTTTACTTGTGCGATCCATTGCATCGCAATCAAGAGAAGCGGAGAAGGGTAGGGGACAACCGCCGGCGAGCGCCTGATACATGGGGATATTGCCAGTAGGCCGACGCACGGATGAACGGAAACGAAACAAGGAAAAAGGTAGTTTATTTTGAGACCTAGATTAGTCCAGGTTTATCATTTCCAAACTAATCATTGTTCTCTTTGTACCATTCTTCTTTGATAGCTTCAACAAAATCGCATGCTTTTGCCGATTCTAATTTTGGGATTGAGTTGAATTAGTGAGGTCCATCTCGCCAATTCCAACAAACAATGAAATTAGGTAATGTATTATTCACCTACATTGCATTACTACAAATTATTGGTTCATAAGATTATCTTGTGTTTCTAGTGTTGTGAATTTTTTTTTGTTAGCTGTCAATTTTCTTTCAAGTTTTGTTCATGTGAATGCGATGAATAGATAAAAAATAGATAAGATTGCATCATGCCATCTCCATTAGACTAGAACCTATGACTTTTTTTACCACATAGCCTTCGCGTATGAGACTTAGTGTGAAGCCTCGCCCCCCCTATGTCGAAATCCTGGCTCCGTCCCTGGCGCCGCCGCTGGCGAAATTCCACCTGCTAGAGATATATTTGGGTCACTTGTATTTGATAATATAAGATCTGTAAATTGTCTTCTACCTTATATTCAGGAGAGGCTTTTTGTCCTTCAGATCTTGTACTCAATATATACTCGCCCTCGAGACTCAATAACACATTCATTATATTCCGCCAATCTCTTCGCTATACCTTCTAACAACATCTCCAATAGCATGTGTATATTTGGATGTCTATATATTCATATAGACAATGGTCTAAAAAGATTCCCTTATATACACATCCAGTTTTACATCAGAACGTCTATATACAGGGACCATGACAGGTGGGCCATCGCTGGGGAATGGAAGAAATCATGACTGGATCTGAGTTTAGACGACGCCTTCACATTGTCCAGGTGGACATTGTCGAGGTCGATTTAGAGGATATGTATATTTGGACGACCATATAGACAAGCTGTTGGACGTCTGTTTTGGGCTCACGTCGTGGAAAACAGCATAGACATCCATATAGACAAGCTATTGGAGATGCTCTAACATGGTATCAGCCTTACCTCGATCCTAAACCCTAGCCGCCACCGCTTCCGTCCTGCGCGCTGCCCCAGGGCGGTTGGCCTTCATGACCGCCGTCGTGGGCCGCGCCGCCCATACCTAGGGTTCATTCGCCGGTCGTGTTGACCGGCTGCCCCGGAGAGTCTTTTTTCCGAGCCCTTGCTTCGGGTTTTCTCTCTCCCGCTTGTCACCTTGATCGGCGTTTTTATTTTTGGTTTTTCGATCTAAACTTGATCGATTTGCGTCGCTCGCCGCCGCCGTCGAACCTCGTCGCACGCCTCTACTCTAACATCGGTCGACCGCCGCCTCTCCTCGACCACAATACTCACAGCGTCGAGGCGGCTGTCGGGCCGACCGCCGTCTACATGTCGGCCCACCGCCGCCCTGTGTCGTCCGTCGCCGCCCTACTCCGACCGGATCCCTGCATCATCCCGACCCGGCGGCCTCACGAGATGCAGCGGCCCATCACAGCCGCCATTCGCGCACCGGCCCACCCGTCGATCCGCGCCGTCCATCGCCACCTGCCTCCTGTTGGGGAACGTAGTAATTTCAAAAAAAAATCCTGCGCACACGCAAGATCATGGTGATGCATAGCAACGAGCGGGGAGAGTGAGTCCATGTACCCTCGTAGACCAAAAGCAGAAGTGTTAGCACAACGCGGTTGATGTAGTCGTACGTCTTCACGATCCGACCGATCCAAGTACCGAACGTACGGCACATCCGAGTTCAGCACACGTTCAGCTCGATGACGTCCCGCGAACTCCGATCTAGCAGAGCTTCACAGGAGAGTTTCGTTGGCACGACGGCGTGATGATGGTGATGATGTTGCTACCGACGCAGGGCTTCGCCTAAGCAATGCTACGATATGATCGAGGTGGAATATGGTGGAGGGGGGCACCGCACACGGCTGGGAGAGATCAACAGATCAACTTGTGTGTTCATGGGGTGTCCCTTGCCTCAGTATATAAAGGAGGAAAGGAAGGGAGGGGCCGGTGTCGTGGTTCTAAGTCTGACAGTAAAATAGGGGGTAGGTATGGAGAGGCGAGATCCTAGCTATGGAGCAGTTGTAAACACAAGGGATGTACGAGTTCAGGCCCTTCTCGGAGGAAGTAACAGCCCTACGTCTCGGAGCCCGGAGGCGGTCGACTGGATTATGGGTGTATGGATTACAGGGGTGCGAACCCTTTACACTGAGGAGGGGGTGGCTTATATAGTGTCCGCCAGACCCCTCCGGCCCTCAGTAATGTAGGGTTTAAAGTACATTAAGGCTAGGCGTTACTGGTAACGCCTTACATAAAGTGTCCTAAATGCCATAAAGACTACTTAATTACAGACCATTTGGATGTAGAGTGGCTCTTGATCTCCTGGTGGTCGAGTGAGTCTTCATGGTCGAGTCCTTCGAGTCCGTCGAGTGAAGTCCCTCTTGGTCGACTGGAAGGCAGTTTCTTCTGAGGGTGTCCTTGGGATGGGCACTTAGATCAGGTCTATGACCCTACCCTAGGTACATGACTTCATCATTAGCCCCCGAATGGATCGAGGTTTGAGTGAGGAAGGAGTTGATAATATTTCCGACCTGCTTTTGTGTTATGGACATGTATCATCTTGGACCAATAATCTCTTCATTGATAACAACAACTTTTCTTTCAGTCGCCTTGATCCATTCTTTTCTCTCGTCGAGTGAACTTTTGAACTTAGTAATTTCCGAGCGATGGGTCGCAGGAAATCTCTCGTCTGACAGATTGATCTGCTGTTAGCGGATTTTGTGGGATCCGAATTTTGGGAAGCGTGCGAAGCGGGGCGGACCGCGGCGCTTGGATGGGATAGGGCATAGACGCCTCGATTCCCGCGCCGTCTTTTTCGCCACGTATCGCGTACGCGCGATTGTTTCAGGATGTGATTGGATTGCCTGGGCCCACTTGTCATCCACTCGGAAGCGCCCTTATAAAATGCGCCCGGCGAGGGTTTTTGAACAGTACCTCCCCACTTCTCCTTCTGTCCTCTCCGCCTCCGCCCACTGCGCCTGCTCTCGTCTCCGCCCAACCACTCCTCGTACGCTTCACCGGCAACAATGGTGAAGGAGAAGACGGCGGCTCTGGAGCGTGCGAAGAAGGCGACGGCGACGGGGAAGGCGAAAGGGAGAGCGACCAGTCGGGGCGGATCCTCGTCAAGGTCCCGCCTGCCGCACGGTTGGGTTCAAGGGGATTGGATCCGCTTGACCATCACCGAGAGGGATCTCACCGAGATGGACAACGAGGGTTTGATCCCCCACGGGGCAGCGAGGCTCCCGGGGAACGAGTGGCAACCACAGCCGCAGGAGGGTGAGTGTGTTCTTCTGGCTACCCACGTCGACCGTGGGTTCTCCCTGCCTCCGAGTGTTTTCTTCCATGGTTTCTTGAATTTCTTTGGGGCGCAACTCCACCATTTCAATTCAAATTCAATCGCCTACCTTGCTGCCTTCGTGTCCATGTGCGAGAACTTCCTGGGCTGCCGACCGCACTGGGGTCTGTTTAAGCACATATTCACTTGTCGCTCACAAACAGTAAAAAAGGCAAATCCAGATGACAATAGGACTAAGGTTATTTAGATGTGCGGGGGTCTTGGGATTCAAATGAGGAGCAAGAGTCCTTTTCCGGCCATGACTCTTCCTGAGTCGGTTAGAGGGTGGCAGTCGACTTGGTTCTATTGTCAAGACGAGTTGACGCCGGGGCAATCGACTGGTCTCCCTCCATTCTCCATGGACCGAGCGAACAAGCCCTCTTCTCTGAAGGTGCTCCCTGAGGAGAAAGCCCAAATGAAGATGTTGATGGAGCGTGTAGTCCAGCTAGTTCGGGAAGGAGTGACGGGTATGGACCTTCTGGAGGTCTTCCTTAGGCGGCGCATCCAACCACTTCAGTACCGAGGCCATTGTATGTGGCTGTATTGTGGAACCGAGGATGAAACTCGGGTCCATCCAGAAGCAGTCGACGACGTCACACTGGAGAGGTGGATGGCCGCGATCACAGGGAATAAAGACAACCCTCGAGGAGCCAGGAGGATTCCGCCACTCGACTATTCTTGCACTCCAGACAAGGTATGCCCACTTTATCCCCAATTGTAATCTTGCCATACTTATTGTGCTTTCGCTGCAAATTGGTCGATTGATCTTTATTTTGTTGTCTGTCAGGCCACCACCGAACTATACTCGATGCCCAATGGAGCACAGACGCCGACTGAAGAGGAGGAAGGAAGTGGGGGCGAAAGCTAGGAGGAGTGGGACTCGGATGCCGCTGATGATGATGAAGACGACGACTCTGATGGGGAGGAAGAAGAGGAGGAGGAGGAGGAAGTTGCACCGCCTCGCTCGGAAAGACGCTCGAAGCTCGTCCATGACCCTGCAATCGAGCGTGGTAAGGGGGTCGCAACTGTCGTTCAGTCGACCAAGCGCCTTCGAACCACTTCTCCGGCGCCGACCGAGAAAGCTCCGAAGCAATCCAGGGTGGCACCGTCGAAGCCGGCCAAGGTCTTGCCGAAGATGAAGATGGCGAACCCCACTATCTCAGGGTAATGACGTTACTTGAGTTTTTCTGTTCTCCATGAACTTATTCTTGGTCGACTTATGAATCATCCGATGACTTACGAATCGCGGTCTTTGCTACTTACGATACCTCGGCGTACGACGATCATGAGATGGAAGACGCTGCCACTTCTAAACCTGGTATGACTTTCATCGTTCTGTCTTCAGTCGATTGACTTTTTGTCTCTAATTTTTGATTCTTTTCTGTAGCTCTGTCTAATGTCGTTATTACCCTTCCTGACGACGACGATGAGGAACCACTGAAGCAAAGGAGGAGCAGGAAAACGTCTGCTGGCAAGGCGACTCAGAACGTGCCGGCGCCCGAGACATTGGTCGCGGAGGGAGAGAACACCACTCGGCCCACCGTATCTTTCGCGGTGCCGTTGACGAGTGCTCACCCCACATCGTCGAGTGCTGCACAGCCTTCACTTTTCTTGACACACTACGTCCCAGAGGATCAAGCCAGTGCTGTGAAAGAAGCAATACGCCAGGCGGGAGTCATGATGGAGCAAGTGAAGGCCATCCGAGAAGCCAGCCAGGCAGCCTATGACGCCGATTCCGCTCTTCAAAGTAACGTCAGTCGATCGGTCATCGCTTTGCTACGTTAGGATATGATATCTGAAAATTCATCTTTCTGAAATCCGTAGTAATTGTCTTACACCCACTGGCTGTGTCGATTGGAATTCCAGGTTAGTGGGGGCACGCTGAGTGCACCCACTGGGTGTAGTCCCGAGGCTATGGTGGATGGCGGCGATCGACCATAGGCTTTATAAGTTAAGTTTTTCCTTCCTTCGACTAGGTCGAATGGATTTCCCAAACCGGTGGGGGCACGCTGAGTGCACCCACTGGGTGTAGTCCCGAGGCGTGGTCGATCACGGCGATGGACTACGATCTGAGAGCATCTCCTATTTTTTTTTGTCGTTGGTCGACTGGTCGACTCTTGACTTGATAGAACCAGTGGGGGCACGCTGAGTGCACCCACTGGGTGTAGTCCCCGAGACTATGGTCGAATATTTGTATTCGACCGTAGTCTTAGAAACGTATGAGTTTTCCTTAGTCACTCGGAAGTGAATTGTCTTTGACATTTTGTCGATTGGATCTTCGTAGAAATCTTGCGACCTCGCGGCTCGTTACACTGAGTTGGAGAACAAACACATCCAGCTCGAGCTTGATCTGAAGCTGGCCCAGGAGAATTTATCAAAGGCGAAGGAGGAAGCCAAAGGTATGTTTGGTGAGGCTTTGACGACTGCCTTTGCCCCTCATTTGTTTCAAAGTCTGACCTTGCTGTAACTTTGCAGGCAAAGTGAAGGAGGCCCAGAAGAAGAAAGACCTTGAGTTGGCTGCGATGCAGAAAACAGCTTTAGAGAAGACCAAGCTAGCAGACGAGAAGTTGGCTTCGGTCACCAAGCTTGAAGAAGAAAACACCAATCTGAAAGTTGCCCTTGATGCCGCCAACAAAGAGGTTAGTCGACTAAAAAGTGATAAGATTGCTCTGAGTGACAAGGCCAGTGAGTTGGTGGGGAAAAAGAACGATCTGGAGGCTTATCTGGGCGGACTCGCCAAGAAACTATTCCTCATACTCGAAGGTAATCCTTTGCACCAAACAGTATTTCAACTGTGATCTTTCCATTCGACTGTTGTCTTGACTCGGTGGTTGTGCTTGCAGAATTTTGCCAAAACTTTGAAGAGGAGACTGGTCGACTGGAGCCTAACCTGGACCCCATCAACTCTCCGGTGAATGATAAAGTCGCCATGAACGTGCTCCGGCTCGAATCTCGTGTTGCTGCCGTCGTTGATTATCTCGCGAGGCTGAAGGTCGCCACTTCCCGCATCGACGCTACGCTCTGGCCCAGGGAGACGCTCCAGAATGACCTCGAGTCTCTGATGACTCGACTGAACACAGTCCCAAGTCGAGTGCAGGAGTGGAAGAAATCCTCTGCCAGGTGTGGCGCAGATGTTGCTCTATCTCTAGCCCGAGTCCATTGCAAGGATGCACTAGAAGACAAGTTAGCGGCTCTTCGGGTGGCTAACACCAAGAAGCACGATTTCCGGTCCTTCATGGAGACCTTCATCGCCGCTACCACTCGGATTGCTGATGGAATCGACCTCGACGAGTTTGTTGCACCTTCCAGCCCTCCACAGGAGGGGTAAAAAACTTCTTAAGCTCGACACTTTAAATTTGCCTCGGTATGCCGAGTGATTTTGTAACCGACAAACCTTAACAGGCCTAGCGCCTGAGCACTTTTGGTTCCGTTAGGTATCTATCCGAACATGGATTCGACGTTTGAACATGCTTGTATTTGGTTTGAGATGTCTTTTGCAGGTTAAAGCGAGATGCTTATTGCAATCGACTTGTTCCCCAATTCACTTAGGCAGGCACTGGGCTGCAGCTAAGCCTCCGAGTGGGAGGTCTGCTCTCCACTCGGTAGGATTTTCAAAACTTAGGCGAGCACTGGGCTGCAGCTAAGCCTCCGAGTGGGAGGTCTGCTCTCCACTCGGTAGGATTTTCAAAACTTAGGCGAGCACTGGGCTGCAGCTAAGCCTCCGAGTGGGAGGTCTGCTCTCCACTTGGTAGGATTTTCAAAACTTAGGCGAGCACTGGGCTGCAGCTAAGCCTCCGAGTGGGAGGTCTGCTCTCCACTCGGTAGGATTTTCAAAACTTAGGCAAGCACTGGGCTGCAGCTAAGCCTCCGAGTGGGAGGTCTACTCTCCACTTGGTAGGATTTTCAAAACTTAGGCGAGCGCTGGGCTACAGCTAAGCCCCCGAGTGGGAGGTCTGCTCTCCACTCGGTAGGATTTTTATAACTTAGGCGAGCACTGGGCTGCAGCTAAGCCTCCGAGTGGGAGGTCTGCTCTCCACTCGGTAGGATTTTCAAAACTTAGGCGAGCACCGGGCTGCGGCTAAGCCCCCAAGTGGGAGGTCTGTTCTCCACTCGGTAGGATTTTCACGTTGTACTTGTGGCGTAGCTCGAAGGAGAGGGTAGCAGTCGACCTGCACCTGGTCCTCCTTGCGACCGCACATTGTACTTGTGGCGTAGCTCGGAGGAGAGGATCGCAGTCGACCTGCACCTCGTCCTCCTTGCGACCGCACGTTTTACTTGTGGCGTAGCTCGGAGGAGAGGGTAGCAGTCGACCTGCACCTCGTCCTCCTTGCGACCACACGTTGTACTTGTGACGTAGCTCGGAGGAGAGGGTCGCAGTCGACCTGCACCTCGTCCTCCTTGCGACCGCACGTTGTACTTGTGGCGTAGCTCGGAGGAGAGGGTCGCAGTCGACCTGCACCTCGTCTTCCTTGCGGAGCGCACGTTGAATTTGAACTTAGGCGAGTACTTGGACTGCAGCTAAGTCCCCGAGTGGGAGTCTGGCTCACCACTCGGTAGGATTTTATTGAAACTTAGGCGAGTACTTGGACTGCAGCTAAGCCCCCGAGTGGGAGTCTGGCTCACCACTCGGTAGGATTTTATTGAAACTTAGGCGAGTACTTGGACTGCAGCTAAGCCCCCGAGTGGGAGTCTGGCTCACCACTCGGTAAGGATTTTATTGAAACTTAGGCGAAACGGATCCACAGCTAAGCCCCCGAGTGGGAGGCTGGCTCGCCACTCGGTAAGGATTCTTTTTACAAACTTAGGCGAAACGGATTCGCAGCTAAGCCACCCACTGAGGGGGAAATTTTACTGAACAAATAAAAGTGACAAAAATCATTGGGGAAATTATGACACTATTATCTTGCAAAACATGAACTACAGAAGTACTTTTATTACAACTCATCCGAGTGAAAACTTAAGTGTAAAATGGGCGGAGTAGCTCCGCATTCCAAGCTCGGGGCTCGTCAATTTTGTGCTCGACATTGTAGAGACGGTACGCTCCGTTGTGGAGAACCTTGGTAACGATGAAGGGTCCTTCCCAAGCAGGAGCAAGCTTGTGTGGTTTCTGCTGATCCACTCGGAGAACCAAATCTCCTTCCTGGAAGGCTCGACTCTTCACGTTTTTGGCGTGGAAGCGACGCAAGTCTTGTTGGTAGATGGTCGATCGGATCAGAGCCATCTCCCTTTCTTCTTCTAGGAGGTCGACTGCATCCTGCCGCGCTTGTTCTCGCTTCACTTGAGTAGAGCTCAACTCGAGGAGCGCTGGAGTAGATCACTTGGTAAGACCGCCTCAGCTCCATAGACCAAGAAGAATGGAGTTCTTCCAGTCGACCGGTTAGGCGTGGTCCTTAGACCCCACAACACTGAGGGGAGTTCATCGACCCATGCTCCGGCCGCATGCTTAAGGTCACGCATTAGTCGGGGTTTCAACCCTTTGAGGATCAAGCCGTTAGCCCGCTCCGCTTGTCCATTCGACTGGGGATGGGCGACTGAAGCGTAGTCGACTCGTGTGCCTTGAGATGTGCAGAACGCTCTGAATTCCTCCGAGTCAAAGTTTGATCCATTGTCAGTGATGATGCTGTGTGGGACTCCATATCTGAATATCGGTTCTCGATGAAGCCGACAGAAGATCTTGGCGTCAAGGTTCTTGATGGGCTTAGCCTCAATCCATTTGGTGAACTTGTCGACTGCTACCAGTACATGTGTGAAACCGCTTCATCCTGTTCTCAAAGGACCAACCATATCCAATCCCCATACTGCGAAGGGCCAGACGAGTGGAATGGTCTTCAGAGCTGATGCAGGCTTGTGTGACATGTTGGAGTAAAATTGGCATCCTTCGCACTTGTCGACTATTTCCTTTGCCATTTCATTCGCCCTGGGCCAATAAAATCCGGCTCGGTATGCTTTGTCCACAATGGTCCGAGAGGACGCATGATGGCCACAGGTCCCCGAGTGGATGTCATCAAGGATTATTCGACCTTCTTCTGGCGTTATGCACTTCTGACCAACTCCAGTCGCGCTCTCTCTGTACAACTGTCCTTTGATCACAATAAAGGCCTTGGATCGACGGACGATCTGTCGAGCCTCTTCCTCGTCCTCCGGGAGCTCTTTTCTCAGGATATACGCGATGTATGGAACTGTCCAGTCGGGAGTGATCACTAAAACCTCCATGACCAAGGCGACCACTGCTGGGACCTCAACCTCAGTCGGATCTGTGGCACTCTTGGGCTGCGGAGCTTCTTCGGTGAAAGGATCTTCTTTGACTAATGAGGTATGGATATGCTCCAAGAACACACCACTGGGAATGGCTTCTCTCTTGGAACCTATCTTTGCCAAATCATCAGCCGCTTGATTTTTCAGTCGGGGTATATGATGGAGCTCTAACCCCTCAAACTTCTTTTCCAGCCTCCTCACTGCATTGCAGTATCCAGTCATGGCTGAGCTTCTAACGTCCCACTCCTTCATACTTGGTTGACCGCCAAATCTGAGTCGCCATAAACCATAAGGCGACGGACGCCGAGTGAAATGGCCATGCGCAACCCATACAAAAGGGCCTCGTATTCTGCCTCATTGTTGGAGGAATCAAAGTGAATCTGGAGCACATATCCGAGCTTATCTCCTCTGGGGGAAACCAGGACAACCCCAAAGACCGAACCATTCAACATCTTAGAGCCATCAAAGAACATGGTCCAATGCTCCGAGTGAACTTGAGTCGGCTGCTTTGTTGTTCAATCCACTCGGCAAGGAAATCTGCTATTGCTTGGGACTTAATGGCTTTCTTTGCCTCAAACTTGATATCAAGGGAAGGAGTTCAATTGCCCATTTCGCCACTCGACCGCTTGCATCTCTGTTGTGCGAGAATCTCTACGAAAGTGGAGCGTCACCGACGATCGTAATGGAATGATCGAGAAGTAATGAGCAACCTTCTTCGTGGTCATGTAGATCCCATACACAAGCTTCGATAATGAGGATATCTTTGCTTTGATGGAGTCAAAACTTGAGACAGATAGTACATTTGGGCGCTGAACTTTGAAGGTTTTCCTTCTTCTTCCCGCCGACCGTAAGTATCTTGATCGACGACTTGTCCGTGGCTGCAATATAAAGCAACAGAGGCTCTTTGCTGATTGGAGCAGCAAGCACCGGCTGGTGGAGAGCGAGCTTTTAGCTCGACAAGCGCTGCATCGACCTTCAAGTCCACTTGAACTTGTCTGCTTTCTTCATCAGTCGGTAAAGAGGCAATGCCTTTTCACCGAGTCGTGAGATGAATCGACTTAATGTGGCCAAGCATCCAGTAAGCTTCTGGACATCGTGCACCCGCACGGGGTGTTTCATTCGGAGTATAGTGCCGATTTTTTTGGGTTAGCATCGATTCCTCGTTCGGAAATGAGAAAACCGAGTAACTTACCACCAGGAACTCCGAATGTGCACTTTGATGGATTGAGCTTGATATCATACCTCCCGAGGTTGGCAAATGTTTCGCAAGGTCGACCGGCAGGTCGGAACCCTTTCGCGACTTGACCACGATATCATCCATGTACGCTTCCACATTCCGACTGATTTGAGTGAGCAAACACTTCTGAATCATTCGCATGAACGTGGCTCCGGCATTCTTGAGGCCGAATGGCATGGTGATATAGCAGAAGCACCCGAATGGAGTGATGAAAGCTGTTTTTATCTCATCGGGTCCGTACAGACGGATCTGATGGTACCTGGAATAGGCGTCTAGAAAAGACAATCTCTCGCATCCCGCAGTCGAGTTAACAATTTGATCGATGCGAGGGAGAGGAAAATGGTCTTTCGGGCAGGCCCGATTGATGTGTTTGAAATCAATGCACATGCGGAGTGACTTGTCCTTCTTAGGAACCATGACGACATTGGCGTGAAGGAAATATGCCCTAGAGGCAATAATAAAGTTATTATTTATTTCCTCATATCATGATAAATGTTTATTATTCATGCTAGAATTGTATTAACCGGAAACATGATACATGTGTGAATACATAGACAAACATATAGTCACTAGTATGCCTCTACTTGACTAGCTCATTAGTCAAAGATGGTTATGTTTCCTAACCATAGACATGTGTTGTCATTTGATTAATGGGATCACATCATTAGGAGAATGATGTGATTGACATGACCCATCCCGTTAGCTTAGCACTTGATCGTTTAGTATTCTGCTATTGCTTCCTTCATGACTTATACATGTTCCTGTAACTATGAGAATTGTGTAACTCCCGTTTACCGGAGGAACACTTTGGGTACTACCAAACGTCACAACGTAACTGGGTGATTATAAAAGAGTACTACAGGTGTCTCCAAAGGTACATGTTGGGTTAGCATAATTCGAGATTAGGTTTTGTCACTTCGATTATCGGAGAGGTATCTCTGGGCCCTCTCGGTAATGCTCATCACATAAGCCTTGCAAGCATATAACTAATGAGTTAGTTATGAGATGAAGTATTATAGAACGAGTAAAGAGACTTGTCGGTAACGAGATTGAACTAGGTATTGGATACCGACGATCAAATCTCGGACAAGTAACATAACGATGACAAAGGGAACAACGTATGCTGTTATGCGGTTTGACCGATAAAGATCTTCGTAGAATATGTAGGAACCAATATGGGCATCCAGTCCCGCTATTGGTTATTGACCGAAGACATGTCTCGGTCATGTCTACATCGTTCTCGAACCGTAGGGTCCGCACGCTTAAGGTTTCGATGACAGTTATATTATGAGTTTATGTATTTTGATGTACCGAAGTTTGTTCGGAGTCCCGGATGTGATCACGGACATGACGAGGAATCTCGAAATGGTTGAGACATAAAGATTGATATATTGGACGGATATATTTGGACACCGGAAAGGTTCCGGAAGAGTTTGGAGCTCCGGGAGGTTACCGGAACCCCGGGAGGTATATGGGCCTTATTGGGCCCATGTAGGAGGAAGGAGAAGGAGCAGGGAGGGGCGCGCCCCAAGCCCAATCCGACTGGGGAGGGGCCGCCCCCTTTCCTTCTCCTTTCCCTCTTCCTTTCCTACTACTAGTACTACTTCCTAATACTAGTACTCCTTCCTTCCCTCCAAATAAGATAAGGAAAGAGAGGGAAACCTAGTTGGAGTAGGTTTCCCCCTATGGCGCGCCCCTTGGGCCGCCACCTCCTCCCTCCTCGTTTATATACGGGGTAGGGGGCACCCTAGAGGACACAAGTTGATCATTGATCGTTCCTTAGCAGTGTCGGTGCCCCCTCCACGATATTACACCTCGGTCATATTGTAGCGGTGCTTAGGCGAAGCCTGCGCCAGAGAACATCAAGATAGTCACCACGCCGTCGTGCTGTGGAACTCCCCTCGGAGCCTCTACTGGATTGGAGATCGAGGGTGCGTCATCGAGCTGTACGTGTGTCAAGAACTCGGAGGTGCCGGAGTAACGGTGCTTGGATCGGTCGGACCGGGAGGACGTACGACTACTTCCTCTACGCTGCGTCAACGCTTCCGCTTCAGTCTACGAGGGTACGTAGACAACACTCTCCCCTCGTTGCTATATCATCACCATAATCCTGCATGTGCGTAGGAAATTTTTTGAAATTACTACGTTCCCCAACAGTGGCATCAGAGCCTAGGTGTTTATGGTTTGATGTTATATGCACGAGTAGAACACAAGTGAGTTGTGGACGATATAAGTCAT
Organism: Aegilops speltoides; assembly: GCA_021437245.1. Taxonomy (NCBI): domain Eukaryota; kingdom Viridiplantae; phylum Streptophyta; class Magnoliopsida; order Poales; family Poaceae; genus Aegilops; species Aegilops speltoides. The sequence goes on from CM038145.1 coordinate 259,930,483, forward strand.
ACTTGCCTACCAAAGATGTCATACTTTGGTTCAGCGGTATTGTTGGATGAAGCGGCCCGGACCGACATTACGCGTACGCTTATGCGAGACTGGTTTTACCGCCGTGCTTTGCACACAGGTGACTAGCGGGTGTCAGTTTCTCCAACTTTAGTTGAACCGAGTGTGGCTACGCCCAGTCCTTGTGAAGGTTAAAACGGAGTCTATTTGACAAACTATCATTGTGGTTTTGATGCGTAGGTGAGATTGGTTCTTGCTTAAGCCCGTAGCAGCCACGTAAAATTTGCAACAACAAAGTAGAGGACGTCTAACTTGTTTTTGCAGGGCATGTTGTGATGTGATATGGCCAAGACGTGATGCTATATTTTATTGTATGAGATGATCATGTTTTGTAACCGAAGTTATCGGCAACTGGCAGGAGCCATATGGTTGTCGCTTTATTGTATGAAATGCAACGCATACTGTAATTGCTTACTTTATCACTAAGCGGTAGCGATAGTCGAGAAGCAATAGATGGCGAACGACAACGATGCTACGATGGAGATCAAGGTGTCACGCCGGTGACGATGGTGATCACGACGGTGCTTCGAAGATGGAGATCACAAGCACAAGATGATGATGGCCATATCATATCACTTATATTGATTGCATGTGATGTTTATCCTTTATGCATCTTATCTTGCTTTGATTGACGGTAGCATTTTAAGATGATCTCTCACTAATTATCAAGAAGTGTTCTCCCTGAGTATGCACCGTTGCGAAAGTTCTTCGTGCTGAGACACCACGTGATGATCGGGTGTGATAGGCTCTACGTTCAAATACAATGGGTGCAAAATAGTTGCACACGCGGAATACTCAGGTTATACTTGACGAGCCTAGCATATACAGATATGGCCTCGGAACACGGAGACCGAAAGGTCGAGCGTGAATCATATAGTAGATATGATCAACATAGAGATGTTCACCATTGAAACTACTCCATCTCACGTGATGATCGGACATGGTTTAGTTGATTTGGATCACGTAATCACTTAGATGACTAGAGAGATGTCTGTCTAAATGGGAGTTCTTTAGTAATATGATTAATTGAACTTAAATTTATCATGAACTTAGTACCTGATAGTATTTTGCTTGTCTATGTTTGTTTGTAGATAGATGGCTCGTCTTTGTTGTTCCGTTGAATTTTAATGCGTTCCTTGAGAAAGCAAAGTTGAAAGATGATGGTAGCAATTACACGGATCGGGTCCGAATCTCGAGGATTATCCTCATTGCTGCACAGAAGAGTTACGCCCCGGAAGCACCGCTGGTGCCAACTTCTTCTTGATGATGCCGGCGACGTTACGTTAGAACGTCTGGCGAGCAAAGTCGATGACTACTCTATAGTTCATGTGCCATGCTTTACGGCTTAGAACCGGGTCTTCAACGATGTTTTGAACGTCATGGAGCATATGAGATGTTCCAGAGTTGAAGTTAATATTTCAAGCAAATGCCCGGATTGAGAGATATGAAGTCTCCAATAAGTTCTACAGCTGCAAGATGGAGGAGAACAGTTACTGTCAAGGAGCATATACTCAAAATGTCCGGGTATAATAATCACTTGATTCAACTGGGAGTTAATCTTCCGGATGATAGCGTCATTGATGAATTCTCCAATCACGCCACCAAGCTACAAGAGCTTTGTGATGAACTATAATATGCAAGGGATGAACAAGACTATTCTGAGCTCTTCGCGATGCTTTGAAAGCATGGAGGTAGAAATCAAAAGGAGCATCAAGTGTTGATGGTCAACAAGACCATTGGTTTCAAGAAAAGGGCAAAGGGAAGAAGAAGGAACTTCAAAAGAACAACAAACAAGTTGCTGCTCAAGAGAAAAACCCAAGTCTGGACCTAAGCACGAAACCGAGTGCTTCTCCGCAAGCCATTCGACACTTTGGCGGAACTGCCCCAAGTATTTGGCGGATAAGAAGGATGGCAAAGTGAACAAAGGTATATGTGATATACATGTTATTGATGTGTACCTTACTAATGCTCGCAGAGCACTGGTATTTGATATGGTTACATTGCTAACATTTGCAACTCAAACAGGGACTACGGATTAGCGAAGATTAGCTAAGGACGAGGTGACGATCTTGGCGTGGGAAATGGTTCCAAAGTCGATGTGATCGCGGTCGACCGCTACCTCTACATCTACCATCGGGATTAGTTTTAGACCTGAATAATTGTTATTTGGTGCCTTCGTTGAGCATGAACATTATATCTGGATCTTGTTTGATGCGAGACGGTTATTCATTTAAATCGAGAGAATAATGGTTGTTCTATTTATATGAGTAATATCTTTTATGGTCATGCACCCTTGAAGAGTGGTCTATTTTATTGAATCTCGATAGTAGTGATACACATATTCATAATGTTGAAGCCAAAAGATGCAGAGTTGATAATGATAGTGCAACATATTTGTGGCAATCGCCGTTTAGGTCATATCGGTGTAAAACGCATGAAGAAACTCCATCTTGATGGACTTACGGAATCACTTGATTATGAATCACTTGGTACTTATGAACCGTGCCTCATGGGCAAGATGACCAAAACACCGTTCTCCGGATCTATGGAGAGAGCAACAGATTTGTTGGAAATCATACATACTGAGATGTATGTGGCCCGATGAATGTTGAGGCTCGTGGCGGATATCGTTATTTTCTCACCTTCACAGATGATTTGAGCAGATATGGGTATATCTACTTGATGAAGCACAAGTCTGAAACATTTGAAAAGTTCAAGGAATTTTAGAGTGAAGTAGAAAATCATCGTAACAAGAAAATAAAGTTTCTACGATCTGATCGTGGAGGAGAATATTTGAGTTACGAGTTTGGTTTACATTTGAAACAATGTGGAATAGTTTCGCAACTCACGCCACCCGGAACACCACAACGAAATGGTGTGTCCGAACATCGTAATCTAACTTTACTTGATATGGTGCGATCTATGATGTCTCTTACCGATTTACCGCTATCGTTTTGGGGTTATGCTTTAGAGACGGCCGCATTCACGTTAAATAGGGCACCATCAAAATCCGTTTAGACGACGCCTTATGAACTGTGGTTTGGCAAGAAACCAAAGTTGTCGTTTCTCAAAGTTTGGGGCTGCGATGCTTATGTGAAGAAACTTCAACCAGATAAGCTCGAACCCAAATCGGAGAAATGTGTCTTCATAGGATACCCAAAGGAGACTATTGGGTACACCTTCTATCACAGATCCGAGGCAAGATTTTCATTGCTAAATTCGGATCCTTTCTAGAGAAGGAGTTTCTCTCGAAAGAAGTGAGTGGGAGGAAAGTAGAACTTGATGAGATAATCAGATCTACTCCCTTATTGGAAAGTAGTTCATCACAAGAACCGGTTCCTGTGACAACTACACCAATTAGTGAGGAAGCTAATGATATTGATCATGAAACTTCAGATCAAGTTTCTATTGAACCTCGTAGGTCTACCAGAGTAAGATCCGCACCAGAGTGGTACGGAAATCCTATTCTGGAAGTCATGTTACTTGACCATGATGAACCTACGAACTATGAGGAAGCGATGATGAGCCCAGATTCCGCAAAATGGCTAGAGGCCATGAAATCTGAGATAGGATCCATGTATGAAAACAAAGTATGGACTTTGGTTGACTTGCCCGATGATCGGCAAGCCATTGAGAATAAATGGATCTTTAAGAAGAAGACTGACGCTGATGGTAATGTTACTGTCTACAAAGCTCGACTTGTTGCAAAAGGTTTTCGACAAGTTCAAGGGGTTGACTACGATGAGACTTTCTCACCCGTAGCGATGCTTAAGTATGTCCGAATCATGTTGGCTATTGCTGCATTTCATGATTATGAAATTTGGCAAATGGATGTCAAGACTGCATTCTTGAATGGATTTCTAGAAGAAGAGTTGTATATGATGCAGCCTGAAGGTTTTGTTGATCCAAAAAGTGCTAACAAAGTGTGCAAGCTCCAGCGTTCCATTTATGGACTGGTGCAAGCATCTCGGAGTTGGAATAAACGCTTTGACAGTGTGATCAAAGCATATGGTTTTATTCAGACTTTTGGAGAAGCCTGCATTTACAAGAAAGTGAGTGGGAGCTCTGTAGCATTTCTAGTTTTATATGTTGATGACATATTATTAATTGGAAATGATATAGAATTTCTGGATAGCATAAAGGGATACTTGAATAAAAGTTTTTCAATGAAAGACCTCGGTGAAGCTGCTTACATATTGAGCATCAAGATCTGTAGAGATAGATCAAGACGCTTAATAGGACTTTCACAAAGCACATACCTTGACAAAATTTTGAAAAAGTTCAAAATGGATCAGGCAAAGACAGGATTCTTGCTGTGCTACAAGGTGTGAAGTTGAGTCAAACTCAATGCCCGACCACAATGCAGAAGATAGAGAGAAAATGAAAGATGTTCCTATGCTTCACCATAGGCTCTATCATGTATGCAATGTTGTGTACAAGACCGACGTATGCTTAGCAATAAGCTTGGCGGTAGGTACCAAAGTAATCCAGAGTGGATCATCGGACAGCGGTCAAGAACATCCCAAATACCGAAAAGGACTAAGGATATGTTTCTCGATATGGAGGTGACAAAGAGCTAGTCGTAAATGGTTACGTCGATGCAAGCTTTGACACTGATCCGGACGATTCTAAATCGCAGACCGGATACGTGTTTATATTAAATGGTGGAGCTGTAAGTTGGTGCAGTTCAAAACAAAGCGTCGTAGCGGGATCTACATGTGAAGCGGAGTACATAGCTGCTTCTGAAGTGGCGAATGAAGGAGTCTGGATGAAGGAGTTCATTTCCGATCTAGGTGTCATACCTAGTGCATCGGGACCAATGAAGATCTTCTGTGACAATACTGGTGCAATTGCCTTGGCAAAGGAATCCAGATTTCACAAGAGGACCAAGCACATCAAGAGACGCTTCAATTCCATTCGGGACCAAGTCCAAGTGGGAGACATAGAGATTTGCAAGATACATGCGGATCTGAATGTTGCGACCCGCTGACTAAGCCTCTCTCACGAGCAAAACATGATCAGCACCAAGACTCCATGGGTGTTAGAATCATTCTTGTGTAATCTAGATTATTGACTCTAGTGCAAGTGGGAGACTGAAGGAAATATGCCCTAGAGGCAATAATAAAGTTATTATTTATTTCCTCATATCATGATAAATGTTTATTATTCATGCTAGAATTGTATTAACCGGAAACATGATACATGTGTGAATACATAGACAAACATATAGTCACTAGTATGCCTCTACTTGACTAGCTCATTAATCAAAGATGGTTATGTTTCCTAACCATAGACATGTGTTGTCATTTGATTAATGGGATCACATCATTAGGAGAATGATGTGATTGACATGACCCATCCGTTAGCTTAGCACTTGATCGCTTAGTATTCTCGCTATTGCTTCCTTCATGACTTATACATGTTCTCAGTAACTATGAGAATTGTGTAACTGCGTTTACGGAGGAACACTTTGGGTACTACCAAACGTCACAACGTGGCGGGTGATTATAAAGGAGTACTACAGGTGTCTCCAAAGGTACATGTTGAGTTAGCATAATTCGAGATTAGGTTTGTCACTCGATTATCGGAGAGGTATCTCGGGCCCTCTCGGTAATGCTCATCACATAAGCCTTGCAAGCATATAACTAATGAGTTAGTTATGAGATGAAGTATTACGAATCGAGTAAAGAGACTTGTCGGTAACGAGATTGAACTAGGTATTGGATACCGACGATCAAATCTCGGACAAGTAACATACCGATGACAAAGGAACAACGATGTTGTTATGCGGTTTGACCGATAAAGATCTTCGTAGAATATGTAGGAACCAATATGGGCATCCAGGTCCCGCTATTGGTTATTGACCAGAGACATGTCTCGGTCATGTCTACATCGTTCTCGAACCGTAGGGTCCGCACGCTTAAGGTTTCGATGACAGTTATATTATGAGTTTATGTATTTTGATGTACCGAAGTTTGTTCGGAGTCCCGGATGTGATCACGGACATGATGAGGAATCTCGAAATGGTTGAGACATAAAGATTGATATATTGGACGGATATATTTGGACACCGGAAAGGTTCCGGAAGAGTTTGGAGCTCCGGGAGGTTACCGGAACCCCCCGGGAGGTATATGGGCCTTATTGGGCCCATGTAGGAGGAAGGGAGAAGGAGCAAGGGAGGGGGGCGCGCCCCCAAGCCCAATCCGAATTGGGGAGGGGGCCGCCCCCTTCCTTTCTCCTTCCCCCTCTTCCTTTCCTACTACTAGTACTACTTCCTAATACTAGTACTCCTTCCTTCCCCCTCCAAATAAGATAAGGAAAAGAGAGGGAAACCTACTTGGAGTAGGTTTCCCCCTCCCTATGGCGCGCCCCCCCTTGGGCCGGCCACCTCCTCCCTCCCTCCTTTATATACGGGGGTAGGGGGGCACCCTAGAGGACACAAGTTGATCATTGATCGCCCTTAGCCGTGTGCGGTGCCCCCTCCACGATATTACACCTCGGTCATATTGTAGCGGTGCTTAGGCGAAGCCTGCGCCAGAGAACATCAAGATAGTCACCACGCCGTCGGCCGACGGAACTCCCCTCGGGCCTCTACCGGATTGGAGATCGAGGTGCGCCATCGAGCTGTCGTGTGTCAAGAACTCGGAGGTGCCGGAGTAACGGTGCTTGGATCGGTCGGACCGGGAGGACGTACGACTACTTCCTCTACGCTGCGTCAACGCTTCCGCTTCAGTCTACGAGGGTACGTAGACAACACTCTCCCCTCGTTGCTATATCATCACCATAATCCTGCATGTGCGTAGGAAATTTTTTGAAATTACTACGTTCCCCAACATGGCGAGCCACTCGGAGTGGTATATCTCTCGGATAAATCCTGCCGCCAATAGTCGAGCCACCTCTTCACCAATGGCCTTTCTCTTCTGGACGGCGGACCGTCGCAAATGTTCTTTGACTAGTTTTGCTGCTGAGTTGACTCTAAGGCGATGCTCAGCCAGTCCCCTGGGCACACCCGGCATGTCAGCTGGCTTCCATGCAAAGATGTCCCAGTTCTCACGGAGGAACTGGATGAGCGCTTCTTCCTATTTAGGGTCGAGTGTTGTGGAAATATGGGTCGGAGCTGCATTGGGATCGGTCGGGTGAATGTGAACGGGATTTGTCTCATCGGACGACTGAAACGCTGATTCGGTGGTAGGCTTCTTTGCCCGCAACAAATCACTCGGATCTGCATTTTTCTTGTATCCCTCCAGCTCGATCGTTGTCACCTGAGAATCGGCAATTTTTGAGCCTTTCTGGAAACACTCTTCTTCTTTTTTCCGATCACCAGTGATAGTGATCACGCCTTTGGGGCCGGGCATCTTCAGCTTGAGGTACACGTAACATGGTCGAGCCATGAACCGTGCGTAAGCTGGTCTCCCCAAAATAGCGTGGTAAGCGCTCTGAAAGTCTACAACTTCAAACGTCAGCTTCTCTTTGCGGAAATGCTTCGAGTCACCGAACACCACGTCTAGAGCTATCTGACCGAGTGACTCTGCTTTCTTTCCAGGTATAACTCCGTGAAAACTCATGTTGCTGGTGCTCAGTCGGGACATCGAAATGCCCATTCCTTTCAGCGTGTCCGCATACAATAAATTCATTCCACTACCACCATCCATTAGCACCTTCGTCAGTCGAGTGCCTTCGAAGACTGGGTCGACCACCAAAGCTTGCCTCCCAGGGGTGGCTATATGAGTCGGGTGATCAGACTGGTCGAATGTAATGGGAGTTTGGGACCATCTCAGATAACTGGGCGTCGCCGGGGTGACCATGTTCACCTCACGGTTGATAACCTTCAATCGGCTCTTGCTTTCCACATCCGCAAAGATCATCAGAGTGGAGTTAACATGAGGATATCCTCCCTCACTGTCCTCCTTGTATTCGGCTTTGTCCGACTCCTTTTCCTTGTTCTTGGGCTGTTTACCTTGGAACTGCTGGATCAGGAGCCTGCACTGCCGAGTGGTATGCTTTGGGTAAATGAAATTACCCTCTTCGTCTTTCTTCGTGTGGATGTGACACGGCAGATCCATCACGTCATTTCCTTCTTTCACCTTCACCTTCTTGGGGTTCCATGATCCTTTGGGTTTTCCTTTGAACTTGCCCTGAGTCACGGCCAGAGCCTCTCCAGGAGCCGCTGGTTCGGCTTTCCGTTTCTGCTTCCGACTGGAGTTTCCTTTCTCCGACTGACTCGGCTTGTACTTGCCGCTCCGGAGTCGGTCCTCCTCTTTGCCGTTGGCATACTTGGTAGCAATTTCCATCATCCGACTCAGGGTCATATCTCCGGTCCGACCAAACTTCAAACTTAATTCTCTGTTCTGAACACCATCCTTGAAGGCGCAGATCGCTCGATGATCGAACACGTTCTCCGGTATGATGCAAAGTGATCCATCTCTGAATATACTCTCTTAAGGTCTCATTCGACTTACGACACTAACTTGCAGCTCATTCAATCCAGCTGGCCGCTTGCAAGTTCCTCAAATGTTCGATTTAACACTGGAAAGATCTTCCCAAGTGTAAATGCTGCTTGGAGTTAACTGATTCAACCATGCTCTGGCCGAACCTTCCAACATGAGTGGTAAGTGCTTCATAGCCACCTCGTCATTCCCGCCGCCGATCTGTACAGCCACTCGGTAGTCCTCAAGCCAAGTTTCAGGCTTAGACTCATCGGTGAACTTGCTTACCCCAGTCGCCAACCTGAAGTTGGGGGAATCACTGCAGCTCTGATAGCCCTGCTGAAACATTCCGGACCTGAAACATGCACTCGGCTGCTAGTGGGTGCATCTCTGTCGTGGCCACCTCGATGAGCTCTATTCCGATCGACCAAGCCTTGCACGATGATGGATCGTGCGTCAAAGCCTGGTTCCCGGGGGTCGACCGGAGCTCTTCGCCCCACACTGAGTTGACGCCTGTCATCTTGCTGCCGATGAGCGTGAGACCCATCCCTCGGGGGAGGAGTGGGCACTCGACGCCTATCATCACGATCGTATCGGTCACCATATTGGTCTCGTCGATTCTCGCGCCCTTCACGCCGCGGAGGCAATCTGGGGCTGTGAGCCGACTGAACCGTATTCGCAGCGACGGATCGATTGTGGAATTTGCTATGTGGATCGTGACACGGCTGAATTCTGATCTCCTGCTGCCCGGAGCAAATCCCTAATCTGCATCAAGCCTCTGCCAGCCTCCGAGTGAGAGGGCTGAATTGACTCTGCTATATGGGTTGCAGCTGCTAAATTCTGAATCGGGGTTCGATATACCTGTGTCGGCGGGAAGAGTTGACGTCGACTGGAGTCGGGCACTCGTTGCCACGCGCGCTCGTCGAGTGCTCGCTGGAGGTTCTCCAGATGAGTGCGTTCAGCCAAGTTGGCCAAACGTGCCTCCTCCAAGGCGCGAGCTTCGGGGGTTTCTCCTGCGATGGGAGTATGCAGGGCATCCATGTTCCTGCGGCGAAGTTCTTCCCTTTGCAGGGAATTAAGTGGCTCGGGTTGGTACTCCTCATGGACTTGAGCGGGGTCGCCTCCACCGTCCACCCCGTCACCGCGGGGGAAGCCAGGAGGGCTGCGAGGTCCGTTGACCATCAAGACTTCCATCGCTGGATCACTGCTATCGCACTCGGATGCAGTCTCTACAGAGCCAGTTGACAGATCGAACAGGCCGTAGAGGGACTCGTCGGGCTCGATTGCCGCAACTTGGGTGGTGGCCATCTGGCGAGCCACCGTGTGCCTCACCCACCGCTGGAGCCTCGATCGACCAGAGCGCTTGCGCAGGCGGGAGACAGGGAGGGTGGACGATAGGGGAGTCGACCGATATGGAGTCGACGGTTGCCGCATAGAACGCCGCGGACACATGCGCGAAAATGCGCGCATGCCGCTGACGGGAGCGATCGACGTCGAGTGGAGCCTCCTGGAGCCAAGCGGAGTCGTCGGCGATGAAGGTGAGCACGTCGAGACGGATCTCACGGCCCTCGACCAAGACTCCACCAGGAACCATGATGAAAGCAATTGGAACAATTGCAACTTCTCCAAAAATCGCTAAGACACCAGCCCCAAGGTGGGCACCAACTGTCGTGGTTCTAAGTCTGACAGTAAAATAGGGGGTAGGTATGGAGAGGCGAGATCCTAGCTATGGAGCAGTTGTAAACACAAGGGATGTACGAGTTCAGGCCCTTCTCGGAGGAAGTAACAGCCCTACGTCTCGGAGCCCGGAGGCGGTCGACTGGATTATGGGTGTATGGATTACAAGGGTGCGAACCCTTTACACCGAGGAGGGGTGGCTTATATAGTGTCCGCTGCACCCCTCCGCCCTCGAAGAATGCAGGTTTAAAGTACATTAAGGCTAGGCGTTACTGGTAATGCCTTACATAAAGTGTCCTAAATGCCATAAAGACTACTTAATTACAGACCATTTGGATGTAGAGTGGCTCTTGATCTCCTGGTGGTCGAGTGAGTCTTCATGGTCGAGTCCTTCGAGTCCGTCGAGTGAAGTCCTTCTTGGTCGACTGGAAGGCATTTTATTCTGAGGGTGTCCTTAGGAAGGGCACTTAGATCAGGTCTATGACCCTACCCTAGGTACATGACTTCATCAGCCGACCCTCTCTATGGCGCGCTGTTGGTGTCAAAACTGGCGGAACTTGGGTAGGGGGTCCCGAACTGTGCGTCTAGGCGGATGGTAACAGGAGACAAGGGACATGATGTTTTTACCCAGGTTCGGGCCCTCTCGGTGGAGGTAAATCCCTACTCCTGCTTGATTAATATTGATGATATGGGTAGTACAAGAGTAGATCTACCACGAGATCAAGGAGGCTAAACCCTAGAAGCTAGCCTATGGTATGATTGTTCTTCGTCCTACGGACTAAAACCCTCCGGTTTATATAGACACCGAGAGGGCTAGGGTTACAGTAGTCGGTTACAATGGTAGGAGATCTACATATCCATATCGCCAAGCTTGCCTTCCACGCCAAGGAAAGTCCCATCCGGACACGGGACAAAGTCTTCAATCTTGTATCTTCATAGTCTTGGAGTCCGCCAATGATGATAGTTCGGCTATCCGGACACCCCTAGTCGAGACTCCTCAAGAGTCTCGAACCAGGCTTCAATGACGACGAGTCCGACGCAAGATATTGTCTTCGGCATTGCAAGGCGGGTTCCTCCTCCGAATAATTCACGTAAGATTTTGAACACCGGGATAGTGTCCGCTCAGAAAATAAGTTCCACATACCACCGTAGAGAGAATAATATTTACACAAGTTCAACTCACTTGACGTATTTCGTGGCATGACGTCACACCACGGCCAAGCCTTTATTGAATTGTTTTATTGTTCCACCTCGGTAGCGTTTAGCGGTTTCCTTGGCACGCCTTGTCAAAGCAGAGATCGTGTCCCTTATTCGGGATTCTCATCAATACAAAGGGGTAACCCAACGCGCCATTGATTACGACGCTTGGGAGATAAGCGAGTTTGACCAGGCTGGTGGGGACGGATAGTTTCGTCAAGCCGGCGAGGTAAGCTATTTTACCCTTTACGAGACACTTGTTTTTCATAGTTTGACACCATGCGGGATCTAAACTCCCTTTACCTTTAACAGGCCTGGCAGAAGACGTTCAAGCAGGTTAACTGTCGGCTCCTTGCCGAAGACCCAAATGGATGCCCGATTAATGGGACTGCTGGCTCCGGCGCCTTACGTGGTGCCGGAGAAGAAGGCCAAGAAGAAGGCCACGGGAACTCGGAAGAGTTCCCGGTGCCAGGTGTTATCGGACTCATCGTCTGATGACTCCGAGGCGGACTCCTCCCACGAAGACGAGGAGGAGAAGAAAGAGGCCTCTCCCCCAGCGGGGGAGAGAAGAAAAGGAAGGCTTTCCCAACGGAGGAGGCCGAAGGGTCCAATAAGGGAAGGACCCTCCCTCCAGACTGTTCCACCAACGCCGACGACGGCGAAGAGGAGTGGCCCTCGAGGGCCAAGCCCCTGGCAAGATCGTAAGTGTCCGGATTCCGTAATAACTCATGATTTCTCTTTTTGTCGCATAGTGTCTTCTAATGCCGAATACAACCATGTAGCTCGCCCAAGGACGATCTCCCCGCTTCGTCGAGCGGGTCCCTGGGTTCGTCGGATGTGAATAGCGCTTCACTTCCGACCGCCTCCACCCCCCGTGACGCAGACGACGCCGAGGTGGGGTCCCAGAAGGGGCCTAGCTAGGAGGAGGAGGTTCCGGAGGTGCCACAGGGCAACCTCACGGACTTTGGACCGGACTCCGCACCGGAACCTTTAGTGGTTCCGGAGTCCGGTGGGCGGCCCCTTCGTAAGAAGGGCGAGACTGCGACGCCGGTGACCTCCGTCCAACCGGAGGCGCCGGATAATTTGCTGGAGGCACTCAACGGCGCTTCCATCAACAAGGAGCACCGCACTGTTATGAGTGCGGTGATTCAGAAAGTTCAGTCTGCCAAGAGCGGGCTGACTGACGCCTGTACCAGCCTTCTAACAGGCATTGAGGTAAGTAATTTAAGATATGTAAAAATAGTACCATAGACAGTAGCCCCTGATGCTCAGTTTGGTGTTCGGAAAGAAAAGCCGAACTGAGGATCTAGAAAGATATACGCAGGAGTCTAACATAAGCATGTCAATATGGGAATGCAGGCTGCGCTGCTGACCTCTGCCGCACTGACTGCGGAGGTCAATGCGTTGAAGCAGAACCTCGAGCGGTCTGAGAACGACCTCGGCCGTGCCAAGAAGCAGCTCGAGGACAAGGAAGGTAAGTGATACCTTATTAAAGTAATACCTTATAGAAAAGGATTTGGTTGCAAAAAATGACATGAATAACGTGAGTATTGCAGGGGCCACGAATGAGGTGGCGACCCTGAAAGAAGCGGTGTCCGAGGCCGAGCGCAATGCGGCCGCGGAATGCACCGAGCGGGAGAAGCAGGAGGCGCGGGTGGCGGAGGTGCGGCAAGAGCTCCAGGCTCTCGTGAAAAAACACGAGAGTTTGGAGCGTGACTCGAAGACTCGAGAGTCCGAGCTCGCCTCGGCTCTTGAGAGTGCCAAAGCCGCTAAGGCCGAAGCCTAGAAGGCCCTCCAGAAGATTGAGGAGATAAAAAAGATAGCGGCGGGTAAGGCATTCTTCATGCAAAGCAAGCATGTAAAAGTGAATTACTTGTTACTTACCCTATCCGAGCTCTCCAGAGCATTCGCAGATCTGCCCCGCAGCAGTGTCGATCTTTGCTGCATTCTACCGGGCCGAGGAAGGGAGCTCGACGGAGAAGGTATTCTGGTCTCAGTATGCTGAGGCCGGACATCCGGTGCCCCTGAGCGACCAGCTGAAGCAACTGGTCGAGCTCCACAAGGTGGCCGAACAGGCCATGAAGGGCCTCATAGTTCGGCTATGGCCCAAGGAAGCCATGCTTGGGAGCTACTTCGGTCTGGTGCGGCGGCTGGTGGATGCTTGTCCATGGGTTGAAGTCATCAAGCACTCCGTCTGCATTGAAGGTGCCCGTCGGGCCCTTGCCCGCGCTAAAGTGCACTAGGGCAAGATGGACGCCGAGAAGCTTGTGACGGATGCGCCACTGCCGGGCAAGGAGTATCGCACGCCCGAGATGTACTATAAGGGTGTCCTGAAGGGTGCCCGCCTTATAGCGGGTGAATGCTCCAAAGATGTAATTTTTGAGTAGACTCGCATTTTGTTATTCTGTGCGCTGAAAACTTTTTTCATATGCGCGAAGCAACGCTTGTTAATTTAAAATATTACCTTCTGTGCGGCCGTTTATCAAATTTGAGAGATGGCAAGTCGTTATTTCAGCCCCCATGCCACGAGTCCTGGGGTGTTCGGGATAAACTTGAGCGCTCTTTTTCCATTTTTGGGGTCCTTCGAGGGAGGCGCTCAACACAACGAACGAGGCAACCGGACTTATAGTGCTTGAACACTCTCACTTAGCCATAGAATTCTATAATTTTAAATTTCGGCGAAGCCCCCAATGTTTGAAGGTCAATTCAGGCGCTATCCACGCTGGGGCCGACAAAGCCGCTCCTCACTCTAAGCGGCATAAGTCTTTAGGGACTCGAAAAACCTCTCGAACAGCGACCGCTCTCGCCCTATCATGACAAATAGTTTTAGCTTTCTCCATCGAGGTGCTCAACCCAGCTCAACTGGGGCACAATCGCGATGGTTCTCCAGCCTTCTACCTTAGCGATATAGCGGAACTTAAGGTACCAAAACATGGGAGCCGGGCAAACCCAACTATTGACCCAAGACATGATTCGGAGCCGATGCATATAATGCTATAAGTTCGGGGTGCCGCACTTGTGAGAGTGTTCGGACTTATCACACCATACTTTGGGGGACTTAAGCCCCTGGTGTATTTGGCCGTACCAAAGCATACGGGTGCAACATGTCATAAGTGAACTTATATAGATAAAAAAGGAATGCAATGATAGGCAAAAAGCGATGCATTGTTTATTCGAAAAAATACTGCAATGAAAGCAGGACGATACAAATAGTGCGATAAGCAAGGGATGTCACTATTTAACGTGTCCCCCTCCAGGGGTAGGCTGCGGAATGGTATGTAAAACAGGTTAATGCTCGTAATGGAGACCACCTGGATACTCGACGTAGCTTTTCTGCTTCCCTAGCTGTTGCATCGTGAATTTGGCAAGTCTACTACCGGACAGGGCTTCTGGAAAACGGAGTCCTGTAAATAAGAAAAAGAAAAAGAAGAATGACACAATTGGGAGCCATGTATCTGGCACAAGCGATCGAGTATTCGGTCCAGATTGGACGGGCCCAGAGTATTTCTTTTGAATGCCTTTTTCCGCCGACCGGGTTTAGAGCCTATGAATCTGCATCGATCGCCATCTTGATATATCGCCGCACGCGGCGCTTTGTGCTTATTATGACGCCGACCTGCCATTGCTATCCTTGGTATCCGAACTACCAGAGTTTTTGGTCAGGTTGTTACTGCGAGCTAGCCAGCTGTCCTCTCCCGCGCAAAAGCGGGTCATGAGTGATGAGGGCTGCCATGGATTTCGGCTTTTCTGTCCTAGGTGCCGCAAGCCACTCGTCGCAGATGTTATGTTTGAAGGCTGCAAGGGCCTCGATCCGGACAATCGACAATTTGATTTTTCTTGGTTAAGAACCATGTCCGTAATTGTCCGCCGATTAAATCTCGCTGCTGAATTATGTGGCTTAGGTCGTCGGCGTCGGAGGTCGCATATATGTGCCCGAAGTTATCAAGGAATGCGGCTTCCAGGTCTTCCCAACACCCAATTGATTCTGCTGGCAAGCTGTTGAGCCAATGCCAAGCTGGCCCTTTAAGCTTGAGTGGGAGGTATTTGATGGCATGTAGATCATCACCGCGAGCCATGTGGATGTGAAGGAGATAGTCCTCAATCCAAACCGCAGGATCTGTTGTGCCGTCGTATGATTCGATGTTTACGGGTTTGAAACCCTCGGGGATTTGATGATCCATTACTTCGTCTGTGAAGCATAGTGGGTGTGCGGCGCCTACGTATTATATCACGACGCAGCTCAAATGAGCTTTGTCTCATCGTGTTCGCCCGGCCGAATTGTCAGTATCCGGCGTGATTTTGTCGTCACGTATCGTGGGGTGCCCACGCGATCCGTAGATCGATCTTGTTTGTCTTGCCTTATCCTCCAGTATGTCTCGTAAGTCCGACGCATTCCCCCGTGGCTTTGTACTTTTCGAGCGACGCCGGGGTATGGCTTTAGTGGAGGGTCTAGAGGCCTCTCTGTCGCGGCCACGAGGTGGCCGGTCGGTCATATTGTGCGCTGGTGATGTAGGTTTATGTGCTTGCTCCTCTAATTGGGGTAGCAGCTTGCGTTTGGGGTAGCTTTTGGAGGGGCGTTCGAGTTCATACTCTTCTGCCGCAAGGACTTCAGTCCATCTGTCGGCTAGCAAGTCTTGGTCAGCTCTAAGCTGTTGCTACTTTTTCTTGAGGCTGCTTGCCGTGGCCATAAGCCTGCGTTTGAAACGCTCTTGTTCGACGGGATCCTCAGGCACGACAAATTGCTGTCGCCGAGGCTTGCCTCGTCTCCGGAGGGAGGCATATAATTATCGCCCTCTACCTCTCTCCGCCGCCTCTCTCATGAGGGCTGGCTTCTCCATCCTCCCGTCTGAATCTTGCCGGGGGGGTTGTCTTCGCACCGTCCCGGTGTTATTGTCTCCGTGCCGAATCTCCATTTTTGCTGTGGCGGGATTTAGAGCGGCGCCGCTGACGCCGGCGCTTAGGCTGTTTCTTGGAGGGGTCGTCCTCCGTTGTTCCATCGCCATTCCCGTCTTTTGGGATGTTGTCACATCCCAGGTTCTGACAATGCCTAGTGCATGCATTAGAGTGTTGCATCATATTTAACTTTTCAAATGAATTTGAAATGGGGATGTTCTAACCCTAGCACCAATGGAATTCAAATAGGTTCAACCTAAAAATGATTTAGTGAATCCAAATGGCTTTCAAAAATGTTCATCATTTCTGGAAAATGCTAGAACCATAACCAGAGGTGTTGCACATTTTACTATGACATATTTGGTCACTGAATTAAACCATATGTATTTTGCATTTGGGCATTTAAATGCTAGTAAATATGTTAAATGCTCAAATAATTCTGAACTTAAGTGTGGGCTATTAGGAATAATCCCAACAGAGCCCACAATTATTTGCAGGATTTTTGGAAACGTTTTAGTATTTTTAATAAAGCCCTAAAATTTACAGAATAATAGAAAACAGAATTAAACAGAAAAACAGAGAGAGAGAGAACTCACCGGGCCACTTACCTGGCGCCACCCACTGTGCCCACTGCTGCCCAGCCCAGCCGCCCAAAGCAGCAGCTTGGCTTGGCCAGTAGCAGCAGCTGCCGACGGCGAAGCACAAGATGCGTGCACGCAGCTGCCGCCGCCTCCCGCCCCCTCGCTCCGCTGCTGCCGTGGAACAAACCCTCTCCCTCCCCGACCCGCAGACACCCGCTCCTCGCCTGCTCCTCTCTCGCTCTCCCCGACGTCGCCCGAGACGCCGTCGTCGCCGCCGCTCGCCACAGCCGCGTCCAACGCCGTCCCCGCGCCCTCTCACCGTGTCCGGACGGTTCGCCGTCGTCGACTACGCCGACCAACCAAGACACATGACGCCGAGCCCTCGCATCATCCCGCCACCGCCGTTTTCAACCTCGGGCCGCCAGATCGCCGCCGTCGTCCCGACCGCACTGGCCTTCCCGAGCCCGCTGAGCATCTCGTCGCGCCTCGTGAGCTCCTTCTCCTGCTCCCTCTCCGCTCTCTCCCTCGTGCACCATAGCGACGCATCAAGCGCCACCGCACGCGCCGCCGTCGACCACGCCGCCGCGGCGTTGTTCGGTGACCATTTGGTCACGGGCTTGTGCCCGCTACACTCCTCGCACCGCGTAAAGCCGTAGGTGCTAGCGCCACGCCGCCTAGGCCACCGCAGCCCCGCGCACGAGCTGGGCCGAGCTTCGGCCGCCGCCGAGCTCATCGCCGGCCCCAACTCCGACCACCCCGACCCCAACCGACTCCACCAAGAGTCGCTGCTCTCGTCAGCCTCCACGCTGATGCCTTCCGCGTCCCATTTGGTGGCCGGAGCGGCGAAAATCACTTCCGCCGCCGCGTCGGGCTCGCCGGCGGCTAAACGCCGGTGCAGCCGTGTCAACTTTGACCACGGGTGGGCCCCGGTTGACTCCGTTGAGTCAATGACAGGTGGGGCCCCCTTCTGCTAATTACCAGATCAGTTTAAACTAAATTAAAATTAGTTAATTAGCCACTGACACGCGGGACCCATAGGTCAGTTTGACCTGGACCAGCCCGTTGACCTGATGACGTCACTATGAGGTCATGCTGACGCAATAATTCCTTTCTGGAATTTTAATAAATCCTAAATGATTTAATATATTCAGAAAATGGCCTAAACTTCTAAAATTCATATAAAATCAACCGTAGGTCCAAATCAAATAAATTATATATGAAAAATTGAAAAATTCAAGGAATCCATCTGTACCATTTTCATGCATGTTTGAACAATGTTTGTCCTCTGTTTTGGACAAAACAAATAAAGGGCATTTAAATAACCATATATGGAGTTTGAATTTGGATCATGTATTCAAACCAACTTCATTTAAATCATAGCTAGATGCATTAGCTCAAATCACATCATATTGCCATGTCATGATCATGCATCATGTTGTAGCATTGCATTGATTGTGTTCTTTCTCAGTTACCGGTGTTTGTCCCCTCTCGATAGACGTTGAACCGACGATGTGATCGTTGACACTGATGAAGACTCAATGTTATCTTCAGAAGTGCCAGGCAAGCAAAACCCCCTTGTTCATTCCGATAAAATCCCACTCTCTCGCTCCTGCTCTCTTTTACTGCATTAGGACAACAACGAATCATTTGTTACTTGCTGCGGTAGCTGAACCCCTTTATCCTTTGCATGACCTGTCATTCCACAGTAAATAGATGAAACCCGCTAGCATGAGTAGGAATTGTTTGAGCCCTGTTGTGCCTACTCATACATGCTTGTTTGTCATGCCCTCACGCCTAGAGTTGAGTCGGTCTCGATCCATCGAGGATGAATCGGAGGTGTGTGAACATGCCCTACTGTGTGTGCGCTAAGTGTGTGAACACGATTTGGTAAAGGTATCGGTGAGAGGCCATGTAGGAGTACATGGTGGGTTGTCTCATTGAAGCCGTCCTTAGGAACTGAGTTCTGTGTCTGTGATCCATGATTCAGCTACTACCATGCATTGGGCCTCAAATATGACCCCGCCGACTTCTTATTCACCCTTGTCCTCTGTCCGTGAGTTGCAAGTAGTTTCGTGTTTGTAGTATGTCGGAGGCCGTCTTGATCTCTGACCGTAGGGGTGGGCTGTGATGCGGTAGGCGCGTGGCGGGTAAACCGGGCCCGATTGGTGTCACGGAACCCTGTTCACATCGCTTGGGGCTGTGAGCGAAACTTCGCCGAACTCCTCATAGATGGAACCCAAATAGGCGATAAACCTGGACTAGAGACTTGAGTGTCTAGGTAGGTCGTGGTCTACACCCACGTCGGCTTTAAGCTGAAGTCCGCCGAGCACATGTCGTGTGCGACGCTAAGTGGTGGAAACATGTATGAAGAAGTACACCCTGCAGGTTAACATCATCTATTCAATAGCCGTGTCCGCGTAAAGGACTTCGGGTTGCCTATAACAGTTCATAGACAAGTGAAAGTGGATACTCTAAAATACGCAAGATAAGCGTGAGTGCTATGGATGGCGCTCGTGAGGGAGACGGAGCGGATCCATAGTGGTGTATTGATATGGTGAATATGTGGACTCGTGTGCGCCACCTCAAAGAGTTACTTGCAGTCATAGTTTAGGATAGCCACCGAGTCAAAGCTGGCTTGCTGCTGTTAAACCCCACCATCCCCTTTGTTGATAATGATGCATATGTAGTTAGTTCTGATGTAAGTCTTGCTGGGTACATTTCTACTCATGTTTGCCTATTTTATGTTTTTGCAGAGAGACTTCAGTCTCGCTAGTAGTTCCACATGGACTTCGACGTTTAGCTTGTTACCTCAGCTACGATCTTGTGCCCTCGGCAGGATCTGGTAGATAGTCGCTTCTGACCTTTTTCATTTATAGATGTCTCAGATTGCGGACATGATAGCTTCCGCTTGTGTTTTTGACTGGTATGCTCTGAATGTTGGGTCATGAGACCCCTGTTTGTAATATCTCGCTCCTCGGAGCCTAATGAATAAATACTTGAGTCGTAGAGTTATGTTGTGATGCCATGATTGTATTTGCACATATCGAGCATATTGTGTGTATGTTATTGAAATGCTTGGTATGTGTGGGATCCGACTATCTAGTTGTTTATCTTTAGTAGCCTCTCTTACGGAAATGTCTCCTAGTGTTTCCACCGAGCCATGGTAGCTTGCTACCGCTCGGAATCACTTAGGCTGGCCGGCATGTGTCCTTCTTCGCTCTCGTGTCCGTCCTTCAGGAAATGTCACGCATTGAGTACCGGAGTCCCGTTAGCCTGCTACAGCCCGGTTTATCGGAGTCTGCTAGCCCAGTGCTACAGCCCGAACTTACTTGTCGATGACCGACACGCTCGATGCTTGGGTCATGGATGCTGTCCTCGTAAGTCTGTGCCACTTTGGGTTTATGGCTAGCCATGTCACCGGGCTCCTTTTCATATGGATGCTAGCGACACTATCATATACGCAGCCAAAAGGCTAAACGGTCCCGCAAAGGTAAGGCGACACCGTGGGGATACCGTGCGTGAGGCCGCAAAGTGATATGAGGTGTTACATGCTAGATCGATGTGACATTGAGTCGGGTCCCGACAGCTTTGGTATCGAGCTTGACCATCAGAGGATTACCAAGCCAAACAGGTCAAGTTGTGTCTAGAAATGCTTTAGTTATATTTAGGGGAATTGGCTGTGGGTTGGAACGTAAGGCTCTTTTTACTCCTTATACCTCATGGCCTTCTGATCTGAGTCAACCTCTTCTTTTCTACGGGGTTTAGGAACTAGGCCTTCTCATCTATCTATCAGGATGACGTGTTACTAATCCATAGACTTATAGAATTGTTAGTTTCAAATCTCAGCTCAGTTTTACTACTTCCGTATGTTCATAACTGTTGATCTCAAAACCTTGATATTGTGATGTTAAGTGGTTATGCCACCATTTTGTTGTATGTGTCCAAACTTTTGAGCATTTACAGCCGTTATGCTGTCCGAGTCATCCCAGGTTTCTAAACAATCTGATGCACTTGCAAATCCTTTTCCTCCGGTTTTGATGTTCCTTGGGCCAGGTTAATCACACTAAATGCTGAGTTGAGGTATTCTATTGCCTCGACATATATGTTGGAATTATTATTATGACCCTAGGTGTCTTAGGGGATCATCTAGTAATCTAGCCATGATTTGTGTCCCAGTGTGATGATTCTGGCCAACATTCTCGAAGCATCCCGTGATGCCATTTAGTTCGTAGGTATTCTACTCCTGGGTTTTGAACCCAAGACTCACCCTACTTACCTCATGCTGATAGTGTTTGCTAGTTCCTTTAGGTTATTAGTAACCTTCGCGATAGTCCTCGAGGTCCGTGGTATTTCCTTCTTCCAAATACTATGAACCGCTTATGGCAGAAGTTTGTTGGATCAAAAGATCACAACAGGAGTGCTCTTGAGGAGTTCTCCATTCATAATCATGACTCTGCCAGTTCTACCCTTTCCGCATGGGTTATCCGGAAGAAACATGTTGAACTTGGTTCGACATACTAATCTATGCATCCACAACTCAGAAATTATATGTTCTTTTGAGTTGTCCCTCTTTAGTTGCCTTCCGACCATCGTCTATCAATTGATAGTCAGGAGTAGTCGTGCGTTCGTGTTCATCGATGCCTTTTACTTCTGTGGTCTGTCAAGCCATTCTATTCCGGAATGACTTGGAGAAACAAACTCCAGTACCTTGTCCATTTCTAGGATTGGGTCAAAGCAGTTGTATTCCACAGATCAAAATGCCAATCCAGTTTTTGCTCTGTTCTACCTTGGAGTATTACCATCTTTATGTCAAGAATGTCATGGGAATTGCACACCATCCTATGAACTCTTGATACAGTGATACTTCTTGCCATCATTATTCATTCCTCGGTTTCCATGTTATTGTAGCCGGAATGCCGACAAGTGAACCATGATGTGTGAAATCTATACTCCTAGCAACTCCGTTGCTTGGTAGTTAAATGGGCGACAACCTCATTCTTAGCGTGTGGGTTATTGAATCGTCACCCTAAGACTGATTGTGCTACCTAGTCTCTATTTTTGGTGCACTCCTCGATCAATGAGTTAGGATTTTGTCAAACCCTTGCTCTGTTGATCATATCGTCTTGCCCTGAAAAGCAAGATTGTTCTCGAGCTTAGTAACATATCGGTGATTCGTGATGTTCCGAATATCTTCCGGAAGTATTACCAGGTTGTCACCTGACCGCTATGTTGAGCTCGTGATCAAGTTGGTTTTCGAAACCACCCCTTCTCCAAGAATCTGTGTTGGATACCCTGAGCTAGTTGGTTAAGCCAAACAACAACTTGGAGAGTTGGAAGATAAAAGCTTGTCCGACTTAGCTCATGTTAAGAGATATCTTGTATACATGTCGAAGAAAGATGATATCTTCATTGATTGATCCTCGTGATCAGTTGTTGGACTTATTGTTTTGCCAAAACTTTGATTTGAGTATGGGCTATTCTCAAATCAAATCAGAACCAACGATGTTCGTAATGTTGTCTTAATCGTGGATTTTCCTCGAGCATACACCATTATATCCTTTGGTCTGACCAATACTATCACCTTGTTCACATAGTTATGGAATTCCATCTCCATGGGAGTCTGGATGAATTGTTGTTGAGCCCATCGACAATATCCTTGTTTTCTCCATAATTTTGCTGAACATTAAGCTAGTGTTGGAAATTTTGAAAGCATTTGTTCATGATAGCTCATGAAGCATATGTTCGGATGTAAGAAGTGACTTCCTCTAGTTCATGTGCATTCGATGCAAGTTGCCGCCGTGGATTCGGGAAAGTCAATGTTGCTTCCTTTGGAATCATCCAAATCAGTCATGCATACGTGCGAAGTATTCTGTGGTTCGGAGACTTGCAACCTCCATTCTATATGTATCCCTAGCACACCAAGCCACTGATTGATTTGTTCGAGGAGAAAAAGTTCCTTCGTAGGCTCGAGATTTATGCAAGGACTTCGATATCCTCGATGATGGTTTCCCTCCTGAACTCGCTAGTGTTTTATTATAAGACTACTATGTGGTCATGCTTGTCTTGGACAGCGTGTTCACAGGTTTGTAGCAGAACCAACTCATGTTCTGGAGCTTGCTATCGTAGCTCATTTCCCGAAAATCTCGCGACGTCATCTCGTCGATTGGTGTTGCAAACTTTCAGTTTTCTTTCTAGACTCGATGAGTCTAGATTATTCTAACACCAACCAGATCTGAATCTCAGGCAGATATGATGGTTGGAACGTTTCTCAAGAATTATAATATTGGTCTCTCTGTAACCGGCAAAGTGAATGTCGTGGTCAACACACCCAGCCGGAAGACCTATTATTGTAATATCTTGATTGAAGAAGTTGGCCACCTCTCCATAAGGACTTCGTAGGAATTATTTCCTACTTGTGTGCCTTATGATTTTTGTACTCCCGAAGTCCGACCTGTTACTTGATGTTCTAGATATCAAACCATATCAATGAATAGGATACACTAGCACATCAAGGAGAACATTAGAAGCGGAGTGCTAAATGTCTCTCGGTCGATCATTCAGATTTTGTTCCCTTAGCCCCATCAAGGTGAAATCTGAGAAGGTGTTGTCTTCCTTTGTATCTGCATCCTCCACCGGCATTCGTCATGGTAGTATGTTGTGTTGTCAGCACCCTTGACACGGATGTTGATAAAACCTTGATGAATATGGAGATGCTCAAGTTCTTGAGAGCACGCACAAGCGCTAGGTGTTATCATCGGCACTAACTGGGATTGCTCTCAGTTTCCTTGGCTGTGCTATAACTTTTCAACACTGGACCCACTCTCTACTATTGAGCTTCTTCCCAGTTACTAAAATCAACCCTTGTGTTGTTTTCAACAAGGTAATCCACATCATCCATTCTGGCCCGAGAATGTCATTCCTTCGGACTCCTTCAAATGATCGATCGTGATCGCCTTAAGCTGGTATAAAGAGTTTCAATGATCTCTAAATCAAATATAATTCTTTTTGCCACTTAAGGGGATATATCTTCGAGTCACCTTCCCTAAGGTGCATCATTATGGTGTCATGTCAAAATAACTCCTCGCTACGTTGACAACCGTTCACCACCCTCTTAGGTGTGGAATTGTTGTCTACCTAGTGAACCCTCGTCATCTGTTCCACTTCATTCCTCTAGACGTGTGCTTTGTGTCTCAGCTTGAGAGATGTTTTTATGACTCACCCCGTGAGCTGATCCTAAGTTGTTCGATCTTCGAGAAGATCGATCCCTCTAGAGTTTCTTTCCCTCTCGTTGTCATGTTGATTGGAGTCCCCAGAACAAGACCTCGAGACAAAGATGGTGATCGAATCAACGTTCATTTGAGGTGCAACTTGGATCGTGAAGATTATATTAGATTGCGTTTTCCTTTCATCTTCCCCTACGCTTGAATCTCGGGACGAGATTTTTGTTTAGTGGGGGTGAGCTGTCACATCCCAGGTTCTGACAATGCCTAGTGCATGCATTAGAGTGTTGCATCATATTTAACTTTTCAAATGAATTTGAAATGGGGATGTTCTAACCCTAGCACCAATGGAATTCAAATAGGTTCAACCTAAAAATGATTTAGTGAATCCAAATGGCTTTCAAAAATGTTCATCATTTCTGGAAAATGCTAGAACCATAACCAGAGGTGTTGCACATTTTACTATGACATATTTGGTCACTGAATTAAACCATATGTATTTTGCATTTGGGCATTTAAATGCTAGTAAATATGTTAAATGCTCAAATAATTCTGAACTTAAGTGTGGGCTATTAGGAATAATCCCAACAGAGCCCACAATTATTTGCAGGATTTTTGGAAACGTTTTAGTATTTTTAATAAAGCCCTAAAATTTACGTAATAATAGAAAATGAATTAAATGAAAAACAGAGAGAGAGAACTCACGGGCCACTTACTCCGCGCCACCCACGAGCCCACTGCCGGCCCAGCCAAAACCGCCCCAAATGAAAGCAGCTTGGCTTGGCCAGTAGTAGAGCTGCTCGACGGCGAAAGCACAAGATGCGTGCACGCAGCTGCTCGCCGCCTCGCCGCTCCCTCGCTCCGCTGCTGCCGGAACAAACCCTCTCCCTCTCCCGACCCGCAGACACCCGCCTCGCCTGCTCCTCTCTCGCTCTCCCCGACGCCGCCGAGACGCTGTCGCCGCCGCCGCCGCCACAGCCGCGTCCAACGCCGTCCTCGCGCTTCTCTCACCGTGTCCGGACGGTTCGCCGCC
This sequence comes from Aegilops speltoides, assembly GCA_021437245.1. Lineage (NCBI taxonomy): Eukaryota > Viridiplantae > Streptophyta > Magnoliopsida > Poales > Poaceae > Aegilops > Aegilops speltoides. The sequence goes on from CM038145.1 coordinate 259,955,567, forward strand.
GCCGACTACGCCGACCAACCAAGACACATGACGCCGAGCCTCGTGATCATCCCCGCCACTGCCGTCTTCAACCTCGGGCGCCCAGACGCCGCCGTCGTCCGACCGCACTGGCCTTCCCGAGCCGGCTGAGCATCTCGTCGCGCCCTCCGTGAGCTCCTTCTCCTGCTCCCTCTCCGCTCTCCTCGGCACCATAGCGACGCACGCGCTCACCGCCGCAGCGCCATTGTCCGACCACGTCGCCGGCGTTGCTCCGGTGACCATTTGGTCACGGGCTTGTGCCCGTCACACTCCTCGCACCGCGTAGAAGCCGTAGGTGCTAGCGCCATGCCGCCTAGGCCACCGCAGCCCCGCGCACGAGCTGGGCCGAGCTTCGGCCGCCGCCGAGCTCATCGCCGGCCCCAACTCCGACCACCCCGACCCCAACCGACTCCACCAAGAGTCGCGGCTCGTCCCCAGCTCCACGCTGATGCCTTCCGCGTCCCATTTGGTGGCCGGAGCGGCGAAAATCACTTCCGCCGCCGCGTCGGGCTCGCCGGCGGCTAAACGCCGGTGCAGCCGTGTCGACTTTGACCACGGGTGGGCCCCGGTTGACTCCGTTGAGTCAATGACAGGTGGGGCCCCCTTCTGCTAATTACCAGATCAGTTTAAACTAAATTAAAATTAGTTAATTAGCCACTGACACGCGGGACCCATAGGTCAGTTTGACCTGGACCAGCCCGTTGACCTGATGACGTCACTATGAGGTCATGCTGACGCAATAATTCCTTTCTGGAATTTTAATAAATCCTAAATGATTTAATATATTCAGAAAATGGCCTAAACTTCTAAAATTCATATAAAATCAACCGTAGCTCCAAATCAAATAAATTATATATGAAAAATTGAAAAATTCAAGGAATCCATCTGTACCATTTTCATGCATGTTTGAACAATGTTTGTCCTCTGTTTTGGACAAAACAAATAAAGGGCATTTAAATAACCATATATGGAGTTTGAATTTGGATCATGTATTCAAACCAACTTCATTTAAATCATAGCTAGATGCATTAGCTCAAATCACATCATATTGCCATGTCATGATCATGCATCATGTTGTAGCATTGCATTGATTGTGTTCTTTCTCGTTACCGGTGTTTGTCCCCTCTCGATAGACGTTGAACCGACGATGTGATCGTTGACACTGATGAAGACTCAATGTTATCTTCGAAGTGCTGCAAGCAAAACCCCTTGTTCATTCCGATAAAATCCCACTCTCTCGCCTCCCGCTCTCTTTTACTTGCATTAGGACAACAACGAATCATTTGTTACTTGCTGCGTAGCTGAACCCCTTTATCCTTTGCATGACCTGTCATTCCACAAGAATAGATGAAACCCGCTAGCATGAGTAGGAATTGTTTGAGCCTGTTGTGCCTACTCATACATGCTTGTTTGTCATGCCCGCTCTTGCCTAGAGTTGAGTCGGTCCGATCCATCGAGGATGAATCGAGGTGTGTGAACATGCCCTCTGTGTGTGCGCTAAGTGTGTGAACACGATTTGGTAAAGGTATCGGTGAGAGGCCATGTAGGAGTACATGGTGGGTTGTCTCATTGAAGCCGCCCTTAGGAACTGAGTTCTGTGTTCTGTGATCCATGATTCAGCTACTACCATGCATTGGGCCTCAAATATGACCCCGCCGACTTCTTATTCACCCTTGTCCTCTGTCCGGGAGTTGCAAGTAGTTTCGTGTTTGTAGTATGTCGGAGGCCGTCTTGCGCAAATCTCGACCGTAGGGGTGGGCTGTGATGCGGTAGGCACGTGGCGGTAAACCGGGCGCCCGATTGGTGTCACGGAACCCTGCTCACATCGCTTGGGGCTGTGAGCGAAACTTCGCCGAACTCCTCATAGATGGAACCCAAATAGGCGATAAACCCGGACTAGAGACTTGAGTGTCTAGGTAGGTCGTGGTCTACACCCACGCCGGCTTTAAGCTGAAGTCCGCCGAGCACATGTCGTGGTGCGACGCTAAGTGGTGGAAACATGTATGAAGAAGTACACCGCAGGTTAACATCATCTATTCAATAGCCGTGTCCGCGTAAAGGACTTCGGGTTGCCTATAACAGTTCATAGACAAGTGAAAGTGGATACTCTAAAATACGCAAGATAAGCGTGAGTGCTATGGATGGCGTTCTCGTGAGGGAGACGGAGCGGATCCATAGTGGTGTATTGATATGGTGAATATGTGGACTCGTGCGCCACCTCAAAGAGTTACTTGCGGTCATAGTTTAGGATAGCCACCGAGTCAAAGCTGGCTTGTCACGTTAAACCCCACCATCCCTTTGTTGATAATGATGCATATGTAGTTAGTTCTGATGTAAGTCTTGCTGGGTACATTTCTACTCATGTTTGCCTATTTTATGTTTTTGCAGAGAGACTTCAGTCTCGCTAGTAGTTCCACGTGGACTTCGACGTTTAGCTTGTTACCTCAGCTACGATCTTGTGCCCTCGGCAGGATCTGGTAGATAGTCAGGCTTTACAGCCTTTTTCATTTATAGATGTCTGTACTCAGACATGATAGCTTCCGCTTGTGTTTTTGACTGGTATGCTCTGAATGTTGGGTCATGAGACCCCTGTTTGTAATATCTCGCTCCTCGGAGCCTAATGAATAAATACTTGAGTCGAGAGTCATGTTGTGATGCCATGATTGTATTTGCACATATCGAGCATATTGTGTGTATGTTATTGAAATGCTTGGTATGTGTGGATCCGACTATCTAGTTGTTTATCTTTAGTAGCCTCTCTTACCGAAATGTCTCCTAGTGTTTCCACCGAGCCATGGTAGCTTGCTACCGCTCCGAATCACTTAGGCTGGCCGGCATGTGTCCTTCTTCGCTCTCGTGTCTGTCCCTTCAGGAAATGTCACGCATTGAGTACCGAGTCCTGTTAGCCTGCTACAGCCTTGTTTACGAGTCCTCGCTAGCCCAAAGCTACAGCCCTAACTTACTTGTCAATGACCGACACGCTCGATGTCGGGTCATGGATGCCTGTCCTGTAAGTCTGTGCCACTTTGGGTTTACGACTAGCCATGTCAGCCGGGCTCCTTTTCATATGGATGCTAGCGACACTATCATATACGTGTGCCAAAAGGCTCAAACGGTCCCGGGCAAAGGTAAGGCGACACCCGTGGGGATACCGTGCGTGAGGCCGCAAAGTGATATGAGGTGTTACATGCTAGATCGATGTGACATTGAGTCGGGGTCCTGACAGATGTCCACCATGTATATGTCGTATGACGAGGTGGCCTTCCAGTGCCCTGTAGGCGCTGGTTCTTGGTCGTCTCCGGCATCGTCGTCCATACCGTCGATGTCTTCGGAGTCGAAGTCTAGCATGTCAGTTAAGTCATCGACAGTGGCTACGAAGTGGGTGGTGGATGGGCTTTGAATTTCTTTGTCGTCCGCATCCCAACCGTCCTGACCATAATCCGGCCAGGGCTCTCCTGATAAAGAGAGACACTTTAGCGAATTCAGGATGTCGCCGAAAGGCGAGTGCTGAAAGATGTCCGCAGCGGTAAACTCCATGATCGGTGCCCAATCGGGTTCGATTGGCAGGGGCGTGGAAGGTTCGGGGTCCGGAGAGGAGTCCGGCACCTTGGAGTCACGAGCTTCACAAGGGACAGGGTTGGTATTCGGCTCTATCGCCGTAGAGGTAGCAGCCCCCGAGGCGGTTTCCAGCCACCCATCCTCGATCGGCGCAGTTGGTTCCGAGCTAAGGGTCAGAGCGGACTCTTGTGCGGCCTCCAGGGCACTGTCCGGCAGCAGAGCTAAATCATGCCCATCGCGACAGTGCGGCGCGCTCGGCTGTGGCTCGAATCCGTCGAAGATCAAGTCTCCACGGATGTTAGCCGTATAGTTCAAACTTACAAATCTGACCTGATGGCCAGGGGCGTAGCTTTCGATCTGCTCCAGATGGCCAAGTGAATTGGCCCGAAGTGCAAAGCCGCCGAACACAAAGATCTGTCCGGGGAGAAAAGTCTCACCCTAGACTGCGTTGTTGTTGATGATCGAAGGAGCCATCGGGCCTATAGGTGACGACACAGAGGAACTCTCAATGAAAGCACCAATGTCAGTGTCAAAACCGACGGATCTCGGGTAGGGGGTCCCAACTCAAGCGCCTAGGCGGATGGTAACAGGAGACAAGGGACACGATGTTTTTACCCAGGTTCGGGCCCTCTCGGTGGAGGTAAAACCCTACTCCTGCTTGATTAATATTGATGATATGGGTAGTACAAGAGTAGATCTACCACGAGATCAAGGAGGCTAAACCCTAGAAGCTAGCCTATGGTATGATTGTTCTTCGTCCTACAGACTAAAACCCTCCGGTTTATATAGACACCGGAGAGGGCTAGGGTTACAAAGAGTCGGTTACAATGGTAGGAGATCTACATATCCGTATCGCCAAGCTTGCCTTCCACGCCAAGGAAAGTCCCATCCGGACAGGGGACGAAGTCTTCAATCTTGTATCATCATAGTCTTGGAGTCCAGCCAATGATGATAGTCCGGCTATCCGGACACCCCCTAGTCCAGGACTCCCTCACGCGCCCTGGGGAGTCCTACTCCCACCGGGAGTAGTATCCCCTCCCTTTCATGTAGTAGGAGTAGGAGTCAAGGAAAGGGAAGATAGATGAGAAGGAAGGAGGGGGCGCTGCCCCTCCCCCTAGTCCAATTCGGACTAGGCCTTGAGGGGGCGCGCTGCCTGCCTCTCTCTCTCTCTCTCTCCCTTAAAGCCCAATAAGGCCCATATACTCCCCGGTGAATTCCGGTAACTCTCAGGTATTCCGATAAATGCCCGAATCACTTAGAACCTTTCCGATGTCCGAATATAGTCGTCCAATATATCGATCTTTACGTCTCGACCATTTAGAGACTCCTCGTCATGTTCCTGATCTCATCCGGGACTCCGAACTACCTTCGATACATCAAAACGCATAACTCATAATATAAATCGTCACCGAACGTTAAGCGTGCGGACCCGACGGGTTTGAGAACTATGTAGACATGACCGAGACACGTCTCCGATCAATAACCAATAGCGGAACCTGGATGCTCATATTGGCTCCTACATATTCTACGAAGATCTTTATCGGTCAAACCGCATAACAACATACGTTGTTCCCTTTGTCATTGGTATGTTACTTGCCCGAGATTCGATCATCGGTATCTCAATACCTAGTTCAATCTCGTTACCGGCAAGTCTTTTTACTCGTTCCGTAATGCATCATCCCGCAACTAACTCATTAGTCACAATGCTTGCAAGGCTTATAGTGATGTGCATTACCGAGAGGGCCCAGAGATACCTCTCCAACAATCGGAGTGACAAATCCTAATCTCGAAATACGCCAACTCAACAAGTACCTTCCGAGACACCTGTAGATCACCTTTGTAATAACCCCGTTACGTTGTGACGTTTGGTAGCACACAAAGTGTTCCTCCGGTATTCAGGAGTTGCATATTCTCATAGTCATAGGAACATGTATAAGTCATGAAGAAAGCAATAGCAACATACTAAACGATCAAGTGCTAAGATAATGGAATGGGTCAAGTCAATCACATCATTCTCTAATGATGTGATCCCGTTAATCAAATGACAACTCATGTCTATGGCTAGGAAACTTAACCATATTTGATTCAACGAGCTAGTCAAGTAGAGGCATACTAGTGACACTTTGTTGTCTATGTATTCACACATGTACTGAGTTTTTGGTTAATACAATTCTAGCATGAATAATAAACATTTATCATGAAATAAGGAAATAAATAATAACTTTATTATTGCCTCTAGGGCATATTTCCTTCAGTCTCCCACTTGCACTAGAGTCAATAATCTAGTTCACGTCATCATGTGATTTAACACCAATATTCATATCTGTATATGATTAACACCCATAGTTCACATCGTCATGCGATCAACACCCAAAGGGTTTACTAGAGTCAATAACCTAGTTCACATCGCTATGTGATTAACACCCAAAGAGTACTAAGGTATGATCATGTTTTGCTCGTGAGAGAAGTTTAGTCAATGGGCCTGTCACATTCAGAGCCGTATGTATTTTGCAAATATCCTATGTCTACAATGCTCTGCACGGAGCTACTCTAGCTAATTGCTCCCACTTTCAATATGTATCCAGATTGAGGCTTAGAGTCATCTGGATCGGTGTAAAAGCTTGCATCAACGTAACTTTTTACGACGAACTCTTTATCACCTCTATAACTAAGAAATATTTCCTTAGTCCTTACTAAGGATATTCTTGACCGCTGTCCAGTGATCTACTTCTAGATAAAAAATTGTACTCCCTTGCCAAACTCAGAGCAAGGTATACAATAGGTCTGGTACACAACAAAGCATACTTTATAGAACCTATGACTAAGGCATAGGGAATGACTTTTCATTCTCTTTCTATTTTCTGCATTGGTCGGGTTTTGAGTCTTACTCAACTTCACACCTTGCAACACAGGCAAGAACTCCTTCTTTGACTGTTCCATTTTGAACTACTTCAAAATCTTATCAAGGTATGTACTCATTGAAAAAAAATCTTATCAAGCGTCTTGATCTATCTCTATAGATCTCGATGCTCAATGTGTAAGCAGTTTCACCGAGGTCTTTATTTGAAAAACTCTTATTCAAGTATCCTTTTATGCTATCCAGAATTTCTATATTATTTCCAATCAACAATATGTCATCTACATATAGTATTAGAAAAGCTAAAGAGCTCCCACTCACTTTCTTGTAAATACAGGCTTCTCCAAAAGTCTGTATAAAACCATATGCTTTGATCACACTATCAAAACATTTATTCCAACTCCGAGAGGCTTGCACCAGTCCATAAATGGATCACTGGAGCTTGCACACTTTGGTAGCACCTTTAGGATTGACAAAACCTTCCGGTTGCATCATATACAACTCTTCTTTAATAAATTCATTAAGGAATGCAGTTTTGACATCCATTTGCCAGATTTCATAAAATGTGGCAATTGCTAATATGATTCGGACAGACTTAATCATCGATACAAGTGAGAAAATCTCATCGTATTCAACACCTTGAACTTGTCGAAAAACTTTTTGTGACAAGTCGAGCTTTGTAGATAGTAACACTACTATTAGCGTCTGTCTTCCTGTTGAAGATCCATTTATTTTCTATGGCTTGCTGATCATTGGGCAAGTCCACCGAAGTCCACACTTTATTCTCATACATGGATCGCATATCAGATTTCATGGCCTTCAAGCCGATTCGCGGAATCTGGGCTCATCATCGCTTCCTCATAGTTCATAGGTTCATCATGGTCTAGTAACATGACTTCCAGAACAGGATTACCATACCACTCAGTGCGGATCACTTTGGAAGACCTACGAGGTTCTGTAGTAACTTAATCTGAAGTTTCATGATCATCATCATTAGCTTCCTCACTAATTGGTGTAGGAATCACTGGAACTGATTTCTGCGATGAACTGCTTTCCAATTTGGGAGAAGGTACAATTACCTTATCAAGCTCTACTTTCCTCCCACTCACTTCTTTTGAGAAAAACTCCTCCTCTAGAAAGGATCCATCTTAGCAACGAATATCTTGCCTTCGAATCTGTGATAGAAGGTGTACCCAACAGCTTCCTTTGGGTATTCTATGAAGATGCACTTCTCCGCTTTAGGTTCGAGCTTATTAGGTTGAAACCTTTCACATAAGCATCGCAGCCCCAAACTTTAAGAAACGACAACTTTGGTTTCTTGCCAAACCACAGTTCATAAGGCGTCGTCTCAACGGATTTTGATGGTGCCCTTTTTAACGTGAATGCAGCCGTCTCTAATGCATAACCCCAAAACGATAGTGGTAAATCGATAAGAGACATCATAGATCACACCATATCTAGTAAAGTACGATTACGACGTTCGGACACACCATTATGCTGTGGTGTTCTAGGTGGCGTGAGTTGCGAAACTATTCCACATTGTTTCAAATGAAGACCAAACTCGTAACTCAAATATTCGTCTCCACGATCATATCGTAGAAACTTTATTTTCTTGTTGCGATGATTTTCCTCTTCACTCTGAAGTTCTTTGAGCTTTCAAATGTTTCAGACTTATGTTTCATCAAGTAGATATACTCATATCTGCTCAAATCATCTGTGAAGGTCAGAAAATAACGATACCCACCGCGAGCCTCAACACTCATCAGATTGCATACATCAGTATGTATTGTTTCTAATAAGTCAGTTGCTCGCTCCATTGTTCTGGAGAAATGGAGTTTTAGTCATCTTGTCCAAAAGGCACGGTTCGCAAGCATCAAATGATTCATAACCAAGTGATTCCAAAAGTCCATCTTTATGGAATTTCTTCATGCGCTTTACACCGATATGACCCAAATGGCAGTGCCACAAATAAGTTGCACTATCATTATCAACTTTGCATCTTTTGGCATCAATATTATGAATTTGTGTATCACTACGATCGAGATCCTACAAACTATTTTCATTGGGTGTATGACCATCAAAGGTTTTATTCATGTAAACAGAACAACAATTATTCTTTGACTTTAAATGAATAACCGTATTGTAAAAACATGATCAAATAATATTCATGCTCAACGCAAACGCCAAATAACATTTATTTAGGTTTAACACTAATCCCGAAAGTATAGGGAGTGTGCGATGATGATCATATCAATCTTGGAACCACTTCCAACACACATCGTCACTTCACCCTTAACTAGTCTCTGTTTATCCTATAACTCCTGTTTCGAGTTACTAATTTTTGGCAACCGAACAAGTATCAAATACCCAGGGGCTACTATAAACACTAGTAAGGTACACATCAATAACCTATATATCAAATATACCCTTGTTCACTTTGCCATCCTTCTTATCCACCAAATATTCAGGGCATTTCCGCTTCCAGTGACCATTTCCTTTGCAATAGAAGCACTCAATTTCAGGCTTTGGTCCAGCTTTGGGCTTCTTCACGGGAGTGACAACTTGCTTGCCATTCTACATGAAGTTCCCTTTCTTTCCCTTTGCCCTTTTCTTGAAACTAGTGATCTTGTTGATCATCAACACTTGATGCTCTTTCTTGATTTCTACCTTCATCGATTTCATCATCATGAAAAGCTCGGGAAACGTTTTCACCATACCTTGCATACTATAGTCCATCACGAAGTTCCAGTAACTTGGTGATGGTGACTAGAGAACTCTGTCAATCACTATCTTATCTGGAGGATTAACTCCCACTTGATTCAAGCGATTGTAGTACCCAGACAATCTGAGCACATGCTCACTAGTTGAGCAATTCTTCTCCATCTTTTAGCTATAGAACTTGTTGGAGACTTCATATCTCTCAACTCGGGTATTTGCTTGAAATATTAACTTCAACTCCTGGAACATCTCATATGGTCCATGACGTTCAAAACGTCTTTGAACTCCCGATTCTAAGACATTAAGCATGGTGCACTAAACTATCAAGTAGTCATCATATTGAGCTAGCCAAACGTTCATAACGTCTGCATCTGCTCCTACAATAGGTCTGTCACCTAGCGGTGCATCAAGGACATAATTCTTCTATGCAGCGATGAGGATAATCCTCAGATCACTGATCCAATCCGCATCATTGCTACTAACATCTTTCAACATAGTTTTTCTCTAGGAACATATCAAAATAAACATAGGGAAGCAATAACGCGAGCTATTGATCTACAACATAATTTGCAAAATACTATCAGGACTAAGTTCATGATAAATTAAAGTTCAATTAATCATATTACTTAAGAACTCCCGCTTAGATAGACATACCTCTAATCATCTAAGTGATCACGCGATCCAAATCAACTAAACCATGTCCGATCATCACGTGAGATGGAGTAGTTTTCAATGGTGAACATCACTATGTTGATCATATCTACTATATGATTCACGCTCGACCTTTTGATCTCAGTGTTCTGAGGCCATATCTACATGTGCTAGGCTCGTCAAGTTTAACCTGAGTATTCTGCATGTGCAAAACTGTCTTACACCCGTTGTATTTGAACGTAGAGCTTATCACACCCGATCATCATGTGGTGTCTCGGCACGAAGAACTTCCGCAACGGTGCATACTCAGGGAGAACACTTATACCTTGAAATTTAGTGAGGGATCATCTTATAATGCTACCATCAATCAAAGCAGAATAAGATGTATAAAAGATAAACATCACATGCAATCAAAATATGTGACATGATATGGCCATCATCATCTTGTGCCTTTGATCTCCATCTCCAAAGCATCCTCATGATCTCCGTCGTCACCGGCATGGCTGTTGGGGAACATAGTAATTTCAAAAAATTTCCTACGCACACGCAAGATCATGGTGATGCATAGCAACGAGAGGGGAGAGTGTTCTCCACGTACCCTCGTAGACCGTAAGCGGAAGCGTTAGCACAACTCGGTTGATGTAGTCATACGTATTCACGATCCGACCGATCAAGTACCGAACGTACGACACCTCCGAGTTCAGCACACGTTCAGCTCGATGACGTCCCTCGAACTCTGATCCAGCCGAGCTTTGAGGGAGAGTTCCATCAGCACGACGGCATGGTGACGATGATGATGTTCTAACGACACAGGGCTTCGCCTAAGCACCACTATGATATTATCGAGGTGGATTATGGTGGAGGGGGGCACCACACACGGCTAAGAGATCCAAGGGATCAATTGTTGTGTCTATGGGGTTCCCCCCTCCTCCGTATATAAAGGGGGGAGGAGGAGAGGGCCGGCCAAGGGGAGAGGCGCGCCCTAGGGGGGCAATCCTACTCCAAGTAGGTTTGTCCCCCCCTGTCGGTGTCAAAACCGGCGGATCTCGGGTAGGGGGTCCCGAACTGTGCGTCTAGGCGGATGGTAACAGGAGACAAGGGACATGATGTTTTTACCCAGGTTCGGGCCCTCTCGATGGAGGTAAAACCCTACTCCTGCTCGATTGATATTGATGATATGGGTAGTACAAGAGTGGATCTACCACGAGATCAAGGAGGCTAAACCCTAGAAGCTAGCCTATGGTATGATTGTTGTAATGGTTGTTTGTCCTACGGACTAAAACCCTCCGGTTTATATAGACACCGGAGAGGGCTAGGGTTACACAGAGTCGGTTACAATGGTAGGAAATCTACATATCCAGACGCCAAGCTTGCCTTCCACGCCAAGGAAAGTCCCATCCGGACACGGACGAAGTCTTCAATCTTGTATCTTCATAATCTTGGAGTCCGGCGACGATGATAGTCCGCTGTCCGGACACCCCTAGTCCAGACTCCTCAAGAGCCCTCGAACCAGGCTTCAATGACGATGAGTCCGGCGCAAGATATTGTTCGGCATTGCAAGGCGGGTTCCTGCTCCGAATAATTCATAGAAGATTGTGAACACCAGGATAGTGTCCGGCTCTGCAAACTAAATTCCACATTCCACCGTAGAGAGAATAATATGTACACAAGTTCAATCTGTTGACGTATCTTGTGGCATGACGTCATACCACCACCAAGCCTTTACTTGAATCGTTTTTTATTATACCAACTCAGCACGTTTAGCGAAGCGGTTTCCTTGGCACGTCTTGTCGAGGCAGAGATTGTGTTCCCCTTATTCCGGGATTCCCATCAATACGGATGTGGGTAACCCAACCGCGCCATTGATGGTGGCACTTGGGAGATAAGCGAGTTTTACCAGGCCAGTGGGGACGCATAGTCTTCGTCCGCCCATATATAAGGGGATAAGGATCCACCCTTTTTACCTACGCCTTCTTCCTCCTTTGCTTATCCATCTCCGCAAGACTCGAGCTCCAGCGCCCAAGTCCGCACATCTCGTCTCGACCTTCTCCAGCCATGTCCGGAGGGAGGCAGTGGTTGGCCTCCTCCGCTACGGAGGAGCACATCGAAAGCTGCGCGGCGCGGATACCTTTCAAATGACATCACAGATTGGCTGCCTGACGAGGGGCAGCTCATCCCCACCCCCAGTGCCTCATGAGAGGGTCGATTCCTTCCCACTTCCTCCTCGGACTGGGCTTCCCACTTCATCCCTTCGTCCGAGGGCTCATGTACTACTACAGCTGGACTTCCACGATCCGGCGCCAAACTTCATCCTTAACATCTCGGCGCTTATCGTCAGGTGCGAGGCCTTCCTCCGCATCCGCCCCACTTCGCTTGTGCTCAAGACCTTCAATGTCAAGACGAAGGTAGTGAAGGGCGTCCAAGCGGAGTGCGGAGGCGCCATGGTGGGCAAAATACCCAACGTCACCTGGCTCGAGGGGGCCTTTGTGGAGTCCATCAAGGGATGGCAATCGGGGTGGTTCTACATCACCGAGCTGCGTGACCCTAAATGGGCAGCGACCCCCGTGTTCAGATCTGGTATCCCTATGCAGCTCACCTCCTGGAAAGAGAAGGGCTTGCTATGGGGCAGTTCGAAGGAGCTGATAGGACTCCAGTCCTGTCTCTAGACCTTGGTGAACAAGAAGCTTAGGCTTGCCAATGTGATCCAGGTCATGCTCGTCCGCCGGATTCTCCCCTACCAACAGCGGGCCTTCAATTCGTGGGAGTTCGATCCGCACAAGATCGACCTCGAAAGCAGTGCTCTTCGACATGACGTACGAAGCTGCCTGGAGGGTGCTGTTCAAGGGCGGAGAAGCCCCCGCATCCGCGACGGAAGACCGCGGATTCAGCACCAAGCGCCCAGCCGGCGAGGTAAGCTTTGTTATCCTCTATGGGACACTTATTTTCCTTCATAGTTTGACTCTATGTGGGATTTAAAACTCCCAATGCCTTTGACAGGACTGGCAGAGAACGTCCGGACAGGTAGACTGTCCGGCTCCCCTTCCCGAAGACCCAGCGGACGCCCGTTTAATGGGGCTGCTAATCCCGGCACTTTATGTGGTGACGGAGAAGAAGGCCAAGAAGAAGGCCACGGGAACTCGAAGAAGTTCCCGGTGCCAGGTGATTTCGGACTCATCGTCCGATGGCTCCGAGGCGGACTCCTCCCCTGAAGATGAGGAGGAGAAGGAGGACTCTCCCCAGGAGGGGGGAGAGAGGAAAAGGAAGGCTTCCCCAACGGGGGAGGCCGAAGGGTCCAAGAGGGGAAGGACCCTTCCCCCGGACAGCTCCGCCAACGCCAACGTTGGCGACGAAGAGTGGCCCTCAAGGGCCAGGCCTCCGGCAAGATCGTAAGTATCCGGATTCCTGAATGATTTATAATTTATCTTTTGTGTCACATAGTGTCCTTCTAATGCCGAACACTGCCTGTAGTCCGGCCGATGATGATCTTCCCGCTTCATTTTGCGGGTCCTTGGCTCCGTCGGATGTAGATTCCATTCCGACTGCCTCCACCCCTCGCGACGCTAAGGACGCCGAGGTGGGATCCTAGGAAGGGACCCATCAGGAGGAGGCTCCGGAGGTGCCACAAGGCAGCCTCCCAGACTTTGCGCCGGACTCCATGCCGGAACCCGCAGTGGTTCCGAGTCCGCAGCGCCCCTTCGCAAGAAGGGCAAGACCGTGACGCCGGCAGCCTCCGTCCAACCGGAGGCGCCGGACAACTTGTTGGAGGCGCTCAACGGCGCTTCCATCGAGGAAGAACACCGCACTATCATGAGTGCGGTGATTCAGAAAGTTCAGCTCGCCAAGAGCGGGCTGACCGAAGCCTGCAGTAGCCTTCTAATAGGCTTTGAGGTAAGAAGTTTAAAATATGTAATGTAATACCGCATAGATAGTAGCCCCTGATGCTCGGTTCGGTGTTCGGAAAGAAAAACTGGATTGAGGATCTAAAAAAGATATACGCAGGAGTGCTAAAAATTATGTCAATATGGGTTTGCAGGCTGCGCCTGCCGACCTCTGCCAGACCGATCATGGAGGTCGGTGCTTGAAGCAGACCTCGAGTGGTCCGAGCAAGAGCTCGGCCATGCTAAGAAGCAGCTCGAGGACAAAGAAGGTGAGTAACACCACTTTTTAAATTTTGTACCTTCTGTAAAAGGATTTTGGTGCAATAGAAATAACAAGGATAACGTGGTACTGCAGGGCCACGAACGAGGTGGCGACCTGAAGGAGGCCGTGTCCGCGTCGAACGCAATGCGCCGCTGAACGAGCGGGCAAGAGAAGCAGGAGGCGCGGTGGCGGAGGTGCGGCAAGAGCTCCGTGCTCTCATGGAAAAGCATGAGAGTTTGGAGCGCGACTCAAGACTCGAGAGTCCGAGCTTGCCTCGGCTCTTGAAAGTGCCAAAGCCGCTAAGGCCGAGGCCCATAAGGCCCTCCAGAGATTGAGGAGGTGAAGAAAATAGTGGCGGTAAGGCATTTTTCATGCAAAGCAAGCATGTGAATGTAAATTACCCACATTTACCCAAATTCGAGCTCTCCAGGGGCGTTTGCAGACCTGCCTTGCAGCGTGTCTGATGTCGCCGCATTCTACCGTGCCGAGGAGGGGAGCTCAACGGAGAAGGTCTTCTGGTCTCAAGACGCCGAGGCGGACATCCGGTGCTTCTAGCGACCAGCTGAAGCAGCTGGTCGAGCTCCACAAATTAGCCGAGCAGGCCATGAAGGGCCTCATAGTCCGACTGTGGCTTGGAGAGGCCATGCCTGGGAGCTACTTCCCTCGTGCGGCGGCTGGTGGATGCGTGCCCCTGGGTGGAAGTCATCAAGCGCCCACCTGCATTGAAGGTGCCTGCCGGGCCCTTGCCCGCAAAAGGTGCATTGGGGCAGGCTGGATGCGAGAGGCTTATCACGGACGCCCGCCAAGCGAGCAAGGAGTATCGATGCCCGAGATGTACTATAAGAGTGTCTCAAGGGTGCCCGCAAGATTGCGGATGAGTGCCCCAAAGATGTAATTATTGAGTAAACTCGCAATGTGTTATCCTGCATGCGTCAAGACTTTCTTCATATGCGCTTAAGCAACGCTTATTGATTTAAAATATTACCTTCAGGCGGCCGCTTATAAAATCTGAGAGATGGCAAGTCATCGGCTTCAGCCCCCATGCCACGAAAGTGTGGGGTGTTCGGATAAACTTGAGCACTCTTCTTCCCATTTTGGGTCCATCTAGGAGGCGCCAACACAACGAACAAGGCAACCGGACTTATAATGCTTGAACACTCTCACTTAGCCATAAAATTCTATAATTTTAAATTTTGGCGAAGCCCCTAGTATTCGAAGACCGAGTTCGGGCGCTATCCACGCTGGGCGGACACACCGGTTCCTCGCTCGAAGCAGCATAAGTCTTTAGGGACTCGAAAACACCTCTCGAACAGCGACCAATCTCTCGCCTTATCATGACAGTCAGCTTTAGCTTTCTCCACTGAGGCGCTTGCCCAGCTCAACCGGGGCGCAATCGCAGTGGTTCTCCCAATGCTACCTTAACCGACGGAACGGAACGTAAGGTACCAAAACATGGGAGCCGGGCAAACCCAACTATTGACCCAAGACATGATTCGGAGCCGATGCATATAATGCTATAAGTTCGGGGTGCCGCACTTGTGAAAGTGTTCGGACTTATCACACCATAATGCGGGAAATATAAGCCCCTGGTGTATTCGGCCGTACCAAAATGTACGGGTGCAAGATGTCAAGAATAAACATATATGTAAAAAGGAAATGCAATTATAAACAAAAAGTGATGCATTGTTTATTCAACAGATTCTGCCATGAGTGCAGAACGATACAAATAGTGCGGTAAGCAAGGGTTGACTATTAGAAGTGTCTCCCTCCAGGGGTAGGCTGCGGGATGGTGTATTTAACAAATTTAATGCTCATAATGGAGACCACCTGAGTGTTCGTCGTAGCCTTTGTCCTTCCCTGGCTATTGCATCGTGAGTTCGGCAGGTTCACCGCCGGACAGGGTCTCTGGTGAATGGAGTCCTGTGGATAAAAAGAAGAAAAAGGAAAATAAAAAGAGCGACACACTTAGGAGCCCTTGGTGTGGTTGAGCCGCACTCTGGGCCTGTCGCGGTCGTGCCCCTCCCCCTATGCCCATGGTATCTTCAAAGCGTAATGATGTACGCGAAGAGCTGGTCTTGCAATCATGCAAGGGCTGGGTTAGCCGCATTGCTACACGCGTGCTCGAACGCGCTGTGGTCTTGATTGATGTTACTCGGGCGCGTTTGGCTATGTCCGGCCGCTTAACGGCCGGACTTGAAAATTGCCTTAAAAGCTGCTCAGACTTCCGCCGCGAGAGCCGCTGTGTTCCTCCGCTCGAGGGAGCGCTCAAGATTTCCGCTGACCGTGATGACTCCACGGGGCCCGCATCTTGAGCTTGAGGTATGCATAATGCGGTACCGCTGAATTTTTGCGAACGCTGTTCGTCCGAGCAGAGCGTGATAGCTATCATGAACGGGACTATGTCAAGATTAACTCGCGCGAAATTATCCGGGATCCAAGAACACTTCCAGCAGGATCGAGCCTGCATAATTGGCCTCAACACTCGGTATGACGCCTTTAAAGGTCGCCTTTGTAGGTTTAATCCTTGAGGGTCTATGCCCATCTTGCGACCGTATCCCGATAAAGCAGTTCAGGCTTGCCGCCGCCCATCGTGACTCTAGTGAGGTGAAATCCATCGATGATTGGGTCTAAAACCACGCGCGAATCCGCCATGGCGGATATCGGTCGGGTGGTCTCTTCGATCGAAAGTGATCGGGTAAGAGGACCATGGATTGAACTTCGGGCGATCGCTCCATCGCATATACGCCCTCGAGTGCACGCTCGCCCCTCTTGGGTATATGGGTTGCATATATCATGTTTACCGTCCGCACTTGTGGGGGAAACCCTTTTTCCTCTCTCGCTCGTCGGCCGAAGTCTCTTCCGCGTCGTCAGCAGCCCCTTGTCATTGTTTTCGCAATTAACTTTCCTGCCGCTTGAATACCCAACAATCTCTGGGTGTGATTAGCTGGTTTTTCGGGTGCCATGTATCCGCAAGAGCGGTCGAGTATTCGGTCCAAATTGGACGGACCGGAGTAGTTCTTTTAATGGCTTCTTCCACGACCGGTTTAGAGCCTCAATCCGGCGCTGACTACCAGATCCTCATTGTTATCGCCGTAACGCGGGCGCTTGTTTTTGTTTCGACGCGACCGCCATTGTGGTCCTTAGTATCCGGACCGCCAGATTTTTACCGAGGTTGTTGCTGCGAGCTAGCCAGCTGTCCTCTCCCGCAGGTAAGCGGTCCCGAGTGATGTGAGGGCTGCCATGGATTTCGCTTTTCCCGCCCTAGGTGCCGGGCCAGCCACTCGTCATGGATGTTATGTTTGAAGGCTGCGAGGGCCTCTCGATCCGGACAATGACTATTTGATTTTTCTTTGTTAAGAACCGTGTACGTAATCGTCGCCGATTCGCTCGGCTGCTGAATTATGTGGCTTAGGTCATCGGCGTCTGGTTGTCGCACATATGTGCCCCGAAGTTGTCGAGAATGCGGCTTCCGTGTCCTCCCAACACCCAATTGACTCAAGGGCAAGCTGTTAAGCCAATGCCGAGCTGGTCCTTTAAGCTTGAGTGGGAGATACTTGATGGCATGGAGATTGCCGCCGGGCCATATGGATATGAAGGAGATAATCTTCGATCCAAACCGCTGGGTCTGCAGCCATCGTAGGATTCAATGTTCACGGGTTTAAACCCTTTAGGGATTTGATGATCCATTACTTCGTCAGTGAAGCATAGTGGGTGTGCAGCGCCTCTATATTGAGCAATATCACGACGTAGCTCAAGAGAGCGTTGTCTGCTGTGTTCGGCCCGACCAGAGTTGCTGTATTCGGCACGACGGTAGTCGTTATGGGTCGTGGGGTGCCCACGTGATCCATAGATAGATCTGGATTGTCTTGCCTTGTCTTCCAATATATCCCGCAAGTTCGGCGCATTCCCTCGTGGCTTCGTACTTTTCGAGCGGTGCCGGGGTACGGTCTTGATGGAGGGCCTAGATGCCTCTCTGTCGTGACCATGCGGTGGTCGGTCTGCCGTATTGTGTGCTGGTGATGAAGGTTTGTATGCGTCCTCCTCTAGTCGGGGGAGCAACTTGCGTTTTGGGTAGCTCTTGGAGGGGCTTTCGAGTTCATACTCTTCGGCCGCGAGGACCTCGGTCCATCTGTCGGCCAGCAGGTCTTGATTAGCTTGAAGCTGTTGCTGCTTTTTCTTTAGGCTATTTGCCGTGGCGATAAGCCTGCATTTAAAACGCTCTTATTTGACGGGATCCTCCGCACGCACGTAATTGCCGTCGTTGAGGCTTGCCTCGTCGCTCGAGGGAGGCATGTAGTTTTCATCCTCCTCGCTCGCCGCTTCTCTTTGAGGGCTGGCTTCCCGCCCTCATGTGCTAAATCTTGCCGGAGGGGTTGTCTTTGGCACTCTCGGGTGTTATTATCTCCGTGCCGGAATTCCATTCTTACTGTGGCGGATTTAGAGCGGCGCCACGACGCCGGCGCTTGACTGTTTCTTAGAAGAGTCCGCTCCTCACGCTTCTTCGCCGCCCCCATCCTTTGGGGTGTCCACCATGTATATGTCGATGACGAGGTGGTCTTCCAGGCCCTCAGAGGCGCTGGTTCTTGATCGCCTCCGCATCGCCGCCCATACCGCCGATGTCTTCGTAGTCGTAGTTTAGCATGTCGGTTAGATCGCCGACAAGTGGCTATAAAGTGGGTGGTGGGTGGGCTTTGAATTTCTTCGCCGTCTGTGAAACCCAACCATCCCGACCGCAGTCCGCCAGGTTCTCCGATAACGAGAGATGCTTTAGCGAATTTAGGATGTCGCCAAAGGGTGAGTGCCGAAAGATCTCCGCGCGGTGAACTCTATGATCGGCGCCCAATCGGATTCGATTGGGGCGCAGGAGGTTCGGAGTCCGCGAGGAGTCCGCACCTCGAGTCACGAGCTTTATAAGGGACAAGGTTAGTATTCGCCCATCACCGTGAGAAGTTGCAGCTCCCGAGGCAAGGTCCAGCCACCTGCCCTCGATCTACGTGGTCTGCCCAACTATGGGTCGAGCGACTCGCAGGCGGCCTCCGTGGCACCGTCCGCGGCAGAGCTAAATCATGCCCATCGTGATAGCGCGGCGCTTTGGCCAGGCTCGGATCCGTCAAGATCAAGTCTCCGCGATGTCGGCCGTGAAGTTTAGGCTTCCAAACCTGACTGATGGCCAGGGCGAAGCTTCGATCTGCTCCAGATGGCCAAGTGAATTGGCCCGCAGACAAAGCCGCCAACACGAAGATCTGTCCGGGAGAAAATTTCACCCGGATCGAGTCATCAAGTTTATCGGTGACGCATACGAGGAACTCTCAATGAAAGCACCAATGTCGGTGTCAAACCGCGGATCTCGGTAGGGGGTCCCGAATCGGCGCCTAGGCGGATGGTAACAGGAGACAAGGGACACGATGTTTTTACCCAGGTTCGGGCCCTCTCGATGGAGGTAAAACCCTACTGTTGCTCGATTGATATTGATGATATGGGTAGTACAAGAGTGATCTACCACGAGATCAAGGAGGCTAAACCCTAGAAGCTAGCCTATGGTATGATTGTTGTAATGGTTGTCTGTCCTACGGACTAAAACCCTCTGGTTTATATAGACACCAGAGAGGGCTAGTGTCGGGGATATACCCCGCGGTGTAAACCGGCCGGAAGTCTAACCCGGCCGGACTGGACGACTCATTTGTAACCCGCCTGGAGCTTGGCGGTTCACGGGATACCCGCCCGGTCTTGGTGGTTCATTCGTAACCCAGCGGGCGGGTCAGATGGATGACGAGGCCCAAGGCCTAGAAGGCCGGTTCACGTTTAATGGTGGGCCGGTTTATGAGGAAAACATAAGGACTATTCTCCTACAAAGGAAGCAAGACTAGGACTCCACTTGTAATAGAGTAATCCTAATCCAACTAGGACTAGTCATGTAAACCGCCCCTTCAACATATATAAGGAGGGGCAGGGCTCCCCAAAGAGGGACAAGTTAGAAGCTACAAGCAAACAACAATTTCTAGGGCTAGACACAACTAAAGGAGAGCCGGTTTACGGCGACTCCCTCGTGATGATAATGAGACCTAGCCTCAAACAGCATGTAGGGTTTTTACCGGATGATGTTTCCCGGGGCCAAGCTGTCTAAACCCTTGTATTATGCGGTTGATCCGCCTCGCATCTCTCGGCCCCACTCAACCCTCTCAAGCTACCACATAGATGCGTTGGCCTCGCGACTAAGTCCTGACACTAAGGACATCTGCCATGACAAATCCACGACAGATGGCGCCCACCGTGGGGCTCGCGCACGGTGGTGTTGAGTTCTTGGAGGGATCTCCCCTAGGGATTGAGATGTCCGCAATGAAGAAAAGCTGGTTTGAAAGGATTTGCATCAGGGTCATGTTCATCGATGCAGATTTGAGGATTTATGAGATTTAAAGTTCAAGTAAGTTAAGGTTGTGATCTGTTTGTTGCCGAAAGTCGCCAAGAAAAGACGTCTCAGCTCACCAACGCCATCGATTTCCTCTATGGCCTGTTTTCGCCGACGGGTCAAGTCTGGATCTGTAACTCGCCGAAAACCAGCATGGTTAGAGTCGCCGCTTTGTTCAGCATTAATGGGACGGATCTGATGGAAGTGAAGCATCAAAACGCCAAAAGCCAGGTCCGATCAAAGTATTGGATCAGGTGAGGGATTGGATACTGTTTGGAAGTTGACTAAGCCTTACGTCTGACGGATCAAAACAAAACAGAAGACAAAAGAACTAGAGGCAACTGCGTCCACAACCCGGAGAAGACGGCCACGATCCGTGACTGGTATGGACTCCACCTCCGGTCCGAGTGACCGTTGCGCCAAGCTTCCCCTGAATCGACAAGTCGCCGGCCCTGCATGGCCAAGGAGCCTCCTGGTGCGGCCCTCGCGTCGAGCCGCTGTCGTACTTACCTTCCTCACATCTGCAGTTCCATCCATGGACTCGCCCTTGAACAGCGATTAATCCGTCGGTGCGCCTGCTGACCCGATGATACGGCTTCTGCAAACAAGCTGCTTCGTCGGGTCTCCCGCTCCACCACTGACCCGGCCGGGTACGCTGCGGGAGGATTAAAACGGCGATGAACACAGGGAGGCTATGGCCCGGCCGACGGCTCGCCTTCGCTGGCCTGCCGCCACATCAACTCCGCCATGTCTCTTCGCCGCTAAAACCGCGGCTATCGCCCGAAGCCGCGTCCGTGGTTCGCTTATCTGAGTCTCCCGCGCCGCTTATAAGCCGCCGGCAGCCGCGGTTTGCGGCTGGGGCCGCCCGTGTGCTCCTCCCATAACCCACGTGTCGTAACGTACCCGGCCGCCGATAAGTTGTCTCCGCCGAACTCGCCTCCGTTTTGGCCTTCGCCGCTGAGTTGTTGTCCGATCCGATTCGCCGGGCTCATCATCCAGCCACGCCGCGACTTCGCTTCGAAAGTTAAACCGCCTCGCCTTACCTCACGGACGGATCGCCTCAAATCTCCGCTGTTGTGTTTCGCCCGATTTCTGCTTTGAAGTGACGGACCGTCTTCTACAAAAGAGTCGCCTCAAATCGCTGCCGCAAGCTTCACTGACCGAACCGCCCCAATCAACGCCGAGGCCTCTCGTTCCATCTGTATCGGATGTCGCAACCGGGTCGACTTGTTTTGCTTTCCGACCAGCGTGGTCTGTTGCGAGTTGCCGCCTTCACCTGGCCTGAATCGCCTCCGGGTTGTGGCGCCCCGACGGCCGTTTCAGCTGCTGCCCCGCCGGATTACCATTGCCCGTTTGAGTTGCTGCCCCGCCGGATTACCACTGCCGGTTTCAGCTGCTGCCCCGCCAATTACCACCGCCTCGCTTCGCTTGTCGCCTTGGTCACTCTCGCCATGCGGCGCGCCGTTCTATCTCTGCCTGTGTTAGCCATCGCTACGGCCTTATGGCGAAGTTGTCGATCGCTGCCAGAATTCCGCCGCACCCTCCGCCACAGCCCGCCGCCCCACCTCCGTTATGGTCTGTTCAAAGGCGTGGTGCTCTATGATCTGAACAAAAACTGCAAGTTTAGCTCAATTACAGTTATTCAAAGATTGTCCAATCTATATTATCAACATTGGAAACATATGATCATGCGTTGGGAATATACAAAGATGACTGCTAATGATACTCAGTGGGAAGACAGGCAATTGTTGAGGTCTGGAAAGTATTAGCCCATTTAGCTGTTTGCTGGACGGAGTTGAACTGATGTATGGATGGCCTGTTTCTACTACGGTTCTCACCGGTGCGCCAAGTCGCTGCAGCCCTGTTTCAAGCGTCTGCTTATTACCTTTTGATTCAGAAGCCGCGGTGGAAAAAGTGCTTACTGATTACGTGATGACCAGAGTCAGGCAGAAAAAGACAAAGTATTTCATGGAGAAGCAAATAGTAGCACATCCATACTGCTGGTGCCTTCGTATATGATTTTGGATCTGCATACGGATCGTCTGTCATCGTCTAAATGCATCAGGTGATATCCGTCCAGTCTGTTTTAATAGCACATATTAATTTTTATGTGAACAATTATTTCGGTTTGCAGTACTTTTTGATGCAGGAGAATTGTTCATTACAAATGTGGCATTATACCTCGGATACGGTGCGCGCCAGCGTGATCCTGCACTAGTGTTCGGCCATGCCATGCTGTTCAGATGGCATGCATAGACCATTGTTCCCGTAATCCGGTCCACATCAAATCACTGGAACCACGCCCGCGATCGACTCGCCGTCTATGCGGTTTACCGCTCCTGCGATTGACTCGCCATCCACACTGGCTTACAACGCCACAGCCGACTCATTTACTGTCCGGACGAGTCAGGTGGTATCCATCTAAAATATATTTTATTGTCACATATTATTTTTGTCGAAGAGCAGTTTTATCTTTGCCTTGGTCTGCACTATTGTTGATGCAGGATAACGTGGTTGACTCGCCCGCGCCGGTTTACCGCACTGCGGCCGACTCATCTATTTTGAGCCACCTCTGATGCGGCGGCCATTTTTACTGTCCGTCTCTCGCGGCCTGGTCTACATCAACGCACCGGGCTGCACTTGTCTGGATGAGCTGTTTATTGACCACCGTCTGCACTGGATGTTTCAATGGGCAGCGCACAAGTCGCCGCTACTACATTTTGGTTAACTTCAAACAGCCAATTGGAAGGAACCAGTGGCCGAGTTGCTGACACGGCTCATACGGGATCATTTATAACCCGCCGCAGTCACCTCAATCTTCTGTGGATTCACATCGGGCTATCAACACCGATGATATACAACTTATGCCGGTTTATATGACGGTCAAATATGGAGAATCTCAAGCCAACTCTTCGAGTCACCTTGAGACTCGGGGGCTACGATGATATGACGCAACAAGTCTTGCCAGTTTCAGGTTATTTAAGAACCCCAGGACGATGGAGGGAAAGATAACCCGGTCCAGGAGGCTACTGTTATTTGAAGGCCGTCGTAAAATTTTCGCTTAGAAAGTATATGAAAATTACAAAATCTCAATCAATGAAGAAGTTCCGGTCATCGAAGGATTCCGCTTAAAATCCGGCTCAAGGGAAGCCAGTCTCACTGAAGTTCTCAAATCTGGTTTACGAGTTTCCGGTTCAAAAAGGAATTAACTTCCCGCAAGTTCAAGTTTAAAGACCGTCAGAAGATTTCCGGCTGAAAATGAAGATTCCGGTTTGCAATCCGGTTTAAGGGAAATTTGTTCTCCCACAAAGCTTTGAAGCTCTCAATATCCGGTTCAAGAAGAATTTATCTCTTGCAAAAAGTTAAAAATTGCCGAAGAGGACCTGCTACCATGATGTGCGGTTCAAACATGGGTATCCTGCCTTTATTGGCCTAACATATTGATCACATGGGGGCTTCTGCTTCATAAAGCGGGGTCTCTGTTCTTTTTTACATCATGTGTGGTTACACGGAGGTTCTGTCTTAAAGCGGCCTCCGGTTTACCCTTGACATTTGTTTTTATCACTTGGGGGCTTGGTCGTGTCCAACCAATGCAACACCTCTTGATAGGCTAAAGCCACCAGATCATTTGGGGACACGGTCAAGTCTGAACCGTCACGCCTCTTGGTCGGCCTACAGGCAGAGTCATTTGGGGCTTGGTCGAACCCAACCAATGTCATGCCACTTGGCCGGCGATTGCCACGAAGTCTTTGGGGACTCGCCGATCGGCACCATCGCTACGCCTTCGGGAGCTTGGTTGCGTCGACCATGGTAATGCCATCCGACCAGCTCAAGATAGCATATTTTTGCAAACGGTTTTATCATTACCTTTGCTTCCATATCTTTTTCAGAATCGTTATTCGATTTTTGTTGCGCTTTTAAACCGACAATGTTTTAATCCGTTCGATCACAATTGACTAACACGGTCAATTCTTAATCCGGAGACTATTTGCCCGGTTTGATTTTTTTGATTTTATATTACCATCTTATTATGGAGTAAACCGTGTTCATTAACCCGGTTTGACTTTCAATTAGAAGTTCAAGACATGATCAAATCATAATCCGGAGACTATCGCCCGGTCCGGTTTCACTATAAGTCGCCAACATATATTTGGATTGCGCCATTGAATCATGCGCCATAAATCATTGGGTTATATTATTCAAATCTTCAAATAGCCAACATGGCTGGATTTCTATTATGGTTATCAGTAACCAGTATTATGATTAAGATTTTCAAAGTCGCTTTAGCGCAATGGATATTATGTTATCAATGGATATGACTTTTATTCTACAATTGGAGGAATAGTCCCGAGTTGCTGCAGGCTTACAACCCGGCACTTGGGGGCTACATTATTGAAGTTGAGATTACATCAAATATGCAAGTCTCATGTCACCGCAAGCATGCACCATGATACTTGGGGCTAATGCAAAGTCATTTTTGCTCATATTATTGAAGACCCGCTCATCACATTATAATGAGCTGGCCCTTGGGGCTACCAATTGCTCATGTCAACAATTCAAGGTACACAAATTTTCATTGTATTGAAGGGTCCACTGCTCAGTTGGTAAAGCACAAGGCTCTTAACCTTATGGACGTGGATTCAAGCCCCATGATGGGGGTTACATCATATGATGTTATTTTCATTGAAGTATATATCAAGTCCCAGCTCAATATTATCTTCTCGAACCGCCCTTGGGGCTACACTCGGTTGAAGTTTTTTGAGCATCAGAAATTACAAGTCCTGTGTCGCCGCAAGCATGACAACCCGCACTTGGGGGCTACATAATATGGAGTATTCAGTTTTTGCTAGTGACTGGGATGAATAACATGGATTTCTTCGATAGTGACAAGATTTAGATTGAAGCAAGTCTTAAGCCATCACTTTGTTCTACTCAAGACTTGGGGGCTACAGTATTATCAAGGAAATATTTTCAAATTCTCTGCTTGAGCAAACTAGGTTGACCCGGCCACCAATCATTATGACCTGTGGCTGCAACTCGGCCATTAATAATCATGAACCGCGCTATAAATAATCATGAACCGTGTCTGCAACAATCATGACTCGAAGTATCAGTTTTTATAACCCGACAAAGGTGGTAATCATAAACCAGCAACTTTTTTACATCTTCAAACCGGCTGAATATCAGACGAATATTTCAAGACCAATATTTCTTAAACCGGCGCTTTGGAAGCCGACTCAAGTGGATTATTCTTCACAATGATGTTCTGTGAGAAACCAATGTCAGAAAATTGAGTATGACGCTGGCTTATTGACCTGGATTTTCTAGGAGGAGGAAATGACAAGGACTTAAGGATGATCAGGTGTCGGTTTACAAGATATCTTAACCGGGAGCACAACCTATCAAGTTTGTTCTTGTGTTTATTTTACAGGATCAGTTTAACATGGATAAATCCAAATTAAACTGGGGGCTAATGTCGGGGATATACCCCGCGGTGTAAACCGGCCGGAAGTCTAACCCGGCCGGACTGGACGACTCATTTGTAACCCGCCCGGAGCTTGGCGGTTCACGGGATACCCGCCCGGTCTTGGTGGTTCATTCAGAATCTTGCGGCGGGTTAGATGGATGACGAGGCCCAAGGCCCAGAAGGCCGGTTCACGTTTAATGGTGGGCCGGTTTATGAGGAAAACATAAGGACTATTCTCCAACAAAGGAAGCAAGACTAGGACTCCACTTGTAATAGAGTAATCCTAATCCAACTAGGACTAGTCATGTAAACCGCCCCTTCAACATATATAAGGAGGGGCAGGGCTCCCCAAACAGGGACAAGTTAGAAGCTACAAGCAAACAACAATTTCTAGGGCTAGACACAACTAAAGGAGAGCCGGTTTACGGCGACTCCCTCGTGATGATAAGAGACCTAGCCTCAAACAGCATGTAGGGTTTTTACCGGATGATGTTTCCCGGGGCCCGAAGCTGTCTAAACCCTTGTCTTGCGTGTTGATCCGCCCTGCGTCTCTCGTCCCACTCAACCCCTCTCAAGCTACCACATAGATGTGTTGGCCTCGCGACTAAGTCCTGACACTAAGGACATCTGCCGTGACAAATCCACGATAGCTAGGGTTACACAGAGTCGGTTACAATGGTAGGAGATCTACATATCCGTATCGCCAAGCTTGCCTTCCACGCCAAGGAAAGTCCCATCCGGACACGGGACGAAGTCTTCAATCTTGTATCTTCATAGTCTTGGAGTCCGGCTGACGATGATAGTCCGGCTGTCCGGACACCCCCTAGTCTAGGACTCCCTCACCCCCCTTTCCTATTCCAAGAAGGAGAAGGGGGAAGGAGGAGGTGGAGAGAAGGAAGGAGAGGAGGGCCGCCGCCCACTTCCCTTGTCCAATTTGGACTGGGGCAAGGGGGCCACGTGCCACCTCCTGGGTGCCTTCTCTCTTCTCCACTAAGGCCCATAAGGCCCAATAGCTTCCCCCCCGGGGGAGGGGGGGTCCGGTAACCCCCGGTACTCCGGTATATGCTCGAAACCTCCCGGAACCATTCCGGTGTCCAAACATAGTCGTCCAATATATGGATCTTTACGTCTCGACCATTTTGAGACTCCTCGTCATGTCCGTGATCACATCTGGGACTCCGAACAACCTTCGGTAAATCAAAACACATAAACTCATAATATAACCGTCATCGAACTTTAAGCGTGCGGACCCTACGGGTTCGAGAACTATGTAGACATGACCGAGACACATCTCCGGTCAATAACCAATAGAGGAACCTAGATGCTCATATTGGCTCACACATATTCTACGAAGATCTTTATCGGTCAAACCGCATAACAACATACGTTGTTCCCTTTGTCATCGGTATGTTACTTGCCCGAGATTCGATCGTCGGTATCTCAATACCTAGTTCAATCTCGTCACTGGCAAGTCTCTTTACTCATTCCATAATACATCATCCCGCAACTAACTCATTAGTTACAATGCTTGCAAGGCTTATAGTGATGTGCATTACCAAGTGGGCCCAGAGATACCTCTCCGACAATCGGAGTGACAAATCCTAATCTCGAAATACGCCAACCCAACAAGTACCTTCGGAGACACCTATAGAGCACCTTTATAATCACCCAGCACGCTAGACATTTGGTAGCACACAAAGTGTTCCTCCGGTAAACGGGAGTTGCATAATCTCATAGTCATAGGAACATGTATAAGTCATGAAGAAAGCAATAGAAACATACTAAACGATCAAGTGCTAAGCTAACGGAATGGGTCAAGTCAATCACATCATTCTCTAATGATGTGATCCCGTTAATCAAATGACAACTCATGTCTATGGCTAGGAAACTTAACCATCTTTGATTCAATGAGGTAGTCAAGTAGAGGCATACTAGTGACACTATGTTTGTCTATGTATTCACACATGTATTATGTTTCCGGTTAATACAATTCTAGCATGAATAATAAACATTTATCATGAAATAAGGAAATAAATAATAACTTTATTATTGCCTCTAGGGCATATTTTTTTCAATGACACCATGACCTCCATCATCTTGATTTATATCAATGTGTCATCACATGGTCGTCTCGCCAACTATTGCTCTTGCAACTATTGTTATCGTTTAGCGATAAAGTAAAGCAATTATTTGGCACCTCCATCTTATGCAATAAAGAGACAACCATAAGGCTTCTGCCAGTTGCCGATAACTTCAACAAAACATGATCATCTCATACAACAACTTATATCTCATCACGTCTTGACCATATCACATCACAACATGCCCTGCAAAAACAAGTTAGACGTCCTCTACTTTGTTGTTGCAAGTTTTACATGGTTGCTACGGGCTTAGCAAGAACCATTCTTACCTACGCATAAAAACCACAATGATATTTCGTCAAGTTAGTGATGTTTTAACCTTCTCAAGGACCGGGCGTAGCCACACTCGTTTCAACTAAAGTTGGAGAAACTGACACCCGCCAGCCACCTGTGTGTAAAAAACGTCGGTAGAACCAGTCTCGCGTAAGCGTACGCGTCGGTCCGGGCCGCTTCATCCAACAATACCGCCGAACCAAAGTATGACATGCTGGTAAGCAGTATGACTTATATCACCCACAAATCGTGTTCTACTCGTGCATATAACATCTACGCATAAACCTAGCTCGGATGCCACTGTTGGGGAACGTAGTAATTTCAAAAAAATTCCTACGCACACGCAAGATCATGGTGATGCATAGCAACGAGCGGGGAGAGTGAGTCCATGTACCCTCGTAGACCAAAAGCGGAAGCGTTAGCACAACACGGTTGATGTAGTCGTACGTCTTCACGATCGGACCAATCCAAGTACCAAACATACGGCACCTCCGAGTTAAGCACATGTTTAGATCGATGACGTCCCGCGAACTCTGATCCAGCAGAGCTTCACGGGAGAGTTTCGTCAGCACGATGGCGTGATGACGGTGATGATGTTGCTACCGACACAGGGATTCGCCTAAGCACTACTACGATATGATCGAGGTGGGATATGGTGGAGGGGGCACCACACACGGCTGGGAGAGATCAATAGATCAACTTGTGTGTTCATGGGGTGTCCCTTGCCTCAGTATATAAAGGAGGAGAGGAGGGGAGGGGCCGGCCCTCACTATGGCGCCCCCTGGGGAGTCCTACTCCCACTGGGAGTAGGATTCCCCCTTCCATGTAGTAGGAGTAGGATTCAAGGAAAGGGAAGAGAGAAGAGAAGGAAGGAGGGGGCGCCGCCCCTCCCCCTAGTCAAATAAGGCCCATATACTGCCCGGCGAATTCCCGTAACTCTCCGGTACTCCGATAAATACCCGAATCACTCGAAACCTTTCCGATGTCCGAATATAGTCGTCCAATATATTGATCTTTACGTCTCAACCATTTCGGGACTCCTCGTCACTTCCCCGGTCTCATCCGGGACTCCGAACTACCTTTGGTACATCAAAACATGTAACTCATAATATAAATCGTCACCGAACGTTAAGCGTGCGGACCCTATGGGTTCGAGAACTATGTAGACATGATCGAGACACGTCTCCGGTCAATAACCAATAGCGGAACCTGGATGCTCATATTGGCTCCTACATATTCTACGAAGATCTTTATCGGTCAAACCGCATAACAACATACGTTGTTCCCTTTGTCATCGGTATGTTACTAGCCCGAGATTCGATCGTCGGTATCTCAATACGTAGTTCAATCTCATTATCGGCAAGTCTCTTTACTCGTTCCATAATGCATCATCCCGCAACTAACTCATTAGTCACAATGCTTGCAAGGCTTATAGTGATGTGCATTACCGAGAGGGCCCAGAGATACCTCTCCGACAATCGGAGTGACAAATCCTAATCTCGAAATACGCCAACTCAACAAGTACCTTCGAGACACCTCAGAGAGCACCTTTATAATCACCCGCCATTCTGTTGTGACGCTTGGTAGCACACAAAGTGTTCCCCCGATAAACGGGAGTTGCATAATCTCATACTCATAGGAACATGTATAAGTCATGAAGAAAGCAATAGCAATATACTAAATGATCAAGTGCTAAGCTAACGGAAAGTCAATCACATCATTCTCTAATGATGTGATCCCGTTAATGAAATGTCAACTCATGTCTATGGCTAGGAAACTTAACCATCTTTGATTCAACGAGCTAGTCAAGTAGAGGCATACTAGTGACACTTTGTTTGTCTATGTATTCACACATGTACTAAGTTTCCGGTTAATACAATTCTAGCATGAATAATAAACATTTATCATGAAATAAGGAAATAAATAATAACTTTATTATTGCATCTAGGGTATATTTCCTTCACCTCCGTCACGTCTGCATGGTGGCCCTACGGTGTGCGTCGCCGGCCTCATCCCCGAATGCGTTAGGCTCGTCGGTTGCCTTGATCTCGGGCGCCGCTACTCCATTTGTTGCTCGGGCCTTGCTGCCTGGGCGCCGGTGCTGACGCACTTGTACGCACGTTGTCCCACACAGTCCATTGTCACCGGCTTTATCTCGGACTCCCGCCACCCCGGCTCCACCGAGCGGCGTCCCCGACCTCGTGCACGATCGACTTGATCACCCGCTCGCCGACGACATCTGCCCCATCTACGCCGCGCGACCAACCTGGGCCAACGGTTGCGCGCGCCTCCGCAGGTCCCGTCAAGACCGTCCGGAGTGCAATGCGCCACTCCACCAACCGAGCATCGGGCTGCCGCTGCGTCACCCCGTCGGGCCGCAGCGCCACCGCCCCGTGGTTCTCCGCGCGGCTTCATCGACTCGCGCATCACCGCTGCGTCGCCTCTTCGGGCCGTAGTGCTGTGATACACGGTCCCCGCCGCTGCGCCGAGGCCGTCCCCGTGGTTGCACTGGCCCATGCTCCGCCGCCCCTTCGGGCTGTCGCGTCGCGGCCCGCGGTCCTCGCCGCCACCCCTAGGTCTTCCCGTCGTCGCCCTGACTTGCCCGCCGCCGCTACGTCACCCCTTCGGGCCGTAGCGCCGCGGCCCACTGTTCCCTCTGTCGTCACCGTGCGTCGACCTCACGTGGTATGCGCTGCCCTTTCTCCATCGGTGTGTGAATGCTAGTCTGCGCCGGTCTTCGCCATGTTGTCGGGTTCCTCGCCTACTTCGAGCACCGCCGCCGCGCAACTTACCCAGCCGCTGCCGCCGCCGTCAGGCCGCCACCGCCGCTCTTCTTTGGCCACCGCCACCGCTACCCCCGTAGCTGCCGCCGCCTGTCCACCCCCTTTGTCTTCATCCAGCACCAGCTCGTCGCCAGCGTTGCTGTCATCTACCCCGACCACTTCATCTACTCTGACAACCGCTGGCGACATCGGCCCCATGCCGATTGGCGCTGCAACCGTTGTCGAGTCCTTCTCTGCTGGTCCCTCCGACTTCTCCGACATGGCATACAGCTTGGGCGGGTCCCAGTCTACGCATGCTCGGTGCTGGCAACATCGATGCGTGCCTTCGTCCACGACGTGTCCCCGAGCCTTGCAAGCCTGGTGCGGCGCGTCGTCAACTTCGTCTTCGTCCGTCTACGCATGCCCGGTAATGGCAACACCGATGTGTGCCTTCGTCCATGATGTCTCCCCGGGCTTGGCAAACCCGCCACGACGCATCGTCAACACCGTCTTCTTCCCGGTGCACCACTACTTCGACAACACTGTGCCCATGACAAACTCGGCGCCCCCTTGCGCCCGCGGCTCCGCGGCGACTTCCTCGACACTGGCTACCCGACTCGACCTCGACCACGACATTCTTCGCACGGCTACCTCAACCACGGCTACACCACCATACGCTCTCGGCTACCTCGACATCGGCTCTCCAGTCTGACCGTTCGTGACGCTCCTGCTGTCTGCGATGCTACCGCTACGACTGCGGGGGATGTTAGAGATATATTTGGGTTACTTGTATTTGGTAGTCTAGGATTTGTAATCTATCTCCTACCTTATATCCAGGAGAGGATTCTTTCCCTCCAAGTCTTGTACCCAATATTTACCCGCCCTCGAGACTCAATAACACATTCATTATATTCCACCAATCTCCTCTCTATACCTTCTAACACCACCGATGGAAGCCGCACCGACATCCTCAACCCTTCCCTACATCAGCGACCCCTTCGCCACTGTCGTCGCCGCGGCAAACCCTAATGTGGAGTTGAGCTTCGGCTTCGTGCCAGCGCCCCTCCTCCTCCAACCATCAGTCTCATGCGCGGCCTTTTCATGGCGCCACAAACAACCTTGCAGGGTAGCGTCGCGCCACGGCCCACCGTCTCCAAGCGATCGAATGTGGCGGCGGCCACGGCCCACCGTCTCCAAGCGACCGAATGCGGTGGCGGCGATGGCGACATGGCGTCCCAAAAGAAGAAGAAAGTAGACTGCGCTTCTAGGAAGCCGGCCAAAGAAGAATGTTTTATTTGTTTGGGTCAACTTTTATTTGTCATGAACTTGGTTGGGTGCTTTTGAACTATGCCATACAATTGTACTATGCTATGTACTCCCACTTATTTATATTGCATATTTGTTATGTTTCAGTTCATCATTGTTCGCACACGAACACGCCACCGTGTACTCTCGATGCTGGGGGTGATGCACCGCAACTCACGTCGAAGGACACCCGTTCGGAAGCGCGGTACGCAGGCAATCCGGTGGACGCTTTTGAGGACCCAAAACCCCACACGCCCGGGAGGGACCTGTCAGGGCGCGCAGCGGCTATGGGCTGCCCTAGGTCGACCTGATCGCCCTAGGGCCTCGAGGTTTGCCGCCCTGCAACAAGAAGAACAGACAAAGAACGAGAAAGAAGAAGAACAAGGAAGAGAGATAAAGGTAAAGGTAAAAAGTGGTAGATGATCTGATCGATTGTGTGTTGTTGTTCAATCGGCCGTCACCCCTTAAGTATATAAGAGGCGGCTGGACTTCCCGTGCAAGGAAAAGGCTTCAATTCACGTCCAAAACCCTAGTCCAATTCAGACTTGTTTGGTCCAAACTTTCCAAAACTGTTCGGTAAAATCTGACCGCATCTTGCGTGCCATGTTTTGGGGAGTAACCGACCTCGGATGGAAACGAGCCCAAAAGCAATCTTGACCGCTTTGACAAGATGAACAACTTTCATGTTGAACGTTTTTCAATCTAAGGCCATCTTGAAGGGGGTTTCGGCTGTTTTACGAAGACTGCAGCAGCGAAATTCAAAACCCGGACGAACATACCCGGAGTGTCCGGCCATCCACAGAGAAAATCAAAACCCGGATGGTTGTCCCCGGAGTGTCCGGCCATCCGGTGCAGCAGCGTCTTGTATTGGCTATAACTTTTGCATACGACCTCGGATTAAGACGGTTTTTATATCAAAATCGACCGTTTCGACGAGACGAAGACAACTTGTGTAGAAAGTGTTTCCATTTGAGGTTGTCTTGGGGGATTAATCCGCCAAACTGTACTCTAAATGTAAGATCTTAGTACTTTGAGCATAGTTTTGGCCTTCGAGATGAAATCAGACGACGATGGCCCAAACTTCAAAGACGTTCATATCAACAAGATGGAACTCTTTCATGTAGATCGTCTCCATTTGATGCCATTTTAAATAAGTTCTTGACCATGCCAAAATCTGGAGTCAACACATGCCCCCTATTTTTCGGCAAACTTGTGTGCGGAAAAATAACTTGCACGATGCTTTTTCTAAGGACGATGTCAACACTCCATCGGCCATTTATTTTTCTCAGGATGATAATTATGTATCGGGTATGTTTATGCTTAGGGCGATAATTTTATATCAGCTATTGATTTTAACTTATGGTTCACATCATATCTTGTAATCGATTACCACCAATTGGCTTTAAAGAGATGGGAATGAAGCCATTCCTTGTAGCACTAAGGAAATCAAACTTCGAGAGGTCACGCCCTGTTAAGCAAGTAACATCGGGATGATTCCAATCCACCGATGCATCGGCCAAAGCAAAACAAGCCGAATTATCCGCGTGAATGATTTCTACATCATCATCGATCCATTGTATTAAAACTTGATGCATGGTAGATGGCACACATTGGTTAGCATGAACCCAATCGTGACCTAATATAACATTATAGTTACCTTGTACCTCGGTGATGAAGAATGTGGTGGCCAAAGTTTTACTTCCCACAGTGAGTTCCATGCACATCACACCATTGGCCTCTGTCTTTTCTTTACCCTCGAATCCATTAAGTACCATATTGGTCTTCATCAATGCATCATCATCTAAGCCCAACTTTTTGAAGACCGAGTAGGGCATAAGATTTACAACAGCACCACCATCAACGAGCATCCTAGCAACCGGCGATCAGTTAATATGACCTTTGAGGTACAATGGCTTCAAGTGTTTCACCGGTTCTCTTGGCTTCTCGAAGATAGCATTCTTAGGAGCAAAATCCAGCTGGGCTACCTTCCCTTCTTCACCTTTAGCATGAAACTCGGCAGGTAAGTAATATACCATATTAATATCCATACCTTCCTGAACCGGCGTAGATTCATAATCCACCATCTCATCTTCATCTCCCAATGTGAATATTGGGCTTAAAGTTTCCTCAATTGAAGGGGATGTTTCAGGTAGTGTGGACGATGTAATAGGGGTCACATCATCCTCTTTCGGTGGTGAAGGTATTGCTGCAGCTAATGTAGAAGCATCTGTGTTTTGTTTTTGTTTAGGCCTCCACACTTGTTTTGTGAGTGCCATGGGCCGAATTTTACTAAAACATTAGTCCTCGTTATGCTCTACCTTCTCGTGGTTCCTCATGCATTGTAATCTCCTTTTCATGGTCTTAGTTAAATCGGGAGGACACCACTTAGGTTGAGTATATTTGGGATCCCTTGGTTTGGTCTTGCTTGTGTTCGCCTCATGATCATTAACCATGGAACCCTGCTGAAAAATAACAATATCACCATTAGAAGTAGCCAGATTACCAACAACCGGGTTTTATCTCCTTTTGCTTGTCACATTCTGCAATTTCTGCATTAGGTGACTTAACACGCCACACCTTTTTGTTGGCCTTACTTGGAGAAATTTTGTGGGTCGATTAGCACCATAGCTCAAATGGCCTTGTGTGGGATAATAAAGCCTCTCACGAGCAGGCCTTCTAGATCCTGCCCGCCCCATATGAAAAGCATAAGGAGCCATTGGGGGCTGCCCCCATCCTCCATTGAAGTCTCTCATGTAATATAGCGCATAGGAGGATTGTGACATCCATGGTGTCTGCGCCCATGACCCATATGGCCTTGCATAGCGTCAAACTTTACTCCGTGGTTTATCTTGAACGCTTGAATGTGATGGCCGATTAGAGCTAGAACCGGCCGCTTGACTTGCATATTTGGATAGCAGCATATCAAAAGTTGGCTTGATTTGCTTGCGCTTAGCTTCACTCTTTCCCCACTTGCCAACTTCTGAATTCTTGGGCTTGATAAATTTAACATGAGTATCTTCTTGTACTTGTGGTTGCCCCCTAAGTGCGGGATTTTTTATGGTGATCTTCAATACTTCCTTCTATCGGGTTGCTTATCAAGCACAACCTCTCTTCCCAAGACTTTGTCGCCCTTCTTGCCTTTCCTGGGTTCACCAATAACAACATTATCTTTATTAGCAGATTCGGCTATGCTAGGTCAATTAACATTTTCTTTCCTCCAAGTCCATGGTGTTTATCGAAAGGGTTGTTTATCAACTTGCATTCAAGAAAATTCAATCGTCCATCATTAATGGTCGATTGTATCTGTCGTCGAAAAACATTGCAATCGTTAGTAGCATGAGGAAATGAATTATGGTATTTGCAATAAGCACGCCGTTTCAGCTCGTCAAACGGCGGTATGGTGTATGATATTCTAATCATCTTATCCTGCAAGAGAGCATCAAATATCTTATCACACTTAGATATATCAAATGTAAACCTCATCTCCTCATCATGATTCTTGCGAATCGGCTTAAGAGCATTGCATGTATAGGGTTTGACCTTTGAGGACCAAACAAACTCAATAGTATAAACATCAACCTCATCGTCCGAATTATCATCATTGTGTTCAACCATATGCATTCTAGGACGATCGGTTGTAGACCTATGAATCTCTTTATTTCAACTCTCTTGAGCCAAAGCTTTTTGTAAGACTTGATTAATGCTCAAAAACTCATAACTTTCTAGCCTCTCTTTAATGTGAGTTTTCAAACCATTAAGAACAAGATCTGCCAAGTCTCTCTCAGTTATCACTAAGCTATAACATCGATTTTTTATGTCTCTAAATCTCTTGACATAATCGGTGACCGATTCATCATGTTTTTGCCTAACCGATGTAAGATGTGACAACTTTAGCTCATTATCGCCGCTATAAAAATGAGCATGAAACTTTTGCTCTAATTATGACCATAAGAGAATTGAGCCATGTGGTAAAGCGGCAAACCATGAAAATGCCGTGCGCTTAAAGACAAGGGAAATAAACGACTTTCAACTCTTTTATGGAACCCGCTTCACCCAATTGTGCTAGATAACGACTCACATGCTCCCAAGTTGTTTTCGCATTCTCACCACTAAATTTAACAAAATCAGAACCTTATAACCTTGAGGGTAAGAAATTGCATCGAAGTGTTCAGGATAAGGCTTTTGGTACACACGACTCTTTACTTTCGGCTCGTTTCCGAAAGTTTCTAGAAACATCTTATGCAAATCCTCCCTTAATTTACCTAAAATTGGATCCGAGGTAGATGAAGATGTTAGTGGCAATGACATAGGAGCAACCTGAGTACTAGCTATTGGTGAAACTTTTGGGATCATCGTGGAACATGTGGGAGCCAACATGGGTATCCAGATCTCGCTGTTGGTTATTGGCCGGAGAACGTCCCGGTCATGTCTACATGATTCCCGAACCCGTAGGGTCTACACACTTAAGGTTCGGTGATGCTAGAGTTGTTATGGGAAATAGTATGTGGTTACCGAATGTTGTTCGGAGTCCTCGATGAGATCCCGGACGTCAGGAGGAGTTCCGGAATGGTCCGGAGGTGAAGATTTATATATGGGAAGTCCAGCCACCACCGGAATGGTTTCTGGGTTATCGGTATTGTACCGGGACCACCGAAGGTGTCCGGGTCCACCGGTGGGGCCACCTGCCCCGGGGGACTTAATGGGCTGAATATGGGAGGGAACCAGCTCCTAGTGGGCTGGTGCGCCCCTCCCCAAGGGCCCAAGGCGCCTAGGGTTGGAAACCCTAGGGGAGGGGGGTGCCTCCACCTTGCTTGGGGGGCAAGTCTCCCC
Organism: Aegilops speltoides; assembly: GCA_021437245.1. NCBI lineage: Eukaryota > Viridiplantae > Streptophyta > Magnoliopsida > Poales > Poaceae > Aegilops > Aegilops speltoides. The sequence goes on from CM038145.1 coordinate 259,992,693, forward strand.
CTCCTGGCCGCCGCCCCCCCCCTCTAGATGGGATCTAGAGGGGCCGGGCCCCTCTCCCCTTCACCCTATATAAATAGAGGGGGGGAGGGCTGCAGCACCCTTGCTTTTGGCGTAGCCCCTCCCTCCTCCAACTCTTCCTCCTACTCCGTAGTGCTTGGCGAAGCCCTGCTGGAGAACCACGAGCTCCACCAACACCACGCCGTCGTGATGTCGGAGTTCTCCCTCAACTTCTCCTCTCCCCTTGTTGGATCAAGAAGGAGAAGACGTCCCCAGGATGTACGTGTGTTGAACGCGGAGGCACCGTTCTTCGGTGCTTAGATCAGATTCGGCCGCGATCTGAATCGCTTCGTGAACGACTCCACCGATCGTGTTCTTGTAACGCTTCTGCATCGCGATCTTCAAGGGTATGAAGATGCACTCCCCTCTCTCTCATTGCTAGTATCTCCATAGATTGATCTTGGTGATGCGTAGAAAAATTTGAATTTCTGCCGTTCCCCAACAGTGGCATCATGAGCTAGGTCTATTTCGTAGATTCTATGCACGAGTAGAACACAAGTAGTTGTGGGCGTTGGTTTGTTCAATTTGCTTCTGGTTACTAGTCCTATCTTGATTCGGCGGCATTGTGGGATGAAGCGGCCCGGACCGACCTTACACGTAGGCTTATGTGAGACAGGTTCCACCTACTTACATGCACTTGTTGCATAAGGTGGCTAGCGGGTGCCAGTCTCTCCCACTTTAGTCGGATCGGATTCGATGAAAAGGGTCCTTATGAAGGGTAAATAGCAATTGGCATATCACCGTTGTGGCTTTGCGTAGGTAAGAAACGTTCTTGCTAGAAACCCGTAGCAACCACATAAAACATGCAACAACAATTAGAGGACGTCTAACTTGTTTTTGCAGGGTATGCTATGTGATGCGATATGGCCCAAAAAGAATGTGATGAATGATATATGTGATGTATGAGATTGATCATGTTCTTGTAATAGGAATCACGACTTGCATGTCGATGAGTATGACAACCGGCAGGAGCCATATGAGTTGTCTTAATTTATTGTATGACCTGCGTGTCATTGAATAACACCATGTAATTACTTTACTTTATTGCTAAACTGTTAGCCATAGTAGTAGAAGTAATAGTTGGCGAGACAACTTCATGAAGACACGATGATGGAGATCATGATAATGGAGATCATGGTGTCATGCCGGTGACGAAGGTGATCATGTCGCGCCTCAAATATGAAGATCAAAGGTGCAAGATGATATTGGCCATATCATGTCACTTTATGATTTACATGTGATGTTTGTCAGGTTTACATCTTATTTGCTTGGAACGACGGTAGCATAAATAAGATGATCCCTCGCTAAAATTTCAAGAAAGTGCTCCCCTAACTGTGCACCATTGTGAAGGTTCGTTGTTTCGAAGCACCACGTGATGATCGGGTGTGATAGATTCTAACGTTCGAATACAACGGGTGTAAGCCATATTTACACAAGCAAAACACTTAGGTTGACATGACGAGCCTAGCATGTACAGACATGGCCTCGGAACACAAGAGACCGAAAGGTCGAACATGAGTCGTATAGTGAATACGATCAACATGAAGATGTTCACCGATGATGACTAGTCCGTCTCACGTGATGATCGAACACGTCCTAGTTAACTCGGATCATGTATCACTTAGATGACTAGAGGGATGTCTATCTGAGTGGGAGTTCATAAGATGAACTTAATTATCCTGAACATAGTCAAAGGGTTTTTGCAAATTATGTCATAGCTCACGCTTTAGTTCTATTGTTTTAGATATGTTCCTAGAGAAAATTTAGTTGAAAGTTGATAGTAGCAATTATGCGGACTGGATCCGTAAACTGAGGATTGTCCTCATTGCTGCGTAGAAGGCTTATGTCCTTAATGCACCGCTCGGTGTGCTGAACCTCGAACGTCGTCTGTGGATGTTGCGAACGTCTGACATACACGTTTTGATAACTACATGATAGTTTAGTAATGTTAAACGGTTTATAATTGAGGCACCAAAGACGATTTCAAAACGTCGCGGAACATATGAGATGCTTCGAGGGCTGAAATTGGGATTTCAGGCTCGTGCCCATGTCAAGAGGTATAAGACCTCCGACGAGTTTCTTAGCCTGCAAACTAAGGGATAAAAGCTCAATCGTTGAGCTTGTGCTCGGATTGTCTGAGTACAACAATCACTTGAATCGAGTGGGAGTTAATCTTCCAGATGAGATAGTGATGTTTCTCCAAAGTCATTGCTACCAAGCTGCTAGAGCTTCGTGATGAACTATAACATATCAGGGATAGATATGATGATCCTTGAAATATTCGCGATGTTTGACGCCGCGAAAGTAGAAATCAAATAGGAGCATCAATTGTTGATGGTTGGTAAAACCATTAGTTTCAAGAAGGGCAAGGGCAAGAAGGGATACTTCATGAAACGGCAAATCAGTTGCTGCTCTAGTGAAGAAACCCAAGGTTGAAACCAAACCCGAGACTAAGTGCTTCTGTAATGAGGGGAACGGTCACTGAAGCAGGACTACCCTAGATACTTGGTAGATGAGAAGGCTGGCAAGGTCGATAGAAGTATATTGGGTATACATTATATTAATGTGTACTTTACTAGTACTCCTAGTAGCACCAGGGTATTAAGATACCGGTTCGGTTGCTAAGTGTTAGTAACTCGAAATAAAAGAGCTACAGAATAAGCAAGACTAGCTAAAGGTGAGATGACGATATGTGTTGGAAGTGTTTCCAAGGTTGATGTGATCAAGCATCGCATGCTCCCTCTATCATCAAGATTGGTGTTAAACCTAAATAATTGTTATTTGATGTTTGCGTTGAGCATAGACATGATTGCATTATGTTTATCGCAATACGGTTATTCATTTAAGGAGAATAATGGTTACTCTGTTTATTTGAATAATACTTTCAACGGTGTTGCACCTAAAATGAATGGTTTATTGAATCTCGATCGTAGTGATACACATGTTCATGCCAAAAGATATAAGATAGTAATGATAGTACCACATACTTGTGGCACTGCCACTTGAGTCATATTGGTATAAAACGCATGAAGAAGCTCCATGTTGATGGATCTTTGACTCACTCGCTTTTGAATGATTGAGACATGCTAACCATGTCTATTGGTATATATGCATGAAGAAACTCCATACAGATGGATCGTCTGGACTCACTTGATTTTCAATCACTTGAGACATGAAAATTATACCACATGGGCAAGATGACTGAAAGGCCTCGTTTTTTAGTGAGATGAAACAAGAGAGCAATTTGCTGGAAGTAATACATTTGATGTGTGCAATCCAATGAGTGCTGAGGCGCGCAGTGAATATCGTTATGTTCTTACTTCACAGATGATTTGAGTAGATGCTGAGTATATTTACTTGATGAAACACAAGTCTAAATTATTGAAAGGTTCAAGTAATTTCAGAGTGAAGTTGAAGATCGTTGTGACAAGAGGATAAAATGTCTACGATATGATCATAGAGATGAATATCTGACTTACGAGTTTGGTACACAATTAAAGACCTTGTGGTAATTGTTTCACAATTAATACCGCCTGGAACACCATAGTGTGATGGTGTGTCCGAACGTCATAACTGCACCCTATTGCATATGGTGCGTACCATGATGTCTCTTATCGAATTACCACTATCGTTTATAGGTTAAGCATTAGAGACAACCACATTCACTTTAAATAGGGTACCACGCAATTCCGTTGAGACAACACCGTATGAACTATGGTTTGGAGAAACCTAAGTTGTCGCTTTCTTAAAAGTTTGGGCTCATGACGCTTATGTGAAAAAGTTTCAGCTGATAAGCTCGAACCCAAAGCGGATAAATGCATCTTCATAGGACACCCAAAAACAGTTGGGTATACCTCCTATCTCAGATCCGGAAGCAAAAGGGATTGTTTCTAGAATCAGGTCCTTTCTCGAGGAAAAGTTTCTCTTGAAAGAATTGAGTGGGAGGATGGTGGAGACTTGATGAGGTTATTGAACCATCACTTCAACTAGTGTGTAGCAGGGCACAGGAAGTTATTCCTATGGCGCCTACACCAATTGAAGTGGAAGCTGATGATAGTGATCATGAAACATCGGATCAAGTCACTACCAAACCTCGTAGGTCGACAAGGATGCGTACTACTTCAGAGTGGTACTTAATCCTGTCTTGGAGGTCATGTTGCTAGACAAAACAATGAACCTACGAGCTATGGAGAAGTGATGGTGGGCTCGGATTCCGACGAATGGCTCGAGGCCATATAATCCGAGAGAGGATCCATGTATGAAAACAAAGTATAGACTTTGGAAGAACTACTCGATAGTCGTAAGGCTGTTGAGTACAGATGGATTTTAAAAGGAAGACAGACAATGATGGTAAGTGTCAAGAAAGCTTGACTTGTCGGTAGGATGTTTTTCGACAAGTTCAAGGAGTTGACTACGATGAGACTTTCTCACTCGTAGCGATGCTAAGAGTCTGTTGGAATTATATTAGTAGTTACTGCATTATTTATGAAATCTCGCAGATAAGATGTCAAAACATTGTTTCCTCGACGATTTTCTTGAGGAAAGGTTGTATGTGATACAACCAGAAGGTTTTGTCAATCCTGAAAAATGCTAACAAGTATGCAAAGCTCCAGTAATCCTTCTAAGGACTGGAGTAAGCATCTCGGAGTTGGAATATACGCTTTGATGAGATGATCAAAGATTTTGGGTTTATACAAAGTTTATGAGAAACTTGTATTTCCAAAGAAGTGAGTGGGAGTACTATATCATTTCTGATGAGTATATGTTGTTAACATATTGTTGATCAGAAATGCTGTAGAATTTCTAGAAAGCATATAGGGTTATTTGAAAAGTGTTCTTCAATGGAAAACCTGGATTAGGCTACTTGAACAATGAGCATCAAGATCTATAAGAATAGATCAAAATGCTTAATAGTACTTTCAAATGAACACATACCGTGAGAAGATTTTGAAGGAGTTCAAAATAGATCGGCAAAGAAGGAGTTTTGGCTGTAAGGTGTGAGTATTGAGTAAAACTCAAGACCTGACCACGACAGAAGAGAGAGAAAGGACGAAGGTCGTCCCCTATGCTTTAGACGTAGGCTCCACAATATGCTATGCTTGTGTACCGCACTCAAGTGTGCCTTGCCATGAGTCACTATAGGGGTACAAGTGTGATCCAGAATGGATCACAAAGACAATGATCAAGGTTATCCTTAGTAACTAGTGGACTAAGAAATTTTCTTGATAATGGAGGTGGTAAAGAGTTCGTCAGAAAGGGTTACGCCGATGCAAACTTTGACACTAATCCGGATGACTCGAGTAGTAAACCGGATTCAGATAGTAGAGCAGTTATTTGGAATAGTTCCAAATAGCGCGGTAGCTGATCTAGGAGATGACATAGAGATTTGTAAAGCACACACGGATCTGAAAGATTCGCACCCATTGACTAATAACCTCTCACAAGCGAGATATGATCAAACCCAACGGGTGTTGATTCATTACAATCACATAGTGATGTGAACTAGATTATTGACTCTAGTGCAAGTGGGAGACTGTTGGAAATATGCCTAGAGGCAATAATAAAATGTTTATTATTGTATTTCCTTGTTCATGATAATTGTCTATTGTTCATGCTATAATTGTATTAGCTGGAAACCGTAATACATGTGTGAATAAATAGACCACAACATGTCCCTGGTGAGCCTCTAGTTGACTAGCTTGTTGATCAATAGATGGTTATGGCTTCCTGACCATGGACATTGGATGTCATTGATAACGGATCACATCATTAGGAGAATGATGTGATGGACAAGACCCAATCCTAAGCATAGCACAAGATCGTAGTTCGCTTTGCTAAAGCTTTTCTAATGTCAAGTATCATTTCCTTAGACCATGAGATTGTGCAACTCCCGGATACCGTAGGAATGCTTTGGTGTACCAAACGCCACAACGTGAATCGGGTGGCTATAAAGGTACACTACAGTGCATCTCCGAAAGTGTCTCATGGGTTGGCACGAATCGAGATGGATTTGTCACTCCGCAGACGGAGAGGTATCTCGGTCCCACTCGGTAATGCATCATCATAATGAGCTCAATGTGACTAAGTAGTTAGTCACGGATCATGCATTACGTAATCGAGTAAAGTGACTTGCCTCAGAACGAGATTGAATGAGGTATTGGGATACCGACGATCGAATCTCGGGTAAGTAACGTACCGATTGACAAAGGGAATTGTATACGAGATTGATTGAATCCCAGACATCGTGGTTCATCCGATGAGATCATCGTGGAACATGTGGGAGCCAACATGGGTATCCAGATCCCGCTGTTGGTTATTGGCCGGAGAACGTCCCGGTCATGTCTACATGATTCCCGAACCCGTAGGGTCTACACACTTAAGGTTCGGTGACGCTAGAGTTGTTATGGGAAATAGTATGTGGTTACCGAATGTTGTTCGGAGTCCCCGATGAGATCCCGGACGTCAGGAGGAGTTCCGGAATGGTCCGGCGGTGAAGATTTATATATGGGAAGTCCAGTTTCAGTCACCGGAATGGTTTCGGGGGTAATCGGTATTGTACCGGGACCACCGAAAGGTGTCCGGGGGTCCACCGGGTGGGGCCACCTGCCCCGGGTGATTTAATGGGATGAATATGGGAGGGAATCAGCCCCTAGTGGGCTGGTGCGCCCCTCCCCACGGGCCCAAGGTGCCTAGGGTTGGAAACCCTAGGGGAGGGGGGCGCCTCCACCTTGCTTGGGGGGCAAGTCTCCCCCTCCTGGCCGCCCCCCCTCTCTAGATGGCATATAGAGGGGCCGGGCCCCTCTCCCCTTCACCCTATAAATAGAGGAGGGTGGGAGGGCTGCAGCACCCTTGCTTTTGGCGCAGCCCCTCCCTCCTCCAACTCTTCCTCCCACTCCGTAGTGCTTGGCGAAGCCCTGTTGGAGAACCACGAGCTCCACCAACACCACGCCGTCGTGCTGTCAGAGTTCTCCCTCAACTTCTCCTCTCCCCTTGCTGGATCAAGAAGGAGGAGACGTCCCCGGGATGTACGTGTGTTGAACGCGGAGGCACCGTTCTTCGGTGCTTAGATCGGATTCGGCCGCGATCTGAATCGCTTTGTGAACGACTCCACCGACCGCGTTCTTGTAACGCTTCCGCATCGCGATCTTCAAGGGTATGAAGATGCACTCCCCTCTCTCTCGTTGCTAGTATATCCATAGATTGATCTTGATGATGTGTAGAAAAATTTGAATTTTTGCTACGTTCCCCAACATCTTGTTCGTCGATGAGGGGAGGAAAATTGACGTTTCCAACCGGAGTGATGTTGCCTTGACGGTCCTCCTTGAAACTTGAGAGAAATGCTTCCAAATCCTACTCCTCGCGCTTCTTCTTGAGCGCCTCAAAAGCCTCTTCACGCTGCTTCTTGCGCGCTTCGTAGGCTTGGCGATGTTCATCCGATAGTTCATCAAGACCGGGCTTAATGATGTTATCGGCGTCAACTTCTAAGGGCTTGGGGAGATTAGACATGGTTGATGATGATTCTTGATCTTTCGTCCCAAGCGGAGTCACCAAAAAGTGTGTTCGCACACGAACACGTCACCGTGTACCCTCGACGCCGGGGGTGATGCACCGCAGCTCACGTCGAAGGAGACCCGTCCGGAAGCGCGGTACGCAGGCAATCCGGCGAGCGCTTTTGAGGACCCAAACCCCACACGCCTGGGAGGGACTCCGTCAGGGCGCGCGGCGGCTATGGGCTGCCCTAGGTCGACCTGATCGCCCCTAGGGCCTCAAGGTTCGCCGCCCTGCAATAAGAAGAACAGATAAAGAACGAGGAAGAAGAAGAACAAGGGAGAGAGATAAAGGTAAAGGTAAAAAGTGGTAGATGATCTGATCGATTGTGTGTTGTTGTTCAATCGGCCGTCACCCCTTAAGTATATAAGAGGCGGCTGGACTTCCCGTGCAAGGAAAAGGCTTCAATTCACGTCCAAAACCCTAGTCCAATTCGGATTTGTTTGGTCCGAACTTTCCAAAACTGTTCGGTAAAATCTGGCTGCATCTTGCGTGCCATGTTTTGAGGAGTAAACGACCTTGGATGGAAACGAGCCCAAAAGCAGTCTCGACCGTTTCGACGAGACGAACAACTTTCATGTTGAACGTTTTTCGATCTGAGGCCATCTTGAAGGGGTTTTCGACTGTTTTCCGAAGTCTGCAGCAGCGAAATTCAAAACCCGAACGAACATACCCCGAGTGTCCGGCCATCCACAGAGAAAATCAAAACCCGGATGGTTGTCCCCGGAGTGTCCGGCCATCCGGTGCAGCAGCGTCTTTTACTGGTTGTAGCTTTTGCATACGACCTCGGATTAAGACGATTTTTATATCAAAATCGACCATTTCGACGAGACGAAGACAACTTGTGTAGAAAGTGTTTCTATTTGAGGTCGTCTTGGGGGCTTAATCCGCCAAACTGTACTCTGAATATAAGATCTTAGTACTTTGAGCATAGTTTCGGCCTTCGCGATGAAATCGGATGGCGATGGCCCAAACTTGAAAGACGTTCATATCAACGATACGGAACTCTTTCATGTAGATCTCCATTTGAGGCCATTTTAAATAAGTTCTTGACCAAAATCTGGTGTCAACAATCATATTGTAAAATTGTATTATGTTGTTTCATACACGCTGTATTTTACCGCACCGGGTAAAACTCTATAGTGGCACGCTAAAATTTACATCGCCTGGAAAAACAACCGAACACTCCCGCGCGCGAAAATACTATTTCGGCGTTGTAAAATTTTTTAGCCTGCCGCCCTATCATGCGTCTGTCGGAGATGCTCTAAATAGTACTCCCTCTGTCTTAAAATATTTATAACTTTGAAAAATAGTTAATACAAAATTCGGAGGGAGCACTGGGTTTTTGAGGATTTCATTTTGGGGAAAATTTTGTTTTTGCCACTCTAGATTTTGCCAATTTTCCTTATGCCACTCTAGATTTTGAAATTTCACTTTTGCCACTCTCAATTTCTGACAATTATCACAATTGCCATTTTGTGGCAAAAGCAAAATAATTTTATTTCATTTTTGCCACTCTTAGCTTTTGACAATTATTGCAATTGCCACTCTGAAAATTTTGCTTTTGCCACGGGAATGTCAATTGTGATAATTGTCAAAAACTAAGAATGGCAAAAGTAAAATGTCAAAATCTAGAACGACATAAGAAAAATTGGTAAAATCTAGAGTGGCAAAAACAAAATTTTTCCTTCATTTTGCGCGCGTGCGTGAGATTCAGTTGCGACTCATCGTACCCTGGTTTGATTACCCACGAATGGCCACGAGCAAAACGGTCCATGGCCACCAATTGAACGCGAGCTCATCTCCACGTAATCCGCAGTTCCCATCACAAGAGGAGCCCAACTGCACATCCACGAGTCGCCGGCGACCCCAAGCCCAACTCGGCAACTCCGACGCCCGCCAGCAGCCACACCCCTCGCCAAACAGTAGCGCCATACAGGCCTGCCAGCCAACCGAACAAACCGACCGACCGGCGCAGCACGCTGCCCGCCATGCGGCGCTCGGCCACGGAGCCATGAAGGCGTCGCTGAAGCTCCGGGACGACGCGGGGCCGCTGCTCCGCGCGAAGCTCCCCGTCGAGCTTTTCTCCGTGCCCGCCGTCGCCTCGCTCACCGCCGGCGACCCGGCCGACCTCCGCCTCTCCCTCGCCACGGCCGTCCCGGCGCTCCCGTCCCTACGCCTCTCCTACGCGCCCAACCGCCCCGCGGGCTCCTCCCCGCTCTCCGCCTCGCTCGTCCTCGGCTACGGCCCCGGCGGCTGCCCCTCCGCGCCCGGCGCCTCCGCCATCACCATGGTCGTCGAGGTCAGCGCCGCGGGCGCGCTCTCCTTCTCGCTGGCCCTCAAGCCCTCGCTCGGCGACTTCGCCGTGCGCAAGCGGTTCTATTCGGACGGCGCGGGAGGCGGGATGTCGGCGTCGGAGGTGGCGATGAGGAGCGTCGTGCCTGTGCGCGGCGGCGCGGCGGCGGCGAGGGTCCGGTGGGGCGTGAGGATACCCGCCGAGATGACCGCCGGCGTGGAGGCCGGCGCCGCCGGGGTGATGCTGCGGAGGCTGCCTTTCTTGGTTCTCGGCAAGATCACGGTGGAGAGGCGGGTGGGGAAGCCGGCGCCGGAGGTTGCGCAGCAAGAGGAGGCGGCGGTGGAGAAGGTGAGGAGAGAGAACGAGAAGCTGAGGCGGGAGATGGAGGTGCTCCGGGCGACAGCGGGGCAGAGGAGAGAGAAGGAGACGGTGGCGTTGGCCGGTGCCGGCCGGAGCGGTGGCGGAAGGTCGCCGGGGATTAGTACGAAACGAGACGGCGTTGATGTAGGGCCCCAAGTGAATCCTGCCAGCTAGATCGTTGAACCTGAGATTTATCCATTTTTTTCGAGTTAATTGCAAGGAACTACCGGCATGTCATAACGAATCAGTACCACTAGTCACCATTTTTGCCATGCAGTATCAACTCTAAGCCTAAGTGTTGCATAACGGTCCGACACCAGATAAGCGCCAGACGACCACATATTTGACCTAACGGCCCATCGGTCAAAAGCCACGGTGGCTTACCCGCGCGCACCCGCACGGTAACTTTCGCACCCGTCTCGGTCATTCCATGTAGCCTGGTTCGGTCGAACCCAACCGGAGCGAGCCGACTCTCCTCCTCTCTCGCCCCATCGCCTCGTCTCCAGCCTCCACAGCAGCAAGCAGATCATTGAGACCGCGCGTCATATCGCCGCCCCCATGGTCTTCGAGGATGAGAGCAATGACGACTTGTCCAAATTTCACGATCTCCTCCGACGACCACGGGATGCATTATCGTCAGTGGTAGAGCTAGGGTTAGGGTTAGTGATTTGGGGATTTGATGATCTAGTTTTCGATTTGAGGATTTGCTCCTCAGATTCCTCGCTAGCATTGAAGACCAAGACTACAATGGCTTGGAGAAGGCACCGAGGGGCTTTATGTGGAGCATCGGTCGCCAACCGAGCGCCTGTAGCTTTTGAATCATTTGAGACGGGCAGGAGGTTTCTAGTTTGTGCTCAGCCTATAAGTTTGATGCTCTCTCATGTTCACTGTAATATAGTTACTACTACTGGTGATGAAGCACATTGTTTACCATTTAGTAGTTTTGATGCTTATAGTACTGATGCTCACTTCAATAGCTTAGTTGGCCATGTTCACTGCAATATATATATGGTTTAATTATTTATTAGTAGTTCTGATGCTTATGGTTTTGATGCTTATGTTCACTGTAATATTTATATGGGTAGCAGCTTAGTTGGCAATGGAGAAGCTCATAGTTTAGTTATTTATTAGTACTGAAGCTCACTGCAACATGTTGTGTAGGCATGTGCTGTTAGTTAATTGAGGCAGTGTAGATGCTAATTTTTAATTAAGGCAGTATAGGTTGTAGTAGAAGTAGCATTGTTTTGTTGGCCACATGTATAGGTTGTAGTTCTTATGTTGTTAGTTGATTTCGTAAAAGTGCCCTTTCATAATGGTAATTCTTCAGAGAGTAACAATATAAGTGTTTGCTATATTGCAGGAAGCTGTCAATTGTGGTTTCCTTGCTTGGGTCAATTCCAGTAGTGGCCTCCCATAATGCAAAATGCATTGTTGAAGCTTTGGGAAATGTTTGAAGACAAAGCAGGATCTGCTAGGAGGAAGGATAACCTGGAAAGTTCACTTACTATCCACCACCTTAAAGAAGGGAAAAGGAATCTGGATGCCAACTATGACAAACTAGTTGAAGATGTCCATCAACTTCTCAATGCCCAGGAGGACAGGGTGTTGATTTAAGCTATGTGCAGGCTAAGGAGAAGAAAGGTGAGGCTGCCACTACATCAGTTGTGGCTGCCATGAAGAATGAGATGGAGAAGAAAGAGGCAGAGAACTTCAAGATGCAAGAGAAGTACAAAGTGCTGACGAACCTGGTAGAAGCTCAAGGCAGTGTCATTAGGAACCCGAAGATGAATCATTTGAAAGAGAAGGAAAAGCTAGCTGAAGGCAACAACAATTTAAAGATTCAGGTTAATGAGCTCACCAAGTCTATGAAAGAACTAATAGAAGAGAATGTGCAGTTCAAGAGGGGACATGAGAATCCGATAAAACGCAGGGATGAGTTAAAGCTCCAGCTTGCTGTCAAGTCACTGGAGAAGAGCAAAGAGAAGTTGAAGTTGATCCATGACATCTTGAAGGAATGAGGTAGATGAAGATGATCTGGGTAGATGAAGCAGAGCATACCTATCATGATATAAGTTGCTTTGATAGAAGGCTTTGCTAATCTTTTGTGAAGGGTGGTTTAGTTAAGTATAATGTATGGATGTAGTAGTTGTGAACAATGTTGGAGACTCCACTATGCTATGGTCTTTAGCTAATGTTGTAAGAATCTAGTAATTATGGCTGTAAGAATCGATGGTTATGTTGAACTCCAGTATGCTATGTTATTTAGCTAATGCTCAAGTTATATCTCCTCTTGAACCTTTGATGAAATACTTAGCTAATGCTCAAGTTAGATGGCTCAAGTTATACATGTAAACTAACGAATCCCTGGCCAGATCAAACACCAGAGCAAAAAAACACTGACGTGGCCACTGTCAACAGTGGTGGCCCTGGTTATTATAGCAATGCGCGTGGCCGAATAGGAAACGGTTTGTGCATTTGGGGGGAAAAACTAGGGTTAGGCGACGGCGGAGGCGATTCCTGAGCGGGCCGGCGGTGGAGGCGATCTCGTAGGGGGCGGCGGCGGCTGGGTCCAAGTCAATGTCGATGTCGTGGTCTTCGGGTCGTTCTCAGGCTCCCAGCTTCCGTCGAGCCTCTAGAAGGAGAGGGGACGATTCGAGGTCGCCGGTGCCCTACCGTGAGAGCCCGATGGCATATGAGCCGGAGAAGCTCTGTTGGTGCAGGCCGCGTAGGAAGGCGCCGAGATGGATCTCATGGAGCCGTCAGAACCCAGGCAGGAGGTACTACGCCTGCGTGGATGCCATGGTAAGTTTCATTTTTGTTCTACTTTTCTGTTCATTAGATCTTCTCCCCTCTCAAACCCAGATTTGTGTTGGTATAGCATGGTGGTTGTGGCTACGTTGAATGCATGATGATCCTGTGCCGAAGTTTTTGAGTGATTTGATTGGTGATCTGCGAGATGAAGTGCGTAGGCAGAGAGGTGAATCAAGTGTTGCTGTGTTTGAAGATGACAGTGCAGTTGTGGCTCTGCCTGAAGCTCAAAGAGGAAGAGAGGTGCTGGCTTTGGAAGATCAGCTCAAGGAGAAAAATGCAGAGATAGATGCACTGAAGGGGAAATATCAGAATGTTGTCTTTCTTTTTCTTGCCTTTGTGGTAGGTTTAGTGACAGCCAAGATGCTGCTGCAGTTAGTTATTGTTAGGTAGATCCTTGTTAAGGAGAGATGTAAGTTAGTGTCAGTTGTGGTCAGGTTGATCTTTGCAAGTTAGTATCAGGTGTTGCAAGTTAGTGCCAGGTTTCATCCTACTATTGTTGATCCTAGTAATGTGTCAGGTGTCTTTGTAAAAAAGATTTGGTATGTTCATCCTAGTAATGAAGTATGTGGCCATTGTGGCATTATCATCCAGTTGTTCACAAGTGCATTGAGTTCTTTCACAAGTGCCAAATGTTCACAAGTGCCAAATGTTGATCCTAGTTATTGACAGGAGCATTGAGTTGTTCACAAGTGCCAAATGAGCATTGAGTTGTTTCACAAATGCCAAATGAAAAACACAAAAAGCATTGAGTTGCTCACAAGTGCCGAATGACCAAATATTGCAGATATTGCAGGCATAATATGTTCACAGGAGCATTATAAGTTCACAAATGACCAGAAAATACATGATTTGTAGCACAAATAACTTATTACTCCATTAGAACATACATATGTTTTGTAGCACAAATAACTTAGTTCACATCAGACTCAACTTAGTACTCCATTAGAACTTAATTCTGGTACTCCATCATACCAAAGTAGCAACATTCTCTCACTCAAGTGTGACCACTGGCAGTGAAGAATGACATCGAGCGAGTATAATTCCCTGGGACACTTGAAGGAGCACCAAAAAGTAGAAGGACTAGAAGATGAAGCTCCTGCAGAAAATCTTGGGGCAGTGAAAGGCCTTGCAAATCTTGCAATTGCACTAGCTAACCCTCTAGCAGATCTTGAAGAAGATCTTGCAGTAGCAGATCTTGCACTAGCAGATCTTGCAGAAGCAGTTCTTGCAGAAGCAGACCTTGCTGGTGGCTGCTGTGATCCTGATGGAGTATCTTCATTCCTTGATCTTGCAGCTGGAGTACCTTCATTCCTTGATCTTGCAGGTGCCTTGCAAACATAAAAGAAACATGCTAGTTAGTCACAAAGGTTTAGAACAAAAACATAGAAGGAAAGAATACCAATTAACAAGTACAATTCACAAGGGTTTACCACATGCTTATTTTTCCTCATAGCCAACTCTGGTCTCAACTGTTGCTTGTAGTTGGTGTACCTATGGCCTTGGATCCCACAGTTGCTGCATGTTATAGTGGCCATTCTTGAACCGTCCTTTGGTTTTGGAACCTCAAATCTGCCCTTTATTCTCTTCTCTTTCCTTCTCCCCTTCTTCACATGAAATTGGGGTGGCTCTATGTCTGGTCCACTTGTCCTTGTCCAATCATGTTCACCAGGAACTGGATATATCATTGGTTCATATGCAGCAAGGTAAAAAGGTTTTTTTAAAGAAATTGCAAACATAGTCCTCTGGAAATCTTTTTGCCTTGTTAATTGCTGATATGGCATGGTTGCATGGTATGCCAGACATGTCCCACTTTTTGTATCCACATGTATGAACTTCCATGTTTATAGCATGTGTTTGCTGCCCACTGGTCACTTGCCAAAGATTTACACCAGCTTGAATAGGTTTGCAGAATCTGGCCCTTGCCTTTTCCTCCTCAAGCTTCTCAGCATAATGTGGTGTGATCTCCCATAGAGATTCCTTTCCTCTCTCTCTCTGTTCCTATGTCACCTCACCTTCTGCTTGTCCTTAATACCATCAATCATGGTCCTAATAGGTTTTTTCCTAAAATCTAGGATGTACTTGTTGAACACCTCAGACAAGTTGTTAACAACCAAATCTGTCTTGCAGTTAGTGTCAAAAGCATGCCTAGCCCATGTGTGCTTAGGTATTCCACTTAGCCACTTCCAAGCTTCCACACTCTCATTTTCCAAGTCATTCATGGCAATGTTAAACTTGTGCTGGTTATAAGCATAGCTGGCATTATCCATGCATTTCTTAAGATCTTCCCCCCTAAACCCAACATTCTGGAAGTTTGCATAGAGGTGTCTAAGGCAAAATCTTTGATGACAGTTCGGAAAAACTTGGTTTACTGCATTTAGTAGCCCCTGTTCACATAGCATGCTAGACTTAGCTGCTGTACTACTACATCTAGAACATAACATGCTAATGTAGAAGAACATAAAAGCAAGAACATAACAGGAAGATGCATGCATACCTTCTGTCTACCAGACATGATAGTATAAGGCCCAAATTTGCCAAATTCTCCTCCTAGACATATCTCCAGTTGGTGTAGAAACCAACACCAGTTAGCTGTGTCCTCTTGTCCAACAATAACAAATGTAAGTGGGAAAATATTATTATTCCCATCTCTTCCAGTGGCAGCTAGGATTTGAGCACCAGTGGTGAGCTTAATAAAGCATCCATCAACACCTGTTTTTGCAACCAAAGAACAATTTAAACTTCTAAAAAGCATTACTAAACTATATATTTAAGTATAAAGAACTATAAAGCACCACTACATCCATTGACAAAGAACTATAAATCATTACTAACCAATGAATGGTCTGCATCCATTGAGAAATCCCTCCCTTGCTCCATTTATGCAGAAGAACATAGCATGAAACCTTGGTCCTGGATGTGGTATTTTTGTAGTTGGTCTTGGAGTAATCTGCTGTAACTACAACTCTACTACCGGGTTTGTATCCATGATGGTCTCGAGCATAATCCCTAAGCCCGATATCGCTTCTTGTGCTCTCCTAGCACAGCTTCCACAACAAGGTTTTTGGCCCTATAGGCCATGTGCCTTGGCACATCAACACCATACTTCTCATTGCAGTTGTCAATCAGAGTGTATATATTGGTGGTTGGATCAGACGTGAACAATGACTCATAGGTCTTTGCAAGCCACCTGGCACTAATCCTAGATGTCTCAATGCTGCTAGGGCAAGTGTGCTCCAGCCTTATTTTCTTGATAGCAAAAGTCTTCTCCCCTTTGATAACTGCAGCAACTATGCAAAACTGGTAGTGCTCTTGCTTACAACAGGCAATGATCCTTTGGTCTGAATTTCTGTGATATCTGAAGTCTCTGGCCTGTGTGATGTGCAAGCTCAACAAAGCATCTCTGAATTGCTGCTGATGCTTGAAGCACATGTGCAGACAGAACTGCTGATGTGGTTGCTCAAGTTTGTCATTGTACCAGATCCTTGGTTTCCATTTCTTGGCCCTACTCTTCCTCCCTTTAGGCAGAACAAATGACAGTGGCTCATGTCCATCATCTTCATCCTCAAAGAATAACCCATCATCTTCTTCATCTAATGAAGGAATGAAATCAGGTTGCACCTCCTCCAACACACTTGAATGTGTCCTAGTAGTAGGGCCTCTCCTAACTGCCAGCTCTTTCCTCTTTTTGCAGGTTTTTGCATTGGTGCTTCTTCTGTTGCAACAACTTTGACCTCATCCTCCTTCTCCTGCTCCTCCTCCTCCTCCTCCTCCTGCTCCTCCTCCATCTCAAACAAGTCCTCAACCTCAGTGTCACCCTCATAATGTAATTGTTCCTCTTCTGAATCCTCATCTGAATCTTCATCTGCAACTTCTTGCTCTGCTAGTTTATTCCCCTCAATTATCTCTGTGTCTTCAATTATCCTGTACCTCTCCATGCAGAAAGGATTGTTATCACTGTCATATGCAGCAGCCTTAGAGTCATCACTGTTATTATGTCCCTCCTCTACCAGTGACTCTTCCTCCATTACAACTTTCAGCTCCCCCTTACTGAAATTTCTGCTCTCTTGTGTGCACTGACTATGAAAAACAACACCTTGTTGATCAACAGCAAGAACCACAGGCTCACTAAGATCATACACAACAGGTGGTTTATACAATATAGTTGCTAAATTTTCTTCTCTCCTCTGACAGACATTGCTGTAGTTTGATCTCACTAAATCTTCTTCTATCTAACATACAAAAGGTGTTATTGCCCTCACTAGCAAATTCAGAACTAAACTATGCTGATATTCCTTCTTAAGTTGCTGCAGTTTGATGTTTGCGTCAATTAACTCTAACCCATGCTCTCTTTCCTCTCCTCTGCCTAAATTCTTCATGTGGTACAGTTCATCAGAGAAGGAATAACCTTGTGTGTGCATCAGTGCATATAAGTTCAGAAATGTCACATCTGAGCTGCATATCCTCCTATCCAGATTGTGTTGTGCATCAAAATGAATCCGAACATCCCAAATAGCATCATCCAAAGTATAATTGACAGCACAAATTACAGCATCATCCAAACTGTCATGAGCAACACTAACCCTAGCCCCCTATTTTGGATACAGAAAGAAGCAGAGAAGAGAACAACTTACAGCATGCCGCCAGCAGTTCCACTAGTCCACTGATGGCTACTGCTAGGGTGGGCCACCCATATCTCTGCCAGCTTCACCCTGTCCTCCATGGACAGCGCGGCCTCCTCCTCCAAATCCTCGTCGTCTGCGCTAGAGTAGTACGAACTGGAGCTGTCGATGTCGTCCAGACCTAAGTGGTCATCGCGCCGAGGCCAGGAAGGTCCCCGTACCCGCCCGCGCCGTTGGCGCCCCCGGGAGTCGCCGCCGCCATCGCCTGAAAGGGGAGAGGGAGACGAGGGAGAAGGAGAGGAAACTAGGGTTCGTCGCATACGGGTTCGACCCGACCCAGCTACTTGGTGCGACCGAGCCGGTTGATGAGTGACACAAGAAAGTGCGAAGTGTGTGCGCGTAAGCCACCGTGGCACCTGACCAGTGGGCCCGTTAGGTCAGATATGTGGTCAATGTGCGCTTATACGGCTGTCAGACCGTTATACAACACTTAGGCTTAGAACTGCATGGCAAAAAAAGTGACTAGTGGTACTGATTCGTTACAGCGTGCTGAAGTGTGGTAGTTCCTTGCAATTAACTCGTGTCTCATTCATATCATAAACTGTCACCTATGTCTAGCATCACCACAACAACCATCTAAGAAAAGGATGACGAATCACCTCCTCACCCGAGCTCGACGCGGCTTCATCGCTGATATGCAGATCTGCAGACCTCTAAGGTGGCTCACCAAAATTTACATATTGTACATATACTAGAAGCAATGCACACAGCAAATACGGTAGAAGTAATGTTTGTACTTGTATCAGTCTATGCCGCAGGGCTCTTTAGCTGACACTAAGTGCGACGATGTTTGCTCCAGCGCCAGCGCGGAGCTTGGGAGGTAGTCTAGGAGCGGATGTTGATTGTGGTCTGCATCGGCGGCATCTAGAAGATGGTGGATCGTGTGCTGGGTTCATGGTACGTGAATGGCAGGTATGTTTCCTCCTCCGACATCTTAGTCATGTTGGGGTGCCAGATCTGGAGTTTGATGGTGTGTTCGGGGTGTTGCTCCAGTCTGATTATTCAACGGTAATGATTTCGCCTTTGGCGAGCCACCTTGGAGGTCCGCAAAGCTGCTTATCAGTGATGGAGCCGCATCGAGTTCGGGTATGAAGTTGATCCGCAAAATTTTCCTTTGGTGGCTGCTATGATGGTGCCAGAGGCGGGTGTCAGACGTTGGTGTCAAGTTCATAGGTTTCTTCGGTCTTGTTTGTAATTTTACTTCTTGGCCGTTGTTCCTTTGTGTAAAGGCTAGTGTTCTTCTATTTGTCCAGTTTTGCCAGGTCGGTGTGTGCGTGACTTGTATTATGATCCTTTTGATATAAATGAGACACGTATTACCATGAAAAAAGGTTTGGTTGTAGAAAATTATAATTATAAACTAGCGCTGACGATTCAAAAAACGATGTGATAAGAAACAATGACTTGTCCACAGATAGTAGAGTAGGTACTGAAAAATATAAACAAACATGAACACAATATATATCAACCTTCGATCATATTGAATTGCTGCTGATTGGTTAGTACGTAATGGATTATCTTGATTATCTAAGAGTGTCAATTCTCTTATCTAAGAGCATCTCCATAGATGATGCAAATTTGGATGTAAAACTAGTCGGTGGCCCAACGCCAAGAGCTGGGAGGAGCGTTGCCGGACTGAGCAATGGCAGCAGGTGCGCTGGCGGCTAAGCGACGAGAGTCGGAGGTCGAATGCAGCGACAGGAGCTCAAATGGCCGGTGATGCGATTGTGAATTGAGTGGCAAATTGGTCGGGACGGGATGGCGGGGCGACGGCCGTGCGGAGCGAGAAGGTTGTAAGATCGAAAGTATGTCTAAAGGGGGGTGATTAGACTACTTGACCAAATAAAAATTTATCATTTTCTCAATTTTAGTTGTGGACAGATTTTAGCAATTAGCACAAGTCAAGCAATCAACCTACACATGCAATTCTATGAGTATAGCAGCAAAAGGTAAAATATTGCATATGAAGGTAAAGGGAAGGGTTTGGAGTGTGCAAACGCAATGGAGAGACAAATATTTTTAGCGTGGTTCCGATAGGTGGTGCTATCGTACGTCAACATTGATAGAGACTTCAACCCATGAAGGGTAACGGTTACGCGAGTCCACGGAGGGCTTCACCCACGAAGGGTCCACGAAGAAGCAACCTTGTCTATCCCACCATGGCCATCGCCCACGAAGGACTTGGCTCACTCGGGTAGATCTTCACGAAGTAGGCGATCTCCTTGCCCTTACAAACTTCTTGGTTCGATTCCACATCACAGCGGAGGCTCCCAAGCGACACCTAACCAATCTAGGAGACGCCACTCTTCAAAAGATAATAGATGGTGTGTAGATGATGAACTCCTTGCTCTTGTGCTTCAGATGATAGTCTCCCCAACACTCAACTCCCTCTCTCAGAGTTGGCTATGGTGGAAGAAGGATTTGAGTGGAAAGCAATTTGGGGAAGGCTAGAAATCAAGGTTCAAAAGGTTGGAATGGAATCTCTTGATCTCATTACATGAGTATGTGGTTCTCTCTTGGAAAATGGAGGGTGGAACTATAGGCACGTTCTGATAGCTCTCCTCAATGAGGAAGAAGGGGTGGAGGGGTATATATAGCCTCCACAAAAATCCAACTGTTACACACTTTTGACTCATCTCGGTGGCACCATTCAAAAACATGAAGGTTAGGAATCTCGATGGGACCGACTAGAATAACTCAGTGGGACCGATGTGCTAGGGCTTAGGGCAAACATCATCTCGGTGGCGCCGATTGAATCAACTCGATGGGACCGAAGTGAAGCAATAAGCAACAGAGAATTTGTCAAGCCAACTCAGTGAGACCGATTGCATAAACTTGGGGAGACCGAAGCGAATGCAATAGATCATAGAGCGCTGGCAAGGCCATCTCGCTAAGACCGAGATCCGTATCGGTGTGAACGAATCGTTAGGGTTTCTGGAAGTGGCTATGTCAAGAGAACTCTATGGCTCCGGGTTGAAAGTATCGGTGGGGCTGAGTTTGGAGTTAGGGTTTTGACATATTTAGATGGAGAAAGTGGTTGAGGGTTTTGGAGCACTAAGCACTTGAGCAAGTAGACCATTAAGCAACACCTCATCCCCTTTTAATAGTATTGGCTTTTCTATGGATTCAATGTGATCTTGGTTCACTTAAATAGAAATGAAGAGTCTTGAGCTTTTGCCAAACTTTGTCCTTATCATTTTGAGGGGTCCACATCTCTAGTCCATGCCATGCCAATCATTGAACATCCTGAAATATTTATCTTGAATGGATATTAGCTCAATGAGCTATATGTTGTTATGAATTACCAAAACCACCCGGGGATTAGTTGCACTTTCAATCTCCCCTTTTTGGTAATTGAAGACAACATATAGATCAAAGTTTTGACAAATAATAAAATGAATGAAGTACATCGTCGCTTTGAGAAGTATGTGATAAGCAAGAGCTCCACCTAAATTTGTGCATTATTAAAAATTTGCGTTTGAATGCAAATGCACAATCGATTAGGATCATGGGCCACTCTTCCATGTCACATACATCTTGGTGGAGCGCACAAAATGATATGAGTGAAATAACATGCACGCATCACCAAATACATAATTGAATGATCATACATAAGTAATCATAGAGATAGGCATAAATCACACATTAAGCATAGTATGATCAACCACACAACCAAACATAGTATCTCACGAGCATAAAAACAACCAAGTAGCACGAAACAAACGGACATTGTAGCAACAGGCAATAAAAACCAACAAGAAAAAGAACAAGACACTCTCTTTCGAAGCCTATGATCTATACATTTTCTCCCCCTTTGGCAACAAGTTACCAAAAATCTTGAAAAAGCATAGTGCTATACATCTCTCTAGGCACGATCCTCCAGAGCTCCTGAAGGGGTCTTCTGACTTGTGGCTCCGATGTGTGTAGGCATTGAGAGAACTGCCTCTGCGAATGCTTCTGCTAAAGTCTGCTGCCCTGGTGGTGTAGACACTGGAGACGGCACTATAGCAGTAGTGGCAGGTGCAGACTGAGTAGGCCTCGTGTCTAAAACTGGCACAGTTGAGGATCTGGTTTCCCTTGGCACTGTCTGAAACCTCTCCGTAGTGGTGTGATCATTGCCATCATCAGCATCATCTCTAAGCTTCTCCACAATAGACTGGATCTCTGTGACCTTGACATCTAGATTGTACATCTTGTTCTCCACAATCCGATCTAAGCTCTCCTGGTTCTTGGCTAAGTTCGCCAGACTTCGCTCAATCCTCAGTGTTGCTTCCAGCAGATATGTCATTTGGTCTTGCTTAGACTTGAGATTTACTATTGGGGCATTGGGTGTAGTGGCTTTCTTTGCTGCTGCTGCCTGAGCCTTCTGTTGAGCCTCAACAGATGTAGGGTGTGAAGAATCCATCACCACTACATTATCATCGAACTCTAGCTGAAGAGGAAGGTGCTCGCGATCAAATAGATATGTATCTGTACCAACATTGGAGTTGATAAGCATATGAATGTGAGGGGCATATCCACAAGACCTTTTCTGGTCAGCAGTTGTCCTCTTGATCGTCTCTACAATCAAACTCATCACTTTGAACTTTTGCGGGACATCAAACAAGTGAAGCAAATTGATGGAATGGCCACAGATCATCCTCTGATCTCCAGATTTGGGCAACAGAATGTGGCCTCAAAATGGTGTTTGTGGTGTCCGAACCAGCTAGAAAATGATATATTGATCCAAGTTTGTGGCCCTCAAGATCCTTTGAAGAAATTTCTTTGTACATGTTTCCATTGTGTTGTTGTCCATCCGGGACTTCCCATAAACATCAACATCATTTTCTGCTTCCTCTGGAGCATTAATGAGAGCAGCCCACTCAGAGATCGATGACTGGTAGCGGTGTACCTTAGTCATCCACACAACCTTCCCATGTGGATAGAAATGTGTTGTGGAATAGAACTGCATAATTATCTTGTCATTCCACTTTGTGAGCTTCTGACCAACAAAGGCATCAACTTCGATAAGTCTGAAATATTCATGAACGTGGGGGAAGGAGTCTTCATTTGTATCGATGCTGTTGGTGAGATGATCTGCTTCCTTATGTTTTGGAGCTTGTTGATAGAAACAGTATGGGTTGTATGTGTTTGCTACTGCACACAGAGTAACAGGTTCCTGGAATCAAGAGGAGTTTGGTTCAAACAACGAAGATAATCCCCTGCGTTGCAGTGAAGGTTATCACCGAAGATTATGATGACAAGAGTGACCCCTCAAAAATTGCTGACGTGAAGCAATTGGTTTGGTGCTTGTCCGAAGGAAGTCTGCAACCAAGAAGCTTGAAGAAGAAGTGAAGATGTAGCATTTATTTCATAGTTTATCTTCTCTTTATTGAGTCACAGGACCACCATACTATTAATAGGGGTGTCGCATTTGAAACTTTGATTCTCGGATGCTAAACCCAAATCCCCTAAAAGTTGCGAGAGAAATCTCATCGTGATCCGAGCAAATTCTTACTAGTAAGAGACTGTGATCTTCTTCGCTATGAGAGATTTATCTCAGACCGAGGAGTTAGCATTACTTGTTTCTCAAGTAAAGTTACTATTGCTCCAAAATCCGACCATTATGAGCATGTCGGTTGGCGATTGGCTGGACCGCATGTCCAAAATGGTCATTTTCCACCAGGGAAGGTTGCGGCTATAAGTAGCCACCACGCACCGGCTTTGTCTGGTGGCTGCTCCGTTTGATTTTGAGAAGATTGTTGAGCTACCCCCTCTTTGAGTGATTTGAGTTTAAAATCCACTAAGAGACAACCCCTAGAGCTGAAAATTAGATAGTGGTTCAGCCTCACTAGAATCTAAGTCCAGTACGCTCTGCCTATTACTCTTGAGAGCTGTAAACTCTCTAGACGGTTAGGTGTCAAATTCTTCAGAGACCAAGAGTGATTGTGGTTCTCGAAGAAGAAGTCTGTAAAGGTTAGGAGATCACCTCAAGTATCTTCCACGAGTGATCGACATTGGTTGATGAACCAATTGTCGAGGAGAATAGGGCGAAGAGAGTTTATCTTCTGTGTTAAATCACAACCCCTCCAACCAGACGTAGTCCTTGTGCAGAAGGATCAAAGGGTCGAACAAATTCCCTGTCACCATCGAGTATCACTGGTTACCTCTATTCCTACTCATTACATTTGTACTGTTTCAATCATGTGATTTGCCTCGATGCATGCTTTAGTTTCCATTCGGTAGTTTGTTTTCGCTCACTGTACTTTGTTTTCATTCGCTCCACTGCTGGGTTCCGAAAGTTTTGATATTTCCAAAAGAAATTTTAAAACTCCCACTCACCCCCTTTGGTAGACATAGTTCGTTCCTACAATTGGTATCAGAGCAAGGTACTCCTTGACTCTGCTCATTTTGGTCTAACAACCTTGGAGTTTAAGTATGTCTTTAGTGAGCTACAAGTCGAATCTCAAGATTCCCATCTTCAATGGGACGGACTATCCCTTCTGGAAATAGAAGATGAAGATCCGTCTCCGAGCTATTGATGATGATATGTGGAACGTGGTGTAGAATGGAGTCTTTGATTGAAATACCCAAGCCCCCAATGACCGCGAGAAAAGACTCGTTCAATTGGATGCACAAGCTAAAGATGAAATTGGTTGCCATCTCTCTCATGCTCAATTTCTTCACTACCGTCAATGTGATATTTCCAAGGAATTGTGGGACATTCTTGAGAAGATCAATGAATGTGTTTCAACTCAAAAAGAAGCTCGCATTGATACTCTTCGGGCAAATTTCAATCGGTTCAAGCAAATTAGAAATGAAAGCTGTCAACAAACCTTCAACCGTTTGAGTGACATTGCAAACGAGTTGCAAGGTCTCGGCGCGAAAGATATCACTGATCATGAAGTTGTGAAGAAACTGCTCCGATCTCTTGACAGCTCATTCGACACACTGGTTTTGATGATCAGGGAATGAGTTGATTTCAAATATCTCAGTTCTGTTGATATCATGGAAAGGTTAAACGCTCACGAAGAACAAGAAGAAGAAAAGAGAGATCTCTATGGCTCAAGTCACCGAAAAGTTATGCTCTCAAGGCTGTGGCAGATTCTTCCTCTGAAGGAAATACCGAAGAAGATTCAGATGACCCAGATAGGATCAGCAAAGATGTCGCATTACTCACAAAAAGATTCCAATGTCTGCATAGGAAGAATCGGTTTCAGAAGAAAGGATCCAGCAACTCCAGTGGCTCAGAATCCCCATCAAAACCCACTGGAAATTACACATGCTTCAAGTGCAAAAAAGCAAGGAAATTTCATCTTAGTCTGCCCTCTCTGGGAAGTAGAAATTCGTGCCAATGGAAGAAATGATTCAGGAAACTATTGAGGCAAAAGCAAGAGCAAGAACTATGACTCCGATGATGAGAAGAAAACGAAGAAGTTCTTCAAGAAGGACAACTCCTCCTCCAAGTCTTCATCAAGATCTTCCTCAAAGAATTCTTCCAAGTCCTCCTCCAACCGCAAGAATACATCTCGCAAGGCCAAGGCATACATCAGCAAAGAAATGGACTCCGATCAAGAAGAATCATCTAACACCAAAGAAGCTGATGAATTCGATGAGGATTCTGACTCCGGCATGGCTGGTATAGCCTAGGCCATCATGCCTGCATCAAACTTCTTTGAGAAACATTCAAGCAACGACAAATCTCCTGCTTACTGCTTCATGGCCAAAGCTTCAAAAGAAAAGGTATTCTCCAAACATCACAAGGTTCACTCCATTGATCAATATTCCTCAGATGGGGATGATTGTCGGATTACGGGTTCCGCAAACCCTTGAGAGGTTTGAACTCTGGGGTGCGTGCGGAGATCTCGACCTACCCAGCCTACCTACTCGCGATCCTCCTAAACCTAGCACGTCAAGCTCAAAGAGACAAAGAGACACATCAGTTTATCCTGGTTCAGGCCACCTTGCGGTGTAATACCCTACTCCAGCGTTTTGGTGGATTGCCTCGGAGGGCTGAGAATGAACTAGTACAGTGGATGAACTGGGCTCAGGAGGTGAGGTGTTCTTGAGCTCGAGGGAGCTGGTGTGGTGTGTGCTAGTTCGACTTGTCTTGTGTTCTATGGTGGTGGTTAGTCCTATTTGTAGTGGCCTTGGTCCTCTTCCCAAATGTTGGCGGGAAGGGATCCCACAACGATCGGATTTGTAAGGGGACAAGTAGTATAGCTTATCCTGACAAAAGTAGTCTTCGCCTATGAAAAGCCTCTGGTCGTGATGCTGCAGTGGGCTCGTCGATGGCCTCCGTCTTGCCGTCCTGGCGGTCTTGGTCTCGTTGCACCAGAATGGAAACCTTTGGCTGATTCCTCTGGACTCCACACCTGTGGCTTGCCTCCTTTTGCACCGAAGAGGAAACCTGCGCTCGGCGCCCGCCTGGCCTTGGTCGTCATGGCTCACGTCAGCTGAGCCTCGTGAGGTGAACCTTTCATAGAACTCTCCGACCCTCGGGAGCCAGCCTGGTGAGGCCGATCCCCTCGGGGGTCTTGACGTCGTCCGCCTCGCGAGGCTTGGCCCCTTCCGAGGGTCTTGAGTTGTTGATGCTGAAGCTGGGCCATACCAGGGCGTCGATGGAGCCACATGGTGGGCGGCAGGCAGGCAGGGCTGGATACCCCCATATGCAGGACGCCAACAGTAGCCCCTAGGCCCAAGGCGTGCTCGGACTTGGCTTCTAGGCGAAGCCAATGGGCAAGTGCGGAGCGCGCGGGCCCTAACCGCCTGTGGCCTTGATGACACATGACGATTGATGGGACATGGGCGTCTCCACTTCCCCACGCCGCCTTGATATATGGCAGGCCCAGTAGTCGCCCGTTGCCAGTGTAGCTTGCCTTTTGCAGATTACCGCGCTCGGCCCTTGTTTCCTCCTTTCCAGTCTTGCCGCTCCATGCATAGATCTGGCATCGACGCCTCGCCCTTCTTTTGGCGCTCGTCATGGCCCCCCAGCCGAGGAAGAAGAAGGTGAAGCCGCGCGCCCCGACCAGTCCTCCGCCGGCCGTGGAGCCAACCCTCGAATAGTCGACGGTGATCAACCAGGAGGGGCTGGACAAGGTCCACCATGTGCTCGCCGCCGACTCCAATGAGTGGAGGGCGATGGCCATCCGCCCTGCATCTTGGTCCAGTGAAAGAGATGAGCGCCACCGAGATCCCCATCTATCTCCATGCTCTTCGCGGGGCTGATTCCTTCCTTCTCCCCTTTCTTCAATGCTGTGATATCGCATTACCAGATCCACCTGCTGCATCTGGACCCCCGCTCTGTTATCCTTCTTGCCGTCTTCGCCTTCCTCTGCGAGGCCATGATTGGCATTACTCCTTCCGTGGCCTTATTTCACCATTTCTTCTTGCTTTGGTTGGTCGATGCCCGCCAATGC
Organism: Aegilops speltoides; assembly: GCA_021437245.1. Lineage (NCBI taxonomy): Eukaryota > Viridiplantae > Streptophyta > Magnoliopsida > Poales > Poaceae > Aegilops > Aegilops speltoides. The sequence goes on from CM038145.1 coordinate 260,019,842, forward strand.
TCTGGTGCACGACCTTTGAAGCTGTGGCCACAAGCGCCAGTTCGGGCATCGACTTTGAGCTCTCGCCTCCTACAAGAAGATTCCGAAGCAAGGTTCCGCCATGGACGTCCCGCTGCTCAGCCCCGCTTGACTCTGGGGCACCGGCCTCGCCTAGCTCCGGTTGGTGCCACGAGAGGCTCCCCGACCGACGTCTTGCTTTCATCTGGAAGAGATTGGCGAGGCTTCAGGAACTGGAAGTGATGGCGCCAGAGGTGGTAAAGGAGTTCGTCAGGTAGCGCATCACTCCCCTTCAGCGCCACTCTCGCCCAATGTGGGACCTTGCGGGCGTCGAGGATCCAATGAGGCTGTAGAGGCCATCACTGGCCGCCAGGACCCTGAGTATGGTGCTCAAACTCCTAACAAGCAAACCCAAGGGGGTGGCTGCCTCCTCTATCAATGCTCGAACAAGGCTGCCTTTGCTGGGCAGATGCCTCTATTCGACGAGTGGGGGTTGCTTCTGGAGGGCCTTGAGGGGCCCTGCGAGAACACAGTCTTCGTGGCTCCTCTCCTGATCGATCCTGCCGCGTGCGCCCCGAGTGTGGAAGCAGGGGGCGCGCGCCTCCAGCAGCTGTCGAGGGCTCCTCCGGAGGCCTGGCGCCGATAGTGGCCTAGGAGGCCGAGGCTCCTGAGGCCCTGGAAGGAGTTGCCGCAGAGCTGACGCGACCCCAAGCTCTGGAGGCAGAGGCCCCTGATGCCCAGGGTGGTTGAGGGAGTCCTAGATTAAGGGGTCCTCGGACAGCCAGACTATATACTTTGGCCGGACTGTTGGACTATGAAGATACAAGATGGAAGACTTCGTCCCGTGTCCGGATGGGACTCTCCTTTGCATGGAAGGCAAGCTTGACAATTCGGATACGTAGATCTCCTTCTCTATAACCGACTCTGTGTAACCCTAGCCCCTTCCGGTGTCTATACAAACCGGAGGGGTTTAGTCCGTAGGACAACAACAATCATGATCATAGGCTAGCTTCTAGGGTTTAGCCTCTACGATCTCGTGGTAGATCAACTCTTGTAATACTCATATCATCAAGATCAATCAAGCAGGAAGTAGGGTATTACCTCCATCGAGAGGGCCCGAACTTGGATAAAACATCGTGTCCCCTGCCTCCTGTATCACTAGCCTTAGACGCACAGTTCGGGACCTCCTACCCGAGATCCACCAGTTTTGACACCGACATTGGTGCTTTCATTGGGAGTTCCACTGTGCCGTCGCGATAAAGCTTGATGGCTCCTTTAATCATCTTCAGCGACGATGTCCAGGGGGAGGTTTTCCTTCCCGGACAGATCTTCGTATTTGGCGGCTTCGTACTGGGGGCCAACTCGCTTGGCCATCTGGAGCAGATCGATAGCTACGCCCCTGGCCATCAGGTCATGTTTGGAAGCTTGAACTATACTGCCGACATCCATGGAGACTTCATCTTCGATGGATTCGAGCCCATGCGAGGTGCGCTGAATGGTCACGACGGGCATGACTTTGATCTGCCATCGGACAGTGTTTGGGAGATCGCGCCTGCGGCAGCGCCGGGAATCAATCCGAAGCAGATCGTACCTTCCAAGGACGGGTGGATGGACCCCGCCATGGAGGTCGCATACTCATCGGCGTTGGTGCCAAACACTGATCCCACCTCCTGTGAAGGTGGTGTCATCGGATCCTCGGACTCGTCTCTGACTACAGGATCCGAACCACGTAAGTTCGTGCCTATCGAACTGATTGGGCACCGGTCATGGAGTTCACCGCCGCGGATATTTTTCAATACTCGCCCTTGGGTAATGTGCTAAATTCATTAAGATCTCTTTCCTTATCGGGAGATTCTTGGCCGAACTATGTCCGGCTCGAGTGGGAAGCAGACGATGAAGAAACTCATGCCCCACCCACCACCCACTTAATAGACACTGTCGATGACTTAACCGACATGCTCGATTTCGACTCTGAAGACGTCGATGGTATTTACGACGATGCAGGAGAAGAACAGGAACCACCGCCCACTGGGCGTTGGACGGGCACCTCATCTTATGATATATACATGGTGGACACGCCAAAAGAAGGCGATGGTAATGCTGCAACAAAGGATAATCCCGTCGATAAGCCACCAAAGTGATGCCGTAGGCGCCGCTCTAAATCCCGCCACAGTAAAAACAGCGACAACAGCGCAAAAAAGAATAATACCCCGGTCGACTCCAAAGGAAATGACGACCCCATGGACCCAGCGATGGAGTAGGATGAGCGAGGGGACGGTGAACATAGTCCGGAGCCGACGTCAGATGACGCCAATCCCGATGGTAAAATTAATCAATCTGTCTCCGGAGAGGAGAACAGTCCGGACGGTGATGCACTCATCCTCCCAGAAAAACACTTGGAACAAGAGAACCTCCACAGAAGGCTTATGCCACTGCGAGGAGCCTAAAGAAGATGAAGCAAAGGCTTAAAGCCGCGCAGGACACGCTCAACCGCAGATGGAATAAATTGCTTGACACTAAAGAAAAATATGATGGCGATCACCACACAAAGAGCTATCCAAAGCGCAAGCTACTGCCTGAATTTGACGACGAGGATACAGAGCCCATTCAACCGAAAATGGCTGATAAGGCGGACCGACCACCCTGTGGCCGCGACAGAACGGCTAATGATGCCACACATAAGACAGCACACGATTTACGTGAGCTCCTGGACAAAAATTCTGGTATGTCTAGGTCCATCTATGGACCCAAGAAGCGCGCTTAGGCATAGAATCAAAGCTACCAAAATGATCACATTGATCGAGTACCAGCCAGGAATCTGAACCGAGCACAACAACCATCAACAGCATGCCACAACACGTCCAAATACAGGGGTGCAGCACACCCCCTGTGCTTCACCGATGAGGTGCTGGACCACGAATTCCCGGAAGGATTTAAACCCGTGAATATAGAGGCATACGACGGAACGATGCACTCGGGTCTGGATTGAGGATTTTATCCTTCACATTCATATGGCCCGCGGAGATGATCTCCAAGCCATTAAATACCTACCCCTCAAACTGAAAGGACCAGCTCGTCACTGGTTGAAAAGCCTCCCCGAAAACTCAATTGGAAGTTGGGAAGAGCTTGAGGATGCCTTTAGGGCTAATTTTCAAGGGACTTATGTCCGACCTCCGGATGTAGACGACCTAAGTCACATAATTCAACAGCCCAGAGAGTCAGCCCGAAAACTCTGGAACAGATTTCTTACTAAGAAGAATCAAATCGTCGACTGCCCGGATGTCGAAGCCTTAGCAGCCTTCAAGCACAGTGTCCGGGACGAATGGCTTGCCAGACACCGCGGCCAGGAAAAGCCGAGGACAATGGCGGCCCTAACAAGCCTCATGACCCGCTTTTGCGCGGGCGAGGACAGTTGGCTGGCCCGTAGTGGCACGAGCGACACAGGCACATCCGAAGTCAGAGATGGCAACGGGAAGCCGCGAGGCAATAAAAACAAATGTCGAAACAATGAAAACAGCCCAGATAACATGACGGTAAATGCCGGATTCAGGGGCTCTCGACCCGGTCAACGGAAGAAGCCATTTAAAGGCAGCAGAGATGGACTGTCCGGCCTAAACAAGATTCTAGACAAATTGTGTCAGATTCATGGCACCCCCGAAAAGCCTGCAAATCACACCCACAAAGAGTGCTGGGTTTTCAAGAAGGCTGGCAAGCTAAATGCCGAACACAAGGGGATGGAGACGCCAAGTGAGGACGAGGATGAGCCTCGCCAGCCGAACACTGGGGGACAGAAAAAATTCCCACCAGAAGTCAAAACAGTGAATATGATTTACGCAACTCACATACCAAATAAAAGGCGCAAACGCGCACTCTGAGACGTATACGCTGTGGAGGCCGTCGCCCCCAAATTCAATCCCTGGTCGGCCTGCCCGATCACCTTTGATCACAGGGATCATCCGACTAGTATCCGGCATGGAGGATCGGCTGCCTTGGTTCTCGACCCAATTATTGATGGATACCATCTCACTCGAGTCCTTATGGATAGAGGCAGTAGTCTTAACCTGATATATCAAGACACTGTCCGCAAAATGGGGATAGACCCGTCCAGAATCAGCCAAAGCAACACTACCTTTAAAGGAGTGATACCAGGCGTCGAGGCCCGCTGCACGGGCTCTCTAGTACTAGAGGTTGTATTCGGTTCTCCCGACGACTTCGTAAGCGAAGAACTAATCTTCGACATCGCCCATTCAAGCAGCTATCACGCGACTACTCAAAGAACGGCCTTCGCCGCTTTTAATGCAATACCGCACTACGCCTATCTTAAACTTAAGATGCCCGTCCACGGGCGCCATCACGCTTAGCGGAAATATAGAGCGCTCTCACGTAGAAGAATATGTGGCGCTATAGCAGCCAACAATCGAGCCATCCCTCCAACCGTAATAAACGGTCGGTCGTCAAGATCACGTACACGGTTAGACGAGTCTGTCAGCTTCACCAAATATAACAACCCAGCTGGGATATCCCCATAATGGTGCTAGGGCTGCTCGCAAAAAATGAAGAAGCCCATAGTTTGGCTCGACCCTATCAATAGAATAACATATTGCATTTTCATGGTTCATTCAGATTAACCAACTCCTCGCATGAAGTCTTTCACCTGGGTTTTACCTTTTTACAGATAATCATCGTATACACCCTTCCGTGATATGGCGTAACGGAGATAAAGGCGTAGACGCTCAGCAGGCCCCGCCAAAGGTTTCTTTAGATTAAGACCCCGCAGAAACCTTTTTAATGTCTCTTGTTGCTTCTTCCTCCCATTACACTTGATACAACAGGAGGATACTCGGCATTTTCGCATTTTGTCACACCAAACTAATGCACATACCTGGAAACTCAGGGCTTATTATCGAGGGCGTTATTCAACCCAGTATATGTTGTAAAGTCCGAATACCTTAGGGAGTGTTCGGCATCGCGAAGTTTGGCCTTATACGATCAGCTCAATCATGTCTTGGGTCAAATGTTGGGTTTGCCCGCCCCGTGTTTTGCTGCCTTACGCTCCGCTTCTATCGCTAAGGCGGCGCCAGAGAACTATCGCGATTGTGCCTCGTTCATCCGATGAGCACCTCAAGAGAGAAGCCGAAACCGATCGCATGATATAGCGCGATACTGGTCAACCACTCGATGACTCAGCGGAATCTTCGTGATTCCTCCGCATTAACGAAGGATCGATTTCCCGGTCATGTACGTACGCGCACCATATACGGATGAACACGGAAGTACTAGGGGCTATATAGTAGCCCCAACGTCAAACTCTTTTGGCTAAGTGAAAGTGTTACAGCTATATAGTCCGATTGCCTGGTTCGCCGCGCTACCACCTCCTTAACGGACCAAGATGTTGGATCAAGTGTGACTACACGTTTTCTCGAACACTCCCGCATTACATGTGAGGGGGCTAAAGCCGACGACTGCTAACGTTCAGTTCATATACATACATAAACGGCCGCACAGGAGGCACTACAATACTTTCAGGCAAAAGTATAAACACAACCTTTACAATCAAAATAGCGTTGTTTTTACAATTGAGATACATGTCACTCGAACATGGCACTCTTCGAGCACTGAGCCTCTATTAAACGGGCACCTTCTAGGACTTCTTCAAAATAGTGCTCGGCCGGGTCCTGGCCTCCCGCCGGACCCCGGGTCGGAACAGTGGTGGTTTCCATCCCCGCCCAGTATGTTTTAACACGGGAAAGAGCCATCCGTGCACCCTCTATGCACGCCGACCTCTTCACAGCATCGATATGCGGCACAGCACCAAGGAATTGTTGCACTAATCCAAAATAACCGTCCGACCTTGGTCCCCGTGGCCAGAGATGATCCACGACAGACCTCATAACAAGCCCGGACAACCTGTGGAGCTCGGCCCATGCGGCCATCTTCTCGTTCAACGGTAGCGGACGCATTGGGGCGCTGAACTACGACTAGAATAACCGTTCCACGTTATGGTCTTTCCAATCTTTGTAAAACTCGGTCGCATCAGCAGCACTCTTCCCTAGATCCGCATACGCATCCGCAGCGCTCCACAACTGATCTAGAGGGGCATACTTTGGATCTACGAACTTCATCCGCAACAAATAGGGCCTCCCAGCCATGATATCTCCAGCTTCACAAAGCTCCTCCCTTATCCCTCTCATTTCAGAGCGGGTTTCCTTGGCTGCCTCCAGGGCCTTCTTCAGGTCAGCCGCTTTTGCTTGGTTTTCCTTTTTAAGGAGCTCATGACGGTCGGCGGCATCTTTCAGCTTAGCAGCCATCTGGGCTACCTTTTCCTCGCTCCTGCGATGAGCAGCTTGTTCGGCTCTTAACTCTTCGACCGCCTTCAGAGCGGCCGCATCACTTATTCGAGCTTGTTCCTTGGCTCGGGCAAGCTCCGCCCAAAGGGTCTCTACGGCAGCAGCTCCATCTGCAGTCACAATATATTATAAGATACTAGCATATGGCTCCTCTTACAATTTACTGACAAGCCGAACATAGATACTCGGCTCGCCAAGCCGCTTTGTTAACAAGCGCGATGTCGGATTCGCCACGCCCAACCGCCGCTTTAGTTCAAGAAAATCAGCAGTCCGTCACCACCGACAATCACCGTCTCGCACATAAAAAGCAGCACGATTATTACCTGGGATTGGTCCTCTGTTTGCTACCTCTGGGTGGCGACCAGAGCCTCAGGGGCTACTATTTATACATAGCACACCTAGCATGTGCGGTACCGCTTAAATACATATTTTATGCATCTCAAAGCCACTCAAACAGACTCAGAAGGCTTTCATTCAATCCGCTTACGGATGAAATCTCTCAATCACCGCATCCATTAAGGTACGATGTGTCTCGAGACGGTCGCCACTCCAAAGAGACTATCAGTGGTCCGGCTGACACGGACAATCCCAACACTTTCTATCGCTCTCCTTGGGAGCCGAATAGTCGAATCTCGCAGCCAAGTGTTAGCTTCGCCTTGGTGGATCAGAGAAATCTCCGTGATTTACACCTCGGGTCATGCGCCCATGACGGGAGGCAGGGAGGCGTTGTGTTTCCATCATCTCCTAAGAAGATCCTCAAGACTAACTCAGGAGAAGGGCTACAAGTCGGACTGCAACAAATATGTTTCGGTTATTATCCTCAGAGACAAAACAGGATATATTTACCAAAGTACTCTTTTACTTACGTCTCGGTGGAGGGATGCCCCCCTTGCGGGCGTTGTGCGGAAAGGACACCCTCCGGGGTAGGGCCCCTTAGCGAGGGTTTCTTACCTTGTTTGGAAACCTCCGTTTCCAAGTCTTCAGAGGCAGCCCTTTTCTTGCTTTGAGGAGAGGGGATTTTGGGTTCCCCTCCCCAATTATCCTCCTTCATGGAGGCACTTACTCCCCCCAACTTGGATGTGTAAAATATGAGGCCCACTTGTGGCTTCTCTATTCCTCCCCTCGTCTTCTCCTGATGGCACCTGATACGGCGCACGCTCAAGCATCCTGGTCAACAAAGGATCCGGCGAGCCTTCGGGAAGAGGGGCCGAACACCAAATCCTCTCTACCTTCCTTAACCAGTCCTAGCAGAGAGCAATTTTGCAGAATGATGTTATAATAAACGTAAATGATGGTGTGTTCGGTAGCAGAGTTACTTACTTGGGTATCTGGATGATTGCAGTTGAGACACACATCCTCGGTGTTGTCCGGACACTTTATTCGTGATCCGAAGAATGACCCATACATCTCTTTGAGCGTCATGCTGAAGAATTGTTGAATGGTTCGCGGCCCTTCTGGGTTGAACTCCCACATACAGAGAGGACGACGCTAAGGTGGCAGACTCGATTTAACCAAAGATCACTTGCATTATCTTGACAAGACTGACGTTCCTCTTGAGGAGGTCTCAAATGTGGCTTTGCAGTGTCAGCACGTCATTAATCGGCCCCAGTCCAGCCCCTTGTTGACCCATGACACCAGTTGCGGCGGAGGGCCCGAGCGGAACGCTGGAGCGGCCGCCCGCTTTGTGCCTCGGGGAGCTGTGATGTAAAACCACCTCGCTGCCATAAATCAAGTTTCGTGAAAGAACCTTCGCCATGGGGCGCCGGGCGCTTTGCTTATTATAGCGCCCAAGACTACAGGACGCCTGCCGATCACCTCGGCCTCACATTGAAGGTCTAGAGCCATAGGCCAAGTAGGGGTGATGCGGAGGAAGGTTTCACACACCATTTATAAACGATTTAGATGTGAAGGACGGAATCCAGAGCTAGATTGTGGAAATCTAGTCCGTAGTAGAACATGAGCCCCCTCACGAAGGGATCAACGCTAAAACCTAGCCCACGGAGAAAGTGGGAAACAAAAACAACACTCTCGTTGGGTTCGGGAGTAGGGATGACCTGCCCTTGAGCAGGTAGCCTGTGCGGAATCTCGGCGGTGAGATACCTGGCCTCCCTAAGCTTCTTGACATCCTCCTCTATGACGGAGGAGGCCATCCACCGGCCTTGAATGTTGGATCCGGACATAGTTGAAAGTCTAGAACGCTTAGCTTAAGCCTTGGGGTTGGAACTCGAGGTTTGGGAGGGGAAGGATCAAGCATGGGAAGAAAAGGACAGGCCTTGGCCCCCCTTTATAAAGAGGACGAATATCAAGCGTCCCCCGCGTGGCCGTTTGGGACTTGCCTAAAAATGAGGAGTCATATTAAACAAACACGGTTGGGTTACCCACACCTGTATTGATGGGAATCCCGTGATAAGGGGGACACGATCTCTGCTTCGACAAGACGTGCCAATAAAACCGCCTCGCAGCACGTGTAGTGGCTAGTTATGAAAAATGGTTCGAATAAAGACCGGATCGTGGCGTGATGTCATAAAAAGCTATCAGCAGATCAGATCTGTGGAATATTGTACTCTCTACGGTGGTATGTGGAATTTTTTTTGCAGAGCCGGACACAATTCTCGTGTTCAAAATCTTCTATGGACTATTCAGAGGAGGAACCCGCCTTGCAATGCCGAAGTCAATCTGCGCGCCGGACTCATCGTCATTGAAGCCTGGTTCAGGGGCTACTGAGGGAGTCCTGGATTAAGGGGTCCTCGGACAACCAGACTATATACTTTGGCCAAACTGTTGGACTATGAAGATACAAGATTGAAGACTTCATCCCGTGACCGAATGAGACTCTCCTTTGCGTGGAAGGCAAGCTTGGCAATTCGGATATGTAGATCTCCTTCTCTGTAACCGACTCTGTGTAACACTAGCCCCCTCCGGTGTCTATAAAAACCAAAGGGTTTAGTCCGTAGGACAACAACAATCATGATCATAGACTAGCTTCTAGGGTTTAGCCTCTACGATCTCGTGGTAGATCAACTCTTGTAGTACTCATATCATCAAGATCAATCAAGCAGGAAGCAGGGTATTACCTCCATCGAGAGGGCCCGAACCTAGGTAAAACATCATGTCCCCTGCCTCCTATTACCACTAGCCTTAGACGCACAGTTCGGGACCCCCTACCCGAGATCCGCCGGTTTTGACACCGACAGTGGTGGCTCCAGAGTGGCTGCTGACGGCGAGGAGCCCACCAATGGCTCCGGAGCCGTAAGCTAGAAGATCTCGCCGGGCGCCCCTGCTCCCAGAGGCCCTGGCCCCGCTGCCCCGCCAAGCGCTCCTCCTCCCGAGGATCGCCCGTCGGGGTCCGGTCGGCCCCGCCTGTGCCTTGAGTCGCTCCTTAAGAGGAAGAGGTCCCCGTGCCGCAGCGATGGCACCCGTCGGCCGCTGAAGCCGAGGAGATACATGGCTGTTGATGAGTAAGTATCTTTGCTCTTGATCCCTTGCACGCTGCGTTTTCTCACGACTGGGGTCTTGTAGGGCTCCCACGGCTAAAACCTCGTGAAGTGGGCGCCTCAAGGATTCCACTTTTGACGCCTCAAGACAGCCCCGACGCCTCTAACCTCGCAGCAGGCATGGGGCCGACTCTAGTTGCCGCGACGTCACGAGGGTGCCCCAAAACCGGGCTCCCTGCTCCCACTCCCCGCGACTCAGCTCGTGAGAGAGGAGATGCTCCGGCGATCCTTCCTCTTGTCATTTCCAATAGGGGTGCCCCCTGGGCGGCCTTCATCTTCAAGTTGTGGGGCTACGCCGGACAACCCCGGCCGGTGGCTGGCGGGGCGCCAAGCGCCTCCCGGGCAGCCTCCGGGGCCGATGAAGGTCTTGGCGACGAGCTTGCGCTCGCTCATGGGTGCAGTGCAGTGCACTTCGGGCTCGTCGGTGAAGCGATGCGTGCGATGATCCATCTTGGTGGGGAGCTCGCCAACATTGACACCAGGCTCGAGGTGGAAAACCGCCGCCTAGAGCATGAGTGGCAGCGGCTAAAGGTTGCCATTAACCTTGGGAGACTTCAGCGTGACGAAGCCGAATCGCGCGTGGTGGCCTCGCTCGCGACTTCTTGCGAGGCTTGCGCCCGTGCCATGGAAGAGGCCGAGGCAGCCAACCGCCGTCGTGTGGCGGCCGAGGAGCGAGAGCGAGATCTTCTGTCTTCGAATGCGGCTCTTGAGCATGAAGTCGAGGAGCGTCGCGCCCTTCTGGCCTCCTCACCAGGCGAGGAGGCCCTTGCCGAGGCGGAGCTCCTGAGGCGCCATGAAGATTTGACGTTGGAGACCGTGGAGCACAGCATGGCATTGGAGAGGCTGGAGGTGAGGGAGCGTCAGGCTGCCGCGGCTAAGGACGCCATCGCCGCCCGAGAAGCTCAGGTCCAGCTGGAGGTGGAAGAGAGAGTAGCGAAGGCGCGTGATGAGTTGGCTGAGAGGCACCGCCTTGATCTGGAGCTGCTTGTGTCAGATCTTGGGTCCCAGCAAAACCCTTAAGGTTCGAACTCTGGGGTGCGCACGAAGATCTTCTCCCTACCAAAACACGCCCTGAGCCTCGCCGCGGTTCTAAGCTAGATCGATGAGCAACACAAGAGACACAAGGTTTATACTAGTTCGGGCCACCGTTGTGGTGTAATACCCTAATCCAGTGTGTGGTGTGGTGGATTGCCTCTTGGGCTGATGATGAACAGTACAGAGGAAGAACAACCTCGCGAGGAGAGGTGTTCTTATGGTGGTGTGCTTGAGGAGGAATTGATCCGTCTCTCTTGGCTTTAGATGAGACGCCTTCTACTGTGGTGGCTAGCTTTATTTATAGAGGCCCTGGTCCTCTTCCCAAATATTGAGCGGGAAGGGAGCCAACAACGGCCATTTTGAACGGGGACAACTAGTACAAGCTATCCTGACTAAAGGTGGTCTTCGACTGCTAAAGGTACTGGTGATGACGCTGTCTTGGGCTCCACAGTGACCTCCGTCCTGCTGCTCTGCTGGTCTTGGTCTTGTTGCACCGATATGGAAACCTTTGCCTGATGCCTCGGTACTCCACGGCTGCACTTGCCTCCTTTGCACCAAAGAGGAAATGAGGACACTGCGTCGGCTGGCGCCCGCCTAGCGCCTGCCTGGTCTGGATCGTCATGGCTTGCGTCATGGGAACCTCGCGAGGTACACCTCGCCTTGATCTCTCCGCCTCCTCGCGAGCCTGCCTGGTGAGGCCGCCCCTGAGGAGGCCTTGCATCGTCCGCCCCGCGCGGCTTGGCCCCTCGCGAGGGTCTTGAGCTTGAGTTGATGAAGACGGGTCGTACTGGGCCACTGGTTGAGCCACGCTGCAGGCCGCGGGCAGGCAAGTCTAGGCACTCCCGTTCCCAGAACGCCGACAGTAGCCCCCGGGCCCAAGGCGTGCTCGGACTTGGCTTAGTAGCGACACCAAAGGGCAAGTGCGGAGCGCCGCGGGCCCCAACAACATGCGGCCTTGGTCGCCGCGTGGCGATTGATTGGACATGGGCGTCTCCGCTTCCCCATGCTGCCTCGGCAACTGCCTGATTTGACAAGTCCCTGCTGCATGCAAAAAGAGTCATGATTACCTGCGATCGCGGAAGTCAACGGTTGGCCTCCCTTGGGCTATAAGTACGAAGGGGCGAGAGCCCCAGTTGCCCATCTCTTCTTGCTCCTCCTACTCCTTCTCCCTTGCTCCACCTACATTCTCAACGCCAATGGCACCAATCCGTAGATTCTCAGCCGAAGAGGAGGGGAAGGCCCACCGGGAGGGGCCTGACCCGCTCCCGCTGAAGAAACGACCGGTCCCATGCCGCTGCAACGAGGTTGCGAGGCCGGAGATGACGAGGCCTTAGTGCGAGCAGCCACCTCCTGGGTTCCCGCTACCCTTGTACGCCAGGGCCGAGGGCCCTGGAGAAAGGGACAACGAGCGATGCCACCTACGCCGCAGGCGAGGTCGACGAGCCGTGGCGGTGCGCGCCGTTGCTCTTGAATCCATGTCGCAGACTCCTCTCGCGAGCTCATGCTGCACGCTGCGATGCCTCCGAGCACCTGGATCCACTTCCCTTCATTCTTCGCCATCGAGATGCCGCAGAGGGGGCCTCTCGAGCTTTGGCCACAGCACGTCGTCTGCGGCGCTCCGGCGAGCGGAGCGGAGGTTGAAGTCGTCGCTCCGGGCAAGGTCTTCATGATCCGAGGCTGGGGTGAGGTCGCCCAGGTCTGCCGAACAGGGGGTGCCCTCGTGATTCATTTTGAATACTATGGCGCCTCCTTGATGCTCTTCAAGGTCTTCGACGCAGAAGGCAGCCGACTGGAGTGCTGCCCCAGAGGAGGCAGTCAGGATATCGACGTGACAGGGGCTAGGCCTGCCGCTCGCCTCCCCACCGGCTCCCCCGGTAGCAGCGGCGATGCTTGGGAGTCCAACGACTCTCCCGAGCTCTTCGCGACTCTGGAGACGAGCGACGACATCTACGTGCACCCGAGCTTGCGCCATTCCCGGAGCAAGGCGGCTGCATCAGGTCGTCGCCACAGCTGATCTGGATGGGGTTGGCGCCGGCCTCCCATGGCCCACTGTTGATGATGGCGTCGCCCATGGAGGCGCGGGTAGTTAGTGAAAGTTCAACTATCCCTAGGTGGTTTTGGTAATTCATAACAACATATAGCTCATTGAGCTAATGCTATTCCAAGACAAATATTTCAGGAAAGCTCAATGAATGGCATGGCATGGATGATAAAAGTGGATCCCTCAAAATATTTAGGACAAAGGATTGGCTCAAGCTCAAAAGCTCAAGACTCTACATTTTACATTTTAGTGATCCAAGATCACATTGAGTCTATAGGAAAAGCCAATACTATCAAGGAGGGATGAGGTGTTGCTTAATGAGCCTCTTGCTTCAAGTGCTTAGTGATATGCTCCAAAAACCCTCAACTACTTTCTCACATCCACATATGACCTAAACCCAAAGTCAAAATCGGTCCCACCGATTCTTTCTATCCAACGCCACCGAGTTCAAATGTCATAGCCGCTGCCACAAACCCTAGGCAAATCGGCCTCACCGATAGGGATCTCGGTCTCACCGAGATGGGATTGTAATCTCTCTGTTTCCCTTCGTAACGTTTCGGTCTAACTGAAGTGAGCGATCGGTCCCACCGAGATTGCAATGTAAACTCCATGTTTCCTTTTCGTAACATTTTGGTCCAACCGAGAAGAGCAAATCGGTCCCACCGAGTTTACCTGACCAACTCTCTGGTTAGCTAATTACCAAAATCGGTCTCACCGAGTTTGTGTAATCGGTCTCACCGAGATTACGTTATGCCCTAACCCTAACCATATCGGTCCTACCGAGTTGCATGTCGGTCCCACCGAAAACCCTAACGGTCACTAGATTTACTAAGTCGGTCCGACCGAGTTTGTTGATTCGGTCCCGCCGAGTTTGGTAAATTGTGTGTAACGGTTAGATTTTGTGTGGAGGCTATATACACCCCTCCACCTCCTATTCATTCGTGGAGAGAGCCATCAGAACAAACCCACACTTCCAACTTACATTTTCTGAGAGAGAACTACCTACTCATGTGTTGAGGCCAAGATATTCCATTCCTACCATATGAATCTTGATCTCTAACCTTCCCCAAGTTGCTTTCCACTCAAATTTTCTTTCCACCAGATCCAAATCCTATGAGAGAAAGTTGAGTGTTGGGGAGACTATCATTTGAAGCACAAGAGCAAGGAGTTCATCATCAACGCACCATTTGTTACTTCTTGGAGAGTGGTGTCTCCTAGATTGGCTAGGTGTCACTTGGGAGCCTCCGACAAGATTGTGGAGTTGAACCAAGGAGTTTGTAAGGGCAAGGAGATCGCCTACTTCATGAAGATCTACCGCTAGTGAGGCAAGTCCTTCGTGGGCGAAGGCCATGGTGGGATAGACAAGGTTGCTTCGTCATGGACCCTTCGTTGGTGGAGCCCTCCGTGGACTCATGCAACCGTTACCCTTTGTGGGTTGAAGTCTCCATCAACGTGGATGTACGATAGCACCACCTATCGGAACCACGACAAAAACATCCGTGTCTCCAATTGCGTTTGAATCCTGCAAACACTTCCCTTTACATTCTTGCAAGTTGCATGCTTTAATTTCCGCTGCTCATATACTCTTTGCACGCTTGCTTGAATTGTGTGAAGATTGCTTGACTTGTCCAAAGATAGCTAAAATCTGCCAAAGTCTAAAATTGGGAAAAGGTTAAGCTTTTAATTTGTCAAGTAGTCTAATCACCCCCCTCTAGACATACTTCAAGGTCCTACAAGTGGTATCAGAGCTTTGGTCTCCATTTGCTTTGATTTCCATAGCTTTTGGTGGTCATAGCATTGGTTTCACAACCTAGGAGAGTATGGCGTCTAGTGAGGGAAATTATCACCGTAGAGGTCCTTACTTTGATGGTACTAATTTTGCTAGTTGGAAGCATAAGATGAAAATGCATATTCTCGGAAATAACCCCGCCGTTTGGGCTATTGTGTGTATTGGCTTGCAAGGTGAATTCTTTGATGGGAGAGAGCCGAACCGTGAAGCTAGCGCGGAAGAATTGAAGATGCTGCAATACAATGCTCAAGCTTGTGATATCCTCTTCAATGGCTTGTGACCCGAAGAATTCAAGAGAATCAGCCGTCTGGAGAATGCAAAGGAAATTAGGGATACTTTGATTGATATGCATAAAGGTACCGACTCCGTCAAGGAATCCAAGTTGGATGTGCTGCAAAGTGAGCTTGACAAGTTCAAAATGAAGGATGGTGGAGGTGTCGTTGAAATGTACTCTAGGCTTGCTCTTATCACAAATGAGATTGCCGGCTTAAGAAGTGAAGAGATGACTGACAGATTCATCATCAAGAAGATCCTAAGAGCATTGGATGGAAAGTATGATACCGCAGTACATTGATCCAAATGATGCCAAATTACAAAGATCTCAAGCCAACGGAAGTCATTGGAAGAATTGTTGCTCATGAGATGTCACTCAAGGATAAGGAGGAACTCCACAACAAGTCAAGTGGTGCTTACAAAGCCTCATGTGAAGCCCCCACATCATCAAGTGAGAAACAATCCTTCAATGAAGAATTGAGCTTAATGGTGAAGAACTTCAACAAATTCTACAAGAGTAGAATCAAAGAAAGAAGCTCTAAGTCAAGGTCCTATAATGACAAAAGATCTTCTAGTCGAGAGCGAAATTGCTACAATTGTGGGAGACCCGGACACTATTCCAATGAGTGTACGGCACCCTACAAAAGAAGAGAAGTTTCTCCAAAAAGAAGAAGTAGAAGAGAAGAATCACCTCCAAGAGAGAGAAGGAGTAGAGATGATCGTTATGAACGAAGACCCTCACGGAGAAGCAAGGATTCAGAAAGAAAGGACAAGTCATCAAAGAGCTACACAAAACAAAGACATCAAGCTCATGTTGGTGAATGGGTATCCGTCTCCGACACCGACAATCACTCCGAGAGAAGCTATCACTCCGACTCCGAATATACTCAAGATGAAGGTGTTGCCGGTCTAGCACTTGTGACACCAACTCCTACGACATATTTGATTCACCAAATGATGGAATTGGAAGATGCTTCATGGTCAAAGGTCCTAAGGTAACACACCCCGAGTATGTTGATTTCAATAGTGATGAAGATGACTTGCTAGGTGATGATGATTTACTTGTTGACAACTCTAGTGATGAATACTATGATGAAACGTCAATTAATCATGCTAATCAAGATAAAACGAATGACAATGATAAGGAGAAGATTGAGCTTCTAACTAAAGAACTAAACACTCTTAAGTTAGCTCATGAAACTATCTTCAAAGATCATCGAGAACTTTTAAGCGCTCATGATAAGTTACGCTTTGAAAAGCCCAATCTTGAGAAAGAGCATGAGTTCTTTAAAGGAAATCAATGATGATCTCCATAAGAAAAGTTCTTACATTGCCAAGCGTTTACTCTTATCTACTTACATGCCTCAAGTCAAGTCTAGTAACAAGTACAAGAAAGATTCTTCCACTAGTAGTAACAATAATAATGTCAAATCCAAAATTGTCGCTTCGAGTAGTTCTGTTGATTCCACTAATGATTCTCTTAGCCAAGTTACACTTGAGCAAGAAAATAGCTTATTGAAGGGAATCATAGAGAAAGGTGTATACAAGAGCCTTGCCGGGAGTAAGCAATTCGAGGAAATTGTACGAAAGCAAGGAAGGCACTGGAAGAATCAAGGTGTTGGTTTTGAACGAAAGTTCAATGCCAATGGAGTTGAGTGGGAAGAAGGTCAATACCCCAAGACGAAGTTTGTTCCTCAACAAGAGAAGTATCATCCTACTTCCTTCAAGGGAACACAAGCACAAGATGATCATCCACCACAAGACCACAAGAACAAAGGCAAGGACAAGCTTCAAGAGGAGATTGATGCATTTGAAGAAGCACCTAAGGCCTTGGTCAAGTGGGTTCCCAAGACTACGTCAAGTTCTACTTCATCAAGTACAACTACAACTCCAAGGATTCCCATCAAGATGATGTGGATCCCGAAGAATAAGAACTAGAGTGTTCTTGAGGGTGACTCCGCCAACATTCTTGACTCATATCATTATGGCAAGGATAAGTGCAATCAACTTCCATATCTTGCACTAGTTCAAGGAGTCACAAACCCTCATGTTGGTAAGGCAAGGGACAAGGTAACCTAATGTTTTCATGGACATCATCTTGTGTGTGCATCACTCTATGTCTATGGATATTCTTGTTTGTTCCTTGTGGGACTAACCCATGTAGGTATTGAAAGTGCAACTCACTCCAAAGGATTGCTCCAAATGATCTACATCAACATTGAGCATCCACATCTTCAACACCTACATGAAGTCATCATCGACTAAACCCAAGGTTAGTTCATCCCTCTAAAGGGGGATCTCACATCTAGGGGGAGCTTAACTCTAAGAATTGAGTCAAAGCAACTCTAATGATGTGAACACATCAATGCACTATGTAAAAGTGGTAACCCCACTTGAGCTTAAACGATGAGTATGACCTATGATCAAATGTTCTCATTTGACTCCTAAGTCAATATACTCATATATAGATGACCTAGTCATCGCCAATTGTTTCATAGATGCTAGAATTGGTTGTGCATGCTTTTCCACATATTTCATTTGCCATTTTATTGTGTGAGCATGTTGGTTGCATATTTTACTCATTCGAG
Organism: Aegilops speltoides; assembly: GCA_021437245.1. Taxonomy (NCBI): domain Eukaryota; kingdom Viridiplantae; phylum Streptophyta; class Magnoliopsida; order Poales; family Poaceae; genus Aegilops; species Aegilops speltoides. The sequence goes on from CM038145.1 coordinate 260,037,406, forward strand.
GACATCCAATTGTTGTTTTGATTGATTGGTCTCTTTTTCTTTGGCCAAGTGGATGGAAAAGAATGCCTAAGAAACTTCTATAGCTATCTATGCTTTTCTCATCTCAAACTCTATTCATGCTGCATCACAAAATTTGATCAAGTCAGATTCAAACCACTCTGTGTGAGGAGCACTCGGAGTCCCCGATTCATGATAGACTTAAAACTTCCAAAACTTCTTTGTGCTTTTCGGTCTGACCAATTCTTCCATTTCGGTCATACCGAGATCACTAAGTCGATCTAGGTTTTCCATCTCGGTGCAACCGATTTGAACTTTTCGGTCACACCGAGTTGCAGTAACTGACAACAGTTATGCATCTCGGTGCCACCGAGTCGTTCCTCTCGGTCACACCGACAGGTCGGGCTATATATTCACACGGGCAAAATTTTTGGAAAACTTTCTCCAAACCCCTTCGCCCGTGCATAGCTCGCTCTGCCTACTAGGTCTCTCGGATCGTCGATTGCCGCCACCGCCTCCCCGTCAGCTGGTCTCCGCCCAACGGATTTCAACTCCGCCGTTGCCAGAGCAAGTTCATCGCCAAGCTAGGGTATGGACTCGATCACAAGCTATCCTCATATGATTCTCAAAGACATTGTGTTCATTATGATTCTTGCCACGATTGAAACACCTCTATCCAACAAAACAATCCTTAGAATAGATGCGATTTGAAAATTTAGGGTTAGGTTTCACCAAACCATCTCGACCCACCGAGTTGAAAAACTCGGTCCCACCAATTCGCTAACGCCATTGCACTAGTAACTCTTGGTCCCGACCTGCATTGCTAATCGCAGACCGATTTAGAACTTTGTGAAACCCTAGCAGTCTCGGTGCCATCGAATCTGTGACTCGGTCTCGACCGAAGTTCACTAGTTTAGGTTCCAAAACTGCTTCGTATCACCGAGTTTGAAAATCAGTTGATCCGAAATGCTTTCGTGGAAAACTAAAACTAAGTTTTTGAATCATTCTTTGCAAAAATCTCTGATTTTGTGATGCTCATCCACTCTATCTCATCTATAACTATTCACAGTGGTCAGCAATCAAGGTTTGCAGATGTCGCATCAAAGTGATAGTCGTAACATGGAAGAAGAGCAGATTCACATGAGTGAGGGCACTAGTCCCTCTAGCACTTCTGATGATGGCAGCAGGAGCACCCCAAGCAATCTGCCTAAGGCTGCCACCAGGACAAGGAAGAAAAGAACCTCGGAATCTGAGGATGAGGACTATGTGCCTGCTGAGGATGAGGCCACTTCCAAGAAAAAGGTGCTCAAAAAGGAGTATGTCACAGCTGCATCCATTAAGCCTGGTGTCGGTGTCAAAACCGGCGGATCTCGGGTAGGGGGTCCCGAACTGCAAGGCCTAGGCGGATGGTAACAGGAGACGAGGGACACAATGTTTTTACCTGTGTTCAGCCCTCTCGATGGAGGTAATACCCTACGCCCCGCTTGATTAATATTGATGATATGGGTAGTACAAGAGTAGATCTACCACGAGATCAATGAGGCTAAACCCTAGAAGCTAGCCTATGGTATGATTGTTGAGATGTAATGTTGTGTCCTACGGACTACAGCCCTCCGGCTTTATATAGACACCGGAGAGGCTAGGGTTACACAGTAGTCGGTTACAATGGTAGGAGATCTACATATCCAGATTGCAAGCTTGCCTTCCACGCCAAGTAAAGTACCTTCCGGACACGAGCCGAGTCTTCAAACCTCTATCTTCGTAGTCCGGGAGTCCGCGGATATTGATAGTCCGCTATCCGGACACCCCTAGTCCAGACTCCTCAAGAGCTCCTAACCAGTCTTCAATGACGATAAGTCCGGCGCGTATAACGCTTGGCATTGCAAGGCGGGTTCCTCCTTGAATAATCCGGAGAAGATAATGAACACCAGATAGTGTCCGACTCGCAAAATAATTTCCACAATCCAACGAGAGAGAATAAAACATATATACCGATCCAATCTGCCGACGATTATGCGGCATGACATCACACCGCACCAAGCTTTTTGTTTGAATTACCGCACCACTTCGCACGCTTAGTGAAGCGTTTCTTGGCACATCCCGTCAAGCGTAGATCGTGTTCCCTTATTCCGGATTCTCATCAATACGCGTAGAACCCAACCGCGCCATTGATGGTGGCGCCGAGATGAGCGAGTTTTACCAGCCGTGAGGGACGATAGTTTTGTCCGCCTATATATAAGGGATAAGGTTTTACCTTCTCACCCACGCCTTCTTCCTCCTTTGCTCATCCATCCTCGCAACCCAAGCTCCAACGCCAAGTCTCAAGATTCCGCCGACCTTTCTCCTAACATGTCCGGAGGGGGAGGCAAGTGGATGACCTCCACCGCCAAGGAGGAGGATATCACCAAGCTATGCGACGCCGGATACCTTTCCAAAACATTGCGATCGGCCGCCCGACGCTGGGCAACTCGCTCCTACCCCAGACCTCACGAGGGTCGCTTCTTCCCCACTTCCTCCGCTGGACTGGGCTTTTCCGCCCATCCATTCGTCCGGGGCTCATGTTTTACTACGGCCTGGATTTCCACGATCCGCGCCAACTTCGCCCTCAACATCTCGCATTTATCGTCGTGGTGCGAGGCCTTTCTTCGCATCCGCCCCACTTCAGCTCAGGGCTCAAGATCTTCAACGCTGTCAAGATCGTGAAGGGGCGCAAGCTGAATGCGGAGGCGCTTATGTTGGGCAGCCGCCCAACGCCCCTTGGCTAGAAGGGACCTTCGTGGACTCCGCCAATGGGTGGCAGCCGGGTTGTTCTATATCACCGAGCCGCGAGCCTACATGGGCGGCGGCCCCGAATTTAGATCTCGAATCCCCACGCAGCTCACCTCCTAGAAAGAGAAGGGTTTGCAGGGGGCGACCCGTGGAGGTGACCGGACTTCAACTCGCATCAAGAAGTCAGTGAGCAATGGGCCCGGCTCGCCGACGTGGTCCAGTCATGCTCCTCCCATGATTCTCCCATGCCAAGAAAGGGCATTTAATCTGTGGAGTTTAATCCGAACAGCACCAGACGTTGAGCGGCTCTTCGATACAACATACGAAGGGGCCCGGAGGGTGCTGTTCAAGAGCGCCGATGCGCCAGATCCGCGATCAAGACCGTGGATTCAGCTTGCGCCTCGTCTCGACGGGTAAGTGATTCACCCCATTACGGACACTTGTAGTAATTAGATTGACTCTAGCGAGGTTTTTAATCGACTCTTCCTTTGACAGAATGGATGGAGAAGGCCGAGCTGCTTATTAGCCCGGCTCCCATGCCGAAGAACCAGTGAATGCCCAATTAGCAAGGTTGTTGGTTCCGCACCGCACGTGGTGCCGAGAAGAAGGCTAAGAGGTGACCGCGGGACTCAAAGAGTTCCTCAGAATCAAGCTGCCCGACGACGACGAGGACTCCTCCCCCGAAGACGAGGAGGAGGAGGAGTACTCTCTCCCAGAGGAGGGAGAGAAGAAGAGGAAGGCCTCCCCACTCGGGGCGGCCGAAGGGTCCAAGAGGGGGAGAACCATCCCCCCGGACAGTTTCGCCAACATCAGCGTTGGCGAGGAAGAGTGGCCTCCAAGGACCCGGCGTCCGGCAAGATCGTAAGTATCCGGATCATTCATATGCCAGATATAGTATGTCACGCAAAGGTCCTTCTAATGCCGCACTGCTTTTTTAGTCCGCCGGTGACGACTTTCCCACTCGATGAGCGGTCGTTGGCGCCGCCGGATGTAAATTCCATCCCGATCGCTCTACCCCACGCTACCAAGACGACGAGGTGGAATCCCATAGGGGACGCGCCAGAGGAGGCTCCGAGGCGCCGTCGCAGCCTCCCGGACTTTGTGCCGGACTCTACTCCGAACTCAGAGCGGTTCTAGAGTCCGCGAGCAGCCCTCAAGGAGGGGCAGGACCGTGACGCCTGCGGCCTCCGGCCCAACCGAGGCACCGGACGACCTGCTGGAGGCTCTCAAAGGCGCCTCCATCGAGGAAGAACACCGCACTCTCATGAGTGCGGTGATTGAGAAGGTCCAGCCGCCAAGGGCGGGCCGACCGAAGCCTCGCAACAGCCTTCTAACAGCTTTGAGGTAAGAAGTTTAAAATTAAGCAATATAATACCAAGATAGACAAGAGTTCTCGATGCTTAGTCCGTGTTCGGAAAGAAAAGCCGACTAAGTATCTTTAACAAGATATACGCAGGTTTCTAAAATATGTCAATATGGGTTTGCAGTGTCGCATTGTTGACCTCTCGCCGCATTGACAGCTGGAGGTCGAGGCGCTGAAGAAGGACCTTGAGCGGTCGGAGCAAGAGCTCGCCATGCCAAGAGGCAGCTCAAGGAAAAAGAAGGTAAATAACACCACCTTAAATATGCACCTTACGTAAAAGGGTTTTGCTTGCAAACAAGATTAACAAGGATAATATGTGCAATGCAGGGCCACTAACGAGGTGGCAGCCTCAAGGATGCCGTGTCCGCGGGCCGAACGCAATGCGCCACGGAACGGACTGAGCGAGAAAAGCAAGCGGCGCTAGTGGCGGATGTTCGGCAAGAGCTCCAGGCTCTCATGAAAAAGCATGAGAGTTTGGAGCGTGACTCCAAGACCCGAGAGTCCGAGCTTGCCTCGGCTCTCGATGGGGCCGAGTCCGCCAAGGCCGAGGCCCAGAGGGCCCGTATGGAAATAGAGGACATGAGGAAGATAGCAGCGGGTAAGGCGTTTTTCATGCAGAGCAAGCTTGTTAATGTAAATTACCGGATACTTACCTCAATTCGAGCTCTCCAGGCATTTGCAGATCTGCCGCCAGAGTGCGCCCGATGCCGCCGCTGCGTTCTATCGTGGGCGAGGAGGGAGCTCAACGGAGAAGGTCTTCGGTCTCAAGATACCGAGGCCGCCATCCGGTGCCCTGCGACTAGCCAAGCAGCTAGTCGAACTCCACAAGGTAGCCGACGAGGCCATGAAGGGCCTCACACATCGGCCAGGGCTCGAAAGTGCCCTCGCTCGCAGCTACTTTGGCCTAGTGCGGCGGCTAGTTGATGCGCGCCAAGGCTTGATGTGATCAAGCGATCCGCCAGATTGAAGGCGCCACGAGCCCTTGCCCGCATAAAGGTGCAATGGGGCAAGCTGGATGCGGAGAAGCTTCACGGATCCGCCGCCGGCAAGGAGCACCGTGACGCGGAGCGCTATTATAAAGTTGTCCTCAAGGGAGCCCGCGATATCGCGGATGAGTGTCCCCTTAATGTAATCCTTGAGTGAACTCATGTGTGTTTACCTCAGGCGCCAAAACTTCGCTTATATGCGCTTATGAGCAACGCTTTGTTTAATTTAAAATATTACCTTCAGGCGGCCGCTTGTTAAATCCGAGATGGCAAGTCGTTGGCTTCAGCCCCAAGCCACGAGTGCCGGGTGTTCGGTGATAAACTTGAGCACTCTTGTTCCCATCTTTGGGTCCATCTAGGAGGCGCCAACACGACAAACAAGGCGACTGGACTTATAATGCTTAAACACTCTCACTTAGCCATAGAATTCTATAATTTTAAATTTCGCGAAGCCCCGTATTCGAAGAACGAATCCAGGGCGCTATCCACGCCTTCGCCGGACATCATCCGAACTTCGCTCAAGCGGCATGAGTCTTTAGGGACCCAAAAGACCTCTCTAACAATGACCAGTCTCTCGCCTTATCATGCCGCCAGTTTAGCTTTCCATCGAGGCGTTAACTCCGGTAACCGGGCGCAATGGTTCTCCTAGTGCTACCTTAGCCGACGGAACGGAACGTAAGGCACCAAAACATAGGAGCTGGGCAAACCCAACTATTGACCCAAGACATGATTCGAGCTGATTCATATAATGCTATAAGTTCGGGTGCCGACTTGTGAAAGTGTTCGGACTTTAATCACACCGTAATATGGGGAAATGTAAGCCCTCGTGTATTCGCCAAACCAAAATGTACGGGTGCAATATGTCATATAGTGAACATTTGTAAAGGATAACGAATTGCCATGAAAAGGTAATAAACTTGCAAAAGGGAAGTGCTGCGTTATATATGACGGAAGGTCTCGCTAATAAAGCGGATCGATACAAATAGTGCGGTAAGCAAGGGATTCGGACTAAATTAACATGTCCCTCCGTGGATAAGCTGCAGACTTGGTGTATGTAATTGAATTTAATGCTCGTAATGGAGACCACCCGAGTGTTCGCCGCAGCCTTCTTTAATCCCTCGATGTTGTATCGTGAGTTCGCAAGTTCACCGACGGGCAGGGCTTCTATTTGGTAGAGTCCTGCATATATAAAAAGAAAAGATAAAAATAACACCAAGGGGGCGCTAGCACGAGCCTCGGTGCGGTCGAGCCGCACTCTTCAATCTTGAGGTTAAGCCCTCCCCGCGCCCATGGTATCTCCAAAGCGTAATGGTGTACGCGAGTGTTATACTTGTGATCATACACGGCGAGGGTGGGGCCGATTGCACGCTGCGTGCTCGATCGCGCCAGTGGTCTTGGTTAGTGTTGCTCCGGCGCTTTAATGTGTCCGCTTTTAGTTGCCGGACTAGAGAGTTGTCGAGGAGGCTGCTCAGACTTCCGCCGAGAGCCATTGATGTTCCTCCGCTCGAGGGAGCGCCCAGATTCCCATTGACCGTAATCACTCCACGAGGGCCCGCATCTTGAGCTTTAGGTATGCATAATGCGGCACCGCTGAATTTTGCAAACGCGGCGCGCCCGAGCAGGCATGATAGCCGCTTATGGAACGGGACTATATCGAAGATTAACTCTTCGCCGAAATTATCCGGGATCCAAGACCACTTCGAGTGTGATGAGCATGTACAGTTGGCTTCACACCGGGATGACACCTTTAAAGGTTGCCTTGGTAGGTTTGATCCTGGATGGGTCTATGCCCATTTTGCGACCGTGTCCCGATAAAGCAGGTTCAGTTGCCGCCGCCGCCCATCAGACTCGTGAGGTGAAATCCATCGACAATTGGGTCTAGGACCACGCGCAAATCCGCCATGGCGATGCTAGTCGGATGGTCTCGCCGACGAAAGTGATCGGACAGAGGACCATGGATTGAACTTCGGCGATCGCTCCATCGCATAGACGCCCCAGAGTGCACGCTTCCTCTCCTCTTGGGTATATGGGTCGCAGAATCATATTCACCGTCCGCACTTGCAGGGGGAAACCCTTCGTCCTCTCGTTGTTCGGCGGTCGGGTCTCATCCTCGCTGCCGCTATTTAGCCCCTTGTCATTGTGTTCGCAATTAACTTGCCACCTGCCTGAACACCCAACAATCTCTATTGGTGTGATTAATCGGCTTTTCGGGTGCCATGTATCCGCATGAGCGGTCGAGTATTCTCGTCCAGCATTGACGGGCCCGAGTTGTTCTTTAAATGGCTTCTTCCGCTGACCGGTTTGAGCTCGAATCCGCATTGACCGCCGATCCTCTTTGTTGTCGCCGTTAGTACGGCGCTTGTTTTTGATTCGACGTGACCTGCCGTGATTGTCCTTGGAGTCCGGCTGCCGTAATTTTTGCGGAGATTATTGCTGCGGGCTAGCCAGCTGTCCTCTCCGCCAGGCGGGTCATTAATGATGTGAGGGCTGCCATGGATTTCGCTTCTCCTGCCCCTGTGCCGGGCTAGCCATTCGTCCCGGATGTTGTGTTTGAAGGATGCGAGGGCCTCCGCATCCCGGACAATGATGATTTGTTTTTCTTCGTTAAGAATCGCGCCCGTAACTGTCCGCCGATTCGTCTCGCTGCTGAATAATGTGGCTTAGGTCATCGGCGCCTTGTGGTCGCACGTATGTACCTTGGAAGTTATCATGGAACGCGCCTCCGTGTCTTCCCAACACCCAATCGACTCAAGGGCAGGCTGTTAAGCCGCTGCCGAGCTGGTCCTTTAAGCTTGAGCGGGAGATATTTGATGGCGTGCAGATCATCGCCACGGGCCATATGGACGGGGTCTGTTGTACCATCGTAAGATTCGATGTTCACGGGTTTGAACCCTTCGGGATCTCGGTGATCCATTACTTCATCGCGAAGCATAGCGGTGTGCGCGCTCGTATTGAGCAATATCGCGATGCAACTCGAGGGAGCGCTGTCTGCAGGTTCGCCCGCCGGGCGTTATGTCCGGCGCGACGGTATTTGTCGGGTCATAGGGCGCCCACGCGATCCATAGATGGATCTCGATTGCCTTGCTTTGTCCTCCAAGATGTCTCGCAAGTCCGGCGTGTTCCTTTTGGCTTCAGACTCGGATCGATGTCGGGTACGGTCCCGGCTGGGGCCTTGAATGCCTTCTTCGCCGCGATCAAGGGGCGGTCGGTCAGCCATGTCGCGCGCCGGTGATAAAGGTATGTATGCTTCCTCCTCTAATCGGGGAGCAGCTTGCGCCTTGGGTAACTTTTGAGGGAGTTCGAGTTTATACTTTTCGCCGCGAGGACCTCGGTCCATCGATCGCTAGCGATCTTGATCAGCTTGAAGTTGTTGCTGCTTTTTCTTTAGGCTATTTGCCGTGGCTATGAGTCTGCGCTCAAGCGCTCTTGTTCAACGGGATCTCGCATGACGAATTCGCCATCGCTGAGGCTCGCTTGCCTTCGTGAGGGAGGCATATAGTTATCATCCTCAACCCTTCGCCCGCCGCCTGCCGTGAGGGATTGCTCAAGGCCCTCCTGCGCTGAGTCTTGCAGAGGGGATCGCCTTCGCACTCTCCGGAGTGTTATTGTCTCCCGTGCCGGATTCTCCATTCTTGTTGTGGCGGATTTAGAGCGCGCCACGACGCCGGGCGCTTAGGCTGCTTCTTCAAAGAATCTTCCTCCGCTGCTTTTTCGCCATCCCTTCTTTCGGGTATCCACCATGTAGACATCGATGACGAGGTGGCCTTCCAAAGGTCCTGGGCGCTTGGTCTCGATCGCTCCGCATCATCGCCCATAGCGCCGATGTCCTCGAGTCGTAGTCTAGCATGTCGGTTAGATCCTCGACAAGGCTACAAAGTGGGCGGTGGGTGGGCTCAATTTCTTCGCCGTCCGAACTCCAACCGCCCCGCCATAGTCCGCCAAGATTCTCCGATAGCGAGATGCTTCAGAGATTCAAGATATCGCCAAAAGGCGAGTGTTGAAAGATGTCCGCGGCGGTGAATTCCATAACCGCGCCTAACCGCTTAATTGGCGGGCGCGGAGGCTCGGAGTCCGCAAGGAGTCCGCGCCGATCACGAAGTTTCGCAAGGGACAAATCGGTATTCGCCCATCGCCAGATGTTGAAGCCCCGGGCGCGCTTCATCCACCGACCTCGCCATGGGCAATCGGCCCGGATAAGTAGCCGGGGGTTCAAGAGCGCCACCAAAGCACTGCTCGGGCGGCAGAGCTAGATCATGCCCATCGCCGCAGCGGCGGCGCTTGGCTGTGGCTCGAGTCCGTCGAAGATCAAGTCTCCGCGGTCATCGGCCGTGAAGTTTAGGCTTCCGAATCTGACCTGACGGCCAGGGGCGTAGCTTTCGATCTGCTCCAGATGGCCAAGAGAATTGGCCCGCAGTACAAAGCCGCTGAATACGAAGATCTGTCCGGGGAGAAAAGTCTCACCCTGGACAGCGTTGAAGGTTGAAGATGCCATCGAGCCTATTGGCGGCATACACGCAGGAACTCTCAATCAAAGCACCAATGTCGGTGTCAAACCGCGGATCTCGGTAGGGGGTCCCGAATCGCGCCTCTAGGCGGATGGTAACAGGAGACGAGGGACACAATGTTTTTACCTGTGTTCAGGCCCTCTCGATGGAGGTAATACCCACGCCCCGCTTGATTAATATTGATGATATGGGTAGTACAAGAGTAGATCTACCACGAGATCAATGAGGCTAAACCCTAGAAGCTAGCCTATGGTATGATTGCTGAGATGTAATGTTGTGTCCACGGATTACAGCCCTCCGGCTTATATAGACACCGGAGAGGCTAGGGTTACACGTAGTCGGTTACAATGGTAGGAGATCTACATATCCAGACAAGCTTGCCTTCCACGCCAAGTAAAGTACCTTCCGACACGAGCCGAGTCTTCAAACCTCTATCTTCGTAGTCCGGGAGTCCGCGGATTTTGATAGTCCGCTATCCGGACACCCCTAGTCCAGACTCCTCACCGCATGAAGATCAAAGTGCCTGCAAAGAGAACTCCTATGTCTAAAGCCGAGCTTCTACTCAAGTTCCTTTGAAATCTCAACCCAAAGAGGTTGCCGCAGAATAAGCGTATGGAGAGAAAGAGTGGAAGATGGTGAAAGAAAGTTGATCCCATGGCAGAATTTGAGAAGCATTCTTCTAATGAGGAAGAGGAAGAAGAGGTTGTTGCACCAACACCCAATGCACAAAAGCTGATGGGTGATGCTATTAAGTCAGGGGCTGCATCATCAAAGCCCAAATAAGCACCCAAAGCTGCCCCCAAGCCCAAGAATGCACCAAAGAGGAATACCAGGAGTATACCAGCTGCTGAGAAGAACAAGGCCCCAGTGCCTGAAGTTGCTGCCGAGGAAGATGATGAAGGACAAGTCTTGAGAAAGCTGAAGCCAAAGATTCCAGACCACAATGATGCTCATCCTGTGGCTGAGAACATGAAGCTAAGAAAGGATGCAGGACTCGTGACAAAGGAGGTTGTCTCGATCCCTATGCTATCGGAGAAGGACTGCTATTGATTACAGTGTTCCACACAAAGGAACAACAGGATTTCTATGAGATGTTGTTGTTGGACAAGAAGCCTATAGTGTGTGATATGAGGTGGGTCGACTGGACCTACATGAAGGAGAATGAAGAACACTATCCCGAGTGCAAGATGTTTCATTGCTTGTGGAGTTGCAAACTTTGTTGGGCGAAGCTCACAAAGTGGAATGATGAGCTCATTATGCAATTCTACTCCACAACACATTTCTATCCAAATGGCAGGATAGTTTGATGTCTCAAGGTACAAGGTACCAATCAACCATTGAGGAATGGGCAACTGATCAATGCACCAAAGGAGAGTGAAGATGACTTGGATGTCTATGCTAAGAAGAAGATGGATCCCAATTCCATGCCACACATGTACAAGGAGATCCTGATGCTGCAAATGAGACACATAAGTTTGGGTCACCCATTTTCTTCTCTGTGGCTGCCAACGATCAATCGGATCCTAAGGCACACTCTATTGCCCAAGTCAGGTTACCACAACATGATAAGAGGCCATGCTATAAACTTGCTACACTTGTTTGATGTGCCACAGAAATTCAAGGTCATGAGCCTCATGGTTGAGACTATCAAGAGGACAGCAGCAGACCAAAAGAGAAGTTGTGGATATGCCCCACAAATTCAGGAGTTGATTAACTCAAAGATGGGCACAGGCACATACTTGCTGGACAAGGAACATTTTGCTATCTATCCAGAATTTGAGGACAATCAAGTTGTGATGAATGAGAATGAACCATCATCAGTACAAGCTCAAGAGAAGAAGAAGAAAGCAAAGTAAGAGAAGGCTGCCAAGATGCCAACACAAGAGGAGGCATCTGAGTACTTTTTGAAGAACAAGCAGGAGCAGCTTGGTTACTTGATAGCATCAACTCTGAGGATTGAGAAAGGGTTGGCCACCTTGACTCAAAACCAGGAGAGCCTGGAAAGAATCATGGAACAAAAATTCTATGATTTTGATGTCAAAGTAATCGAGATTCACCACCAGGAGCAGCTACAGGATGACATGCGTGAGAGGAAGGGCAAGACAACCACCGATGCATTTGCCAAAGTGCCTAGAGCTCAGAGATCACCGCAAGGTTTATGACAGACACTGTGAGCCACTTCATCTCGCACTAGCTACAGCTCCTACAGCTCCAAGGCAACCAGCTCCAAGACCTACACCTCCAGCTCCATCCACATCAACTCAAGCTGCTCACTAAGGAGCCATCTCTACACCACCACCTGAAGATCTAGCCTGAGAGTCGATCTAGTACTATGCATTTTCTATGAACTTTTTGGTAACTTGTTTCCAAAGGGGGACAAAAATGTATAGATCATAGGCTTCGAGAGAGAGAGAGTGTTGCTTTTTGTTCTCTCTTGCTTTGGTGGTTAAACTTTGTTTGCTTTTGATTGCTTGGTGAGGGCATTGAGGGCCTGGTGAGGTGACGCTTGCAAAGCTGCCGTGGGCCAGAGCTCGACCACTCAGATTTGTCGATGTTGCAGGGATGGACCCATACGCAAGCGTCGTGCCAGCATGGGCAGCTCCAATGGTAGATGTCAGCCGATCAGGCGATAATCATAGGCAGGTTAAGCATGAAGGGCAAATCAGCTTAGATAAATGCGGAATGAATACATGCCACTGGGTCAGGCCCGAGCGGCTTGGGGATGATCCAGCCCGAGGGGCGCCCCCAACAAGGTAAGCTAAAGACATAAGCAGAAGGGATACATGCCGCAGGGAGGACCCATGCGGCCTGGGAATGATGCATCCCTGAGGGCGCTCCCAGCTGAAATGAACTTGGAATATGTCACCTGGTACCATTGTAGAGGGGGTGTTGGAGTAGCTGAAGATGCGCGATGAAGAGGCAAATCCTCATGAGCCACCGAAGCCCTGAGCCTCGGGAGGCTCTGGAGGTCCAGGCGGCGCCTCAAGGACCATCTCCATCTCCGCCAGGAGCACGTGATGCCTGGCCTCCTGAGCTGCCAGGATGCTCCGCAGATGGCGCTGGTGGGTGACAGCCGCTTTTGGCAGGCCGAAAGGCATGCGAACGTAGCTGTGCGGCGGACCCTCGCAACATCCCACACGCGAAGGCCAGAGGCGCTCCTGAGATGCGGCTCGGTTGAGCCATGGGACATCGATGCAGACGCGCAGCCCACCATCCTCGCCTGGATGGGGAGCTACGCCAGGCAAATGGCGATCGCTGCGCATGACTCTTGCTTCCTGAAGATCCTAAGTGGTCTTGGTGATGAACTCCTGAGGGTTGGGCTTTCCTTGCCCCATGCCTTCCTGAGGGAAACATGCTGGGAAGCACACCTCCAAGTGGTGCCCGAGCGCCTCCCTCGTGATTTTGGCAAAGTCTGAGGCCCTCCAGAAGAGAGCCCCCAAGCCCTGCCCGAGAAGGGCACCGAGCGCGCCTCCTATGCGATGGAAGGAAGCACCCCTTGCACGGGCGGGGATCGTGATGCGACACCTCCTGAGATGACAACCTCCTGAGGCCTTGAGCTGGGCAATGTCTTCTTCTTAGGGACTGCCCCAGGAGGGTTCTCGCCCTTGCTGTCCGAGTCCTCGATTGATGCAGCTTGGAAGGCGGGCTCGAGGGAGCATACCGCATCCTTTTCTTCGCAGGGGACTGTGATGATTCCGCCGCTTCCTGGCATCTTGAGGACGTTGTAGCCGTGGTGGGTCACTGCCATGAACTTGGCTAGGGCTGGATACCCGAGGATGGCATTGTAGGGTAGGCGGATGTGGGCAACGTCGAAGTCGATGAGCTCGGTGTGGCAGTTGTTGTGCTGTCTGAAAGTGACAGGGAGGCGGACCTGCCCTATCAGGGTGGTGGAGCCGTCAGTAACTCCTGAGAAGGGCTTGGTAGGCTGAAGTTGATCATATGGCACTTGAAGGTTGTTGAACATCTCGACAGATAGAACGTTGAGCCCTGCGCCGCCATCGGCGAGGGTCCCGTAACTTGCACGCTGTCGATGATCGGGGAACAAAGCATCGGGAGGACGCCAGTGGTAGCCGCACACTTGAGTTGATTTGCTGAGCTGAAAGTGATGGCGCACTTGGACCACCTGAGCGGGAGCGTGGCCTCGAGCTTGGGGAGGATTGCATTCACCTCGCGAGCAAACTACTTGAAGATGCACTGAGAAGCTGCGGCCTGGGCACCACCCAAGATGCAAGCAATAGCATGTGGCTCCTAGAAGCCCCCAGCCCCCTCGTCCTGGTGGTGGTCGTCATTCCTTCTTGGCAGCGGCGGCAGAGGAGGAAGGCCTGCGTTACCCTGCGGGCGATCCTCGCGAGGTTGATCCCTCCAAGCTCCCTCGAGCGGCTGGTCCTGCCAGTGATCCTCACGAGGTTGGTCACGCCACTCCTGGCGAGGGCCTCGGTCGTCCCATCGTCCTCCGCCTCGTCCTCCTCCTCGGCCGTAGCCCCGTTCATTGTGCTCGGGGCATTGACCAAACCGTCCTTCTCGAACGGCCCTGAGCTCCTGGCACTCGTTGGTGTTGGTGTGGAGGTTGTGGTAGGCGCAGAATGGTCGGCTGCCCTTGGACGACTCTGGCTAGTCCATGTCATGCTTTGTGTCTGGCTCTACCGCAAGCACGGATGCTCCTTTGCGCTTCGCGTCCTTGGCCTTGGCCTTCTTCTCTTCTGGGTCAGCAGCTGGAAGCTCGAGGAGGGAGAGGCGTCCTTCCTCAGCTCTTGCGCACTTGGTCGCCAGGTTGAACAGCTCCAAGGATCTGCACAGATCCTTGTGGATGGCGAGCTCCTCCTTCATATTGACGTCACGGACGCCATCAGAGAACGCTGAGATGATGGCCTCATCCGTCACCTTGGGGATCTTGAGGCGGGCTCTGTTGAAGCGCTGGATGTATTTCTGCAGGGTCTCTCCAGGCTGCTGCTTGATGTGGCGCGGGTCACCCGCGGCCAGGGGGCGGTCGTGAGTGCCCTGGAAGTTGGCGATGAAACGGCTACGCATCTCGTCCCAAGAGGAGATCGAGCCGGGAGGCAGGTTCAGGAGCCAGGTGCGGGCGCCATCCTTGAGCGCCATGGGAAACCAGTTCGCCATGACCTTTTCGTCTCTGCTGGCCGCCTCGATGCCCAGCTTGTAGAGCTGTAGGAACTCCACGGGGTCAGCAGTACCGGCGTAGCGAGGAGGCAGGTCTGGCTTGAACTTGCCAGGTCAGGCGACGCTACACAGCTCGGTGGTGAAGGCATGACAACCTGCTCTGGCCACCGGAGACCTTTGCAGATGCGGGGCTTTCTCTTGATGGTTCCCGCACGCCGTGGCCAGGGGCAGCACGGGGTCTTGGCATGCTGGTGCAGGGACGCGGTCTTGTTGTGCCGGTGCAGGGAGCACGTGAGCACCTTCTTGAGGCCGAGGGATTTCTTGGCAGCTTCTTTCTTGCCGTGCGGGCACTGGACGTGGTGGGTCACGTCCAGGGGCCGCGCGCCTGGGAGCCAGGGAGCCGTTTTGGGGCGGAGGTGGTGGAGGCGCTCCCTGAGCCGCGTCGCCCATGCATGACAGAGGGTGAGGCAGCAAGAGGGACGGCACGGGAGAGCCCCCTGTGGCCCTGACGAGCTCGGTGATGCGATTGAGCCACTCCTCATAGATGTCGTTGACTGGGCGGTAGTGCAGGAGCTCACGTGCCAGGAGCAACAACGCATGCGCGTCCATGGGGGCGCGACGAGCATGAGATGACGAACCAGCTGGGTTCAGCAATGGAGTGGCGGTGCGGCCTTCCCACCGCACCGAGGGGTGCAGCGAAGATGCTTGCTGCTTGTTCCCCGCCGGGCCGGTGGCGGTGTTGGCGGCAGGCGAGGAGAACGACGAGGAGGCCCACCGACAGGAGCCGTCTGGGCGATGCGGGCGGCGAGAGCAGCCAGGCGCTCGGCGCGAGCTCGGAGTGCGTCTGCCATGGATGCGACGAAGCGATGGGATGCAGATCAGCAGAAAGAAGATTTCGGTGCACCCCTACATGGCACGCAAAATGTCGGATATCGGTTTCCGGCAAAACCCTTAAGGTTCGAACAATGGGGTGCGCACGAAGATCTTCTCCCTACCAAAACACGCCCTCAACCTCGCCGCGGTTCTAAGCTAGATCGATGCGCAACACAAGAGACACGAGGTTTATACTGGTTCGGGCCACCGTTGTGGTGTAATACCCTAATCTAGTGTGTGTGTGGTGGATTGCCTCTTGGGCTAATGATGAACAGTACAAAGGAAGAACAGCCTCGCAAGGAGAGGTGTTCTTGTGGTGGTGTGCTTGAGGAGGAATCGATCCGTCTCTCTTGGCTTTAGATGAGATGCCTTCTACTCTGGTGGCTAGCTCTATTTATAGAGGCCCTGGTCCTCTTCCCAAATATTGAGCGGGAAGGGAGCCAACAATGGCCATTTTGAAAGGGGACAGCTAGTACAAGCTATCCTGACTAAGGGTGGTCTTAACTGCCAAAGGTGGTGGTGATGACGCTGTCTTGGGCTCCACGGTGACCTCCGTCCTGCTGCTCTGCTGGTCTTGGTCTTGTTGCACCGATATGGAAACCTTTTCCTGATGCCTCGGTACTCCACGTCTGCGCTTGCCTCCTTTGGACCAAAGAGGAAATGAGGACACTGCGCGGGCTGGCGCCTGCCTGGTCTCGATCATCATGGTTGCGTCATGGGCACCTCGCGAGGTACCCCTCGCCTTGATCTCTCCGCCTCCTTGCGAGCCTGCCTGGTGAGGCCGCCCCTGAGGAGGCCTTGCGTTGTCCACCCCGCGAGGTTTGGCCCCTTGCGAGGGTCTTGAGCTTGGGTTGATGAAGACGGGCTGTACTGGGCCACTGGTCACGCAGGAAAGTCTGGGGACCCCCGTTCCTAGAAAGCCGACAACTCGAGGCGAAGATTGAGGGTCAGACCTCTGCCCTGAAGGCTAAGCTGCAATCTGTGGAGCAGCGTGAGAGTGCTGCCCGAGGAGCCCTGACTTCCTCTAAATCTGTCATGAATTCTGCCCGTGCCGAGATATCCTCTCTCCAGAAGCAAGTCGAAGGCACCACCTCCCTCCTGAAGAAGGCTTCGAGTGAAAAGAGCCGTCGCCTGATATTGGAACGCGAGCACGGCTCCATTCTCCAAGGTCTGCGCGTCAGAGCCAACAATGCCTTGGGGTGCTATTTGTGACGAGAGCGCTCCCCACCTGCAAGAGAGCGACTACGCCGGCCATCTCAACTTCTTCAGTGATATCGTGACCCGCCTGGAAGATCAGGTCATGAAAGCTCGCCAGCTTGTTGAGGAGAGGAGTCGGGGCCTCCTCGGGCGTGCACTCTCGCGCATCTTCAGCAACCTCTTAAACCTTGATTCCCACTTTGATTTCAGCACCATGCTAGCCCCTGTGCCTGCGGCCACCCAAGACAAGCTCGCCAAGTGGGTGGATGGCCATGTGGATGCTTTGGTGAAGGAGCTGACTCCTGAGAATGACACGGCTGTGCTCGCGGCCGAAGAAGCTGGCGCGGGTGGCGATGACGAGGAGGATGGCACCCACGACGCAAGCAACGCAGATGGGAGTGACGAAGAAGGCGCGTACAGCTAGGCCCATGTTTCTTTTTGCTTTGACCTGTATGATGAAAACTTGAACGCATTCTTGTGAGAGTATTTTGGAAAGGGGGTGCCCCTTATGATGAGTGAGATTGTGAAATGCTTTTGAA
This sequence comes from Aegilops speltoides, assembly GCA_021437245.1. Taxonomy (NCBI): domain Eukaryota; kingdom Viridiplantae; phylum Streptophyta; class Magnoliopsida; order Poales; family Poaceae; genus Aegilops; species Aegilops speltoides. The sequence continues at coordinate 260,054,753 of CM038145.1, forward strand.
CAGCTCCCGGAGCGGGGCCCCGCAGGGCTGCGGGCCGCTGAGCGAGGTAGTCGCCTATAACTTATCTTTGGTTTCGTGGGTCTCGAGTGAGGCCTAGTGTCACGGTGGCGCTCCTTCTCCTGAGGCGAGCCTGCCACGAGCTTGTGAGGTTCTATGCCTCCCGAGGGGCCTGCTGGCCTACCGTAGAGTGCCTCGTGAGGAGCCAACTGTCAGACCGTGGCGAGGTCGGCGCGTGGGGCGGCCGCACCCTTGAGCCCCTCCACCCCTCGGGGGGGGGGCGATCGGCACCAGCTCGTCCGCCGTACCCAGCCCCCGCTCGCGAGGCGCTTGAGGGCAAGGTAACAGTCACGAGCTCCAGAAAGAACGCAAGAACTGAAGGCAAGAGAGTGACACGAAACGAGAAAACTCCCCCCATTTTTATAAACACACGAAAGTCAAACTACTTCAAGAAGTCGTCGAGCAGGTAAAGAAAAAAGGCAAAAGCAAATGGTCGCGTCCGGCGCCTAGCTAGTCTTCAAGTCTTCTCACCAGCGCGAAGCTAAGTGCTTCCACTGGCTGGGCATAGTCATTGGTGACAGTGTCGATGGCCAGCGCAGAGCATGGTGCTTCCAGTAGGACGTGGGTGGGAGCCCCCATGAGGCCCAAGGGTGGCACTCAGGAGACTCCGAGGCGTGTACAGCCCCACTCATTATTACGTGAGAGTTTCACGAGCGGAGACCTTCACAGGCCAGAGCCTTGCTTCATGTTGCCCGACGAGGACCCCGTCATGCGCCACCCCTGACCACCCTTGGGGAGAACGGAAACCAGGACAAGACCAAGGGGCCAGGGGGGACGCTGGCAGCGTCCATGGCGACTGCAGGCCCCCCACCGGAAAGAAGGGCTCGCCGGCGCCTTCCCCGGTGGGGAACCTACCTCCAGGCAGGGCCCTGCTCCATGCACCACGAGGAGGGCCCTGCTGCCGGGCTTCCCCCGTGCTACTCCCAATGTCCTTCGCGCTCCTGAGGGGGATCCGTCGTCCTGAGAGTCCTGGTGGTAGCTTCACCCTAGTTCACCTGCGATCCATGGTCAGCGTAAGCATGCTCCTGCGGCATTAGCTGTACCTAGAGGTTGTCGCCGTTGGAGATGTTGGCGGGCCATGGTGGCGGCTCGAAGGAGAGCTCAGCCTTGTGTATATCCAGCGCCCAGCCTAGCATGGGGATCGGTCAGGGCCCTCTCCCAACAAGATGCCTTGATCCATCGTGACGGGACGAGGCTTCGTGTCGACCGCACGTAAGCGCCGCCCGACTGCCTCACGTTCCCGCCTTCTTTAGTCGCCCTCTGGTCCTGTCGGCCAGGGGCCGACACTCCAGCGCGGCCCCTGGGGATGTCGCCTAGCGCAGCCCCACGCCAAGGTAGCACGTTCGAAGGGGTGAAGGCTGCTCCATGGGACTGGTCGGCGCCGAGAGGCTCTCTCCAGGGGCCCGGGGAGGGGGCGCACAGTTGTGTAGGGGATGAGCACGACGCCAGCGGAGAAGGTTGCGTCGCGCGCCCCCCATGGTCGGTCACCCCTGGCGGAGCGCGGGCCTCGAGCAGGGCGGAGTGGAGGTCTTCCTCATCGGTGGGTGTTGCCGAGGAGGCCTAGTCGACCCAGTGCTCGACGTGCGCCCTCGGAGCGTTGGCCATGGCGTCGATGGAGCGGCAAAGGACCAGTCGATGGAAGAGAAGATCCGATGCACCCCTACCTGGCGCACCAAATGTCGGATTACGGGTTCCGCAAACCCTTGAGAGGTTCGAACTCTGGGGTCCGTGTGGAGATCTCGACCTACCCAGCCTGCCTACTCGCGATCCTCCTAAGCCTAGCGCGTCAAGCTCAAAGAGACAAAGAGACACAGCAGTTTATCCTGGTTTGGGCCACCTTGCGGTGTAATATCCTACTCCAGAATTTTGATGGATTGCCTTCGAGGGCTGAGGATGAACTAGTACAGTGGGTGAACTGGCCTCAGGAGGTGAGGTGTTCTTGAGCTCGAGGGAGCTGGTGTGGTGTGTGCTAGTTCGACTTGTCTTGTGTTCTATGGTGGTGGTTAGTCCTATTTATAGTGGCCTTGGTCCTCTGCCCAAATGTTGGCGGGCAGGGATCCCACAATGGCTGGATTTGAAAGGGGACAAGTAGTACAGCTTATCCTGACAATAGTAGTCTTCGCCTGCGAAAAGCCTCTGGTCGTGAAGCTGCGGTGGGCTCGTCGATGACCTCCGTCCTGCCGTCCAGGCGGTCTTGGTCTCGTTGCACCAGAATGGAAACCTTTGGCTGATTCCTCGGGACTCCGCGCCTATGGTTTGCCTCCTTTTGCACCGAAGAGGAAACCTGCGCTTTGCGTCCACCTGGCGCCCACCTGGCCTTGGTCGTCATGGCTCACGTCAGCTGAGCCTCGTGAGGTGAACCTTGCATAGAACTCTCCACCCCTCAGGAGCCAGCCTGGTGAGGCCGATCCCCTCGGGGGTCTTGACGTCGTCCGCCTCGCGAGGCTTGGCCCCTCGTGAGGGTCTTGATTTGTTGATGCTGAAGCTAGGCCGTACCAGGCTATCGATGGAGCCACGTGGTGGGCCGCAGGCAGGCAGGGCTGGATACCCCCATATCCAGGACGCCGACATTGATGAAGGAATATGCCCGAGAGGCAATAATAAAGTTGTTGTTTTATATTTCCTTATTCATGATAAAGGTTTATTATTCATGCTAGAATTGTATTGATCGGAAACCTAAATACATGTGTGAATACATAAAAAAATACCGTGTCCCTAGTAAGCCTCTACTAGACTAGCTCATTAATCAAAGATTGTTAAGGTTTCCTAACCATGGACATGAGTTGTCATTTGATGATGGGATCACATAATTAGGAGAATGATGTGATGGACAAGACCCATCCGTTAGCTTAGCATAATGATCGCTCAGTTTTATTGCTATTGCTTTCTTCATGTCAAATACATAATCCTTTGACTATGAGATTATGCAACTCCCGGATACTAGAGGAATACCTTGTGTGCTATCAAATGTTTCAACGTAATTGGGTGATCATAAATATGCTCTACAGGTATCTCCGAAGGTGTTGGAGATATAACTACTAAGTGTAAACCGCCTAGGAGGGGCCGGTTTATGCACATCCATATTGAAGCCCGTGAATACAAGGAGTACAACGCTCTACCATTGAAGCTTAGAGGCCCAAAGCCCAAAGGCGGTTTAGAGCCCATAAACGTAAACCGATATGAGATGTGTAAACTTGTAAGTTAGGAAAGGTAGAAACCAAGCCGGACACGTGTATGAGCCGGCCTCGGTATTCTGTAAACTGCCGGGCGTCAACCTGTGTATATAAAGGGACGACCCGACGGTGGTTCAGGGACAAGAAACAATATCTCGAGAGATAGGTAAAGTGGATTCGCTCCCTGCTCATCGAGACCCCATCAATTCCACCACAACTGGATCGTAGGCTTTTACCTTCATCGCAATGGGCCGAACCAGTATAAACTCCCCGTGTCCTTTGTCCGGTTTAAACCCTTTTTGCTAATCTCGTTGTGATGGCTCCACGACTAAGTCCTCTTGCTAGACATCCGACGTGTTAATTCCATTTACGCTTGGCGCCACCGTGGGGCTATCGCAGGATGGTTTCGAGTTCTTAAAGGGCAACTTTGAAGGACTCAAGGGATACGCGGTTGGCCAGATGACCAAGAGTCATCGCGGCAAGCTCTACATCAACGACACAGGATGGGGCCCTGAGGCTGGCTCAATTGAGTACGGGTACCGGGTCTCCTTTGGCAGAATTCACGTTTTCATCGGCAAGATCGATGAACCGGGCCCTGAGCCGGACATCTCCACCAACCTCGTCGATACGGCTCAGCGTGCGAGTCCTGCCCGGGTTCAGCCTGCCATGAAGCGTGCATTCGTAGGATTCATCCATGGTGCGGGATCTGAACCGGTGACCGACGGTGAGACGGCCATCTACTCAGATGGCGAATCTTCCACTGGCGAGACCGAGTCACTGTACCAATTGCAGGATGGCCGGATTGGGGGCTGTTCCGATGGCGACAGTATTCCGGACCCCTTTGAGCCGCCGAACCGGGTTGCGATCTTCATGGCCGGTACGCAGCCCACACTACAGTCTTCATCTGCAGCAGCAGTAATCTCCGGATCGGCATCCGGGGTAGGAGGCCCTACGCGCCGGCCGGCCCAAATTCTTTCCGGTTTGTTGGATGCTTGGACGACGTTGTCGATCAAGGGCAACACCCCGAGACCTGTGATCAGCATAACACGGAGGTTACAAGGCTAAAAGATCAGATAACTCAGGCCAAGGAGGACTTGGCGGCTGAGGAAACCAGGATGACTGAAGAGTAGGCCGCCTTAGATGCTCAGTCACAGCAGATCCAGGCACAGAATTACCAGCTTATGTTGGATCAGAATGCGTCAAACAAAGTACTGCGGAGGAAGTACCGGTCTTGTCTGCAGCCGGTTTACGAAGGAATGAATCTCTTCAATACGCCAGGAGCTGGGCCAAGTAATCCGGCAGCGGTGAACCGGAGCGAGGCACCTGGGACAGTGCCGGATCAGCCATGGGTGACGGACCCGCCTCGACGAACAGATAACCCGCCGCAATACATACCGATGCCGCCGGGTCATTTTTCTAGCCCTTTGGTTAACATGATTGCTGCAGCATCTCGCTTGGCAGCTATCCCGATGGAGGGTGAATCGCTGGCGGCGGTTGAAACGCGACGGGCCAGGGATCTTCTTCAAACCGCTGTTATGCAGCAGCAGGCTTATTCCTACAGCCGAGACAGAATACATTCAACCCCCCGTCCGAGCAAGAGTTACAGCAGGCACATTGACGAACCGGCTGTGTCAAGCAGTGCGCGGCACCGTGACGCCCCTAGAGGGCCTAATCTGGCGTGCGGTGGTATGAATGCTCAGGATGTGGTAAACAATGGCAGAGCACAACGAGAGGCGGAGTTAGCGGTGCAGTTGGCGGCGCATTACCCGAATCCTCAACCCGCTCCGGTTCAACCAGCGGCATCAGTTGAACGTGGATTAGCTTTTAGCTCTTGGGGAGTGCCGTGCCTCACCCCGACTCTTTGTAATGTGCGGCTACCCAAGGATTTCAAGGGTCCGTGTAAAGTGCCTAATTATACTGCCGATCAACCCCCTGAGGCGTGGGTTGAAAGCTATGAGATGGCAATGGAGATGCTGGATGTGGATGAAGCGGCGTGTGCAAAATACTTCACCATGATGTTGGACGGAATGGCTTGCACCTGGCTAAAGAGTTTGCCTGTTAACTCGATCAGTTCATGGGATGAGTTGAAGGCCCGGTTTATAGCGAACTTCAAGGATACGTGCAAACAACCCTTGTTGATTGTGGATCTGGCTGCTTGTGTCCAAGGAGAGAATGAGTCAACAACGCATTGGGTGCGCCGGGTTTCGGAGATCCTGCATTCGTTGGACTGCATCAAGGCTGATTCGTCAATTATAACATTGGAGGGCAATTGCCGGTTTAAATTGTTGAAGATGAAGTTGGGATGGCTCAAGCGTCATTGCAATGATACGGGAACACTCATGGCAGCTCTGGTTAAGTATGCCGATTCTGATAATACCAAGGATCCCGAGTCTGACGAAGAGAAGCCGGAGAAGGGAAAGAAGAATGCTGGTGCAAAAGGACAACATAACCAGACTGGCCATGGGAATAACGGTAAGCGCAAGGCAGACAACAATACTGATTTCATGGCTAACACCAATGTCCAGGGCAATAATCAGCGTCGTAAGGGTAAACCGCCCCCGCGGGGCGGAGGATCAGGGATGAATCTGGAGCGTCTGTTGAACCAGCCTTGCCCAAAGCACGGACGAAGAAAACCGCCACGACGGCGGAAAGATTGCTTCATTATGCGAGAGTTCAAAAATTTAGACCTTTTCCGGTATGATCATGGACCGTCCGGCGGGTCAGGACCCAGGTTTCATGGGCCCGGTTATGGTGGAGGTAGTTCCGATTCAGGTTTTCAGGGCAACCAAGGTGGACAGGGCAATCAAGGCAATCAAAGCAACCAAGGTGGTTATAATCAGCAGGGGAATCAGCAACAGCAGCAGTCAGGTTATCAGAGCAACCTAAAGCAGCTAAATGGTGGACAGTATCATGTCTTCACCACTAGTCTATGCAAGCGCGATCAGAAGCTCCATAAAAGGGCAGTAAACTCTGTTGAACCGGCGGTGCCCCGTTATGTGCAATGGTCTGAACAGCCTATTGTGTGGAGTCGGGAGGATCATCCGCCCCGGGTTGATAATCCTGGTCATCTAGCATTGGTGGTTGCGCCACAAGTTGGGGGTTATAAGTTCACCAAAGTACTCATGGATGGAGGGAGCAGTATCAATATCTTGTATTATGAAACCTTCCAGCGTATGGGGTTAACAGATAAGAATCTTAAACCGTCAAACACCATTTTTCACGGTGTGGTACCTGGTAAATCGGCTTACCCGGTCGGTAAGATAGCCCTGGAGGTGGTTTTTGGAGACGATCATGATTCAAGGTCCGAGACACTGACCTTTGAAGTAGTAAAAATCAGAAGTCTGTACCATGCCCTATTTGGCGGTCGGTTTATGCTAAATTCATGGCAAGACCGTGTTATGTTTATCTGCGGCTCAAGATGTCGGGTCACAAGGGGACCATCATGGTTCATGGTAGCCGCAAGATCGTTCTAGAGTGCGAGGAAGGTGATGCGGCTTATGCTGAGTCGGTTTGTGCGACGGAGGAGTTGAAGTTTTATAAGGACAATGTTGATCCGGCAGATATGACTTCTCTGAAGAAGCCCACTACAGAGCATGATCCGGCTTTGAAGTTCAAATCGGCTGATGAGACTAAGTTGGTTGATTTTGTTCCTGGCGATTCATCCAAGTAGTTCAGCATCAGCGTTAACTTGGATCCAAAATAGGAAGGCGCGCTCATCGAGTTCATCCGTGAGAACTGGGACATCTTTGCATGGAAACCTTCTGACATGCCAGGTTTACCGAGGGAACTCGCTGAGCACACTCTTAATGTTGATCTGAAGTTCAAACCGGTCAAACAGTTTCTTCGTCGCTTTAATGAAGAGAGACGCAAAGCCATTGGTGAAGAGGTAGCCCGGCTATTGGTGGCAGGGTTTATTGTGGAGGTGTTTCACCCTGAGTGGTTGGCTTATCCGGTGCTGGTACATAAGAAAAACAGCACTTGGCGTATGTGTGTGGATTACATAGATTTGAACAAGGCTTGCCCAGCTGATCCTTTTGCCCTCCCTCGTATTGATCAAATCATTGATGCTACGGCGGGTTGTGAGCGTTTGAGTTTCCTGGATGCTTATTCAGGTTACCATCAGATCAAAATGGCAGTTAAGGACCAGGAGAAGACAACTTTTATAACTCCTTTTGGAGCCTTCTGTTATGTATCTATGCCTTTTGGGCTCAAGAGTGCTCAGGTGACTTATCAGCGGTGTGTGCAGAATTGCCTTCATAATCAGATTGGGCGTAATGTTCATGCTTATGTGGATGATATCGTGGTGAAATCCAGGAAAGCAAAGACACTCATAACTGACTTGCAGGAAACTTATGATAATCTGAGGGTTTATGAAATGATGCTCAGTCCGACTAAGTGTGTTTTTGGTGTACCGGCAGGCAAGCTCTTAGGTTTTCTGGTGTCCAACAGGGGTATTGAGGCTAATCCGGAAAAGATCAAGGCTATCACATCCCTGGCTAAACCAGCGTGTATCAATGACGTTCAAAGACTGGCAGGTCGGATTGCAGCTCTAAGCCGGTTTATCAGCCGGTTGGGAGAAAAGGCGATCCCGCTTTATTAGATGATGAAGAAATAGACAACTTTGTTTGGAGTAATGCTGCTGATGCGGTGTTTGAGGATTTGAAAAAGCAGTTGGCCGAGCCGCCCGTCCTTGCTGCCCCCATTGATAAGGAACCATTGCTGTTATATGTGGCTGCTAACGCCCGAGCTGTCAGCGTGGCTATTGTGGTGGAGCGTAAGGAAGCTGGTAAGGAATATCCGGTTCAACAGTCGGTTTACTATATCAGTGAGGTGCTTATCGAGTCCAAACAGAGGTACCCCCATTGGCAGAAGCTGGTGTATGGAGTGTTTATGGCGAGCCGGAAGCTCAAGCAATACTTTTAGGGCCATCCAAACACTGTGGTCAGTTCTGCTCCATTGGGAGACATCATTAAAAACAAGGAGGCAACTGGCAGGGTTACTAAGTGGGCTATCGAGCTTGGGCCTCATGGGTTGAAATACATGCCTTGCACTGCTATCAAGTCCCAAGCGCTCGTAGACTTCATCAACGACTGGACAGAATTGCAGGCCCCGGAGGATAAATCGGATAACACCTATTGGACTATTCACTTTGATGGATCCAAACAATTGGAGGGCTCGGGGCTGGAGTTGTCCTTACTTCCCCTCGAGGTGACAAATTTTGTTATGTTCTCCGCTTAATGTTTCCCTGTACTAACAATGCAGCTGAGTATGAGGCTTTGCGCCACGGTCTGCGGATGGCTAAGGAGATGAACTTAATCCGGGTGCGTTGCTTTGGTGACTCCGATTTAGTGGCTCAGCAAGTATCCGGTACACGGGACTCCAAGGACCCACTCATGGCAGCTTATCGGTGTGAGGTGGACGTCATTGCTGGTCACTTCAAGGGTTATCAGGTCGAGCACATTGATCGACGTAAAAATGAAGCAGCAGACGCTTTAAGCCGGCTCAGATCCCAGCGTAAACTAGTGCCGCCTGATGTTTTCCTGGATGTTCTGCATAATCCGCCAGTCAAGGTGCTAACGAAGGAGGATCTGGCAATTCCTGACCTGGAGGCTCAACTGGTGGCGGTTCTTCATGTTATCCCTGACTGGACATTGCCATATTTGGCATACATGAACCGGGCCAAGTTACCAGAGGATGAAGTTTTAGCCAAACAGATAATCCGGCGTTTTAAGTCCATGCCTATTGTCAATGGCGATTTGCACCACTGCAGTGTCTCAGGGGCGTTTCAGCGTTGTGTTTCTTCTGAATAAGGTTGTGAGATCTTGCATGAAATCCACGAAGGAGATTGTGGTCATCATGCCGGTTCAAAATCCTTGGTGGCTAAGGCTTTCCGGCACGGTTTTTACTGGTTAACAACTCATGCTGATGCGGAAGATCTGGTCCGAATGTGTGATGGCTGTCAGAAGTTTGCACGTCAAGCTCATGTTCCGGCTCAGGAGTTAAGGATGATTCCAATTACTTGGCTGTTTGCAACTTGGGGACTGGATATGGTTGGGCCTTTTAAGAGATCCAAGGATAAGAAGACCCACCTCCTGGTGGCGGTTGATAAATTCACCAAGTGGGTGGAGGCCGAGCCAGTGAGCAAGTGTGATGCGGCCACGGCGGTTCAGTTCATGAAAAGGTGATCTTCCGGTTTGGTTTTCCACACAGTATTATAACAGATAATGGCATGAATCTCTCCAAGGGAGCTATGGAAGAATTCTGTCAACGTGAGCACATCCGGCTTGATGTGTCGTCAGTAGCCCACCCCCAATCTAATGGTCAAGCGGAGAGAGCTAATCAGGAAATCTTAAAGGGTATTAAGCCCTGGCTCATGGTCCCTTTGAAACGGACGCCGGGTTGTTGGGTGGAGGAGTTGCTTTCTGTTCTATGGAGTATTAACACCACCCCCAATAGATGTACGGGTTACACACCTTTCTTCATGATCTATGGAGCAGAAGCAGTTCTCCCAAGTGATATACATCATGACTCGCCCCGAGTGGCAGCCTATGTTGAAGCGGATAATGAAAGAGCACGCCAGGATGCCTTGGACCTGTTAGATGAACAACGGGATATTGCGGTAGCTCGCTCGGCGATTTATCAGCAAGACTTGCGACGTTATCACAGCCGTCGGGTTAAAACCAGGACTTTCTAAGAAGGCGACTTGGTGCTCCGGCTTATCCAAGATCAGACTGACATGCATAAGTTGTCTCCACCTTGGAAAGGACCCTTTGTGGTCAGCAAGAATTTGAACAACGGGTCCTACTACCTCATCGATGTTCGAGAGCACAAAGACTCATGCAAATCAGAGGAGGAGACTCGTCGGCCGTGGAATATAGCTCATCTTCAGCCTTATTACACCTGAGCTATAGGCTCCTACTATGTATATATTTTTGACAATGTACATATTATGATCAATAAATAAACCGGCATCCTTGCTAAAACGGGGCCTCTGCCGTTTTCGTCTTATATGTTTCCTTGGTTACTTGGGGGCTCATGCTTACAAAGCAGAGTTCTCCAATAAACCGGCTTATAAAACCACAGCATAGCTTGGGAGCTTCACACCCAAGGGACCAAAGAGAGCATGTTGCCATGCACAGCTCAAACATAGGTACCCATTGAGCACATCTCACAATGTTAGTTGGGGGCTCTTTGTGCATAGCAATAAAGAGTTTGAAAGGACCCTTGTAATAGGCTATCAAGCCACGGTTTGGAATCCTGGTGTATTCACCTAAAACCCCGGGTTAACCCGCCTTCATCAAGTAAGCCACTCCTGTCCAGGTAATCCTTGTATGACCCGTCGAACGTTTGACAAGTCAATCTTATACAGACCCTGAACTTGTCAAAGTTAAAACGACGATTGGTTAATTGGAGGCCCATCTTAAAAGGCTTTGTCAAATGGTTTAATTCAGCGGCTTGGCAGCCCATGAAAAGCCTCGAATTTGGGCCTGGCAGCCCTTGAAAAGCCTCGACTACAAAGTTTTATTTGATTTTTGTTTTTGCAAAGGTTTCTCTCCTTTGATAAGGTTTTGATTTAAACCAGCGTCCATTAACCCGGCCTGACTATAAGTCATTACATCAACCCGATGTTTCTTAACCCGGCGTAGCTTTCAACTATCAGTTGTTAGCACATAATCAATTATGAACCGGTGTTTCTTAACCCGGTCTGGCATTGACTATAAGTCGCCAGGATGCTCATCTGGTGTTTATCATAACCCGGCATGGTTTATTAGGCACCAGCACAACATGGTGGGAGTTATCAACACTCAAGATTTGGGTTATCACCCTTACTACGCAAGTTGGTAGAACAACGATGTGATTCAATATCACAGGTATGATATATTTCATATTTCATTGCTATACAGCCTTGGTTATAAAAACTCTGGTTCTATATTGGGTATCATAACCCGTCCGGCGGTAAACCGCCAGGGCACATTTAAGTTTCTCAAATGCAGAAGGCAGGATTTTATGAAAGTACTAAGGCACATGAGCAAGCATAGCAGCAATCATGATGGATTACATAGTGTCATGTAGCAGTGCACGTTGGCAGAAGATCAAAGTATTTCAACTAGCCTATTACAAGGCGCTTTGATGCCCAAAAGAATAATTGTTTGTTGCCCAGAACACAATCTGCGGAAATAAAGCCGGTTGCCGGATTATGATTCGTCACCAGGTTGACGTGAAGTTGATGGATCATCTCGCATCGGTTCAACCTCCTCCTCCCCACCCAGTGGCTGGAAGTCAATGGTGGCCCAATCAATCCCGGTTAAAGCTTGGAAGACAGCTTCGTTGCTTATAAGATTGGACGGTTCAACGCCAGGGGCATAAGTGTGCTTACGGATTGGCGAGATAAGATTCTGCACTTCTTTCACAGATGCATCAACCCATTTGTTGTCCGCATCATAGTTGGACCGGTGGACAGACAAGTCAACTTCTTCGGCCAATCTGCTTGCAAGCGGGCGCATCTCCTTTGTCAAGGCCTTGAGGGCTTCATTATCAAACTCTGACTCATCTTCTTGTTGGCTCGGATAGCCCTTTCCGATATCTTCCGGATCAAGATCAGCTATCCAAGCTTTGGCCCGAGTCAGTGCAGATAGAGCGCCAGCCCTTGCAGCAGATCTCTTTACCTCTTCTATCTGGGCAGGAGTCATAGATAATTTGGCCAATGTATCCTTGATTAAGGTTGGCGGCGGTTTATTGTATGAGGCCGCGCAGATGACTCGTTGAGCACCGGTATACAACTGTTCTATCAAGGTATATGTTGCTTTCAACTTCATCTGCATATCCGAGCCAAGATGAGCAACACGACTACCTGCAACGGTTTGAGAATTTGTTGTTAAACTGGCAATTTCAAAGATGTTTAAGAAAGACTGTTGTACAGAGTACATACCAAATATAGCAGAAGTCATAGCATTGATCTGACGCTTTAACCCAGTTAGCTCTTCTGTCACCGGTTTAAGAGCCGCCTCAGCATCCTTAGCCCGTTTCAACAGAGTGGCCCTTTCAGTTTCCCAGTCTGCCCGCTCGCTTTTAAAGCCATCCTTCAATTGCTCCATGGCAGTTAAAGTGCCCTTTAATTCCTCTTTGGCCTTGGAAGTTTCTGTTTGCTGGGATTTGATATTTTCTTGAAGATCGGCGATTTGGGAATCCTTATTGCTCAAGCCAGCCTGCAACAGACAGATAATAAGTTGTTAATATTTTCTTAAAAGTCCCAAGCATATAACAAGTTATACACTTGGCACTTGGGGGCTAATGCGGATTGCTTCTTCTCAATTGATATTTTATGTCCCAAGGCTCAATAGAAGTATTAATCTTGGTACTTGGGGGCTAATGCTTAATTGATCAGATAAACTGAAGGTGAAGGAATTCAACAAGGATGGGCTTTACAACAGAAAGTCCTGGTTCAACTTGAAAAGATAAACCGGCCCTTGGGGGCTACATAGTTGAAGTCTTTTTTTATCAGAAGTCCCGGTTCATCTTGAAGAGATGAACCGGCCCTTGGGGGCTACAATGGAGTTGATATAAAGCACAAAGAAAAATTTATAAGATGTTTGAACAGAAGTTACCTCATAGCGCTCCTTCATCAAGTTGACTAAACCGGCCTCGTAATCACGACTTGTATACAGGCGGTTTAGGTATCCAGAGTGGAGTTACTGAGCATTGAGATGAGCACAGCTTGACAAATCAGTCTTCCACTTGCCTTTGTCCACAACAATAAATTCCTCTTTGGCACTGTGCTTTGATAAAGCGACAGGGTTGCCAGGAGTAGCGTGGCCAAAATCGGTAATCACCACATCATCGGTTGTGCCATCAACAATCTTATCTGCGTTGGACAGTTTAACAGCGGCTCTTGCTGGGCTTGGGGGATTCGCAGCTGGACTTGGTGGATCGGCAGCTGGGCTTGGCGGATCAGCATGAGGACTAGCCGGATTAACTTCTGGTGGATCAACATAAGTGTCTTGACCTTGTGGCACAGGATCATCCAAAGCAACATCAGCATCTTGATCAGCAGCTTCTAAAGCCCTCTCCGGTTCAAAAGACGGATTTTCATCAGTGGGAGCAGTCAGCTTGGCCTTTTTACTAAGTCGGGCTTTAGCACTGCAAGTAACAAACAGAGGTTAGTATGATAAACCGGTGCAAGAAAGCAAAACTAAAATTACTATGCTTACCCAGGGACGGTCTTGAGGGGAGGCATCTGTGTGGTTGATGAGTCGCCAGAGGATGAGTTGGAAGTGCCCTGATAATTGGAATCAGACGGATTAAGAGGGTATCGGAAGTAACCCACTTTGGGATAAGATTTGTTAGAAGTACAAGAGACCTCTGCACGGCGCTTCCGAACTGGTGTGTCCGGTAAACCGGAGGAGGTGACTTGTTGGACACTGTGCTGGGTTGTGCGACGAGCTTCTGGGTGTTGTGTCTTCAAAGAAAAGTGTGGATCCAAATGAGAGAGAGGATGTGAATGTTTCACTTTCTGGACTGCACGACGGAGTTTTCGTACTGGCACAAGATCTGAATCGGAAGAAAGGGGAATTACCTCTACATGATCAGCACGGCTGGCTTCCGCATCATCCTGGTAATGATCATTGTCAATAAGGTGCATGAAAAATGAGCCAAGGGAATCAAGTTCTACCTCTGATTCCGAGTCATCAACAGCTTCGGCACGATCAGAGGACTCGGCGGTTTTCTTCTTTGCTGGTTTCTTTGAGGCCTTGCTCTTAGCACAAGGCGCTCTCACCGGTTTGTCTTGAGTTTTCCTTTTCCAGAACCGATCATTGCTCTGCAAAGATAAACAGAAGGTCATCAGAAAAGTTTCAATAAGGAGGGCGAAATAAAAGTAGAAAAATGCAATCCTTACTGATTGTGGTTTATGAGAGGCATAATAGGGACGCAGCCCAGTCTTGCTACATTCAGATATCGGTTCATCCAACATCTTTTTGACAGCTCCAGTAATGGCTTCATCACTTAGCTAGACATCAATATGGCGTTGAGGATCTTTTAACTCTCCTGTGTACTCGCACATTAAACTGGGACGCCGGCTTAAGGGCAAGATGCTCCATGACACCCAGCAATGGACAAGATCAATACCAGTTAAACCGTAAGCCATAAAAGCCCAGATCTTGGAAATCTGTGGTGCATATTTCGATCATTCCTTGGCAGTGAGCCATTGAGGCAATTGATGTTCATTACTGAGCCAGTGAGTACGATAACCCAGCAGAGGATTTTCATCTTCAGGAGCAGTATTCCGACAGTAAACCATGTTTGGTTCCAGTCCTTGGGGTGGCTGTGGTGTTTGGCGTGAGGAAAATTGACTTCTTTCCTTTTCTGAATGGACACCCTGCCAAGTTTAGTGTTGGGGCCGTCAGTAAACTCAGTACGACGGTTCAAGTGGAAGAAGTCTCCAAACAACTCGACGGTCGGTTCTTCTTGCAGGTAAACTTCACAAAACACTTGGAAGTTGCAAATATTGGACACAGAGTTTGGTCCAATATCTTGAGGGTGGAGTTGGAAGCTGGCAAGTACATCCCGGAAATTTTTTGATCCGGGATGGCTAAACCCTTGGTCCAAATGGTGGACAAAGACAACCACTTCTCCATCTTGAGGTTCCGGAGGGTTTTCAGTACCCGGGGCTCTCCAATGGATGGTCTCTTTGCTAAAGCGCCAGTCACAGCATAACTGTTAAGCTGCTCTTCCATAACCCGGGAGGGAGCCCAATTGCAGGAGAAGAACTGTTTGGTCATTTTTTGATGAAAAGTTGTAAAAGAAGTTCACGTGCCGGATTACGGTTCAAATTGATATGTATAAACCGGCGTCAGTTCGGAGGAAGGGATTGAATAAGAAAAATATATATGTTAAACCGGATACTGATGCTCCGGTAAAAATGGCGGTTTAAGAGAGGGCTAATGGTACCTGGCGGATTGTCAATTTCTAATAGTTAAACCGCCTACAATGGTGCGGAAGGCACAGATCTGAAATTTTCTTAAGTGTTGCACAAACAGGTTTTACAAGTTGGTGTGATAATTTTGGATCTACTGGAGTTTTACAAAAGGGAAGAAATTTTAAACCTAAAGGTCACGACAACAGAAGAGCGCATATGCTTGGGCAGGATCTTATGCAGAAAAAAGTGGTCCCTGAGGGTGATTAGAGGTGCTGAACTACTATCGCACGCCTTTGCTATCAGTTTCAGATCTATTTATGAGATCTAGGAGAGGAAGAAAGGAAGAACGATGAAGAACACCGATGAACAGCAGAACCCCAATGCAGATCTAATATTTGGAAAGGGGAGTACTTACTGATGCTGCGGGGCAGCGGAGGGGCGTCGCGGTCTATCTGGTCAAGAACAGGTTGATGCAGCGGCCTTGTTGATGTAGTGCTCGAAGGACGATGGCGGCGGCAAAGCTCGGGCTCTTTGGGGTCGCGAGGAAGAAGAAGAAGAGATGAAGAGGCAAGGGGGAGAATGGAAAGGGCCCCCAGTATTATTCATAAGGGCAAAGGGATAAATGACAGGCGCCAAAATCGAGGAGCCAAAAATCGGATATCTGATACAGCTATCGCCTTGCTCTTTGGGAATTAATTAATAAAGAAGCATTTACAGGTTTTTATACAGAGATGACGTCATGACGATTTGCTGCAATTTTAGAAGATGGCGTCATGGCGGTTTACCAAGCTCATATGGAGGAGACATCATGGCGGTTTACAAGGATCGTAGGAGGATGTTCAAGGAATTTTTGTAAGTATTGAAGATTGACATGAACAGGTTCAAATCAATGTCGGGCCTAATGTTGGAGATATAACTACTGAGTGTAAACCGCCCAGGAGGGGCCGGTTTACGCTCATCCATACTGAAGCCCATGAATACAAGTAGTACGACGCTCTACCATTGAAGCTTAGAGGCCTAGGGCCAAAAGGCAGTTTAGAGCCCATAAAACGTAAACCAATTGAGATGTGTAAACTTGTGTTGTAAGTTAGGAAAGGTAGAAACCGAGCCAGACACATGTATGAGCTAGCCTCGAGATTCAGAAACCGTCAAGGCCAACCTATGTATATAAAGGGACGACCAAGCAAGGTTCAGTGGACAAGAAACAACAGCTCGAGAGATAGGTAAAGTGGATTCGCTCCCTGCTCATCGAGACCCCATCAATTCCACCACAACTGGATCATAGGCTTTTACCTTCACCGCAAGGTGCCGAACCAGTATAAGCTCCCCGTGTCCTTTGTCCGGTTTAACCCCTTTTTGCTAATCTCGTTGCGATGGCTCCACGACTAAGTCCTCTTGCTAGGACATCTGACGTGTTAATTCCACGACAGAAGGTGTTTGTTGAGTTGGCATCAATTGAGATTAGGATTTGTGACTCTGAGTATCCGAGAGGTATCTCTGGGCCGTCTCGGAAATACACATCATAAGCTTGCAAGCAAATGACGAAGGAGTTAGTCACGAGGTGACATATTAAGGAATGAGTAAAGAGACTTGTCGATAACGAGATTGAACTAGGTATAGAGACACCGATGATCGAATCTCGGGCAAGTAACATACCGATGGACAGCGGGAATTACGTATGTTGTCATAACGGTTCGACTGATAAAGATCTTCGTAGAATATGTAGGAGCCAATATGGGCATCCAAGTTCTGCTATTTGTTATTGACCGAAGAGCTGCCTCGGTCATGACTACATAATTCTCGAACCCATAGGGTCCACACGCTAAACGTTCGTTGACGATATAATGTTATATGAGTTATGTGAGTTGGTGACCGAATGTTGTTCGGGGTCCCAGATGAGATCACGGACATGACGAGGAGTCTCGAAACGGTTGATAGGTAAATATTGATATATAGGACGATAGTATTCGGACACCAGAAGTGTTTCGGAGGGTACCGGGTACTTATCGGGTCACCGAAAGGAGTTTCGGGCACCCCCGATAAAGATATGGGCCTTATGGGCCAAGAGAGGAAACACACCAGTCACAAGGGGCGGGTGTGCCCCCTATAGTAGGTCGGCCTAAGGAGGAGAAGGAAAAGAGGGAGGGAAAGGAAAGTGTGGATTAGGATTCCCACTTCCTTCCCTCTCCCCCCTCTTTCCTTCCCCCTTAGGAATACATGGTAGGGGGGCGGCCAGGGCAGGAGCCCTAGGGCCGGCCGACCACCTATGTTGTGCGCCAGGCTGCCTCCCCTTCCCCTCCCACCTATATATATGTGGGAGGGGGTGCCTAGCACACCCAGATCATTTGTTAGCCGTGTGCGGCGCCCCCTCCACTGTTTACACCCCCGGTCATATTTTTGTAGTGCTTAGGCGAAGCCCTGCGGAGATCAGTTCACCATCATTGTCACCACACCATCGTGCTGATGGAACTCATCTACTACCTCGACGTCTTGCTGGATCAAGAAGGCGAGGGACGTCACCGAGCTGAACATGTGCAGAATGTGGAGGTGTCGTGCGTTCGGTACATGATCGGTTGAAGCGCAAAGAAGTTCGACTACATCAACCGCGTTGTGAAACGCTTCCTCTTACGGTCAATGAGGGTACATAGAAATACTCTCCCCCTCGTTGCTATGCATCTCTATGGATAGATCATTGCATGTGCATAGAATTTTTTTTGTTTTCCATGCAACTATACCCAACAGTGGCATCATGAGCTAGGTCTCTGCGTAGATGATATGCATGTGTAGAACACAAAGAGTTGTGGGCGGTGATAGTCATACTGATTACCACCAACGTCTTATTATGATTCGGCGGTGTTGTGAGATGAAGCGGCCCGGACCAACCTTACATGTCCACGCACATGTGACCGATTCCACCGACTAACATGCAACTAGTTTTGCATAAAGGTGGCTGGCGAGTGTCTGCTTCTCCTACTTTAGTTGAATCAAATTTGACTATGGCCGGTCCTTGAAGAAATTAAAACAACAAACTTGATGAATCACCGTTGTGGTTTTTGCCATAGGTAAGAACAATTCTTGCTAGAAACCCATAGCAGCCACGTAAAACTTGCAGCAACAAAGTAGAGGATGTCTAACTTGTTTTTGCAGGGTATGCTGTGATATAATATGGTCAAGACATGATGTGATATACGTTATTGTATGGGATGATCATGTTTTGTAAGATATCAGGCAACCGACATGAGCCTTATGGTTGTCTCTTTATTGTAAAAAATGCAAACGCCATGTAATTATTTTACTTTATCACTATGAGTTAGCAATAGTTGGCGAGACGACCACAATGCAACGATGGAGATCAAGGTGTTGAGCCGGTGATGATGGAGATCATGATGATGCTTTGGATATGGAGATCAAAAGCACAAGATAATGATGGCCATATCATGTCACATATTTTGATTGCGTGTGAAGTTTATCTTATATGCATCTTATTTTACTTAGAACTATGGTAGCATTATAAGATGAACCCTTCACTAAATTTCAATGTAAAAGTGTTCTCCCTAAGTATGCGCCATTGCTACAGTTCGTCGTTCCGAGACACCACGTGATGATCGGGTGTGATAGACTCTACGTTCACATACAACGGGTGTAAGATAGTTTTACACATGCAAAATACTTGGGTTAAACTTGACGAGCCTAGCATGTACAAACATGGCCACATAACACTGGAGACCGAAAGGTCAAACGTGAATCATATAGTAGATATGATCAACATAGAGATGTTCACCATTAATGTCTACCCCATCTCACATGATGATCAGACATGGGTTAGTTGATTTGGATCACGTATCACTTCGATGACTTGAGGGATGTCTATTTGAGTGGGAGTTCTTAAGTAATTTGATTAACTGAACTTAATTTATCATGAACTTAGCCTTATAGTTTTGCATATCTATGTTGTAGATCAATGGCCCGAGCTACCGTTCCCCTAAATTTTAATGCGTTCCTAGAGAAAGCTAAGTTGAAAGATGATGGTAGCAACTACACGGACAGGGTCCGTAACTTGAGGATTATCCTCACTGCTGCACAGAAGAAATTTTTCCTTGATGAAGGCCCGCTGCAGGAGTAGAACCCGATGTTTTGAACGTCTTGCAAGCTCAATCTGGTGACTACTCGATAGTTCAGTGTGCCATGCTTTACGGCTTAGAACCGGGACTTCAAAGACGTTTCGAACGTCGTGGAGCATATGAGATGTTCCAAGAGTTGAAGTTAATATTTCAAGCAAATGTCCAGGTTGAGAGATATGAAGCCTCCAACAAGTTCTATAGCTGCAAGATGGAGGAGAACAGTTCTGCCATTGAACACATACTCAAAATGTCTGGGTATTATAATCACTTGACGCAGCTGGGAGTTGATCTTCCAGTTGATTGTGTCATTGATAGAGTTCTTCAATCACTACCACCAAGCTACAAAGGCTTTGTGATAAACTATAATATGAAAGGGATGAACCAAACAATTCCCGATCTCTTTGCAATGTTTAAGGCCGCGGAGGTAGAAATCAAGAAGGAGCATCAAGTGTTGATGGTTAACAAACCACTAGTTTAGAGAAAAAGGGCAAGGGAAAGAAAGGGAACTTCAAGAAGAATGGCAAGCAAGTTGCCACTCCCGTGAAGAAGCCCAAAGTTGGACCCAAGCCTGAAACTGAGTGCTTCTATTGCAAAGGGACTGGTCACTAGAAGCAGAACTGCCCCAAATACTTGGCGGATAAGAAGGATGACAAAGTGAACAAAGGTATATTTGATATACATGTTATTGATGTGTACCTTACTAATGCTCGTAGTAGCGCCTGGGTATTTGATACTGGTCTGGTTGCTCATATTTGTAACTCGAAACATGAGCTACAGATTAAATGAAGATTGGCTAAGGAGGAGGTGACGATGCGCGTTGGGAATGGTTCCAAGGTCGATGTGATCACTGTTGGCATGCTACCTCTACATCTACATTCGACATTAGTTTTAGACTTGAATAATTGTTATTTGGTGCCAGCATTGAGCATGAACATTATATATGTATATTGTTTAGTGCGAGACGGTTATTCATTTAAGTCAGAGAATAATGGTTGTTCTATTTATATGAGTAATATCTTTTATGGTCATGCACCCTTGAAGAGTGGTCTATTCTGGTAGTGATAAACATATTCATAATATTGATGCCAAAAGATGCAAAGTCGATAATGATAGTGCAACATATTTGTGGCACTATCGTTTAGGTCATATTGGTGTAAAGCGCATGAAGAAACTCCATACAGATGGACTTTTGGAATCACTTTATTATAAATCATTTGATACTTGCGAACCATGCCTCATGGGCAAGATGACTAAAACTCCATTCTCCAGAACAATGGAGTGAGCTAATGACTTACGGGAAATAATAGATACCGATGTATGCAGTCCGATGAATATTGAGGCACGCATCGGGTATCGTTATTTTCTAACCTTCACATATGATTTAAGCAGATATGGGTATATCTACTTAATGAAACGCAAGTCTGAAACATTTGAAAAGTTCAAAGAATATAAGAGTGAAGTGGAGAATCATCGTAACAAGAAAATAAAGTTTCTAAGATCTGAACGCGGAGGCGAATATTTGAGTTACGAGTTTGGCCTTCATTTAAAACAATATGGAAGTGTTTCACAACGCACACCACCTGGAACACCACAGCATAATGGTGTGTCTGAACATCATAACCATACTTATTAGATATGGTGCCATCTATGATGTCCCTTACCAATTTACCACTATCATTTTGGGGATATGCATTAAAGACAACTGCATTCACGTTAAATAGGGCACCGTCTAAAACTGTTGAAACGACACTGTATGAACCGTGGTTTGGCAAGAAACCTTAGCTGTCGTTTCTGAAAGTTTGGGGTTGCGACAATTATGTCAAAAGGCTTCAGCCTGATAAGCTCGAACCCAAATCGGAGAAGTGCGTCTTCGTAGGATACCTTAAGGAAACAATTGGGTACACCTTCTACCACACATCCAAAGGCAAGATCTTTGTTGCCAAGAATGGTACCTTTCTAGAGAAGGAGTTTCTCTCGAAAGAAATGAGTCAGAGGAAAGTAGAACTTGATGAGGTAATTGTACCTTCTCTCGAATTGGAAAGTACCACATCACAGAAAACTGTTCCCGTGATGCCTGCACCAACTAGAGAGGAAGATAATGATAATGATCATGAAACTTCAGATCAAGTTTCTACTGAACCTCGTAGGTCAACCAGAGCATGGTTCGCACCAGAGTGGTACGGTAATCCTATCCCAGAGGTCATGTTACTAGACCAAGGTGAACCTACAAACTATGAAGAAGCTATGATGAGCCCAGTTTCCGATAGATGGCTTGAGGCCATGAAATCTGAGATAGGATCCATGTATGAGAACAAAGTGTGTACTTTGGTGGACTTGCCCGATGATCGGAAAGCCATAGAGAATAAATGGATCTTTAAGAAGAAGACTAACGCTGATGGTAATGTTACTGTCTACAAAGCTCGACTTGTCGCAAAAGGTTTTCAACAAGTTCAAGGGGTTGACTATGATGAGACTTTCTCACCCGTAGCGATGCTTAAGTCTGTCCGAATCATGTTAGCAATTTCCGCATTTTATGATTGTGAAATCTGGCAAATGGACATCAAAACTGCATTCCTTAATGGATTTCTTAAAGAAGAATTGTATATGATGCAA
Source organism: Aegilops speltoides (assembly GCA_021437245.1). Classification (NCBI taxonomy): domain Eukaryota; kingdom Viridiplantae; phylum Streptophyta; class Magnoliopsida; order Poales; family Poaceae; genus Aegilops; species Aegilops speltoides. The sequence goes on from CM038145.1 coordinate 260,076,631, forward strand.
CCAGAAGGTTTTGTCGATGCTAAAGGTATTGAAAAAATTTGCAAACTCCAGTGATCCATCCATGGACTGGTGCAAGCATCTCGGAGTTGGAATATACACTTTGATGAGGTGATCCATATGGTTTTATACAGACTTTCGATGAAGTCTGTATTTACAAGAAAGTGAGTGGGAGCTCTGTAGCATTTCTCACATTATATGTAGATGACATATTGTTGATTGGAAATGATATAATTTTTTTGGATAGCATAAAAGGATACTTGAATAAGAGTTCTTCAATGAAAGTCCTCGGTGAAGCTGCTTATATATTGGGAATCAAGATCTATAGAGATAGATCAAGATGCTTAATAGGACTTTCACAAAGCACAAGCCTTGACAAAGTTTTGAATAAGTTTAAAATGGAGCAGTCAAAGAAATGGTTCTTGCCCGTGTTACAAGGTGTGAAGTTGAGTCAGACTCAAAGCCCGACCACTGCAGAAGATAGAGAGAAAATGGAAGTCATTCCGTATGCCTCATCCATAGGTTCTATCATGCATGCTATGCTATGTACCAGACCTGATGTGTGACTTGCCATAAGTTTGGCAGGGAGGTACCAAAGTAATCCAAGAGTGGGTCACTAGACAGCGGTCAAGAACATCTTGAAGTGCCTGAAAAGGATGAAGGATATGTTTCTCCTTTATGGAGGTGACAAAGAGCTCGTCGTAAATGGTTACATCGATGCTAGCTTTGACACTGATCCAGATGACTCTAAGTCACAAACCGATACATATTTATATTAAATGGTGGAGTTGTCAGTTGGTACAGTTCCAAGCAGAATGTCGTGGCGGGACGTACGTGTGAAGAGGAGTACTTAGCTGCTTCAGAAGCAGCCAATGAAGGAGTCTGGATGAAGGAGTTCATATCCGATCTAGGTGTAATACCTAGTGCATCCGGTCTAATGAAAACCTTTCGTGACAACACTGGAGCAATTGCCTTGGCGAAGGAATACAGGTCTCACAAGAGAACCAAACACATCAAGAGACGCTTCAACTCCATTTGTGAACAAGTCAATGATGGAGACATAGAAATTTGCAAGATACATACGTATCTAAATGTAGTAGACCCGTTGACTAAGCCTCTTCCATGAGCAAAACATGATCAGCACCAAGACTCCATGGGTGTTAGATTCATTACAATGTAATCCAGATTATTGACTCTAGTGCAAGTGGAGACTTAAGGAAATATTCCCTAGAGGCAATAATAAAGTTGTTGTTTTATATTTCCTTATTCATGATAAAGGTTTATTATTCATGCTAGAATTGTATTGATCGGAAACTTAAATACATGTGTGAATACATAAAGAAATACCATGTCCCTAGTAAGCCTCTACTAGACTAGCTCGTTAATCAAAGATGGTTAAGGTTTTCTAACCATGGACATGAGTTGTGATTGGATAACGGGATCACATCGTGAGGAGAATGATGTGATGGACAAGACCCATCCGTTAGCTTAGCATAATGATTGTTCAGTTTTATTGCTATTGCTTTCTTCATGTCAAATACATATTCCTTCGACTATGATATTATGCAACTACCGGATACCAGAGGAATACCTTGTGTGCTATGAAACGTCACAACGTATTTGGGTGATCATAAAGATGCTCTACAGGTATCTCTAGAGGTGTTTGTTGAGTTGGCATAGATCGAGATTAGGATTTGTCACTCTGAGTATCGGAGAGGTATCTTTGGGCCCTCTCGGTAATATAGATCATAAGTTTGCAAGAAAATAACTAAGGAGTTAGTCACGAGGTGATGTATTACGGAATTAGTAAAGAGACTTGCCGGTAACGAGATTGAACTAGGTATAGAGATACAAACGATTGAATCTTGGGCAGGTAACATACCGATGGACAAAGGGAATTACGTATGTTATCATAACGGTTCGACCGATAAAGATCTTCATAGAATATGTAGGAGCTAATATGGGAAACCAGGTTCCACTATTGGTTATTGACCGGAGAGGTGACTCGGTCATGTCTACATTGTTCTTGAACTCGTACGGTCCGCACGCTTAACGTTCATTGACGATATAGTGTCATATGAGTTATGTGATTTGGTGACCGAATGTTGTTCTAAGTCCTGGATGAGATCACAAACATGACGAGGAGTCTCGAAATGGTCGAGAGGTAAAGATTGATATATAGGACGATAGTATTCGGAGACCGGAAGTGTTTCAGAGGGTACCGAGTACTTATCGGGTCACCGGAAAGGAGTTTCGGGCACCCCGGCAAAGATATGGGCCTTATGGGCCAAGAGAGGAAACACACCAGCCACAAGGGGCTGGTGAGCCCCCGATAGCAGACCAGCCTAAGGAGGAGAAGGAAAAGGGGGAGGGAAAGGAAACTGTGGATTAGGACTCCCACTTCCTTCCCTCTGCCCCCTCTTTCCTGCCCCCTTGGGAATACATGGCAGGGGGCGGCCAGGGCAGGAGCCCTAGGGCCGGCCGACCACCTATGTCGTGCTCCAGGCTGCCTCCCCTCCTCCTCCCACCTATATATATGTGGAAGGGGGACCTAGCACACCCCATATCAATTGTTAGACATGTGCAGCGCCCCTCCCCTCCACCGCTTACACCCTCGGTCATATTTTCGTAGTGCTTAAGCGAAGCCCTACAGAGATCACTTCATCATCGCCATCACCACGCCGTCGTGCTGACGGAACTCATCTACTACCTCGATGTCTTGCTGGATCAAGAAGGCGAGGGACTTCACCGAGCTGAACATGTGCAGAACGCAGAGGTGTCGTGCGTTCGGTACTTGATCGGTTGACGCGCGAAGAAGTTCGACTACATCAACCATGCTAGAACGCTCGCTTACGGTCTACGAGGGTACGTAGACACACTCTCCCCCTCGTTGCTATGCATCTCCATGGATAGATCATTGCGTGTGCGTGGAATTTTTTTTGTTTTCCATGGAATGATATTCCAACAGATGACCATGCCAAACTAATCCAAATTTCTAATATTCAACAAAACTGTGTTGAGAAAATTGAGAAAACCCTCAGGAAATCTGAAGGGTTCTTGGCTGAGGAAATAGAGAAACATTAGTCATTGACTGAAGAGCATTCTGCTCTCATGTCACGAATGGAAGAGCTATCAAATCATCATGATTTTCTCTCGGCCGACCACGAGAGGTGGACCTATGATTACCTGAAAAGGAAACAGGAACTGGAGTCGCTGAGAGAGGCACATGAGGGTTTGATGAGAGAAAATTCTCTTCTCACCCAACAACTCAAAGAGAAACCCGAGGTGTTTGTACCACCTTGCTTAAAATGCCTTGAACGTAGCAATGCTAAATCAAATGATGAATCTTCTGTGAATGTTAACCCCTCTGTTGAGGAAAATGATTCCGTGTCTGAAGAAAATTCTAGGTTGAAGGATCTCATTCAGACAGGAATGTTCAAATCTCTCAAAGGGCATCAAATCCTCTGTGATATTCTGAAGAAATCTATTCTTCACAAAAATCCTAGTAAAGAAGGTATAGGTTTCAAAAGGAAACTGAATGAAAATGGCACCTATTGGGAACCAGATCAATATCCTCGCACTGTATGGGTGCCTGCCAAGAGCAAAATGCTCAATCCAGCTTTGCTTTCGGGATATGACTCTCCTATCCCTGAATACCCTTATGATAATTCTCTGGACAACTATAGGTTGTTCAAAAAGCAACACGGTGAGGCTGTTGCTCGCTATGTTGGATCAAACAGTAGGAACGGCCCCCAAAGAAAGCTGTATGGGTGCCCAGGAAAACTATTGATGCATTGCATGTTACTTGATCACTAACCATGCAGGCAGAAAATGCTCGTCACTTCGTTCGACAGAATGAGTACATGCATACCTCATTCAATCACTATACTCATTTGTCTAGAAAGAATTTTAATGCCTATTCTTTCGACTATGCTGACAATGCTTCAAGTAACAATTATGGTTATCGAAATAAATCATATCATGCTCGCTCCTTTGTTTCGAAACCACCTGCAAAGATGTGGGTGGTTAAGAAAGCCTAATTCTTCTGCAAGACTATGTCTCCGGGTGTACCGAATGGATAATGGATAGTGGATGCACTAGTCATATGACTGGAGACAAGTCGTTGTTTGTCGACCCCAAGTTAACTGCTTCATCTCTAAAGTATATCACTTTTGGTAGCAACAACAAAGGAAAGGTAATTGGGTTAGGTAAAATTGCTATATCCAGATACAAGACTATTGATGATGTTTTACTTGTTCAGTCTCTTGGATTCAATCTTATGTCAGTTGGCAAGCTATGTGACCTAGGTATGCTAGTTCTATTTTCCATATCCAAATGCATTGTCTTTCTGGCCTTTGACAATTCCTTCATCTTCGAGGAAATAGAAAAGGTGATCTATATGTTGTGGATTTCTCTAAGGGTCCCTCAGTCCAAACTTGTTTGCTTGCAAAAGCAATCGAAGGATGGCTGTTTCACCGAAGCTTTGGTCATGCAGGTATGAGAAATTTGCAGACTCTTGTGAAGAAAAATCATCTCCATGGAATTCCTGATGTAAAATTCGACAATGATCGTCTCTATGCTGCGTGTGAGCCTGGTAAATTGGCCAAGAAGCATCACTCATCAAATACAGTCATGACCACGACAAGACCTCTGGAAATTCTTCATATGGATTTACTTGGACTTCAAAACTATGCAAGTTTTGGAGGCAGTCATTATGGTATGTCTATTGTTGATGATTTCTCTCGTTACACTTGGGTATTTTTTTCTCAAAGACAAAACCTACACCCAAGACATCTTCAAAAGATTCGCCAAGAAGGCCAAGAATGAATATGATGTGCGAATTAAGCATGTCAGAAGCGACAATGGTACTGAGTTAAAAAATACTTATATCAAGGACTTTATCAACAAAAATGGTATTACTCATGAGTTCTCTGCCGCGTACACTCCCCAACAAAATGGAGTTGTTTAACGAAAGAATATAACTCTCATTGAAATGGCGAGAACAATGCTCAGTGAGTATAAAACTCCTATTCGCTTCTGGGCTGATGCTATCAACACTGCTTGTCATGTTATCAATCGTGTTTATCTTCAAATTTTCCTTAAGAAAACTTCATATGAGCTTATCACTGGCAAGAAACCAAATGTTTATTATCTACGTGTTTTTGGTGCACCTTGTTATATTCGTGACATGAATCATAGTTCCAAGTTTGCACCTAAGGCACATGAAGGTTTTCTTCCTGGTTATGGCTCGAACTCGCATACTTATCGTGTCTATAACTCTCACCACAGGAAAGTTATGGAAATGGTAAATGTGTGGTTTGATGAATCTAACGGCTCCCAAAAGGAGCACCTGCCAAATGTGATAGATGAACCACCAATTTCGGAAGATATTCGGCAAATGGCTATTGGGAACGTCAAGCCAGTTGAAGGAAATGTACCTGATACTTCCGATGATGATGCCCCTATGACTCGAAGCAGAACACGCCAAGCCACCACTAAAGAAAATGGCAACCAGAATGAAAATGCCAATCATAATGGTGATCCCAATGAGAATGATGACACAAATGCTCAACCAGATGCTGATATTGAGGAAAATGAAAATGATCTTCAAGATGAAAATCCTCTCCCTCGAGTGGCTAATTGAGTTGACCCTACACCAATGCTCGAAGATGTCGAGAATCCAGCTTAGAGACCCACAACTCATTCTCGCACTCGTTTGGCTCACTACCGTGGCAATTTCTCCTTTATCTCTTTGACAAAACCTACCAAGTATGAGGATGCCATGAATGGTCCCGATTGGATGAATGCCATGCTAGAAGAGTTGGTGCAATTCAAATTGAATGATGTATGGGAATTGCTTGACAAATCGAATCCTAAGAAGCACAATATCATCAGAACTAAATGGATATTCAGGAATAAGCAACATGAAAATGGCATTGTTGTGAGAAACAAAGCACATCTTGTTGCTCAAGGGTATACACAGGTAGATGATTTCGGTAAAAAATGCTCATGATGCTCGCCTTGAGGCAATTCACATTCTTCTCGCTTATGGAAATTACAATGATATCCTGCTTTATCAAATGGATGTGCAAAGTGCTTTCCTCAATGGTGTAATTGATGAGGAAGTATATGTTAGGCAGCCACCTGGCTTTGAAAATCCCCAGTTCCCTAACAAAGTTTTCAGGTTGAAAAAGGCTTTATATGGGCCGAAGCAAGCCCCTCGAGCATGTTATGACACCCTGAAGAAGTTTTTTCTCGACAAAGGATTCAAGCCAGGATCCACTGATTCCACTCTATTCACACATGCTATTGATGACAATCTATTCGTATGTCAAATTTATGTGGATGATATTATTTTTGGTTGTACTAACAATGCTTGCAACATGGAGTTCGGGCGAAAGATGTCCGAGAAATATCAAATGTCTTTGATGGGCGAACTTAAGTTCTCTCTCGGACTGCAAATACGTCAACATGACAATGGAGTTTCATATCTCAGGAGAAATACCTGAGAGATTATCTGAATAAGTTCAAAATGCAAGACTGCAAACTTAAGGGATACAAAACACCAATGCCCACGAATGGTAAGCTGGACGCAGATGTGTATGGTAAGGATTACAATCAGAAATCTTATCGTTTGATGATTGGTTCTTTGCTCTACCTATGTGCATCTAGACCTGATATTGTGTTGAGTGTTTGTATGTGTGCTCGCTATCAAGCTACACCAAAAGAATCGCATAACCAAGCGGTCAAGCATATTCTGAGATATTTGGCTCACACCCCCACCTTAGGTTTATGGTATCCTAAGGGAGCATAGTTTGATATCGTTGGATATTCAGACTCAGAGTACGTAGGTGACCTAGTTGACAAGAAATCTACTTTGGGGACATGCCATTTCCTCGGTAGATCTTTTGTCTTTTGGTCATCAAGGAAGCAGAATTGTGTATCTCTCTCTACGGCTGAAGCCGAATATATTGCTGCTAGTGCTTGCTGCACTCAGTTTGATGGATGAAGCAGACACTAAGGGACTATGGCATTAAGGTCAAGAATAATCCTCTATATTGCGACAATGAGAGTATGATCAAAATTGCACAAAATCCAGTGCAACACTCTCGCAGCAAGCATATTGCCATCAGACATCGTTTCATTCGCGATTATGTTGCTCGAGGGGATATTGTTATTGATCACGTCAGCACCGAAGACAATCTCGCTGACATCTTCACCAAGCCTCTCGATGAGAAAAGATTATGTGTGTTACAGTGTGAGCTAAATATCCTAGATTCCGCAAACGTGCAGTAAGATAGACTCTGCACCCGTACTAACACTTCCACATCTTAAAAGGAATGGGTGCCTAACACTCGAAGAATTCTAAAATTTCGACAAAGTGAAATTTTCTTTCTGAGAGTGAATACATTAATGAAGAACTAGATTAACCGGGTGCCACGATAATTGTGCGACACTCGGGGTCATACAGTTCTTATACGGTGGGTCACGCCACCACAATGCCTCAGCAGATGCTTACACGGTGCCACACCAGAGGCGGTACTCTTGTTGGGGAACACTGTAATTTCAAAATTTTCCTACAATCACGCAAGATATATCTAGGTGATGCATAGCAATGAGAGGGGAGAGTGTGTCTACGTATCGTCGTAGACTAAAAGCGGAAGCGTTAAGTAATACGGTTGATGTAGTCGAATGTCTTCGCGATCCAACCGATCAAGTACTGAACACACGGCACCTCCGCGACCTACACACGTTCAGCTCGGTGACGTCCCTCAAACTCTAGATCCAGTTGAGGCCGAGGGAGAGTTCCGTCAGCACGATGGCGTGTTGTCGGTAATGATGAAGTTACCGGTGCAGGGCTTCGCCTAAGCGCTACAATGATATGACTGAGGTGCAAAACTGTGGAGTCGGGCACCGCACACGGCTAAAGATCAACTTGTGTGTCTATGGGGTTCCCCCCTTCCCCGTATATAAAGGAGGGAGGAGGAGGCCGGCCGGCCACAAGGGGCGCGCCAAGGGGGAGGATTCCTACTCCTATTAGGAGTAGGCTTCCCCCTTTCCTAGTCCAAGAAGGAGAAGAAGGGAAAGAGAAGAGAAGAGAAGGAAGGAGAGGCCCCCCTTCCCTTGTCCAATTCGGACTGGGCAAGGGGGGGCGCGCCACCTCTGGACGGCCCTCTCTCTTCTCCACTAAGGGCCTACTAAGGCTCATTAATCCCCCGGGGGTTCCAGTAACCCTTCGGTACCGGTTTTACCCGAAACTTCTCCGGAACACTTCCGGTGTCCGAATATACCCATCCAATATATCAATCTTTATGTCTCGACCATTTTGAGACTCTTCGCCATGTCTGTGATCCCATCCGGGACTCCGAACAACCTTCGGTACATCAAATCACATAAACTCATAATACCAATCGTCATCGAACGTTAAGCGTGCGGACCCTACGGGTTCGAGAACTATGTAGACATGACCGAGACACGTCTCCGGTCAATAACCAATAGCAGAACCTAGATGCTCATATTGGTTCCTACATATTCTACAAAGATCTTTATCTGTCAAACCGCATAACAACATACGTTGTACCCTTTGTCATTGGTATGTTACTTGCCAGAGATTTGATTGTCGGTATCATCATACCTAGTTCAATTTCATTATTGGCAAGTCTCTTTACTCGTTACGTAATACTTCATCCCGCAACTAACTCATTAGTCACAATGCTTGCAAGGCTTATAGTGATGAGTATTACCGAGAGGGCCCAGAGATACCTCTTCGGAACATGGAGTGACAAATCCTAATCTTGATCTATGCCAACCAAAAAAACACCTTCAGAGACACCTGTAGAGCACCTTTATAATCACCCATTTACGTTGTGACGTTTGGTAGCACACAAAGTGTTCCTCCGGTATTTAGGAGTTGCATAATATCATAATCCGAGGAACTTGTATAAGTCATGAAGAAAGCAGTAGCAATGAAACTGTCACGATCATAATGCTAACCTAATGGATGGGCCATGTCCATCATATCATTATCCTAATGATGTGATCCCGTTCATCAAATGACAACACATGTCTATGGTTAGGAAACGTAACCATCTTTGATTAACAAGCTAGTCAAGTAGAGGCATCCTAGGGACAGTATGTTTTGTTTATGTATTCACACATGTACTAAGTTTCCTGTTAATACAATTCTAGCATGAATAATAAACATTTATCATGAAATAAGGAAATGAATAATAACTTTACTATTGCCTCTAGGGCATATTTCCTTCAGTCTCCCACTTGCACTAGAGTCAATAATCTAGATTACATAGTAATGATTCTAACACCCATGGAGCTTTGGTGCTGATCATGTTTTGCTCGTGGAAGAGGCTTTGTCAACGGCTCTGCAACATTCCGATCCATATATATCTTGCAAATCTCTATGTCCCCTTCCGACACTTGATGACGGATGGAATTGAAGCATCTCTTGATGTGCTTGGTTCTCTTGTGAAATCTGGATTCCTTTGCCAAGGCAATTGGACCAGTATTGTCACAAAAGATTTTTATTGGACCCGATGCACTAGGTATGACACCTAGATCGGATATAAACTCCTTCATCCAAACTCCTTCATTTTCTGCTTCCGAAGCAGCAATGTACTCCGCTTCACACGTAGATCCCACCATGACGCTCTGCTTGGAACTGCACCAACTGACAGCTCCTCCATTCAATAAAAATACGTATCCGGTTTGCGATTTAGAGTCATCCAGATCAGTGTTAAAGCTTGCATCGATGTAACCGTTTACGATGAGCTCTCTTTCACCTCCATAAACGAGAAACATATCCTTAGTCGTTTTCAGGTATTTCAGGATGTTCTTGACCTCTGTCCAGTGCTCCAATCCGGGATTACTTTGGTACCTCCCTCCTATACTTATAGCAAGGCAAACATCAGGTCTGGTACACAGCATTGCATACATGATAGAACCTATGGCTGAAGCATAGGGAATGACTTTCGTTTTCTCTTTATCTTCTATGGAGGTCGGACATTGAGTCTGACTCAACATCACACCTTGTAACACAGGCAAGAACCCTTTCTTTGACTGATCCATTTCGAACTTCTTCAAAACTTTATCAAGGTATGTGCTTTGTGAAAGTCCAATTAAGCGTCTTGATCTATCTCTATAGATCTTGATGCGCAATATGTAAGCAGCTTCTCCGAGATCTTTCATAGAAAAGCTCTTATTCCGGTATCCCTTTATGCTATCCAGAAATTCTATATCATTTCCAATCAACAATATGCCATCCACATATAATATCAGAAATGCTACAGAGCTCCCACTCACTTTCTTGTAAATACATGCTTCTCCAAAAGTCTGTATAAAACCATATGCTTTGATCACACTATCAAAATGTTTATTCCAACTCCGAGAGGCTTGCAGCAGTCCATAAATGGATCGCTGGAGCATGCACATTTTGTTAGCACCCTTTGGATTGACAAAACCTTCCGGTTGCATCATATACAACTCTTCTTCCAAAAATCCATTCTTGGAATGCAGTTTTGACATCCATCTGCCAAATTTCATAATCATAAAATGTGGCAATCGCTAACATTATTTGGACAGACTTATGCATTGCTACGGGTGAGAAAGTCTCATCGTAGTCAACCCCTTGATCTTGTTGAAAACCTTTTGCAAAAAGTCGAGCTTTGTAAACAGTAACATCATCGTCTGCGTCGGTCTTCTTCTTAAAGACCCATTTATTTTCTATGGCTTGCCGATCATTGGGCAAGTCCAGCAAAGTCCACACTTTGTTCTCATACATGGATCCCATTTCAGATTTCATGGCCTCAAGCCATTTCACGGAATCTGGGCTCATCATCGCTTCCTCATAGTTCGTAGGTTCATCATGGTCTAATAACATGAATTCCAGAACAGGATTGCCGTACCACTCTGGTGCGGATCTTACTCTGGAAGACCTATGAGGTTTGGTAGTAACTTGATCAGAAGCTTCATGATCACCATCATTATCTTCCTCACTAATTGGTGTAGGAATCACGGGAACTGATTTATGTGATGAACTACTTTCCAATAAGGGAGAAGGTACAATTACCTCATCAAGTTCTACTTTCCTCCCACTCACTTATTTCGAGAGAAACTCCTTCTCTAGAAAGGATCTATTTTTAGCAACAAAGATTTTGCCTTCGGATCTCTGATAGAAGCCGTACCCAACAGTTTCCTTTGGGTATCCTATGAAGACGCACTTCTCCGATTTGGGTTCGAGCTTATCAGTTTGAAGCTTTTTCACATAAGCATCGCAGCCCCAAACTTTAAGAAATGACAACTTTGGTTTCTTGCCAAACCACAACTCATAAGGCGCCGTTTCAATGGATTTTGATGGTGCCCTATTTAAAGTGAATGCAGCCGTATCTAAAGAATAACCCCAAAATGATAGTGGTAAATAAGTAAGAGACATCATAGATCGCACCATATCCAATAAAGTACGGTTACGACATTCGGACACACCATTTCGTTGTGGTGTTCCAGGTGGCGTTAATTGCGAAACTATCCCATGTTGTTTCAAATGAAGACCAAACTCGTAACTCAAATATTCTCCTCCACGATCAGATCATAGAAACTTCTTGTTACAATGATTTTCCACTTCACTCTGAAATTCTTTGAACTTTCCAAATGTTTCAGACTTATGCTTCATTAAGTAGATATAACCATGTCTGCTCAAATCATCTATGAAGGTAATAAAATAATGATACCCACCATGAGCTTCTATACTCATTGGACCGCATACATGGGCATGTATTATTTCCAACATGTCAGTAGCTCGTTCCATTGTCCCGGAGAACGGAGTTTTAGTCATCTTTCCCATGAGACACGGTTCGCAAGCACCAAGTGATTCATAATCAAGTGATTCCAAAAGTCCATCAGCATGGAGTTTCTTCATGCGCTTTACACTGATATGACCCAAACGGCAGTGCCACAAATAAGTTACACTATCATCATTAACTTTGCATCTTTTGGCTTCAATATTATGAATATGTGTATCATCACTATCGAGATTCAACAAAAATAGACCACTCATCAAGGGTGCATGACCATAAAAGATATTACTCATATGAATAGAACAGAGATTATTATCTGATTTAAATGAATAACCATCTCACATTAAACAAGATCCAGATATAATGTTCATGCTCAATACTGGCACCAAATAACAGTTATTCAGGTCTAAAACTAATCCCGATGGTAGATGTAGAGGTAGCGTGCCGACGGCGATCACATCGACCTTGGAACCATTTCCCACGCGCATCATCACCTCGTCCTTAGCCAATCTTTGTTTAATCCGTAGCCCCTATTTCGAGTGGCAAATATGAGCAATAAAACCAATATCAAATACCCAGGCGCTACTACAAGCATTAGTAAGGTACACATCAATAACATGTATATCAAATATACCTTTCATTTTGCCATCCTTCTTATCCTCCAAATACTTGGGGCAGTTCCGCTTCCAGTGACCAGTCCCTTTGCAGTAGAAGCACTCAGTTTCAGGCTTAGGTCCAGACTTGGGTTTCTTCTTTTAAGCAGCAACCTTTTTGCCGTTCTTCTTGAAGTCCCCCTTCTTCCCTTTGCCCTTTTTCTTGAAACTAGTGGTCTTGTTGACCATCAACACTTGATGGTCCTTCTTGATTTCTACCTTTGCAGCCTTTAGCATTGCGAAGAGCTCGGGAATAGTCTTGTTCATCTGTTGCATATTATAGTTCATCATGAAGCCTTTATAGCTTGGTGGCAGTGATTGAAGAACTCTGTCAATGACACTATCATCAGGAAGATTAACTCCCAGTTGAGTCAAGTGGTTATGGTACCCAGACATTCTGAGTATGTGTTCACTGACAGAACTATTCTCCTCCATTTTGCAGTTGTAGAACTTGTTGGAGACTTCATATCTCTCAACTCGGGCATTTGCTTGAAATATTAAATTCAACTCTTGGAACATCTCATATGCTCTATGACGTTCAAAACGTCTTTGAAGTCCCGATTCGAAGCCGTAAAGCATGGCACACTGAACTATCGACACTACTAATGCTTAGGGTTTTCCCATTATATCTACACTATGATCTGCGTAGGTGCTTTGTGTCCTTCTAGTAGTTGTCCACCCATTAAAGCTAAATAACACACCAATCGTATGTCCTAAGGTTCTTCAGATACGAATGTGATATGCTAATGACATTAGATAACAGACACACATTTAATTGGTTAGCTAATGCTCCCGCTTGAGTTTCCGAATGCATGTGGCCACATATGGAGAGACATCATGGAATTGTATTTCTTTTGGCACTCTGATTCATCATGGGTGGGCAACCAAGATTGTATAAAAAGAAGGGGACTCTCAATAATATGCTTTCCCTTCTATTCTTTAACATGTTCCTCTTTTGTTCTTCTTTAGTAAGTATAGCATGTTCCCTGTCAGGAAGTGGAGCAGGGACATCTGCAGTCGACAGCTCTATTAGGCCGGTTCTGCTACATGATTTTGCACTTCGAGTTGGTCTGCCATAATATCCTGGAAATGGTGGGAGCCGCATGGTCTTTGATAGACTAGACTGGTAGTAACAGCTATGCGCCTTTAGATGAATAGAGCTGGTCTGTAGGTGATCGATAGGTTGCATATTAGTAGCGGGAAAACCCTGTATTTTCTAGCTAGTTCTGCTTTTCGATTTATTTATGGTGCTTCTGGTGTACCCCCTATTATCTACACTATGACCTGCCTACTGGCTCTGCGCTCTCGTTATCATGGTTTGGCAATAAACTTTCTATACGGTGTATTATGAACCTATCATTTGGCAACTATCCGTACATCTGGAGCTCCCAACAGGGAGCCTATTTTTTGTGTAGTTGTGCCAGATTATATTAATCTACTCACCATATTACAGCACATATGGGCTCTCTCATCAGAATCCAGAGCACACAAGGGTTTACACAGAGCCCCTATTATATTACAATATCCTCTACATTACAAAGATAATCTCACTACTATTTATGTTTTCATGCTTTTCAGATATTGTACGTAATCACAATGAATATAAGAATGCACACATCAGAAGAATATTGCAGAATAGTTCAATGGGTAACAAACTTGGCATCAAGGGATTGAGGTCCATTGTGGATGCAATGAAACCCACATGGTCTCGACCTATAGATTTGTATCCAGAATATGATCCTAATGACTATTCTGAGCTCAAGGAGTCAAAGGAAGATGGCGTATCATGTTCACCCAATAAGGTGCCTGTTCTAATTTGGCAAGGTTTTATTGGTTGCACATATCTTGCATAACATGTCTTGCATTTATTTTTCTTCATTGCACCGCCATCTACTTAGTTTACTCATGATATATGTGAATATGCCATGCCCATCCATTATCAACACCTATTCCATTTGTCGTCATACCATGTTTTTCCATTCAAATGTTGTTCTTGTGTTTCGGACATCCAAAAGGAAGAGGGTGATTGCAGAACCTGTATGAGTACAAGCAAAGTCCTTGAAAAAGGTGGTGCTACCAGATAAATCACATAGCACCCGACATATATTGGCAATAGAACCAGCGTCGCAAAACCTAGGATATCGCAACTATGCTGGTCGCTGCTTTGCTCTTGCGAGTACCTATTGTCCTATCGTTGTCCTTACATTCATACCTGGTGGATTACGTGACATCATTGTGCATTATAGCTTGCTTATCCACTCTTCGCTCCAAATTATCATATCTATATTAATGCTTAAATTAATGTAGAATAAACCCAATGCTTATGAAGAAATTTAGTTCTGCATTGTTCTTGTAAGCATCTGCTGTCCTTCATCACTGTACTTATATTTGTCAGCTAGTTTTTCATGTACACTTTGTAGATTATTTTCCCTTACCCTCCATTTTCTACACATGAGATCTACATTTACTCTTGCCAAAATATTGAATAAAACCAATGTTACTGAAGAAGTTTAGCTTCGCATTGCTCTTGTCAGTGCCTTTTGCCTGTATGCTGTATTTACATTTGTACTTTCATCTTAAGTTAAATAATTGCCATTTGTTCCTATATTTTCAAATCTATCTTTACTCTTAACAAAATGTAGAATAAAGGCAATGCTCTTGAAGAAGAGTGTGCGTTAAACTTCTTGAATTGCCCCCCATCAATATGGACAAGGGCTTTATAGAGTACGTCTTCACTACTAATGTAAGTTTGTCCTCCTTGAGCCATCAAACTTTGTTGTGTGTATTTTGGATAGCTAAGAGTGCAAATGTTGTTTATTTTTGTCGTCTGCATCAAATTGCTAGTTCAAAGTTTATAAAGAAGAAGTACATAAACATAAATTTGTCTTCCTAAATTTCAGCCTTTAGTTGTACAACCTAGTTCCTTATTCGTACCATGTAAATTAAACTAAACATAGCAAGTTATCTTCTTTAGCACTATGTGTATGCTTGTGTTCCTGATCTGTAATCTAGTGGTATGGTGAAACTACCAACAATAGCAGAATGTCATATCCTGTTATGTCTCGACTATGAACAATGGCACATTATATTAATGTTATTTAAATCATTTCTCTTTATTTACCAATCTGAAATGGTATAAATTGACAGTACACTCACCATTCATTCTTATACATTGTTTAGAGCTACATGTATGCTTGTGTTCTTGATCTGTAATCCAGTGGTCTGGTGAAGTTCGTCGCTCCTGCACAATGCCATTTCCTGCCGTCTTAACTATGAACAATGTCTATTATGTTAATGCTATTTTAAACTGTGTCTCTTTATTTCTGACAAAGAAATGAGATTAATTGACAGTGCTAATGCTTATACATGCAAAACCTATTATCTACCTACTTGTTTCTCTTTCAGGGTGACATCACTGTTGCTAGGAAGAACTCCCACAATGATAGTGAGACGAACCCATTGTTTGTCCCTCTTAACATATATTCCAGAGAAGAAGGCAACAAGTCTTGAGGGTAGGGATACAACCACAAATTCATATCTTGATGTATTGTCGAACTTACTCAGTGACACAAGCTCAATGAAGTCGCTGCCTGAATCTGTTGGACTTCTTCAGTCTGAAATTCAAGCAGAAAGACATGCTTCCGCTCAAATCCGGCCGGAACTCCAATCTCTATGCACGATTAACCATAAGTACAGGACATCTATTGATGCTATGCAGCTTAAGTTGGTGGATATAAGCGTCAAAGAAGCCTAGTCTCATCAAGTTGCTAAGCTACTTGAGTTGCAGCTCCTGGGCCGGGCTAACCTTTCTTGAACTTTGTTGAAGTGCTCTCGATTCTATCTATTATTTTGTTGGCCTGTTTACTTCCACTGGTGGCGACCTGCCCAGTTTATGGAATCTGCAGTCTGGTTGCCCTTTATTATCACTGGCAGCAAACTTTGATGCCCAGGGGATGTAATATGATGCAATTTCTTTGTTGTATAGTCTAGGTTTATTCTTCGTCACGATGTTGGAATTTATTTGTTGTTTATGTTGTCGTTGCTCTGAGAAAAGGTCATAATCTTCGATCGTTGCACATAGTAAAACTGATCGGTCGCCAATCGCTAGTACAGGCCGAACCGTGGGCCTACAATCATCTTGGGCCATTAGTTAGGTCTAGTCTTAATCTAGCCCACTATTAGTTTCGGGCCTTTAAAAGGCCGAGTAGACCGCTTGCCTTAATTGGGCCGCAAATTAAAATCGGCTTTTAACAGGTTGAAAACTCTATTCAGCCTTAATTGTGGCGAACAAATCACGGGCCTACAATGTCTGTAATATAAATTGGCCCATTATTGGCCCACTTGGGTGACGGGCCATTAACAAGCTGAAATGTTTTTGGGCCTTGGCTGACCCAATTACATGACAGGCGGGAAGCAGGCCGGATGTATAACAGGCCAAAATTAGCCCCAACACTCTCAATGGCCTTTAACGTGCCGATAGGCAGTTTGGGCTAGAATGTATCCACGAAGACTATGGGTCGTTAAGAGGCCGAAATTAGCTATGAACCATAATTAGGCCAGGTGCAACTTGGGCCTTTAAATGGCCGAAATTGAAACCGGGCCAAAAGAGGCCCATTTGTAGACAGGGCTGCTGATAGGCCGAAACTAATATCGGGTCGAACTGTTAAATGGGCCATTAAGAGGCTGAAGAGCAAATCAGGCCCCCAATGGGCCCGATGGTACAGTAGCTGTTAAATGGCCATATCTGTTATGGGTTGTAATTTGGCCCAGGAAATGAAAGTCAGTTAATGGGTCGGATCAGATGGACCGTAATTTGGCCCAAACTATAGCACGCTGTTAACGGGCCGAATCTGATATGAGACATAAACTGGCCCAGAATATTGCAGTCATTTAACGGCCCGTATCTAATGTGGGCTCTAATTTGGTGCAAAAAATGTTAGGCTGTTAACGGGCCGACCCATTAGATCTGAAGAAATCTTGTGGGCCTGTTCCTGGGCCGGCTTTTAAACCTATATGGGCCTCTATTGGGTCATCCCACGTGTCAACGTTTCATTGGCGATTCTTGTCAAATGGACGGTAGACATTTGTCCCAACCATGAGCCTACACGTGGGTCATCGGCAAATGAGAATTTTACACGTGGAAAATCGCCATTGGTCTGGGCTGTTAACGGGTTATCGAATCCAAACCGGAACCCGATAGCTTAACGGTGACCCGTTACGGTGGATGCCACGTGTCGGTCACCCTTGACGAGAACACTTCTATGAAGCATGATTTATCATCATGGAAGTGGACACTTCCGTGATGATAATTTTGGTAATGTCATGGAACACTTCTATGACAACACATGTATGACTATCTTGATTCTGTCATAAAATCGTCATGGATGTGCATGCATGACAGAAAACGTGACCTACTGCGACAAACACGTATCATCACGGAAGTGTATTTTTTCGTAGTGCTCTAACCTCTAATTAATTAGAGTATCCAAACAGGGCCAGCATGTGAAGTTCCACTGCGAGGTTACTTGCTCCTTCTCGATCATCGTGAATCTATGTTCTTCCACTCTTTTTTATGTGAGCTTTGTTCATCCTTTTGCCAACATGCGGGACATCTAGCATCAAGGTGCACGTGTCATGCAAGAAAATTGAGATAAGCAGTGTGTAAGTGAGTCGTGCACTTTGATGGCACATACTACACAATATTCTTTTCTCCTCAATGGCACATGAAACATGCGCGTACTCAATGACGGGGCACGGGATGGTATCCATGGACATGGTCGACCCTTTTTGGAGAGAGTACTAAATAACTTTGATGTGTCCCGTCAACTTGCAGAACAACGAGAAGCTTGCTTACTACACCCTCTCCCTCGCCCACGCACGCATGGTGGCTCGCAGCACGAGGAGAAGCTTTTACTTTATACAAGCGGTGGACGTGCAGTAGTTCATTCGGTGTCAGATTGCCAGAAGTATATACAGTAGTAGTACTACTGTAGTACCATCATCATTGTTTGACTTTCGGAAGAGGTGAAGAGCCAAGCGCAAGGTCACCTAGTACTACTAACCTTTAGGAGTACAATACTATAGCCAAAGCTGGGCCACTTTTTTAGAGCATGGTTAATTAATATAGGTGGCTCTTGCAGTGGAACATCATTTGCAGCTAGTACTCTCTCCGTTCAGGAGCGGGACACCGGCCAAGCTCCTCCTTCCACCATTTTCTCCACTCTTTTGGCAGCATCTGACGAGCAGGAAGAGCAGTTCTCCGACATAAAAGCAGTCTGGGTGGCTCACCGAGCCGGCAGTTACAAGCGAGGCAGCTCGCTGCTCCACCTACCTCGCCTAGCCCGACGGAGCCAGTTGCCACCCTAATCCAGCGCGTGGTTCCGTAGCTGGCCGCTCCAATCCTGCTCGAGGAAGAGTGCCGAGTTCCTCCATGTGGGCTTGTCGGGGAGCACGGCAGCACGGGCATCATCGCTGCCCTTGATGCTGTCACATCATACAACACCTCCAGTGCCTATGAGTGCCATTCGCCGTCGACGCACGCGTAGCCGCGCCATGAAGGCAGAGAAAGAAGCCACCACTAATGTCGACGAGGTGACCCGACTACGCGAATGTCAACGAGGTGACGGCCGGCACGTCCCTGCCCACCGCCATCATCGAGGATAAGTAGAACACGGGAGGCTGTCGCCGATTGTATCCCATGGAGGCCACTGCCGAGGCGACGCCTGCATAAATAGCCGGTGTCTTGCACGATTCTTCTTCAGTTGGATGCTGGAGGATGACCAAGAGATCTGCCGGTGACCATTTAGATTAGGTATATTAATTCTACCTTTAGCTCCAGACTAGCACAGCTTATTTAATGTAAATGTAATGAAATCCATCTTGTTTATATGAAATCTGGCCGTGTTTGCACGAATTTGCGTCCACGTTCGCACTCTCAGGCGAGCGTTGTCCGTCCCTGGAGTGGGACGATGGACTCTGTCTCTGATAACCCCGCAAAGTGCGTCACCACCTTTGTGATGGACAGGACATGGTGAAAGAACGACGTCCTTCATTCCGCAGGTGATGGCCATTACTGCGCGCTCGTCTAGACGGCTCGGTAGCTCATGACGCAGCACCAACAACATGCCTTGTGCGTCTAGTACTCCATTGCAGTCGTAGTTGCTGCATACGCAACTCGGGTTGCAGTAGCAGGTGAGCAGGGCGACGCTACATGGCCATCCATCAATAGAGGCTGGTATGAGGATGACATCGCCATGTGCATCCTATTTGTACTAAAAATCATGAATGAAGAGTATAAACATGTTTACGTACAACCTGAGTGGCTTGTACGTGATTTAATCCCCCACAATCCCTATTAATCCCCATTAAAACCCCTTGAACCACACATGCCCTTAAAGTTAAAAAGGACCGGGATCACAGAGGATAGGCTACAAACTTCAGGGATTTAAAGGTGAGGGTTTGTTTTTGACTAGATCTACAACCTCAAGGTTTATAAATCGGACTTCACTCTCCCCTCACGCACACGCGCGGGTACACTCACGGTGGAGCGCATTTGCACATGAAAAGGCTGTTGGGGAACGTTGCAGAAAATTAAAATTTTTCCTACGGCTTCACCAAGATCCATCTATGAGTTCATCTAAGCAACGAGTAACGGGAGAGAGATAACATCTACATACCACTTGTAGATCGCGTGCGGAAGCTTGCAAGGTGATGATGGAGTCGTACTCGAACGTGATTCAGATCACCGATGCCAAGTGCTGAACGGACAGCACATCCGCGTTCAACACACGTACGGGACGATCGACGTCTCCTCCTTCTTGATCCAGCAAGGGGGAAGGAGAGGTTGAGGAAGACAGCTCCACCGGCAAAGACAACGGCGTGATGGTGGTGGAGAAGCAAGATTCGGCTGTGGCTTCACGAGCTCTACGGAGGAGGAGATGTGTTGGGAGGGAGGGCTGCGCCTTGGGAATTGTGTACAGCAGCCCCCTCCCTCCCCCTTTATATAGGCCCCTGTGGCGGCCCTGGAGATCCAATCTCCGTGGGGCGGCGGCCAAGGGGTGGAGTGCCCCCAAGCCAGTGGGCGCCCACCCCTAGGGTTTCAACCCTAGGCGCGGGGTGGGCCTAGGGGCGCACCAGCCCCTGTGGGCTGGTTCCTTCCCCTTTGGCCCATGGGGCCCTCCGGATGGGTGGCCCCACCGGTGGACCTCGACCCTTCCGGTGGTCCCAGATTTCACCGAAACCCCAAACTTTCCCGATGGTCAAACACCACTTCCTATATATTATTCTTTACCTCCGGACCCTTCCGAACTCCTCGTGACGTCCGGGATCTCATCCGGACTCAACAACATTCGTTGTCACATACTTGACTTCCTACTAACCCTAGCGCCACCGAACCTTATGTGTAGACCCTACGGGTTCGGAGACACGCAGAACATGACCGAGACGACTCTCGGGCAATAACCAACAGCGGGTCCGGATATCCATGTTGGCTCCCACATGCTCCTCGATGATTTCATCGGTTGAACCACGATGTCGAGGATTCGATCAAACCTCAGATACAATTCCTTTGTCAATCGATGCGTTACTTGCCCGAGACTCGATCGTCGGTATCCCAATACCTTGTTCGCCTCGTTCCTCGGCAAGTCACTTTACTCGCATCAGTAATGCATGATCCCGTGGCAACACCTTGGTCACATTGAGCTCATTATGATGATGCATTACCGAGTGGGCCCAGAGATACCTCTCCGTCATACGGAGTGACAAATCGATCCTCGATCCGTGTCAACCCAACAGATACTTTCGAGATACCGTAATGCACCTTTATAGTCACCCGCCACGCCAGACGCTTGATACACCCAAGGCACTCCTACGGTAACCGGAGTTACACGATCTCATGGTCGAAGGAATAGATACTTGACATTGGCAAAGCTTCTAGCAAACGAACTATACGATCTTTTATGCTATGCTTATGATTGTCTTGTCCATCACATCATTCTCCTAATGATGTGATCTCGTTATCAACGACATCCAATGTCCATAGTCAGGAAACCATGACTATCTATTGATCACAACGAGCTAGTCAACTAGAGGCTCACTAGGGACTCATTGGGTCTAAGTGTTCACACGTGTATTACGATTTCCGGATAATACATTTATAGCATGAACAAAAGACAATTATCATGAACATTGAAATATAATAATCCTTTTATTATTGCCTCTAGGGCATATTTCCAACAGCTCCCACTTGCACTAGAGTCACCAATCTAGTTACATTGTGATGAATCGAACACCCATAGAGTTCGGTGTTGATCATGTTTTGCACGCGAGAGAGAGTTTAGTCAACGGATCTGCGACATTCAGATCCGTGTGCACTTTGCAAATCTCTATGTCTCCATCTTGAACATTTTCACGGATGGAGTTGAAACGACGCTTGATGTTCCTGGTCTTCTTGTGAAACCTGGCTCCTTGGCAAGGGCAATAGCTCCAGTGTTGTCACGAAGAGTTTGATCGGCCCCGACGCATTGGGTATGACTCCTAGGTCGGTGATGAACTCCTTCACCCAAATCGCTTCATGCGCTGCCTCCGAGGCTGCCATGTACTCCGCTTCACACGTAGATCCCGCCACGACGCTTCGCTTGCAAACCGCACCAGCTTCTCGCTCCACCATTCAACATATACACGTATCCGGTTTGTGACTTAGAGTCATCCAGATCTGAGTCGAAGCTAGCGCCGACGTAACCCTTCTGACGAGCTCTTCGTCTCCTCCATAAACGAAACATGTCCTTTGTCCTTTTCGGTACTTCAGATATTCTTGACCGCTGTCCAGTGTTCCTTGCGGGGTTACTTTGGTATCTTGCAACCAAACTTACGGCAAGGTTTACATCGGTCAGTACACAACATGGCATACATAATAGATCCTATGGCTGAAGCATAGGGATGACACTCATCTCTTCTTTATCTTTTGCCGTGGTCGGTGATCGAGCTGAGCTTAGTTTCACACCTTGTAACATAGGCAAGAACCCTTCTTGGACTGATCCATTTTGAACCTCTTCAAAATCTTATCAAGGTATGTGCTTTGTGAAAGACCTATGAGGCGCCTCGATCTATCTCTATAGATCTTGATCCCTAATATATAAGCAGCTTCTCCAAGGTCCTTCATTGAAAAACACTTGTTCAAGTAGGCCTTAATGTTGTCCAGAGTGTCGATCATTTCCCATCAAGAGTATGTCATCTACATATAACAGAGAAATGCTACGGAGCTCCCACTCACTTTCTTGTAAACGCAGGCTTCTCCATAAGTCTCAAGATAAACCCAAACGCTTTGATCATCTCATCAAAGCGAATGTTCCAACTTCGAGATGCTTGCACCAGTCCATAAATGGATCGCTGGAGCTTGCATACTTTGTTAGCGTTCTGAGGATCGACAAAACCTTCCGGCTGCATCATATACAGCTCTTCCTTAAGATGTCCATTAAGGAATGCCGCTTTGACGTCCATCGCCATATCTCATAATCATAGTATGTGGCAATTGCTAACATGATTCGGACGGACTTAAGCTTCGCTACGGAGAAAATGTCTCGTCGTAGTCAATCCCTTGAACTTGTCGATAACCCTTAGCGACAAGTAGAGCTTTATAGATGGTAACATTACCATCCGCGTCCGCCTTCTTCTTAAAAATCCATTTATTTTCTATCGCTCACGATCATCGGGCAAGTCTGTCAAAGTCCATACTTTGTTTTCATACATGGATTCTATCTCGGATTTCATGGCCTCAAGCCATTTGGTGGAATCCGGGCCCGCCATTGCTTCTTCATAGTTCAAGGTTCATTGTTGTCTAGCAACATGATTTCCATGACAGGTTGCCGCCACTCACTGTGCGGAACGTGTCCTCGTGGACCTTCGGGTTCAAGAGTGACTTGATCCAAGTACCTTGATCATCATCAACGTTTTCCTCTTGAGTTGGTGTGGGCATCACAGAACGGTTTCTGCGCCGCACCACTTTCCGCTCGAGAGGTAGTACTTCATCGAAGTTCTACTTTCCTCCCACTTACTTCTTTCGAGAGAAACTCTTTCTCTAGAAAGCATCCGTTCTTAGCAACAAAGATCTTGCCTTCGGATCTTAAGTAGAAGGTATACCCGACGCTTTCCTTAGGGTATCCTATGAATACGCATTTTTCCGACTTGGGTTCGAGCTTTTCGGTTGAAGTTTCTTGACATAAGCATCGCATCCCCAAACTTTTAGAAACGATACTTAGGTTTCTTCCCAAACCATAATTCATACGGTGTCGTCTCAACGGATTTAGACGGTGCCCTATTTAAAGTGAATGTAGCTGTCTCTAGAGCGTATCCCCAAAATGATAGCGGTAAATCGGTAAGAGACATCATAGACCGCACCATATCCAATAGAGTGCGACACGACGTTCGACACACCGTTTACCGAGGTGTTCCAGCGGCGTGAGTTGTGAAACGATTCCACATTTTCTTAAGTGTGTGCCAAATTCGTGACTTAAATATTCTCCTCCACGATCCGATCGTAGGAACTTTATCTTTCATCACGTTGATTCTCCACCTCACTCTGAAATTCCTTGAACTTTTCAAAGGTCTCAGACTTGTGTTTCATTAAGTAGACATACCCATATCTACTTAAGTCATCGGTGAGAGTGAGAACATAACGATATCCTCCGCGAGCCTCCACGCCATTGGACCGCACACATCGGTATGTATGATTTCCAACAAGTTGGTTGCTCGCCCATTGTTCCGGAGAACGGAGTCTTGGTCATCTTGCCCAAGAGGCAAGGTTCGCATGTGTCAAACGATTCATAATCAAGAGACTCTAAAGTCCATCAAGATGGAGCTTCTTCATGCGCTTGACACCAATGTGACCAAGGCGGCGAGTGCCACAAATATGTGGGACTATCGTTATCAACTTTACATCTTTTGGCATCCACATTATGAACATGTGTAATATTACGCCGAGATTCATTAAGAATAAACCATTGACCATCGGAGCATGACCATAAAACATATCTCTCATATAAATCGAACAACCATTATTCTCAGACTTAAATGAGTAGCCATCTCGTATCAAACGAGATCCAGATACAATGTTCATGCTCAAACTTGGCACTAAATAACAATTATTGAGGTTTAAAACTAATCCCAGTAGGTAAATGTAGAGGCAGCGTGCGACGGCGATCACATCGACCACTCGAACCATTCCCGACGCGCAAGATCGTCACCTCGCCCTTCGCCAGGTCTCCGTTTATTCCGCAGCTCTGCTGTGAGTTACATATGTGAGCAACGGCACCGGTATCAAATACCGGTGAGTTACTACTGAGTCTTCGTAAGGTACACATCAATTACATGTATATCAAATATACCTTTGGTGTTGCCGGCCTTCTTATCCGCTAAGTATTTGGGGCAGTTCCGCTTCGAGGCCCTTCCCTTGCAATAAAAGCACTCGGTCTCGTGCTTGGGTCCATTCTTTGACTTCTTCCGACAACAAGCTTACGGGCGCAAACATCTTTGCCGTCCTTCTTGAAGTTCTTCTTACCCTTGCCCTTCTTGAACTTAGTGGTCTTATTGACCATCAACACTTGATGTTCTTTCTTGATTTCAGCCTCTGCGACTTCAAAGATCGAGAACACTTCAGAATGGTCTTTACCATCCCTTGCATGTTGTAGTTCATCACAAAGCTCTTGTAGCTTGGTGGGAGCGATCGGAGGATTCTGTCAATGACCGCCTCATCCGGGAGGTTAATGTTCAACTGGGTCATACGTCGTGCAACCTGCACATCTTCGGATGTGTTCATCGACGTAACTGTTCTCCTCCATCTTACAATCAGAGAACTTGTCGGAGACATCATATCTCTCGACCGGGCATGAGCTTGGAAAACTAGTTTCAGCTCTTGAACATCTCATATGCTCCGTGATGCTCAAAACGCTTTTGGAGCCCCGGTTCTAAGTCAGTAGAGCATGCCGCACCGAACGAGGGAGTAATCATCGGACGAGTTTGCCAAGCGTTCATAACGCCTTGGTTCTTCGGGACGGAGCGGCACCTAGCGGTCCTTCTAGGACATATTGCTTCTGGCAGCTATGAGGATGATCCTCGGGTTCCGGACCCAATCCGTATAGTTGCTGCCATCGTCTTTCAGCTTGGTTTTCTAGGAACGCGTTGAAGTTCATGTTGACATTAGCGTTGGCCATTGATCTACAAGACATATTTGCAAAGGTTTTAGACTAAGTTCATGATAATAAAGTTCTTAATCAAAATTATGAACTCCCACTTAGATTAGACATCCTCTAGTCATCTAAGTGTTACACGATCCGAGTCGACTAGCCCGTGTCCGATCATCACGTGAGACGGACTAGTTATCGTCGGTGAACATCTTCATGTTGATCGTATCTTCCATACGACTCGTGTTCGACCTTTCGGTCTCCGTGTTCGAGGCCATGTCTGTACATGCTAGGCTCGTCAAGTTAACCCTAAGTGTTTTCGCCAGTAAAACTGTCTTACACCCGTTGTATGTGAACGTAAGGATCCATCACACCCGATCATCACGTGGTGCTTAGAAACGACGAACTGTAGCAACGGTGCACGCTTAGGGAGAACACTTCTTGAAATTTTATGGGATCATCTTATTTACTACCGTCGTCCTAAGTAAACAAGATGTAAAAGCATAATAAACATCACATGCAATTATATAGTTGTGACATGATATGGCCAATATCATCAAGCTCCATTGATCTCCATCTTGGGGCTCCATGATCATCTTGTCACCGCTTGACACCATGATCTCCATCATCATGATCTCCATCATCGTGTCTTCATGAAGTCGTCACGCCAATGACTACTTCTACTTCTATGACTAACGCGTTTAGCAATGAAGTAAAGTAGTTTACATGGCGTTCTTCAATGACACGCAGGTCATACAAAAAATAAAGACAACTCCTATGGCTCCGCCGTTGTCATACTCATCGACATGCAAGTCGTGAATCCTATTACAAGAACATGATCTCATACATCACAATTCATCATTCATCACAACTTCGGCCATATCACATCACATGATCAATCGCTGCAAAAACAAGTTAGACGCCCTCTAGTTGTTGTTGCATCTTTACGTGGCTGCGATTGGGTTCTAGCAAGAACGTTTTCTTACCTACGAATCACCACAACGTGATTTTGTCAACTTCTATTTACCCTTCATAAGGGCCCTGTTCATCGATTCCGCTCCAACTAAAGTGGGAGAGCAGACACCCGCCACCACCTTATGCAACTAGTGCATGTCGATCGGTGGAACCGGTCTCACGTAAGCGTCACGTGTAAGGTTGGTCCGGCCGCTTCATCCCACAATACCGTTGAGCAAGAAAAGACTAGTAGAGGCAAGTAAGATGACAAGATCAACGCCCACAACAAATTTGTGTTCTACTCGTGCATTAGAGAACTACGCATAGACCTAGCTCATGATGCCATTTGTTGGGGAACGCTGCGAAAAATTAAAATTTTCCCACGGCTTCACCAAGATCCATCTATGAGTTCATCTAAGCAACGAGTAACGGAGAGAGATAACATCTACATACCACTTGTAGATCGCGTGTGGAAGCTTGCAAGGTGATGATGGAGTCGTACTCGAACGTGATTCAGATCACCGATGCCAAGTGCTGAACGGACAGCACCTCCGCGTTCAACACACGTGACGGGACGATCGACGCCTCCTCCTTCTTGATCCAGCAAGGGGAAGGAGAGGTTGAGGAAGACAGCTCCACCGGCAAAGACGACGGCGTGATGGTGGTGGAGAACAAGATCTCGGCAGGGCTTCACGAGCTCTACGGAGGAGGAGATGTGTTGGGAGGGAGGGCTGCGCCTTGGGAATTGTGTACAGCAGCCCCCTCCTCCCCCTTTATATAGGCCCCTGTGGTGGCGGCCCTCGAGATCCAATCTCCAGGGGGCGGCGCAAGGGGTGGAGTGCCCCCAAGCCGGTGGGCGCCCCACCCCTAGGGTTTCAACCCTAGGCGCGGGGTGGGCCTAGGGGCGCACCAGCCCCTGTGGGCTGGTTCCTTCCCCTTGGCCCATGGGGCCCTCCGGATGGGTGGCCCCACCGGTGGACCTCGGACCCTTCCGGTGGTCCCAGATTTTACCGAAACCCCAAACTTTCCCGATGGCGAAACACCACTTCCTATATATTATTCTTTACCTCCGGACCCTTCCGAACTCCTCGTGACGTCCGAGATCTCATCCGGACTCCGAACAACATTCGGTTGTCACATACTTGACTTCCTACTAACCCTAGCGCCACCGAACCTTAAGTGTAGACCCTACGGGTTCGGAGAGACGCAGACATGACCGAGACGACTCTCGGGCAATAACCAACAGCGGGTCCGATATCCATGTTGGCTCCCACATGCTCCTCGATGATTTCATCGGTTGAACCACGATGTCGAGGATTCGATCAAACCCTCAGATACAATTCCTTTGTCAATCGATGCGTTACTTGCCCGAGACTCGATCGTCGGTATCCCAATACCTTGTTCGGTCTCGTTCTCGGCAAGTCACTTTACTCGCATCGTAATGCATGATCCCGTGGCCAACACCTTGGTCACATTGAGCTCATTATGATGATGCATTACCGAGTGGGCCCAGAGATACCTCTCCGTCATACGGAGTGACAAATCCCGCCTCGATCCGTGTCAACCCAACAGATACTTTCGGAGATACCTGTAATGCACCTTTATAGTCACCCGATTCGTTGCCAGACGCTTTGATACTCCCAAGGCACTCCTACGGTAACCGGAGTTACACGATCTCATGGTCGAAGGAATAGATACTTGACATTGGCAAAGCTTCTAGCAAACGAACTATACGATCTTTTATGCTATGCTTATGATTGGGTCTTGTCCATCACATCATTCTCCTAATGATGTGATCTCGTTATCAACGACATCCAATGTCCATAGTCAGGAAACCATGACTATCTATTGATCACAACGAGCTAGTCAACTAGAGGCTCACTAGGGACTCATTGGGTCTAAGTGTTCACACGTGTATTACGATTTCCGGATAATACATTTATAGCATGAACAAAAGACAATTATCATGAACATTGAAATATAATAATCCTTTTATTATTGCCTCTAGGGCATATTTCCAACAAAGGCAGGTAACATGACATTTTGAGACATCTAGTCATTCACTTGTGGGGTCTGGGACCAAATGTCAGCCATACCAAGTGCGACCTGATGTGGTGGCGCAGTTATTGATCGAGTTTCTTTTTACCGGTATGTTAAATGAAAAGATGGCTCCACAGGGTATTCAATTGAAAATGATTGCTACGGAGAGAAAAACAATTACCACTCCACCAGTCCACTTCAGGACTTGCTTGCTGGGGTTGCTCTCTTCTTCTCACTCTCTCACCCACTCCAGATCTAAACAAGACGGCGGTGTCCACTCTCTTTGTCTCTCTCTCCTCTCCGGTTGACATAGATCCGGTCGGATCCCTTCTGTTGGTGGTCGCCGGTGGCTGGAGGAAGCCGACGCGCGCCGTCTTCTCTGATCTGGCGCCGGCGTGGGAGGTCCTCCTCACCCTTGCTCCCCGCCGTCGAGTTGGCAGATCCCGCCGCTTGCCTTGCCACATCCTGTCGACTGGAGGTATAACTTATTTTAGAACCGGCCTTGCTCTAATGGCCCAGCTCCCCACGTTGTTGCATCTCTTTTTTCATCAAGTTAGGATTGCTCCCCACATTTTTGCATCTTGCATGTGGGTATTCTTCTAGTATTACAATGCTCCCCATGTAGCTAGCTCTGTTGTCTTGTCGAACACTCGAACACCACCTAAATTTTAACTATTAGAGGAAAAAAGGTACTGTAGATACTGGCTAATGAACTGGTCTCTTCGATGGAAAGGGAAATAAAGATGCTGGCCTCGCTGGTCTCTTGGTCGAAAAAGGATAGAAAGTGGAACACCTCTGCCTGTTTGCCGCACTCGGGAACACCTCTGCCTCACCACTTTATGCCTCGGTGGATGTAAAACATGCTTGTGCCTCCCCTGTCCCTATACCCTTACTGCTGCTATTAATCTAACATCACAAGTAAAATGAAACAATGCCACTGTCAATGTGATGTTGCTGTTAAGTAATGTTGTTGTCAATCTATTGCCATTGATAAACTAAATCAATGCCGACACCGTTTTATGAAATGCTTCTATATTGCTTTATATCTCATAAAGAGTGTTTTGGGCTGTTACACTAAACTCTGACACCAATAACATAGCTGCATCTCTGTTGAACTGCACAAAATTTAATTGCACAATGGTTGACACGATGATGTGTTTCTCCTTTCTATATCACCCTTCGTTAGAACTATCATTTCTATCCCATGCACGTACATACTGATCAATTGCTACTCCCAATCTGTCATCACAAAGTAATAATGCAATTGTTATGCATGTTAATGTAAGCCCCCCGTTAACCTAGTGCCAGTCTTGATTTGATGTGATGGCACTTCTTAGTTAATGGCACTTTTTCATGCTGTCACTGTAATGCCATTGATAACATATGAGATGCTGCTATTAATCATATGCCGCTGCAAAAAAATGACACTGCTTAAATAACCTTATTACTTATTTTAAGCAAACAGGGTTGTCTATCTCCATATGGTGTCTATTTGTGCAAACGGAAGCACAAACCTCAATTTTAGTGGAACCTGGTATCACCTGACCTCGCGGTACTCTAGGTATTCCCACATTCGTAACTAGGTAGATGACCAACGCAAGATGAAATAAGCTTATTCATCATTGACTTGCTATTTGCAGTGTGGAACGAGCCTCTGATGTGTGGAGGAGCAAACAAGCATTGCAGTCACGCCGTCAACGCAAGATAAAAGAGACCAAGTCATTGATGGCCTGGCCGGCGAGTAGGGGTCGTGCAATCATCGGTGCATTATTTTAGTGGAACTACACAAAAAAGATATTGGGGTTAGTCGGACATATTTTCTACAGCCACACGGAAGGAATTGCGCTCATCAATTGGATAGGATTTCCTCCGTGCCATTGATGACCCACAAGTATAGGGGTTCTATTGTAGTCCTTTCGATAAGTAAGAGTGTCGAACCCAACGAGGAGCAGAAGGAAATGATAAGCGGTTTTTCAGTAAGGTTTCTCTGCAAGCACTGAAATAGTAGGTGATAGATAGTTTTGTGATAAGATAAATAGTAACAAGCAAAAAGTAAATAAAGTGCAGCAAGGTGGCCCAATCCTTTATGTAGCAAAGGATAAGCCTGGACAAATTCTAATAATGAAGAAGGAGCTCCCGAGGACACATTGGGAATTATCGTCAAGCTAGTTTTCATCACGTTCGTAAGATTCGCGTTCGGTACTTTGATCATTTGATATGTGGGTAGACCGGCACTTGGGTACTGCCCTAACATGGACAAGCATCCCACTTATGATTAACCCCTATTGCAAGCATCCGCAACTACAAAAAGGAGTATTAAGGTAAACCTAACCACAGCATTAAACACATGGGTCCATATCAACCCCTAACGAAGCAATGCATAAACTAGGGTTTAAGCTTCTGTCACTCTAGCAACCCATCATCTACTTATTACTTCCCTATGCCTTCCTCTAGGCCCAAATAATGGTGAAGTGTCATGTAGTCGATGTTCACATAACACCACTAGAGGAAAGACAACATACATCTCATCAAAATATCGAACGAATACCAAATTCACATGACTACTAATAGCAAGACTTCACCCATGTCCTCAGGAACAAACGTAACTACTCACAAAGCATATTCATGTTCATAATCATAGGAGTAATAATATGCATAAAGGATCTGAACATATGATCTTCCACCAAGTAAACCAACTAGCATCAACTACAAGGAGTAATCAACACTACTAGCAACCCACAAGTACCAATTTGTGGTTTTGATACAAGATTGGATACAAGAGATGAACTAGGGTTTTGAGAGGAGATGGTGCTGGTGAAGATGTTGATGGAGATTGACCCCCTCTCGATGAGAGGATCGTTGGTGATGACGTTGGTGATGATTTCCTCCCCGGGAAGTGTCCCCAGCAGAACAGCTCTGCCAGAGCCCTAGATTGATTCCGCCAAGGTTCCGCCTCGTGGCGGCGGAGTTTCGTCCTGTAAGCTTGCCCACAATTTTTTCCAAGGTAAAAGTGATGATATAGCAGAAGATGGACACCGGAGGCCCACCAGGGGGCCCAGGAGATAGGGGGCTGCGCCCTACAGGGGGGCGCCCTCCTGTCTCCTGGACAGGGTGTGGGCCCCCTGGCCTATTTCTTTCGCTCATAAATTCTTATTAAATCCAAAAAGTTGTTTCGTGGAGTTTCAGGACTTTTGGAGTTGTGCAGAATAGGTTTCCAACGTTTGTTCCTTTTCCAGCCAGAATTCCAGCTGCCGGCATTCCCCATCTTCATGGTAAACCTTGTAAAATAAGAGAGAATAGCCATAAGTATTGAGATATAATGTGTAATAACAGCCCATGATGCAATAAATATTGATATAAAAGCATGATGCAAAATGGACGTATCAACTCCCCCAAGCTTAGACCTCGCTTGTCCTCAAGCGGAAGCCAAAATCGAAAAATATGTCCACATGTTTAGAGATAGAGGTGTCGATAAAAATAAAATACGGACATGAGGGCATCATGATCATTCTAATAATAGCAACATATATGGATTTTGTCATATGATTTCCTGTGCTCATGTAATAAGCAATTCACAATGTCAAGTATGGTTCAAAAACTTTATTGGGAACTAACAAACTATAATCTCAGTCAATGAAGCAATTGCAATTTATCGTAACATCAGAAATAGTCAATAATAGAGTTTTTCAACAAGCTCACATACTCAGCTATCTCGTAGTCTCCTATAATTATTAACACTCACGCAATACTTGTGGTTATAGAGTTTCAGCCAGACACTGAGAAAGATAGGGGCTTATTGCATTGCCTCCCAACGTATTCACCTTTAGGTGTTGTCAACAATAATAGCCTATGACAACTTACATCCAATTGGATATATATATCATGATCTTTCAAACACGAGGAGCTTGCCAAAGGATAAAAATAAAAAGTGAAAGGTGAGCATCACCTTGACTCAAGCATAAAGTAAAAACATAAAGTAAAAGATAGGCCCTTCGCAGAGGGAAGCAGAGGTTGTCATGCGCGTTTAGGGTTGATGCATAAAGTCTTAGTGCAAAAGAACGTCACTTTATATTGCCCCTTGTATGTGGACCTTTATTATGCAGTCTGTCGCTTTTATTACTTCCACAACAAGTTCGTACAAAACTTATTTTCTCCGCACTAATAAGGCATACATATTTAGAGAGCAATTTTTATTGCTTGCACCGATGACAACTTACTTGAAGGATCTTACTCAATCCATAGGTAGGTATGGTGGACTCTCATGGCAAAGCTGGGTTTAAGGATATTTGGAAGCACAAGTAGTATCTCTACTTGGTGCAAGGAATTTGGATAGAATGAGGGGGAAAGGCAAGCTCAACATGTTTGGAAGGTCAATGACAATATACTTTAATTGAGATGTCAGAAAACATAAACCATTATGTTGTCTTCCCTGTCCAACGTCAACTCTTTTAGCATGTCATACTTAATGAGTGCTTCACAATCATAAAAGATGTCCAAGATAATATATTTATATGTGAACCCCTCTTTCCTTATCACTTGATATTAATTGCAACGATGACCAAGGCTACATTCATCAACTCTCAACATTTTTTATGCCTCATACTTTCTATGTGTGAAGTTATCACTATCCATAAGATCAATATGAACTCTTTTGTTCTTTCTACTTTCTCAAGATCATAGCAACATAGCAAAGCCCTTGACTCAACACTAAAATTATATATAGCACACAGACTCGCTTACATAAAGAGATCACAATGCAAAACTCAAAACTACTTGATATCAAAACTTCAATCTACTAGATCAAGATACAACTAAAAGATCGAACTAAATGAAGCGGTAAAGATAGGAGTGTGATGGTGATACGATACCGGGGCACCTCCCCCAAGCTTGGCAGTTGCCAAGGGGAGTGCCCATACCCATGTGATTATTTCCTCGGAGGTGATGGAGGTGGTGATGATGACGGTGGATAATCGCACAACGAGCGTAAAAGCTCCTCCAACTTGCGGATAATGCCCTTGAGCCCAGCAATATGATCCTTCAACAAAATATTATCCTGTGTGAGATACTTGTTCTGTATGCGAGCTAACTCAATCATCTTGAAAGCTTCAATCTCTGTTGGAGTGAAAAGGTTAGGTAAAGGTTGAGGGATGTCTTCTTCTTTCACCACCAGAGCTTGAACCTCCATGGCCTTCTAGATCCCTTCATCCTTGTTGATCTCTTCTGGTTCCTCTCTTTTCAACTCTATCTTCAATAGCCAAGCATCCTTGTCTTCGTTGTTGGAGGAGGGAGAAGTCATGGTGTTCTAAGTCTGCAACGGAAACAGCTCGAAACGAAAACAGAGGATATTTGCGTGATACGATGGTCAAAATCTTCGGGAGTATATATAATGAAGTTTTACCAACCAAAATACGTAACATACAAGGAAACGGAGTCCGGGAGGCACACGAGGTGCCCACGAGACAGGGGGGCGCGGCCTACAGGGGGGCGTGGCCTCCTCTCTCGTGGGAGCCTCGTGTCCCTTTCAGACTACTTCTTTCTTCCTAAAATTCTTAAATAATCCAAAACTGATAAAAATTGCCATTAGAGTTGTTTTGGAGTCGGTTTACTTACCGTACCGTGTACCTATGCCTTTTTGGAGTCTGGAACATTCTGGAAAGTGTCTCTTATGTATTCCTGAGGGGTTATGGTTTCAATAATATTAGTTTCAACATTGATAGGATTACCTGAAATATAATGTTTAATTCTTTGACCGTTTACCACCCTCGGATTTGTGCCTTCGAAGTTGTTGATTTTTATAGCACCAGAATGATAGACCTCCTCGATAACGTAGGGACCTTCCCATTTTGAGAGAACTTTTCCTGCAAAAAATCTTAAACGAGAGTTGAATAATAACACATAATCTCCTATGTTAAACTCACGCTTTTGTATCCTCTTTATCATGCCAGCGTTTGACTTTTTCTTTGAAAAGCTTGGCATTCTCATATGCTTGGGTTCTCCATTCATCAAGTGAGCTAATATCAAACAACCTCTTCTCACCGGCAAGTTTGAAGTCATAATTGAGCTCTTTAATAGCCCAATATGCTTTATGTTCAAGTTCAAGAGGTAAATGACATGCTTTTCCATAAACCATCTTATATGGAGACATACCCATAGGATTTTTGTATGCAGTTCTATAGGCCCATAATGCATCATCAAGTTTTTTGGACCAATTCTTCCTAGATCTATTCACAGAGCTCTCTATTGCTCAACTCTACTTGACCACTAGACTGCGGGTGATAAGGAGATGTGATTCTATGATTGACATCATACTTAGCGAGCATCTTACGGAAAGCACCATGAATAAAGTGTGAACCACCATCACCATAAGATATCTAGGGACTCCAAACCTCGTAAAAATAACTTCTTTAAGCATTTTAATAGAAGTGTTATGATCAGCACTACTAGTTGGAATAGCTTCTACCCACTTAGTAACGTAATCAGCAGCAACTAGAATATGTGTATAACCATTGGAGGCAGGAAAAGGTCCCATATAATCAAAGCCCCAAACATCAAACGGTTCAATAACAAGAGAATAATTCATAGGCATTTCTTGACGTCTACTGATGTTACCTATTCTATGACATGCATCACAAGATAAGACAAACTTACGAGCATCTTTGAAGAGAGTAGGCCAATAAAAACCAGATTGTAGTACCTTGTGTGCGCTTCTATCTCCAAATGTGGTGTCCTCCATAAGATTCAGAGTGACACTTATGTGAGGATTTGTTCCTGTTCATGCTCGGGCACACAACGTCTAATAATACCATCTACTCCTTCTTTATAGAGGTGTGGATCATCCCAGAAGTAATGTCTTAAATCATAAAAGAACTTTTTCTTTTGCTGGTATGTGAAACTAGGCGGTATATATTTAGCAACAATTTAATTAGCATAATCAGCATACCAAGGAGCAGTACGAGAAGCATTGACAACTGCTAATTGTTCATCAAGAAAACTATCATTAATAGGCAGTGGGTCATCAAGAACATTCTCTAACCTAGACAAGTTATCTCCAACGGGGTTCTCAGCTCCCTTTCTATCAATAATATGCAAGTCAAATTCTTGGAGCAAGAGAACCCATCTAATGAGTCTAGGCTTAGCATCTTTCTTTTCCATAAGATATTTAATAGCAGCATGATCAGTGTGAATAGTCACTTTGGAATCAACAATATAAGGTCTAAACTTATCACATGCAAACACAACTGCTAAGAACTCTTTTTCAGTAGTAGCATAATTTCTCTAGGCAGTATCAAGAGTCTTACTAGTATACTGGATAACATTCAATTTCTTGTCGACTCTTTGCCCTAAAACAGCACCTACAGCATAATCACTAGCATCGCACATAATTTCAAAAGGTAAATTCCAATCAGGTGGCTGAACAATAGGTGCAGTGATCAAGGCTTTCTTAAGTGTTTCAAATGCTTCTACACAATCATCATCAAAGACAAAAGGAATATCTTTTTGCAATAAATTAGTCAGAGGCCTAGAGATTTTAAAAAAGTCCTTAATGAACCTCCTATAAAAGCCAGCATGACCAAGGAAACTTCTTATACCTTTTATGTCCTTGGGACATGGCATCTTTTCAATAGCATCAACTTTGGCTTTATCAACTTCAATACCTCTCTCGGAGATCTTTAGCCCCAAGACAATGCCTTCATTAACCATAAAGGACACTTTTCCCAATTTAGGATGAGACTAGTGTCTTCACATCTCTGCAAAACTCGATCAAGGTTGCTCAAACAATCATCAAAAGAGGATCCATAGACGGAGAAGTCATCCATGAATACCTCACAAATATTTTCACAAAAATCAGAAAATATAGCCATCATGCATCTTTGAAAGGTGGCAGGTGCATTACATAAACCAAAAGGCATACGTCTATAAGCAAAAGTGCCAAAAGGGCAAGTAAAAGTAGTTTTAGATTGATCCTTCGCGGATACAGGTATTTGAGAGAAGCCAGAATAACCATCTAGAAAGCAAAAATGTGTGTGTTTGGATAGCCTTTCTAGCATTTGATCAATAAAAGGTAAAGGGTAATGATCTTTCTTAGTAGCTTTATTTAACTTACGAAAATCAATTACCATCCTATAGCCTGTAATAATTCTTTGCGGGATCAATTCAGCTTTATCATTAGGAACAACGGTAATACCTCCCTTTTTAGGGACACAATGGACAGGGCTTACCCATTCACTATCAGCAACGGGGTAGATAATACCTACCTCAAGGAGCTTTAGTATCTCCTTTCTCACCACTTCCTTCATTTTGGGATTTAATCGTCTTTGAGGATCTCTAATTGGTTTGGCATCTTTCTCCACTGAAATTTTGTGTTGACATAATGTGGGACTAATGCCCTTAAGATCATCCAGTGTATATCCAATAGCAGCTCGGTGCTTCTTCGGAGTTTTCAATAATCTTTCTTCTTCTTTCTTTGAAAGGTTAGAACTAATAATAACAGGATAAATTTCTTTTTCATCAAGATAAGCATACTTAAGATTATCAGGTAATGGTTTGAGTTCAAACACGGGATCACCCTTGGGTGGAGGGGGGTCCCCAAGAATTTCAACGGGAAGGTTATGTTTTAGCATAGGTTCTTGTTTAAGGAACACTTCATCTATTTCTTCCCTTTCCTTCATAAACATATCGTTTTCATGGTCTAACAAATAATGTTCTAACGGATCAGTTGGAGGAACAGCAATGGAAGCAAGACCAATAATTTCATCCTTACTAGGTGGTTCCCTTTCACGAGGTTGTCTACTAAACTTCAACAGGAGGATTATATTTAAACCATTTCTCTTTAGGGAGATCAAGGTGAGTAGCAAAAGTTTCACAAAAAGTAGCTACTATCTTAGAGTCAAGTCCATACTTAGAGCTAAATCCACGGAAAGCATCGGTATCCATAAAAGATTTAACACAATCAAACTTAGGTGTCATACCTGACTCCTTACCATCGTCGAAACCCCAATCTTCAGAGTTGCGTTTAATTCTTTCCAATAAGTCCCATTTGAAATCAATAGTCTTCAACATATAGGAACCAAAGACAGAAGTATCGAGCAAGTTGCGATTATCAAGAGAAAGCCGAGCATAAAAATTCTGAATAATCATTTCCCGAGAGAGCTCATGATTGGGGCATGAATACAACATTGACTTAAGCCTCCCCCAAGCTTGAGCGATGCTTTCTCCTTAGCGAGGCCAGAAATTATATATGTAATTACGATCACGATGAACAAGATGCATAGGATAGAACTTCTGGTGAAATTCCAGCTTCAATCGCTTATAATTCCAATATCTCGTATCATCACATAGCCTATACCATGTCATTGCATCTCCCTTCAAAGATAAAGGGAAGACCTTCCTTTTGACAACATCATCGGGAATACCTGCAAGCTTAAATAATCCACAAACTTCATCCACAAAGATAAGGTGTAAATCGGGATGCAATGTTCCGTCTCCTGCAAAAGGATTAGCTAGCAGTTTTTCTATCATACCCGAAGGAATCTCAAAGTGAATATTTTCATAAAGTTCAGTAGGTTGAGGAGCATCTCTTTGCTCTTTTGGTTGGTGTGAAGATACACCAAACAAGCCCCTCAAAGGATTAGTTTCCATAGTGACAAGTAACAGAAAATTTCAGCACACTATATAAATGTTTCCTTACCAAGTTCCACTCACCAAAAGCGCTACACTCCCCGGCAATGGCGCCAGAAAAGAGTCTTGATGACCCACAAGTATAGAGGATCTATCGTAGTCCTTTCGATAAGTAAGAGTGTCGAACCCAACGAGGAGCAGAAGGAAATGATAAGCGGTTTTCAGTAAGGTTTTCTCTGTAAGCACTGAAATAGTAGGTGATAGATAGTTTTGTGATAAGATAAATAGTAACAAGCAAAAAGTAAATAAAGTAAATAAAGTGCACCAAGGTGGCCCAATCCTTTATGTAGCAAAGGATAAGCTTGGACAAATTGTAATAATGAAGAAGGAGCTCCCGAGGACACATTGGGAATTATCGTCAAGCTAGTTTTCATCACGTTCGTAAGATTCGTGTTCGGTACTTTGATAATTTGATATGTGGGTAGACCGGCACTTGGGTACTGCCCTAACATGGACAAGAATCCCACTTATTATTAACCCCTATTGAAAGCATCCACAACTACAAAAAGGAGTATTAAGGTAAACCTAACCACGGCATTAAACACATGGGTCCATATCAACCCCTAACGAAGCAACGCATAAACTAGGGTTTAAGCTTTTGTCACTCTAGCAACCAATCATCTACTTATTACTTCCCTATGCCTTCCTCTAGGCCCAAATAATGGTGAAGTGTCATGTAGTCGACGTTCACATAACACCACTAGAGGAAAGACAACATACATCTCATCAAAATATCGAACAAATACCAAATTCACATGACTACTTATAGCAAGACTTCACCCATGTCCTCAAGAAAAAATGTAACTACCCACAAAGCATATTCATGTTCATAATCAGAGGAGTAATAATATGCATAAAGGATCTGAACATATGATCTTCCACCAAGTAAACCAACTAGCATCAACTACAAGGAGTAATCAACACTACTAGCAACCCACAGATACCAATTTGTGGTTTTGATACAAGATTGGATACAAGAGATGAACTAGGGTTTTGAGAGGAGATGGTGCTGGTGAAGATGTTGATGGAGATTGACCCCCTCTCGATGAGAGGATCGTTGGTGATGACGTTGGTGATGATTTCCCCCTCCCGGAGGGAAGAGTCCCCAGCAGAACAGCTCTGCCAGAGCCCTAGATTGATTCCGCCAAGGTTCCGCCTCGTGGCGGTGGAGTTTCGTCCCGTAAGCTTGCCCACAATTTTTTCCAGGGTAAAAGTGATGATATGGTAGAGATGGACACCGGAGGACCACTAGGGGGCCTAGGAGATAGGGGCCGCGCCCTACAGGGGGGGCGCCCTCCTGTCTCCTGGACAGGGTGTGCGCCCCCTGGCCCATTTCTTTCCCTCATAAATTCTTATTAAACCCAAAAAGTTGTTTCGTGGAGTTTCAGGACTTTATGAGTTGTGCAGAATAGGTTTCCAACGTTTGCTCCTTTTCCAGCCAGAATTCCAGCTGCCGGCATTCCCCCTCTTCATGGTAAACCTTGTAAAATAAGAGAGAATAGCCATAAGTATTGAGATATAATGTGTAATAAAAACCCATGATGCAATAAATATTGATATAAAAGCATGATGCAAAATGGACGTATCAGCCATAATAGGAGATCCCAAGGTGGAAATCAACTAACCACCTATAAAATTATGTATAATCTTCCTCATGCAGGTTAGTATCGCCTTCGTCCAGATGATCGTGTTTTGTCATGTCGAGCTATTGATATGTGCTACTATTTTGCGAGACTGTTTAAGTACAGCGCTTTCCTATCTTTTCACATTCAGGACAATGAAGATGATTTCATTGGAACTGCACAAAATGGTCTGATGTTGAGTGATCTCTATTGCCTCCTCTGTTTGCTGCAATGTGTCAGCGGAAATTGCAAGATGAGCCATCAAGCTAGCTATGGAGTTGCCAACATGCTCAAAGGTCATAGAACATTGAGCAGAAAGAAGCATGCCCGGGAAATTAATGCGTGCGTAGGGAGGCCCTTTGCTCAGAGAAGCATCAATATTTTTTCTTTATTTCTACGCCTTCTCACAGCTTTGTCTTGGTTATAGTCTTGTGAATCATTTATATGCGTAAACATGCTGAATTGGAGTGCTTATGAATGTTAGCTAGTATGCATACCGTATCTTGTGAAGCTTACTTTAGTGTGAATGTTGACTAGCGTGTCAACCTTTACAATCTACGTATATTGTGGGCATGTTATTTGACCCCTCATTTTGCCGCGCTACGACCAGTGTGAGTGCCTGCATGCAGTACAACATCCTCTAATTTGGTGGACGACAAGCCGGCCCGTGAAGGAGCTATATCTTTTTTTCAAGATGAAAAATGTTACCGATGAGGAGCCATAATTAAGCTGGAGGTGTCTCTTTTTTTCTTTTGAATGGGTGATAAACTGGAGAGCTGGAGAGTGTCTCTAATGGGCTGCCACTAGTGTTAAGGCCCTCTAGTACGAAACACACGGGCAACCGACTAGGCTAATACAAAAGCCTATCCATCTTAAAGCCCATTTGTTTTTGTTTTTTGCGAGGAAAATCCCATTTTCTTGAAGAGGGGCGATCCCAGAAAAACCCTCCTTCCTTGTCGCTTCCACTTATACTGCAGCTCGCTGGACTCTCCCACTTTTCTCTCCCCAACCCCCCCGCCTCCCCATCTTCCTCACTTGTACGTAACCCCCCCGCCACCTTCTTCCTCACTGCATGTAAAACGCCTGCTCCTCTTCTTTCTCACTCCTACAGAAAACCCCAGCCCTCCTTCTTCCCCACTCGCACTGCCACTAGGCTCGTCTCTCGCTACTCTTCTCGAACCTATGAGCTCGGTGCGACGCCCCCAAGGAAAATGGAGTCAGTTGGACCCAGCACCAAAAAGACAAGGCTCCCGCCAGTGGCGACGCCGGTTGTAGATCCCACACCTGGTAGCGCGAGGAGAAGTGGCAAGCCCCCGCCCCGAACGGATCTGAGGAACCTGTAGAATCTTGGGTGGACCGCATCAGCGGTCTCCCGGATGACATCCTTGGGGAGATCATCTCGCTTCTCCCCACCAAGGATTGCTGCCGCACCCAAGTGAAGGAAATATGCCCTAGAGGCAATAATAAAGTTATTATTTATTTCCTTATTTCATGATAAATGTTTATCATTCATGCTAGAATTGTATTAACCGGAAACATGATACATGTGTGAATGCATAGACAAACAAGATGTCACTAGTATGCCTCTACTAGACTAGCTTGTTAATCAAAGATGGTTATGTTTCCTGACCATGAACAAAGAGTTGTTATTTGATTAACAAGGTCACATCATTAGTAGAATGATCTGATTGACATGACCCATTCCATTAGCTTAGCACACGATCGCTTAGTATGTTGCTACCGCTTTTATCCATGACATATACATGTTCCTGTAACTATGAGATTATGCAACTCCGCTTACGGAGGAACACTTTGGTGCTACCAAACGTCACAACGTGAATCGGGTGATTATAAAGGAGTACTACAGTGTCTCCAAAGGCGATGTTGGGTTGGCGATTTCGAGATTAGGTTTTGTCACTCCGATTGCTCTGAGAGGTATCTCGGCCCTCTCGGTAATACACATCATCAAGCCTTGCAAGCACTACAAC
The DNA here is from genome assembly GCA_021437245.1 of Aegilops speltoides. Lineage (NCBI taxonomy): Eukaryota > Viridiplantae > Streptophyta > Magnoliopsida > Poales > Poaceae > Aegilops > Aegilops speltoides. The sequence continues at coordinate 260,118,545 of CM038145.1, forward strand.
TAATGAGTTAGTTGTGAGATGATGTATTACGGAACGAGTAAAGAGACTTGCCGTAACGAGATTGAACTAGGTATTGGATACCGACGATCGAATCTCGGGCAAGTAACATACCGATGACAAAGGGAACAACGATGTTGTTATGCGGTCCGACCGATAAAGATCTTCATAGAATATGTAGGAGCCAATATGGGCATCCAGGTCCCGCTTATTTGTTATTGACCGGAGACGTGTCTCGGTCATGTCTACATTGTTCTCGAACCGTAGGGTCCGCACGCTAAGGTTTCGATGACGCTTATTATGAGTTTATGTATTTGATGTACCGAAGAAGTTCGAGTCCCTGATATGATCACGGACATGACGAGGAGTCTTGGAATGGTCGAGACATAAAGATTGATATATTGGAAGCCTATATTTGGAGTTCGAATGGTTCCGGTGAAAACAGAATTTATTGGAGTACCGGAGGTTACCGAACCCCGGGAGGTAAATGGGCCTCGATGGGCCTCGAGGGAGAAGAGGAGGGCCGGCCAGAGGTGGCCGCCGCCTCCCCCAGTCCGAATAGGACAAGGAGGGGGCGGCGCCCTTTCCTCTTCCCCTCCCCAATCCTATTCCAACTAGAGGGGGAGTCCTACTCCCTGGGAGTAGGACTCCTCCGCAGCGCCTCCCTTGGGCCGGCCGCACCTCCCCCTTCCTCCTTTATATACGGGGCAGGGGGCACCCTAGGACACACAAGTTTGATCTACGGATCGTTCCTTAGCCGTGTCGCGCCCCCTCCACCATATTCCACCTCGGTCATACCGCCGCAAAGCTTAGGCGAAGCCTGCGCCGGTGAAACATCAAGATCGTCCACCACGCCGTCAGGTTGACGAAACTCTCCCTCGACACTCGGCTGGATCAGAGTACGAGGGATGTCATCGAGCTGTACGTGTGTCAAGAACTCGGGGGCGCCGGAGTAACGGCGCCGGGATCGGTCGGATCGCGAGGAGAACGTACGACTACTTCCTCTACGCCAGATCGCTTCGCCGGGTCTACGAGGGTACGTAGACAACACTCTCCCCTCTCGTTGCTATGCATCACTATGATCTTGCGTGTGCGTAGGAAAATTTTTAAAATTACTACGTTCCCCAACACCAAGTCCTCTCAATTCGGTGGCGCCCTCTATGGCGCCCCACGCCCCTTAATCTCGACTCTTGTCAGCTATCTGTCGTTCCTGATTTTGAACTCCTCAGAGCCATCATCTCCTCCCACCAGGGCTCCGTTCAACGCCTCTTCACCCCGACATGCTACCTGTTGTCCATACCCTGCATGGTGCACGCCTGACTGACATCCCCTGAATTAGAAAACCTCCAGCAGTTTGAGTTCTACCATTACCACAAAAATTACATACCACGAACCAAAGGTCACAAATTTGTGCCCACACCACCATTGTCAATTTCATAGTTTTCCTCCTCTCTCCACACCACCACCTTCGCCCGGTGCCATCTACGAGACGATCTGGTACAAATGCTTTGACTCCCACTTCTAAAAACTTGGTGGTTAATCTGTCAGAGGCCTCACTGCACAACATCATCCACTCCAGAGGCCCTACCCTGGAGCACTTACTGATTGTTTTGGGAATAGAAATCCCTATTAGTTGTCTCCCAATAAAGTCGCCTCACCTTAAAAGAATTGGAATTTGTTTGGAAGGACAATAGCTCATCATCAAAGATGCCACTTCACTTCAGAGGTTGCTCCTTCAGTATTGTTATATTCCTTCGCAAATAACTATTGTCTCTACGCCTAAACTGGAGACCTTGGGTGTAATTCCTAATTCATTTAATTATCACAAGTTGGTTTTTGGCTCCACACTTATTCAGGTACGGTATATTGTCATCTACACATTTGTAATCATAAGGTGCATTTTTCATTTGTGCGGATAAGCTCTATATCATCTTGGAGTATGCTTTGGGTACTAATATTATGTTATATGCTCAATGAAGAGTTCGCCCATGGATAGCCTATCAATGGTGCTGGATTCTGTGAAGATCTTATATATCGGAATGTATAGTTATGATCTGAATACAATTATTGGCTTGCTGCGATGCTTACCATGTCTGGGGAATTTGTATATAAAGGTGATGATTTCATGCACATTGAAAGCCCATATATATTTTACTAGAATTAATCGTTCAGTTGTCGCTCTTTTGACTAACTCTTTTTTTACACCTTAACTATTTTCAATCTTCATGTCTACTTAGGCACTAACACATGGAGAAAAACATATAACCAACCGGTGTCGTAATAAGCACCGGGATTTTCTCAGTTCTCATGGCATTCGTTTGAGGAATATAACGATGGAAGGATATGCATCCAACGAGGCAAACAAAAGCTTTGTCACATTCTTCCTGTTGAATACGAGGTTACTATTTCTCCATGAGGCTTAAGTTTTCTAACAAGACATTTCTCATGGATGGATGTGTTGAATAGCAAAAAAAGAAGTTTCAGGTGGACAAATGAGCTTCTGAACATGCTCAGCTTCTATTTACAACAACTTGTCGTCATGTTCCAGTAAATTTTTTCGCACAAGATGTTGATTTTATGGATCAGACTAATCCATTTGTTTGTAACTGCCAAAAACAGTGGTTGGGTTAGATGTTATTGTCATGTTCAATCTGGTTTTGTCTAAATTTGATGCACAATCAATCCTTTGGCTTTTGTACCGTTTGTAAGCTTGATTTGGATGTTGTTGCCCTTTTTAACTCGGTTGTGACCATCATATTTTCATTGAAACAAGGCAAATGGCTTGCCATTTCCTTTATTAGAGAGAAATACTATAACAACAGGGACCCAGCAGCTCACCCAGTTGTTCTTTAGTTTTAGAGATGGAGCAGGGTATCAACTGCGCTGCGCGGGGGCTATGACCCGTTAGCCCAGGCTTTTATTAAGCACATGACGAGCCCGGTTATATCTTTTTTCTTTCTGAAAATGGCTAGCTCAGTTCTATTTTTTTGGACAATACCCAACCCAGGCCTACTTGCTTTGTGCTGGCTGCAAATCTTTAAAGGCGAGGAAATGTTTTTGGCTTCCCTATAAAATGGGCTATAAGTAGTAAGAAATGGGCTGTAAATTTTAAAAAGACAGAAAACCGACAACTAGATTCAAATGTCATTTTTTCAGGATTTCAAGATTTTAAATTTCATTGTTTTTTGTATTTTAATATGAAATAAAATTATTTTTATAATTATTTTTAATGTGTCTCGAAATTTCGTGGAAGAGTTCGGACCCCACCGGAATATGGAAAAAATGTTGAATTTTTTAGCAGTTGCCAGAATATGGTCTGTAATGCTAACAAAAAGAATATGGGCTTCAAAATACCCTTAAGAATTAGCAAATGGGCTGTAAGTTATTCAAAATAATGGCAAATGGGTTGTATGCTGTTTTCCATAGATTCGGAGGCTAACTTGTGGGCCTACTAGGTTGGCAATAACGTTGTTGTATTTTTTTGACGCGTATGCAAGGCTTTGTTAACTTAGTCAACATAGAGGAGTCATTATTCGATGTCCATCCAACCGTCATTGTGCTTCTTCAATCTCTGATCATCCTGCTCTAGTCGCCCAAACTAGCGCTGGTAGGACTGCCTGCTCCCTCCTTCCGTGGCCGCTATGCTGCCGCGCAGGCCTCACCGGCCCACCCTACTCCCACCGTTGGCCAGGCCATCCCTCTACACACCCACACCTCCTGTTATTTTTCCGGCGATGGCAGCCTCACCCCGCAACCGACCAGTCAGCCCTTGTACTCCCCTCAGTGTGGACATCCACTATAGTGGCTTCGTCGGCTCCGAGTCATTCCCTTCCTGGGCCTCGCTGTCGTCCATCGTGTTTTTTTTGACATGGGTCGTCCACCGCGTTGGTGCTCTCGGCGTGCCGTGGTCAACATGGTCACCAACCAATGGCCATCGGAAGAGGGATGTAAGTGGAGAGGCTGAAAGTAGGGCCCCACACAAGCAAGTGCCTCCTTATTACGCAAACAAAAATGATTGCTCCTGCTGACAGCTGGGACCCACCGACAAAATCTTCGCACGGAAGGAAGTACCTCCTTATTATGCAAAAAAAACTATTCCTCCCGATGACAACTGGGACCCGGTAGATTTGGTGGCTGACTTGTGGGCCTACTAAGCTGACGCGTACGCGGGGCTTTGTCAACCTAGTCAACAAATGATTCTAACAGCTGGACCGTTGGATGTTAATCCAACAGCCGTGCTGCTTCTTCAACCTCTGATCTTCTTGCTCCAGCCGCCCAAACCAGTGCCGGGGGAACCGCCTACCCCTGTCTCTCGTGGGCGGCAGTGCTGCCGCGCAGGCCTCACCGCCCCACCCTAATCCCACCGCCAGCCAGGGCTTCCCTCTACTCACCCACACCCTGTGTTATTCTCCAGCGACGATAGCCTCACACGCAGCGGAACAAGTGAACTCTTGTACTCCCCTTCGCATGGGCATCCACTGCCTCGTCTTCCTCGGCTCCGCATTGTTACCTTAGCAGGCCTTGCCATCGTCCATCACCTTCGTGCTCTCAGCGCGGCGTGGTCAACACTGTCAGCGAACAACAGCCATCGGAAGATGACTGTACACGGTGAGGCTGGCTGCTGGACCCCCTACATCTTCGCACGCAAAGAAGTGCCTCCTAATTCCGCGCAAAAATATGTATTCCTCCCCCTGATAGCTAGGACCCACCACATATATCTTCGCACGCAAGGGAGTGCCTCCTTATCCTCCCTGACGGCTGGGACCCGCCCGGTCGAAACGTATGTTGGGTTGTCTATCTGGTCGCGAATGTGTACATACATACTTGTCGATCGGTCTCTCTGCAACGATGAATTGTGGCCGAGCAAGCAGCGTCACATGTAATAGTAGAGCCCCTGACGTAGCAGTTCAGGCAGTCCCTTCTAAACTGTGTACACATACGTATAGCCAGATGCAAAAAAATACGGCCATGTATATACATACTGGGGGTTCTCAAATGCCTACTCGCGCATACGTATGACCAGGGCTCGTGTACATGGAGAGGCAGCAAACGGCAGCAATAGCATTGTGTTCATCAGGAGCCAACCGGCCTGGACGGAACAACTGAAATGAGTTGTCGCGTACCACGGAACAGAGGAAACGGCCTTATGTTCGACCGTGTACGGTCAAAATGGGGTCATGTTCATCGGGAAGGGCCTGGCGTACCGCAAAACAGAGGAAACGGACTTCTGTTCAAGTGCCTACGGTCGAAACAGTGTCCCGCTGATTGGGAGGGGTGTGGCCTATCGCAAAACGGAGGAAATGGACTTATGTTGGAGCGCCTATGGTGAAACGGGTCCTGTTCATCCACCATCTACTGCCTCGCTCCAGCCTCCACGGGTTACTGTTCATCCACCGTCGACTTCCTCCAGCCTCCACCTGCCACTATTCATCCATGGGCTACTGTTCATCCAGCCTCCACGGGGTCCTGTTCATCCACCCCCTACCAGCTGGGGTGCGGCGACCTCCTCGGGGTCCTATTCATCCAGCGGCAATGTCCTACTACCACGAGGTCCTGTTCATCCAACCCCCACCGGGAACTGTTCATCCACAACCAACCAACCGGCTCGACTCACCACATCTCGACTCGTTCTACGTACCGCGCGCAAGGTAGCAATGGTCACTGTTCATCGAGAGGCAACCCAACACCAACTAGCTACGCCTCACATGGGGGATCGATAGGCTTCAGTAAGCAGCAGCAGTGATCGATCACTAGGGTTCAGTTAGTAGTAGTAGCGAAGGAATCACTCGGGTTCAGTCAGCAGCGAATGAATTGCTCGGGTTCAGTTAACAGCCAAGGGATCGATCGCTCGGGTTCAGCAACGTGTGATTGCTCGGGTTCAGTTAGCGAATGCCTCGCACACACGCGTGTACACGAGATAAACGTGCAAACCTCCATGCATCGCTCGGCCCCGACCACCCACTGTAACCAGGAAGTCATCGATATTTTACTCGCCCTAGCTTCTACCATGATTTTTTCCGTCATGGATGGCCCAAAGAATGTCATGCAGCTGCGTCTCTGGCCCGCCCAGGACGAAAAGCCCATTTTCTGTAATGATTTTTTGTCATAGAAGTAGGAGACCACCACATCTATGATGATACATGGTTTTGTCACAATTATCATCATAGAAGTGTCATAGATAGAAAAAAATTGTTCGGCCCTAAATGCCATGGATGTGTCTTTTTTTAGTGTATGGACTTGACTCTGAGATAGTAGCCTCATTTTGTGAATCATTTGCTACTCATGTTGATCTCCCTAAGGAGAAGTGGTTTAAATATCATCCCCTTATTAAAGAAAAGATTAAAGAACCTATTATAGTTAAAGATGATACTGTTATTTACAATGTTGACCTTGTTGTGCCTACTGCTTATATTGAAGAACCACCTTTCCCTGTTAGGATAAAGGAACATGCTAAAGCTTGAGCTTGTTGGAAATATGCCCTAGAGGCAATAATAAAAGTATTATTATATTTCAATGTTCATGATAATTGTCTTTTGTTCATGCTATAACTGTGTTATCCGGAAATCGTAATACACGTGTGAACACTTAGACCCCAATATGTCCCTAGTGAGCCTCTAGTTGACTAGCCCGTTGTGATCAATAGATGGTCATGGTTTCCTGACTATGGACATTGGATGTCGTTGATAACGGGATCACATCATTAGGAGAATGATGTGATGGACAAGACCCAATCATAAGCATAGCATAAAAGATCGTATAGTTCGCTTGCTAGAAGCTTTGCCAATGTCAAGTATCTCTTCCTTCGACCATGAGATCGTAACTCCGGTTACCGTAGGAGTGCCTTGGGTGTATCAAACGTCACAACGTAATCGGGTGACTATAAAGGTGCATTACGGTATCTCCAAAAGTATCTGTTGGGTTGACACGGATCGAGATCGATTTGTCACTCCGCATGACGGAGAGGTATCTCTGGCCCACTCGGTAATGCATCATCATAATGAGCTCAATGTGACCAAGGTGTTGGTCACGGATCATGTATTACTGATGACGAGTAAAGTGACTTGCGTGAACGAGACCGAACGAGGTATTGGGATACCGACGATCGAAGTCTCGCAAGTAACGCATCGATTGACAAAGGGAATTGCATATGGGGTTTGATTGAATCTCGACATCGTGGTTCAACCGATGAAATCATCGAGGAGCATGTGGGAGCCAACATGGGTATCCGCACCCGCTGTTGGTTATTGCCCAAGAGTCGTCTCGGTCATGTCTGCGTGTCTCCCGAACCCGTAGGGTCTACATACCTAAGGTTCGGTGACGCTAGGGTTAGTAGGAAGACTAGTATGTGAATACCGAATGTTGTTCGGAGTCCCGGATGAGATCCTGGACGTCACGAGGAGTTCCGGAAGGGTCCGGAGGTAAAGAATAATATATAGGAAGTGGTGTTTCGGCCATCGGGAAAGTTTCGGGTCTCCCAGAAAGTACGGACCACCGGAAGGGTCCTGGGTCCACCGGTGGGGCCACCTATCCGGAGGGCCCCATGGGCTGAAGTGGGAGGAACCAGCCCATAGTGGGCTGGTGCGCCTCCTAGGCCCACCCCGCGCCTAGGGTTGAAACCCTAGGGGGGGGCGCCCACCGGCTTGGGGGCACTCCACCCCTTGTCGCCGCCCCGGAGATTGGATCTCCAGGGCAGCCACCTGGGGGCCTATATAAGGGGGAGGGAGGGGCTGCTGTACCCATCTCCAAGGCGCAGCCCTCCCTCCCAACACTTCTCCTCCTCCGTAGGCGCCGGCGAAGCCACAGCCGAGAGTATCGCTTCTCCACCATCACCACGCCATCGTCTTTGCCGGTGGAGCTGTCTTCCTCAACCTCTCCTTCCTCCTTGCTGGATCAAGACGGAGGAGACGCCGCCGTCCCGCACGTGTGTTGAACGCGGAGGTGCTGTCCGCTCAAAGACTTGGACATCGGTGATCTAAATCACGCTCGAGTACGACTCCATCATCACCTTGCAAGCTTCCGCACGCGATCTACAAGTGGTATGTAGATGCAAACTCTCTCCGCTACTTGTTGCTTAGATGAACTCATAGATGGATCTTGGTGAAGCCGTAGGAAAATTTTAATTTTCTCGCAACGCTCCCCAACAAAGGGCATCATGAGCTAGGTCTATGCGTAGTTCTCTAATGCACGAGTAGAACACAATTTGTTGTGGGCGCTGATCTTGTCATCTTACTTGCCTCTACTAGTCTTTTCTTGCTCAACGGTATTGTGGGATGAATCGCCCGGACCAACCTTACACGACGCTTACGTGAGACCGGTTCCACCGATCGACATGCACTAGTTGCATAAGGTGGTGGCGGGTGTCTCTCTCCCACTTTAGTTGGAGCGGATTCGATGAACAAGGCCCTTATGAAGGGTAAATAGAAGTTGACAAAATCACGTTGTGGTGATTCGTAGGTAAGCAAAACGTTCTTGCTAGAACCCAATCGCAGCCACGTAAAAGATGCAACAACAATTAGAGGACGCCTAACTTGTTTTTGCAGCGATTGATCATGTGATGTGATATGGCCGAAGTTGTGATGAATGATGAATTGTGATGTATGAGATCATGTTCTTGTAATAGGATTCACGACTTGCATGTCGATGAGTATGACAACCGCAGGAGCCATAGGAGTTGTCTTTATTTTTGTATGACCTGCGTGTCATTGAAGAACGCCATGTAAACTGCTTTACTTCATTACTAAACGCGTTAGTCATAGAAGTAGAAGTAGTCGTTGGCGTGACAACTTCATGAAGACACGATGATGGAGATCATGATGATGGAGATCATGGTGTCAAGCCGGTGACAAGATGATCATGGAGCCCGAAGATGGAGATCAATGGAGCTTTATGATATTGGCCATATCATGTCACAACTATATAATTGCATGTGATGTTTATTATGTTTATGCATCTTGTTTACTTAGAATGACGGTAGTAAATAAGATGATCCCTTATAAAATTTCAAGAAGTGTTCTCCCTAACTGTGCACCGTTGCTACAGTTCGTCGTTTCTAAGCACCACGTGATGATCGGGTGTGATGGATCCTTACGCTCACATACAACGGGTGTAAGACAGTTTTACACAAATAAAACACTTAGGGTTAACTTGACGAGCCTAGCATGTACGGACATGGCCTCGGAACACGGAGACCGAAAGGTCGAACACGAGTCGTATGGAAGATACGATCAACATGAAAATGTTCACCGACGATGACTAGTCCGTCTCACGTGATGATCGGACACGGGCTAGTCGACTCGATCGTGTAACACTTAGATGACTAGAGGATGTCTAATCTAAGTGGGAGTTCATAATTTTGATTAGAACTTTATTATCATGAACTTAGTCTAAAACCTTTGCAAATATGTCTTGTAGATCAATGGCCAACGCTAATGTCAACATGAACTTCAACGCTGCTCCTAGAGAAACCAAGCTGAAAGATGATTGCAAAGAACTATACGGATCGGGTCCTAACCCGAGGATCATCCTCATAGCTGCCAAGAAACAAGATGTCCTAGAAGCACCGTTAGGTGACCCACTGTTCTCCCAAAGATCAAAGACGATTTGAACGTCTGGCGGACTCGCTCGATGATTACTCCTCGTTCAAAGCGGCATGCTCTACAGCTTAGAACCGGGCTCCAAAAGCGTTTTGAGCATCACGGAGCATATGAGATGTTCAAGAGCTGAAACTAGTTTTCCAAGCTCATGCCCGGTCGAGAGATATGATGTCTCCGACAAGTTCTACAGCTTGTAAGATGGAGGAAAACAGTTACATCGGGAGCACATCCTCAAGATGTCCAGGTTGCAAACCGTATGACCCAAATGAACATTAACCTCCCAGATGAGGCGGTCATTGACAGAATCCTCCGATCGCTTCCACTAAGCTACAAGAGCTTTGTGATGAACTACAACATGCGGGGATGGTGAAGACCATTCTGAAGTGTACTCAATCTCAAGTCAGCAGAGGCTGAAATCAAGAAAGAACATCAAGTGTTGATGGTCAATAAGACCACTAAGTTCAAGAAGGGCAAGGGAAGAAGAACTTCAAGAAGGACGGCAAGGATGTTGCCGCTCGTAAGCTTTATTGCGGGAAGAAGTCAAAGAATGGACCCAAGCACGAGACCGAGTACTTTTATTGCAAGGGAAGGGTCACTTTGGCGCGGAACGCCCCAAATACTTAGAGGATAAGAAGGCCGGCAACACCAAAGGTATATTTGATATACATGTAATTGATGTGTACCTTACCAAGACTCGTAGTAACTCCCGGTATTTGATACCGTGTCGTTGCTCATATTTGTAACTCACAGCAGAGCTGCGGAATAAACGGAGACGAAGGGCGACGAGGTGTCGATCTTGCGCGTCGGGAATGGTTCCAGAGTCGATGTGATCGCCGTCGCACGCTGCCTCTACATTTACCTCTGGGATTAGTTTTGAACCTTAATAATTGTTATTTAGTGCCAAGTTTGAGCATGAACATTGTATCTGGATCTCGTTTGATACGAGATGGCTACTCATTTAAGTCCGAGAATAATGGTTGTTCGATTTATATGAGAGATATGTTTTATGGCCATGCTCCGATGGTCAATGGTTTATTCTTAATGAATCTCGAGCGTAATATTACACATGTTCATAGTGTGGATGCCAAAAGATGTAAAGTTGATAACGATAGTCCCACATACTTGTGGCACTCGCCGCCTTGGTCACATTGGTGTCAAGCGCATGAAGAAGCTCCATGCCGATGGACTTTAGAGTCTCTTGATTATGAATCGTTTGACACATGCGAACCATGCCTCTTAGGCAAATGACCAAGACTCCGTTCTCGGAACAATGGAGCGAGCAACCAACTTGTTGGAAATCATACATACCGATGTGTGCGGTCCAATGAGCGTTGAGGCTCATGGAGGATATCGTTATGTTCTCACTCTCACCGATGACTTGAGTAGATATGGGTATGTCTACTTAATGAAACACAAGTCCGAGACCTTTGAAAAGTTCAAGGAATTTCAGAATGAGGTGGAGAATCAACGTGATGAAAAGATAAAGTTCCTACGATCGATCATGGAGGAGAATACTTAAGTCACGAATTTGGCACACACTTAAAGAAATGTGGAATCGTTTCACAACTCACGCCGCTGGAACACCTCAAAGAAACGGTGTGTCCGAACGTCGAATCGCACTCTATTGGATATGGTGCGGTCTATGATGTCTCTTACCGATTTACATTGTCATTTTGGGGATACGCCTAGAGACAGCTACATTCACTTTAAATAGGGCACCGTCTAAATCCGTTGAGACGACACCGTATGAATTATGGTTTGGGAAGAAACCTAAGCTGTCATTTCTAAAAGTTTGGGGATGCGATGCGTATGTCAAGAAACTTCAACCTGAAAAGCTCGAACCCAAGTCGGAAAAATGCGTATTCATAGGATAACCTAAGGAAACTGTCGGGTATACCTTCTACTTAAGATCTGAAGGCAAGGTCTTTGTTGCCAAGAACAGATGCTTTCTGGAGAAAGAGTTTCTCTCGAAAGAAGTAAGTGGGAGGAAAGTAGAACTCGATGAAGTACTACCTCTCGAATGGGAAGGTGGTGCAGCATAGGAGACCATTCCTGTGATGCCCACACCAACTGAAGAGGAAAACAATGATGATGATCAAGGTACTTCGGATCAAGTTGCTACTGACCTTCGAAGGTCCACGAGGACATGTTCCGCACCAGAGTGGTACGGCAACCCTGTCATGGAAATCATGTTGTTAGACAACAATGAACCTTCGAACTATGAAGAAGCGATGGCGGGCCCGGATTCCAACAAATGGCTTGAGGCCATGAAATCCGAGATAGAATCCATGTATGAAAACAAAGTATGGACTTTGACAGACTTGCCCGATGATCGGCGAGCAATAGAAAACAAATGGATTTTTAAGAAGAAGACGGACGCAGATGGTAATGTTACCATCTATAAAGCTCGACTTGTCGCTAAGGGTTATCGACAAGTTCAAGGGATTGACTACGACGAGACATTCTCTCCCGTAGCGAAGCTTAAATCCGTCCGAATCATGTTAGCAATTGCCGCATACTATGATTATGAGATATGGCGATGGACGTCAAAACGGCATTCCTTAACGGACATCTTAAGGAAGAGCTGTATATGATGCAGCGGAAGGTTTTGTCGATCCTCGAACGCTAACAAGGTATGCAAGCTCCAATGATCCATTTATAGACCGTGCAAGCGTCTCGGAGTTGGAACATTTGCTTTGATGAGATGATCAAAGCGTTTGGGTTTATGCAGAGACTTATGGAGAAGCTGCGTTTACAAGAAAGTGAGTGGGAGCTCAGAGCATTTCTCCTATTATATGTAGATGACATACTCTTGATGGGAAATGATACAAAACTTCTGGATAGCATAAAGGCCTACTTGAATAAGTGTTTTTCAATGAAGGACCTTGGAGAAGCTGCTTATATATTAGGCATCAAGATCTATAGGGATAGATCGAGACGCCTCATAGGTCTTTCACAAAGCACATACCTTGATAAGATTTTGAAGAGGTTCAAAATGGATCAGTCCAAGAAAGGGTTCTTGCCTATGTTACAAGGTGTGAGATTGAGCTCACTCGACCACCGACCACGGCAAAAGATAAAGAAGAGATGAGTGTCATCCCTATGCTTCAGCCATAGGATCTATTATGTATGCCATGTTGTACTGCACCGATGTAAACCTTGCCGTAAGTTTGGTTGCAAGATACCAAAGTAATCCCGCAAGGAACACCGGACAGCGGTCAAGAATATCCTGAAGCACCGAAAAGGACAAAGGACATGTTTCTCGTTTATGGAGGAGACGAAGAGCTCGTCAGAAGGGTTACGCCGACGCTTAGCTTCGACTCGGATCCGATGACTCTAAGTCACAAACCGGATACGTATATGTTGAATGGTGGAGCAAGATGGTGGTGCAACCGCAAGCGAAGCGTCGTGGCGGGATCTACGTGTGAAGCGGAGTACATGGCAGCCTCGGAGGCAGCGCATGAAGCGATTTGGGTGAAGGAGTTCATCACCGACCTAGGAGTCATACCCAATGCGTCGGGGCCGATCAAACTCTTCTCGTGACAACACCGGAGCTATTGCCCTTGCCAAGGAGCCTGGTTTCACTAGAAGACCGAGCACATCAAGCGTCGTTTCAACTCCATCCGTGAAAATGTTCAAGATGGAGACATAGAGATTTGCAAAGTGCACACGGATCTGAATGTCGCAGATCCGCTGACTAAACCTCTCGCGTGCAAAACATGATCAACACCGAACTCTATGGGTGTTCGATTCATCACAATGTAACTAGATTAGTGACTCTAGTGCAAGTGGGAGACTGTTGGAAATATGCCCTAGAGGCAATAATAAAAGTATTATTATATTTCAATGTTCATGATAATTGTCTTTTGTTTATGCTATAACCGTGTTATCCGGAATCATAATACACGTGTGAACACTTAGACCCCAATATGTCCCTAGTGAGCCTCTAGTTGACTAGCCCGTTGTGATCAATAGATGGTCATGGTTTCGACTATGGACATTGGATGTCGTTGATAACGGATCACATCATTAGGAGAATGATGTGATGGACAAGACCCAATCATAAGCATAGCATAAAAGATCGATAGTTCGTTTGCTAGAAGCTTTGCCAATGTCAAGTATCTCTTCCTTCGACCATGAGATCGTGTAACTCCGGTTACCGTAGGAGTGCCTTGGGTGTATCAAACGTCACAACGTGGCGGGTGACTATAAAGGTGCATTACGGTATCTCCAAAAGTATCTGCGGGGTGACACGGATCGAGATCGGATTTGTCACTCCGCATGACGGAGAGGTATCTCTGGCCCACTCGGTAATGCATCATCATAATGAGCTCAATGTGACCAAGGTGTTGGTCACGGATCATGTATTACTGATGCGAGTAAAGTGACTTGCGATGTAACGAGACCGAACGAGGTATTGGGATACCGACGATCGAGTCTCGGGCAAGTAACGCATCGATTGACAAAGGAATTGCATACGGGTTTGATCGAATCCTCGACATCGTGGTTCAACCGATGAAATCATCGAGGAGCATGTGGGAGCCAACATGGGTATCCGACCCGCTATTGGTTATTGCCCAAGAGTCGCCTCGGTCATGTCTGCGTGTCTCCCGAACCCGTAGGGTCTACACACCTAAGGTTCGGTGGCGCTTAGGGTTAGTAGGAAGACTAGTATGTGAATACCGAATGTTGTTCGAGTCCCTGATGAGATCCGGACGTCATGAGGAGTTCGGAAGGGTCCGGAGGTAAAGAATAATATATAGGAAGTGGTGTTTGCCATCGGGAAAGTTTCGGGTCTCCGGTAAAATCACGGGACCACCGGAAGGGTCCCGGGTCCACCGGTGGGGCCACCTATCCCGGAGGGCCCCATGGGCTGAAGTGGGAGGAACCAGCCCATAGTGGGCTGGTGCGCCTCAGGCCCACCCTGCGCCTAGGGTTGAAACCCTAGGGGTGGGGCGCCCACCGGCTTGGGGGCACTCCACCCCCTTGGCCGCCCCGGAGATTGGATCTCCGGGGCCGCCACCTCCCCAAGGGCCTATATAAAGGGGGAGGAGGGGGCTGCTGTACCCATCTCCAAGGCGCAGCCCTCCCTCCCAACACTTCTCCTCCTCCGTAGGCGCTCGTGAAGCCCCTGCTTATCTTGCTTCTCCACCATCACCACGCCGTCGTCGTCTGCCGGTGGAGCTGTCTTCCTCAACCTCTCCTTCCTCCTTGCTGGATCAAGACAGAGGAGACGCCGCTCGTCCCGTCACGTGTGTTGAACGCGGAGGTGCTGTCCGCTTAGCACTTGGACATCGGTGATCCAATCACGTTCGAGTACGACTCCATCATCACCTTGCAAGCTTCATCGCACGCGATCTACAAGTGGTATGTAGATGCAAACTCTCTCCCGTTACTCGTTGCTTAGATGAACTCATAGATGGATCTTGGTGAAGCCGTAGGAAAAATTTTAATTTTCTGCAACGTTCCCCAACAGAGCTGTTGTTCACAAAAGTAATATTAGGGCACCTAGACCCTCTGAACAAATTAAAGTAGAACCTAGTATTACTATGGTTAAAGATCTCTTGGTTGATAATATTGATGGGCATGTTATTTATTTCTATGATGAAGCTGCTAGAATTTCCAAACCAGATACAAAACATAAGAATAGACCAGTTGTTGGCATGCCTGTTGTCTCAGTTAAAATAGGAGATCACCGTTATCGTGGCTTATGTGTTATGGGTGCTAGTGTCAGTGCTATTCCTTTTACTCTTTACCAAGAAAACATGAATGATATAGCACCTGCTGAAATAAAAGATATTGTTGTCGATATCAAACTTGCTATAGAGATACTATCACACCACTTGGGATCATTAGATATGTTGAAGTCTTGTGTGGAAAAATAAAATATCCCACTGATTTTCTAGTTCTTGGTTCCCCACGATATGATTTTTGTCCCATTATCTTTGGTAGACCTTTCTTGAACACTATTAATGCTAAGATAGATTGCAAGAAAGAAACCAGCAATGTTAATTTTGGTGACATGCCTCATGAGTTCAATTTCTCTAAGTTTCATAAGCAACCTTGTAATAAAGAACCACCTAGTAAGGATGAAATAATTGGTCTTACTTCTATTGCCATACCACCTACTGATCCACTAGAACAATATTTGCTTGACCATGAAAATGATATGCACTTCCATGAAAGAAATGAAATAGATAAAATATTCTTTGAACAACAACCTATCCTTAAACCCAATTTTCCTGTTGAAATTCTAGGAGGTCCTCCTCCACCTAAAGGTGATCCTGTGTTTGAATTGAAACAATTGCCTGAAACTTTGAAATATGCTTATCTAGATGAAAAGAAGATATATCCTATTATTATTAGTGCTAACCTTATACAACATGAAGAGAAAAGATTATTAAAAACTCTGAGAAAGCACCGAGCAGCTATTGAATATACTCTTGATGGTCTTAAGGGCATTAGTCCCACTCTCTGTCAGCATAAGATTAATATGGAACCTGGTGCTAAACCAGTTGTTGACCATCAACAATGATTAAATCCCAAGATGAAAGAAGTGGTAAGAACTAAGATATCAAAGCTTCTGGAAGAAGGTATAATATATCCCATGGTTAATAACAGATGGGTAAGTCATGTTCATTGTGTCCCTAAAAAGGGAGGTATTACTGTTGTTCCTAATGATAAAAATGAACTTATCCCACAAAGAATCGTGACTGGATATAGGATGGTAATTGATTTTAGAAAATTAAACAAGGCTACTAGAAAAGATCATTACCCTCTTCCTTTTATCAATCAAATGTTAGAAAGATTATCTAAGCACACACACTTTTGTTTTCTTGATGAATATTCTGGTTTCTCTCAAATACCTATGTCACAACCTAATCAAGAGAAAACCACCTTTACTTGTTCTTTTGGAACTTATGCTTATAGATGTATGCCTTTTGGTTTATGCAATGCACCTGCTACCTTTCAAAGATATATGACTGCTATATTCTCTGACTTTTGTGAAAGATTGTTGACATTTTCATGGATGATTTCTCCGTTTATGGAACTTCTTTTGATGATTGCTTAAGCAACCTTGATCGGGTTTTGCAGAGATGTGAACAAACTAATCTTGTCTTGAATTGGGAGAAGTGCCACTTTATGGTGAATGAAGGTATTGTCTTGGGGCATAAAATTTCTGAGCAAGGTCTTGAGGTGGATAAAGCTAAAGTTGATGCAATTGAGAAAATGTCATGTCCTAAAGACATAAAGGTATTCGTAGTTTCCTTGGTCATGCTGGTTTCTATAGGAGGTTTATTAAAGACTTCTCCAAAATTTCTAGGCCTCTTACTAATCTTTTACACAAGGATGTTCCTTTTGTTTTTTATGATGATCGTGTAGAAGCCTTTGAAACACTTAAGAAAGCCTTAACTTCTGCGCCTATTGTTCAACCACCTGATTGGAACTTGCCTTTTGAAATTATGTGCGATGCTAGTGATAATATTGTTGGTGTTGTTCTAGGACAAAGAGTTGATAAAAAATAAATGTTATCCATTATGCTAGTAAAACTCTCGACAGTGCCCAAAGAAATTACGCTAGTACTAAGAAATAATTTTTAGCAGTTGTGTTTGCCTGTGATAAATTTAGATCTTACATTGTTGATTCCAAAGTAATTGTTCACACTGATCATGCTGTTATTAAATATCTTATGGAAAATAAATATGCTAAACCTAGACTCATTAGGTGGGTTCTCTTGCTACAAGAATTTGACTTGCATATTACTGATAGGAAAGGAGTTGAGAACCCCATAGCTGATAACTTGTCTAGGTTATAACATATTATTGATGACCCACTACCTATTGATGATAGCTTCCCTGATGAACAACTAGTTGTCATAAATGTTTCTCATAATACTCCTTGGTATGCTAATTATGCTAATTATATCGTTCCTAAATTTATACCATCTAGTTTCACATACCAACAAAAGAAAAAAAATCTTCCATGACTTAAGACATTACTTTTGGGATGACCCACATCTTTATAAAGAAGGAGTAGATGTTAATAGTATACATTGTGTACCTGAGCATGAACAGGAACAAATCCTACGGAAATGTCATTCCAAAGCTTATGGAGGGCATCATGCAGGAGATAGAACTACGCACAAGTTATTACAATCTGGTTTTTATTGGCCTGCTCTTTTCAAAGATGTCTGTAAGTTTGTCTTGTCTTGTGATGATTGTCAAAGAATTGGTAATATTGGTAAGCGTCAGGAAATGCCTATGAATTATTCGCTTGTTGTCGAACCATTTGATGTTTGGGGCTTTGATTATATGGGACATTTTCCTTCCTCTAATGGGTATACACATATTTGG
The DNA here is from genome assembly GCA_021437245.1 of Aegilops speltoides. Classification (NCBI taxonomy): domain Eukaryota; kingdom Viridiplantae; phylum Streptophyta; class Magnoliopsida; order Poales; family Poaceae; genus Aegilops; species Aegilops speltoides. Next base: position 260,136,489 of record CM038145.1, read on the forward strand.
TTGTTGTTGATTATGTCACTAAGTGGGTAGAAGCTATTCCAACTAGCAATGTTGATCATAACACCTCCACTAAAATGCTAAAAGAAGTTATCTTCTCAAGGTTTGGAGTCCCTAGATATTTAATGACCATCACACTTTATTCATGGTGCCATAAAATGCTTGCTAAATATGATGTCAACCACAGAATTGCATCTCCTTATCACCCTCAATCTAGTGGAGAAGTTGAACTTAGCAATAGAGAAATAAAGTTAATATTACAAAAAATTGTCAATAGGTCCCGAAAAAATTGGACTAAGAAATTAGATGATGTACTTTGGGCTTACAGAACAGCTTATAAAAATCCTATGGGTACACCTCCATTAGAATTGATCCTATGGTTTATGGAAAAGCTTGTCATTTTCCTCTTAAGTTAGAACATAAAGCATATTGGGCAATTAAAGAACTCAACTATGACTTCAAACTTGTCGGTGAAAAGAGGTTATTTGATATTAGCTCGCTAGATGAATGGAGAACCCAAGCCTATGAAAATGCCAAACTATTCAAAGAAAAAGTTAAGAGATGGCATGAGAAAAGAATCCAAAAGTAGGGATTCAAAGTTGGTGAATATGTTCTATTGTACAATTCTCGTTCTATTTTTTTGCAGGAAAACTTCTTTCCAAATGGGAAGGACCATATATCATCGAGGAGGTTTATCGCTCTGGAACCATCAAGATCAATAATGCTGAAGGCACTAGTCCGAAGGTGGTTAATGGACAAAGAATTAAGCACTATATTTCAGGTACACCAATAAATGTTGAAACTAATATTATTCAAACAATGACACCTGAGGAATACATAAAAGAGACCTTTCGGAACACTCCAGAACCCTGAAAAGGAAGAGGTACGTGATACGGTAAGTAAACGAACTCCGAAAATTCCGCAAAAATCTTTTCTGCCAATTTTGGAATATTAAAAAAACAAAATAAAAGTAAGAAACAACCGGAAGGCAACCCAGGTGCGCACAAGGCACCAGGGCACGCCTGCCCCACCTGGCGCGCCCTGGTGGGTAGTGGGCCCCTCGGGCACCTTCCCGACTCCGTCTTCCTTCTGTATACTTGTTTCCTAAGATAAAAAATCTTTATATATACCCACGGACAATTTGACCACTGTATCACGGAGAAATGCTCAGTTCTTGTCTCATGTTGTTTTTCTGGCAGACCTGAAAATACGTCATCTCAAGATTTAGAGGGAGAGAGTTATGTTGCTGATTATATCGCAAACCCTAAGGTCTATGGGGAGGTGGATCATTACAGTTGAACCATGGATGAGGAGGAAAACGTCGACCTGAAGATGAAGATCCACTACCTCAACCTGGAGATATGCACGTGGAGTTCAAGAAGTCAGGCCTTCCTAACAACGAAAACAAACCCAAGTTTCAATTAATCCCATCCCGTTTTCTGCATGAGAGCAAGGCAGCATTATGCAAAAGGGTATTAAAGCTTGAGCTAGAGAATGATGATCTAAGGGAGAAAAATTTTAGCCTTAGACGCAAGCTAGAGAAAAAGACTACATCATCACCACCATCGTCATCTTCATCACCAAAGAAGGAGACTTGAGTAGACAGGCATGTGCACTCCCCTTGGCTTATGCCAAGCTTGGGGGAGATGCCCCTGTATCGCATCACCATCACTTTTATTACCTCTACCTATCTTAGATCGATCCTTAGTTATTTTGTGATTTAGTTGAATAAAAGTTTAGTATGATCTATTTTCGAGTACTAGTTTCATGATCTATCTATCTATGTAACCGAGTGAGAGCTATATAATAAAGTTTAGTATGAGTTTTTGCTTCTTTACTTTCTTGTTTCAATCAAATTAAGGCAAATAATGGAAAAGATCATATGCTAATCTTATGGAAAATAATGACATTACATAAGGAAAATTATAATTGGTAAAATTTATTGAAAGTTGACAAACATAACATTGGTCAATGATGCAATTCATGAAAGAATTAATAAGGAAAGAGAAGATTCACATACAAATATACTATCTTGGACATCTTTTATGATTATGAGCCCCCACTTAATATTTTATGCCAAATTGTTGACGTTGGACAAGGAAGACAACATAATGATTTATGTTTGTTCATCTTCAAATAGAAGTTATATTGTCATGGATCCTCCAACATGTGGTGCTTGCCCAATACCTTTGCTAGCCAAAAATCTGCACTAAGTAGAGACACTACTTGTGCATCCAAAAACCTTAAACCCAAATTCATGTTTTAAGAGTCCACCATACCTACCTATGGATTGAGTAAGATCCTTCAGGTAAGTTGTCATAGGTGTATAGGGCAATAAAAATTGCTTCTAAATATGATTGATCTTTTGGTCTAAGGGAAAATAAGCATTGTACAAACTTGTGACGGCTAAGTAATAAAAGCAATGGACTTCATAATAAAGATTGCTATCATAAGGGGCAATATAACGTGACGTTATTTTGCATTAATAGATTGTGCATCCAAAAATAAAAGTGCATGACAACCTCTGCTTCCCTCTGCGAAGGACCTATCTTTTACTTTTATGTATTTACTTTCTATGCAAGATTCAGAGTATTCTCCTCTATTCCTTTAATTTTTCTCCTTTATAAGCATCATGTGGTGGGGAAAGATCTAGGCACATATATCCAGTTGGATGTGAGTGATCATGAGTTATTCTTGTTGACATCACCCTTGAGGTGAGTGTGCTGGGAGGCAAAATTATAAGCCTCTATCTTTCGTTGTGTCTGGCTAAAACTTTTTGCTCCATATGTACGATGTGAGTGTCAATCATAGAAGACTAAATGATGGTTGACTATGTGGACTTTCCAAAAGGCTCTGATATGAGACCCTTCCTGAAAATATGATGAATTGTAATTGCAAAGTTGACCGAGAACATAGTTTGTTAGTTTTCAAGAAAGTTTACGCTTTATACTTCAATGTTGTGATGAATTGTTACTTGCTCATAAGAAGCTATATGATAAAGTTTGTTGTTGTTATAATAATGACCATGATGCTACTATGCCCGTATTTTGTTTTTATTGACACCTCTCTCTCTAAAACATGTGGACATGATTATGGATACCGGCTTTCGCTTGAGGACAAGCGAGGTCTAATCTTGGGGGATTTGATATGTCCATTTTGCATCATGTTTTCCTACTATTATTTATAGTTTTTTATTCATTATAATATGTTATGGATTAATTCTAATGCCTTTTCTCTCATAATATGCAAGGTTTACACATAGAGGAAGAATACGGCAGTTCTGGACCTGAAAAAGCTATGTCAGAGATACCTATTCTACTCATCTCCAAATGAGCTGAAACTTCACGAAGAATTATTTCTGAATATATAAAAAATATTGGAATAAAGAACTACCGGAGGGGGTCACCTAGATGCCCACAAGGCACAGGGCGCGCCTCCCCCCTCTGGCGCGTCCTGGTGGGTAGTGAGGGCCCTAGCCCACCTTCAGTTCCCATCTTATGACACATAAGGTCTTTTGACCTATAAAAAATAAGGAGAGGACTTTCGGGACGGAGCGCCACCGTCTTGAGGCGGAACTTGGGCAGGAGCACTTTTGCCCTCCGACGGAGCGATTCTGCCGGGGGAAATTCCCTCCAGGAGGGGGAAATCGAAGCCATCGTCATCACCAACAACCCTCTCATCTTTGGGAAGCCAATCTTCATCAACATTTTCAATAGCACCATCTCATCTCAAACCCTAGTTCATCTCTTGTGTTAAATCCTTGTATCAAAACCTCAGATTGGTACTTGTGGGTGACTAGTAGTGTTGATTACATCTTGTAGTTGATGCTAGCCGGTTTATTTGGTGGATGATTAAATGTTCAGATCCATTATGATATTTATCAGTCCTCCGATCTTGAGCATGAATATGTTGTGTGAGTGGTTACTTTTGTTCTTGAGGACACAGGAGAAGTCATGTTGCGAGTAATCATGTGAACTTGATATTCGTTTGTTATTTTGATGGTATGTATGTTGTGATTCCCTTAGTGGTGTTATGTGAACGTAGACTACATGACACTTCACCATCTTTGGACCTAAGGGAATGCATTGTGGAGTAGTTATTAGATGATGGGTTGCTAGAGTGGTAGAAGCTTAAACCCTAGTTTATGCGCTACTCCGTAAGGGGCTGATTTGGATCCATATGTTTAATGCTATGGTTAGATTTTATCTTAATTCTACTTTCATAGTTGCGGATACTTGTGAGGGGGATTAATTATAAGTGGGAGGCTTGTTCAAGTAAGAACAGCACCCAAGCACGGGTCCACCCACATATCAAATTATCAAAGTAGCGAACGCGAATCAAACCAACATGATGAAAGTGACTAGAAGAAATTCCCGTGTGTCCTGAAGAACGTTTTACTTATTATAAGAGACTGTTCCGGCCTGTCCTTGGCTACAAAAAGGATTGCGCTACCTTGCTGCACTTTTGTTGCCTTTACCATTACTTGCTTATTACAAATTATCTTGCTATCAAACTACCTGTTACCGATAATTTCAGTGCTTGTAGAATTACCTTGCTGAAAACCGCTTGTCATTTCCTTGTGCTCCTTGTTGGGTTCAACACTCTTACTTATTGAAAGGACTACGATTGATCCATGTACTTGTGGGTCATCAGCGCGTGACGTTTGAAGGAATTTTCAACCACACGGGTCGCTCGATATATATACCCATGTGTTGTCGGTGGCACCGAGTGGAACGAATTGGTGGCACCGAGATGCAAAACTACGTGTAGTTACAGCAAGTCGGTGGGACCGAGCGGGTCTAGTCGGTAGCACCGAGATGAAAAACCTAGATCAGTCTAAAGCTTTCGGTGTGACCAAGTTTGAGTGAATTGGTCTGACCGAAATGCAGCATAAGTTTTTGGAAGGTAGCCCTTTGACGTGTCGGTGGCTCCGAGTGCTCCTCACCCGGAGGGTCCAAAAAAGACTTGTTTAATTTTTGTGATATAACATGAATAGAGTTTGAGACAAGAAGAGCATATATAGCTAGAGAAAGTTCTTAGGCATTCTTGTCCATCCATTTGGTCAGTAAAAACCAAGACAATCAAAACAACAAATGGATGTCCTTGAATGGAGAAAATATGCAATAAACATGCTCACATAATGAGATACCAAATGAAACATGTGTCAAAGCATGCACAATCAATTCTAGCATCTATCAAGCAATTAGCGATGACTAGGTCATCTATATATGAGTATATTGACTTAGGAGTCAAATGAGAGCATTTGATCATAGGTCATACTCATCATTTAAGCACAAGTGGGGTTACCACTTTACATAAAGTATTAATGTGTTCACACCATTAGAGTTGCTTTAGCTCAATTTTTAGAGCAATGCTCCCCCTAGATGTGATTACCCCCCTAAGAGGGATGGACTAACCTTGGGTTTTGTTGATGATGACTTCATGTAGGTAGTGAAGATGTGGATGCTCAATGTTGATGTAGATCATTCGGAGCAATCCTTTGGAGTGTTGCACTTTCAATACCTACATCGGTTAGTCCCACAAGGAATATACACGGATCCTTAGACATAGATTTAATTGAGTAAATGATGATGTCCATGAAATCATCAAGTTATCTTGTCCCTTGTCTTACCAACAAGAGGGTTTGTGACTCCATGAACTAGTGCAAGATATGAAAGTTCATTGGACAAGTCCTTGCCAATATGAATATGAGTGAAGTGTGTTGGCGAAGTCACCCTCAAGAACGTTCTAGTTCTTTTTCATTGGGACCCACATCAACTTGATGGGAATACTTGGAGTTGTAGTTGTACTTGATGAAGTAGAGCTTGACGTAGTCTTGGGAACTCATTTAACCATGGCCTTAGGAGCTTCTTCAAATGAATCAATCTCTTCTTGAAGCTTGTCCTTGCCTTTTAGCTTGTTGTCTTGTGGTGGAAGATCATCATGAGCTTGTGTTCCCACAAAAGAAGTGGGGTCAACTTCTCTTGTTGAGGAACAAACTTTGTCTTGGGGTATTGATCTTCTTCCCATTCAACTCCATTGGCATTGAACTTCCATTCAAAACCAATACCTTGATTCTTCCTGTGTCTTCCTTGCTTGCGTACAATTTCCTCAAATTGCTTACTCCTGGCAAGTCTCTTGTAAACACTTTCTCTATAATTCCCTTCAATAAGCTATTTTCTTGCTCAAGTGTAACTTGGCTAAGAGAATCATTAGTGGAATCAAGAGAACTACTAGAAGCAACAATATTGGATTTAGCATGATTATTGTTACTACTAGAAGAAGAATCTTTCTTGCCCTTGTTCCTAGATTTTACTTGTGGCATATAAGTAGACAAGAGGAGACGTTTGGCAATGTAAGAAGAACTCTTCTTTCGAAGGTCATCATTGATTTCTTTTAGGAACTCATGCTCTTGCTCTAAATTTAGCTTCTCGAAGTGTAGCTTCTCAAAGTGCAGCCTCTCATGAGTCCTTAGGAGCTCTCTATGATCCTCTTGAGTTGTTTCATGAGCTAACTTAAGAGTGTTTAGTTCTTTAGTTAGACGCCCAATCTCCTTCTTATCATTGTCATTCGTTTCATCTTGATTAGCATGATTACTAGCAAGTTCATCATAGGTTTTATCACTAGTTTTGTCAACAAGTAAATCATCATCACCTAGCAAATCATTCTCATCACTATCAAAATTAAGATACTTGGGGTGTGATACCTTGGGGCCTTTAGCCAGAAGCATCTTCCAATTCCTTCATTCGGTGAATCAATATGTCGTAGGAGTTGGATGACACTAGTGCAAGACCGGCAACACCTTCATCTTGAGTATAGTAGGAGTCAGAGTGATAGCTTCTCTCAGAGTAGTTGTCAGAGTTAGAACCGGCCACTCATTCACTAACGTGAGCTTGATGTCTTTGTCTTGTGTTTTGATGACTTGTCCTTCCTTTATGAATCTTTGCTTCTTCGAGAGGGTCTTTGTTCGTAACAATCATCTCTACTCCTCTCTCTTGGAGGTGATTTATCCCTTCTACTTCTCCTTTTTGGCGAGTCTTCTCTTTTCTTGTAGGGAGTCATACACTCATTGGCGTAGTGTCCGGGTCTTCCACAATTGTAGAAATTATGATCACGACTAGAAGATCTTTTGTCATTATAGGACCTTGTCTTGTAACTTCTCTCTTTGCTTCTATTCTTGTAGAATTTATCGAAGTTCTTAACCATTAAGCTCAATTCTTCATTGGAGATTTGCTTCACACTTGATGTTGTGGGGGCATCACTTGAAGCTTTGTAAACACCACTTGACTTATTGTGAAGCTCTTCCTTATCCTTGAGTGACATCTCATGAGCAAAAATTCTACCAACGACTTCCGTGGGCTTGAGATTTTTGTAATTGGGCATCATTTGGATCGAAGTGCACACGATATCATATTTTCCATCCAAGTCTCTAAGGATCTTCCTGATGATGAATTTGCCAGTCATATCTTCACTTCCTAAGCCCGCAATCTCATTTGTGATGAGAGAAGCCTAAAGTATATTTCGATGACTCATTCACCATCCTTCATCTTGAACTTGTCAAGTTGAATTTGAAGCACATCCAACTTGGATTCCTTGACGGACTCGGTACCTTCTTGCATATCAACCAAAATATCCCAAATTTCCTTTGCATTCTCAAGGCGGTTGATTTTGTTGAATTCTTCAGGCACAATCCGTTGAAGTGAATATGACAAGCTTGAGCATTGTATTGCAACATCTTCAATTCATCCGCGATCGCTTCTTGATCCGATTCTCTACCATCTTCAAAGTATTCACCTTGCAAGCCAATATGAACAACAGCCCAAACGGCGGGATTATGACCAAGAATATGCATTTTTCATCTTATGCTTCCAACTAGCAAAATTTGTGCCATCAAAATAAGGACCTCTACGGTGATAGTTACCCTCACTAGACGCCATACTCTCCTAGGATATGAAACCAAGGTTATGATCACCAAAGCTATGAAAATCAAGGCTAATGGAGACCAAAGCTCTGATACCACTTGTAGGATTGAAAATATGTCTAGAGGGGGTGAAGGAAATATGCCCTAGAGGCAATAATAAAGTTATTATTTATTTCCTTATTTCATGATAAATGTTTATTATTCATGCTAGAATTGTATTAACCGGAAACATAATACATGTGTGAATACATAGACAAACATAGTGTCACTAGTATGCCTCTACTTGACTAGCTCGTTTATCAGAGATGGTTATGTTTCCTAGCCATGGACAAAAGAGTTGTCATTTGATTAACGAGATCACATTATTAGGAGAATGATGTGATTGACTTGACCCATTCCGTTAGCTTAGCACTTGATCGTTTAGTATGTTGCTATTGCTTTCTTCATGACTTATACATGTTCCTCGTAACTATGAGATTATGCAACTCCGTTTACGGAGGAACACTTTGGTACTACCAAACGTCACAACGAATCGGGTGATTATAAAGGAGTACTACAGGTGTCTCCAAGATACATGTTGAGTTGGCGATTTCGAGATTAGGTTTTGTCACTCCGATTGTCGGAGAGGTATCTCTGGCCCTCTCGGTAATGCACATCATTATAAGCCTTGCAAGCAATGTGACCAATGAGTTGGTTACGGATGATGCATTACGAGCGAGTAAAGAGACTTGCCGGTGACGAGATTGAACTAGGTATTGGATACCGACGATCGAATCTCGGGCAAGTAACATACCGATGACAAAGGAACAACGTATGTTGTTATGCGGTTTGACCGATAAAGATCTTCGTAGAATATGTAGGAGCCAATATGGGCATCCAGGTCCCGCTATTGGTTATTGACCGAGAATAGTTCTAGGTCATGTCTACATAGTTCTCGAACCCGTAGGGTCCGCACGCTTAAGGTTTCGATGATGGTTATATTATGAGTTTATGAGTTTTGATGTACCAAGGAGTTCGGAGTCCCGGATGAGATCGGGGACATGACGAGGAGTCTCAAAATGGTCGAGACGTAAAGATCGATATATTGGACGACTATATTCGGAGTTCGGAAAGGTTCCGAGTGATTCGGGTATTTTTCGGAGTACCGGAGAGTTACGGAAATTCGCCGGGGAGAAGTATTGGGCCTTATTGGGCCCTGCAGGAAAGAGAGAGGGGCTGCCTAGGGCAGGCCGCGCCCCCCCCCCCATGGCCTAGTCCGAATTGGACTAGGGGGAGAGGCCGCACCCCCTCCTTCCTTCCCTTCTCTCTTCCCTTCCTTGTCTCCTACTCCTAATACATGGAAGGACTCCTAGTTGGACTAGGAAGGGAATCCTACTCCCTGGGAGTAGGACTCCCCTAGGGCGCGCCATAGAAGAGGGCCGCCCTCCTTCCGCCACTCCTTTATATACGGGGTAGGGGCACCCCATGGACACACAAGTTGATCTACGGATCGTTCCTTAGCCGTGTGCGGTGCCCCTTCCACCATATTCCACCTTGGTCATATCGTCATGAGTTTAGGTGAAGCCTGCGCGCGTAGAACATCATCATCGCCACCACGCCGTCGTCTTGACGAACTCATCTCCGAGCTCGGCTGGATCGGAGGTCAAGATCGCCATCGAGCTGAACGTGTCTGAACTCGGAGGCTCCGTGACGTTTGGTGCTTGGATCGGTCGGTTCGTGAAGACGACGACTACATCAACCGTTGTGATAACGCTTCGCTTACGGCCCACGAGGGTACATGGACGAACACTCTCCCCTCTCGTTGCTATATCATCACCATGATCTTGCGTGTGCGTAGGAAATTTTTTGAAATTACTACGTTCCCCAATAGTGGTATCAGAGCCAAGTTTTTATGCGTTGATGTTATATGGACGAGTAGAACACAAGTGAGTTGTGGACGATATAAGTCATACTGCCTACCAGCATGTCATACTTTGGTTCGGCGGTATTGTTGGATGAAACGGCCCGGACCGACATTACGCCAGACGCTTACGCTGGATGGTTCTACCGACGTGCTTTGCACACGTGTGGTTGGCGGTGTCGGTTTCTCCAACTTTAGTTGAACCGAGTGTGGCTACGCCCGGTCCTTGCGAAGGTTAAAACGGAGTCTATTTGACAAACTATCGTTGCGGTTTTGATGCGTAGGTGAGATTGGTTCTTGCTTAAGCCCGTAGCAGCCACGTAAAACTTGCAACAACAAAGTAGAGGGCGTCTAACTTGTTTTTGCAGGGCATGTTGTGATGTGATATGGTCAAAATGTGATGAAATATAAGTTGTTGTATGAGATGATCATGTTTTGTTGAAGTTATCGGCGACTGGCAGAAGTTCTATGGTTGTCTCTTTGTTGCATAAGATGCAAGTGCCAAATAATTGCTTTACTTTATCGCTATGCGATAGCAATAGTTGGTGAGACGACCATGTGATGACACATTGATATAGATCAAGATGATGAAGATCATGGTGTCGTGCCGGTGACGATAGAGATCATGACAGTACTTTGGAGATGGAGATCAAAGGCGCAAGATGATCATGGCCATATCATGTCACATATTTTGATTGCGTATGATGTTTATCTATTATACATCTTATTATGTTTTGTTTGACGGTAGCATTTTAAGATGATCTCTCACTAATTATCAAGAAGTGTTCTCCCTGATTATGCACCGTTGCGAAAGTTCTTCGTCTTTGAGACACCACGTGATGATCGGGTGTGATAGGCTCTACGTTCAAATACAACGGTGCAAAATAGTTGCACACGCGAATACTCAGTTAAACTTGACGAGCCTAGCATATACGAGATATGGCCTCGGAACACGGAGACCGAAAGGTCGAGCGTGAATCATATAGTAGATATGATCAACATAGTGATGTTCACCATTGAAACTACTCCATCTCACCCGATGATCGGACATGGTTTAGTTGATTTGGATCACGTGATCACTTAGAGGATTAGAGGATGTCTATCTAAGTGGGAGTTCTTAAGTAATATGATTAATTGAACTTTAATTTATCATGAACTTAGTCCTAGTAGTATTTTGCAAATTATGTTGTAGATCAATAGCTCATGTGTTGCTTTCATATGTTTATTTTGATATGTTCCTAGAGAAAACTGGGTTGAAAGATGTTAGTAGCAATGATGCGGATTAGATCCGTGACATGAGGTTTATCCTCATTGTGCGCACGTAAGAATTATGTCCCGATGCACCGCTAGGTGACGGACCTATTACAGAGAGCGTCATGCGGCGTTATGAACGTTTAGCTAGCTCAATATGATGACTACTTGATAGTTTAGTGCACCATGCTTAACGGCTTAGAATCGGGACTTCAAAGACGTTTTTGAATGTCATGGACCATATAAGATGTTCCAGGAGTTGAAGTTAATATTTCAAGCAAATACCCGAGTTGAGAGATATGAAGTCTCCAACAAGTTCTATAGCTAAAGGATGGAGGAGACTTGCTCAACTAGTGAGCATGTGCTCAGATTGTCTGGGTACTTCAATCGCTTGAATCAAGTGGGAGTTAATCTTCCAGATAAGATAGTGATTGACAGAATTCTCTAGTCACCATCACTAAGTTACTAGAACTTTGTGATGAACTATAATATGCAAGGGATGACGAAAGTTATTCCTGAGCTCTTCGCGATGTTGAGACCAGCAAAGGTAGAAATCAAGAAAAGAGCATCAAGTGTTGATGGTTAACAAGATCACTAGTTTCAAGAAAAAGGCGAAGGGAAAAGAAGGGGAACTTCAAGAAGAACGGCAAGCAAGTTGTCGCTCAAGTGAAGAAACCCAAGTCCGGTCCTAAGCACGAGACTAAGTGCTTCTACCGCAAAGAGATAGTCATCTTTGGAAGAGGTACTACCCCAAGTGATTGGCGGATAAGAAGGATGGCAAAGTGAACATAAGTATATTTGATATACATATTATTGATGTGTACGATACTAGTGTTTATAGCAACCCTCAAGATTTGATACTAGTTCGGTTGCTAAGATTAGTAACTCAAAGCAGAGTTGCGTATCAAAGCAGAGACTAGTTAAGGGTGAAGTGACGATGTGTGTTGGAAATAGTTCCAAAATTGATATGATCATCATCGCACACTCCCTATACTTTCGGGATAAGTGTTAAACCTAAATAAATGTTATTTAGCGTTAGCGTTGAGCATGAATATGATTTGATCATGTTTATTGCAATACGGTTATTCATTTAAAATCAGAGAATAATTGTTGTTCTGTTTACATGAATAAAACCTTCAATGGTCATACACCCAACGAAAATAGTTTGTTGGATCTCGATCGTGATGATACACATATTCATAATATTGATGCCAAAAGATGCAAAGTTAATAATGATAGTGCAACTTATTTGTGGCACTGCCGTTTGGGTCATATCGGTGTAAAGCGCATGAAGAAACTCCATAAAGATGGATTTTTGGAATCACTTGGTTATGAATCATTTGATGCTTGCGAACCGTGCCTTTTGGGCAAGATGACTAAAACTCCGTTCTCCGGAACAATGGAACGAGCTACTAACTTGTTGGAAATAATACATACCGATGTATGCGATCCAATGAGTATTGATGCTCGTGGCAAGTATCGTTATTTTCAGACCTTCACAAGATGATTTGAGCAGATATGGGCATATCTACTTGATGAAACATAAGTCGAAATAGTTGAAAGGTTCAAAAATTTCAGAGTGAAGTGGAAAAATCATCGTAACAAGAAAATAAAGTTTCGCAATCTGATCGCGAAGACGAATATTTGAGTTACGAGTTTGGTCTTCAATTAAAACAATGTGAAATAGTTTCACAGCTCCGCCACCGGAACACCACAACGTTATGGTGTGTCCGAACGTCAGAATCGCACTTTATTGGATATGGTGCGATCTATGATGTCTCTTCTTGATTTACCAATATTGTTTTGGGGTTATGCATTAGAGACAATTGCATTCACATTAAAAGGGCACCATCTAAATCCGTTGAGACGACAACATATGAACTGTGGTTTAGCAAGAAACCCAAGTTATCGTTTCTTAAAGTTTGGGGCTGCGATGCTTATGTGAAAAAGTTTCATCCTGATAAGCTCGAACCCAAATCGGAGAAGGGCGTATTCATAGAATACCCAAAGGAAATAGTTGGGTACACCTTCTATCACAGATCCGAAGGCAAGATATTCGTTGCTAAAAATGGATCCTTTCTAGAGAAGGAGTTTCTCTCAAAAGAAGTGAGTGGGAAGAAAGTAGAGCTTGATAAGGTAATTTGTACCTTCTCCCGAATTGGAAAATAGTTCATCACTGAAATCAGTTCTAGTGATTCCTACACCAATTAGTGAGGAAGCTAATGATGATGATCATGAAACTTGAGATCAAGTTACTACGAGAACCTCGTAGGTCTTCCAGAGTATGGTCCGCACTGAGTGGTACGGTAATCCTGCTCGAAAGTCATGTTACTAGACCATGATAAACCTACGAACTATGAGGAAGCGATGATGAGCCCAGATTCCACGAAATGGCTTGAGGCCATAAAATCGAGATATGATCCATGTATGAGAACAAAGTGTGGACTTTGGTGGACTTGCCCGATGATCGGCAAACCATAAGAAATAAATGGATCTTTAAGAGGAAGACGGACGTTGATAGTAGTGTTACTATCTACAAAGCTCGACTTGTCGCAAAAGGTTTTTTGACAAGTTCAAGGTGTTGACTACAATGAGATTTTCTCAACTGTAGTAATGCTTAAGTCTGTCCGAATCATGTTAGCGATTGCCACATTTTATGAAATCTGGCAAATGGATGTTAAAACTGCATTCCTTAATGGATTTATTAAAGAAGAGTTGTATATGATGCAACCAGAAAGTTTTTGTCAATCCTAAAGATGCTAACAAAGTGTGCAAGCTCCAAAATCCATCAATGGACTGGTGCAAGCATCTCGGAGTTGGAATATACGCTTTGATGAGTTGATCAAAGCATATGGTTTAATCTGAGACTTTTGGAAAGGCCTCAGATTTACAAGAAAGTGAGTGGGAGCACTACAAGATTTCGATAAGTATATGTGAATGACATATTGTTGATCGAAATAATGTAGAATTATTCGCAAAGCATAAAGGAGTGTTTTAAAGGAGTTCTTTAAAAGAAATACCTCAAGTAAAACTACTTACATATTGAGCATCAAGATCTATTGAGATAGATCAAGACGCTTGATAAGTTTTTCAAAAGTACATACCTTGTCAAGATTTTGAAGTAGTTCAAAATGGAACAGTCAAAGAAAGAGTCTTGCCTGTGTTGCAAAGGTGTGAAATTGAGTAAGACTCAAATCCCGACCACGGAAGAAAATAGAAAAGAGAATGGAAGTCATTCCCTATGCCTCAGTTATAGGTTCTATAAAGTGTGCTATGCTATGTACCAGACCTATTGTATACCTTGCTCTGAATTTGGCAAGGGAGTACAATAGTGATCTAGGAGTAGATCACTGGACATTGGTCAAGAATATCCTTAGTGAGGACTAAGGAAATATTTCTCGATTATGGAGGTGATAAAAGAGCCCGTTGTAAAGAGTTACATAGGTGCAAGCTTTTACACCGATCCAGATGACTCTAAGTCTCAATCCGGATACATATTGAAAGTGGGAGCGATTAGCTAGAGTAGCTCCGTGCAGAGCATTGTAGACATAGAATATTTGCAAAATACATACGGCTCTGAATGTGACAGACCTGTTGACTAAGCTTCTCTCACGAGCAAAACATGATCACACCTTAGTACTCTTTGGGTGTTAATCACATAGCAATGTGAACTAGATTATTGACTCTAGTAAACCCTTTGGGTGTTGGTCACATGATGAAGTGAACTATGGGTGTTAATCATATACAGATATGAATATTGGTGTTAAATCACATGACGATGTGAACTAGATTATTGACTCTAGTGCAAGTGGGAGATCAAAGGAAATATGCCCTAGAGGCAATAATAAAGTTATTATTTATTTCCTTATTTCATGATAAATGTTTATTATTCATGCTAGAATTGTATTAACCGGAAACATAATACATGTGTGAATACATAGACAAACATAGTGTCACTAGTATGCCTCTACTTGACTAGCTCGTTTATCGAGAGATGGTTATGTTTCCTAGCCATGGACAAAAGAGTTGTCATTTGATTAACTAGATCACATCATTAGGAGAATGATGTGATTGACTTGACCCATTCCGTTAGCTTAGCACTTGATCGCTTAGTATGTTGCTATTGCTTTCTTCATGACTTATACATGTTCCTGTAACTATGAGATTATGCAACTCCGTTTACGGAGGAACACTTTGGGTACTACCAAACGTCACAACGTAATCGGGTGATTATAAAGGAGTACTACAGGTGTCTCCGAAGGTACATGTTGAGTTGGCGATTTCAAGATTAGGTTTTGTCACTCCGATTGTCGGAGAGGTATCTCTGGCCCTCTCGGTAATGCACATCATTATAAGCCTTGCAAGCAATGTGACCAATGAGTTGGTTACGGGATGATGCATTACGAACGAGTAAAGAGACTTCTTGGTGACGAGATTGAACTAGGTATTGGATACCGACGATCGAATCTCGGCAAGTAACATACCGATGACAAAGGAACAACGTATGTTGTTATGCGGTTTGACCGATAAAGATCTTCAGTAGAATATGTAGGAGCCAATATGGGCATCCAGGTCCCGCTATTGGTTATTGACCGAGAATAGTTCTAGGTCATGTCTACATAGTTCTCGAACCCGTAGGGTCCGCACGCTTAAGGTTTCGGCGATGCTTATATTATGAGTTTATGAGTTTTGATGTACCGAAGGAGTTCGAGTCCCTGATGAGATCGGGGACATGACGAGGAGTCTCGAAATGGTCGAGACATAAAGATCGATATATTGGACGACTATATTCGAGTTCGGAAAGGTTCCGAGTGATTCGGTATTTTTGGAATACTGGAGAGTTACGGAATTCGCCGGGAGAAGTATTGGGCCTTATTGGGCCTGCAGGAAAGAGAGAGGGCTGCCTAGGGCAGGCCGCGCCTTCATGGCCTAGTCCGAAGGACTAGGGAGGGCCGCACCCTCCTTCCTTCCTTCTCTCTTCCCTTCCTTGTCTCCTACTCCTAATACATGGAAGGACTCCTAGTTGGACTAGGAAAGGGGGAATCCTACTCCCGGTGGGAGTAGGACTCCCCTAGGGCGCGCCATAGAAGAGGGTCGGCCCTCCCCTCCTCCACTCCTTTATATACGGGGGTAGGGGGCACCCCATGGACACACAAGTTGATCTACGGATCGTTGCTTAGCCGTGTGCGGTGCCCCCTTCCACCATATTCCACCTCGTTCATATCGTCGCGGAGTTTAGGCGAAGCCTGCGCGATAGAACATCATCATCGTCACCACGCCGTCGTCTTGTGGAACTCATCTCCGGAGCTCGGCTGGATCGGAGGCCGGAGATCGTCATCGAGCTGAACGTGTGCTGAACTCGGAGG
Organism: Aegilops speltoides; assembly: GCA_021437245.1. Taxonomy (NCBI): domain Eukaryota; kingdom Viridiplantae; phylum Streptophyta; class Magnoliopsida; order Poales; family Poaceae; genus Aegilops; species Aegilops speltoides. Next base: position 260,152,924 of record CM038145.1, read on the forward strand.
CTCCGTACGTTCGGTGCTTGGATCAGTCGGATCGTGAAGACGTATGACTACATCAACCGCGTTGTGATAACGCTTCCGCTTACGGTCTACGAGGGTACGTGGACGAACACTCTCCCCTCTCGTTGCTATATCATCACCATGATCTTGCGTGTGCGTAGGAATTTTTTTGAAATTACTACATTCCCCAACTGGGGGGTGATTAGACTACTTGACCAAATAAATATCTATCATTTTCCCAATTTTAGTTGTTGGCAGATTTTAGCAATTAGCACAGGTCAAGCAATCAACCTACACATTTTTTCGTGAATACGCTGAGCAGCATATCATTTCATTGATAGGTGGGAAAAGAAATAGATATACAGAGTGCAGTCCTCGCGAACGTACGCTAGATGGAATCCGGGAGGGTGCAACGCGAGCAGCAGAGGAGGATGCTCAGCGTCGAGTCTAAGCCATCAGGTTACAGGTAAAATTCTTCCTAGGCCTCTAGCACCGATTGCGACCCATCTGCTCGCCTCCTCCTTGATAAGTTGCACCAGGCCAGCAGTAGAAGGTTGAGCGCCGTCGAAGATGGCCTCGTTCCTGTGCTTCCAGATGTTCCACGTGGTGAGGGCGATGATGGAGTTGAGGCCTTTCCCAAGGCTATCCGAAGAGGCCGCCATAGCTTGAGACCACCAATCGAAGAAAGTGGTGGAGTCGAGCATGGGCGGCATTACCAATCGACACCAGGAGAGGATTTCATGCTAGGTTATCCGCGAGAAGGCGCAACCCGCGAGGAGGTGGTCAATGGTATCGAACTCCTGGGAACACAGGGTGCACTGTGGGTCGTGCGTAAGTCCATGCCATGCGCGGTGCTCGGTCGTCCAGCATCGGTTGAGGGAGGCCAACCAAAGGAAGAACTTGTTGCCCAAGGGGGACCAACTCTTCCAGATCAGGCGCCAAGCAGGAGGAGAGGTAGATCCGAAGAACAACGCCTTGTAGCCAGATGTAGCAGAGTACTCCCCATTGGCGGTCCACTTCCAGCGGATTTGATCTGGGGCATCGCCGAGATGGATGCCCTGGAGACGTCGCCAGAGATCAACATATTGCACAACCTCGATGGGGCCAAGAGTGCCGTGGATGTCCTGGATCCATGCATGTTGGAGCAGCCCATCGGAGACCAAGGTGTGGCGATGCCAACGTCTCGGCACCATGGCAAGAAGATCAGGGGCGAGCTCGGAAATGGCCATCCCATCGAGCCAATGGTCGCGCCAGAAGCGGCAAGTTTTGCCATCACTGAGAGTCCAAGAAGTGGATACACGGAAGAACTGTCGCGTTTTGGTATCGCATGGCGCCTCGAGGTGGTGCCAAGGGCGGCTCGGGTCAGTGGCCTGCAACCACAGCCAGCGGGTGCGCAAGGATATGCCAGTGCGATGCAAGTCACGCACGCCGAGCCCACCATACTCCAGAGGGCGACAAATGCGCCTCCAGTTAACCAGGAAACAGCCGGCCTTGGCGTCTTTTCTACCATGCCAAAGGAAGTCTTGAATGATCCGTGAGATTTTCTTGGAGGTTGTCGGGTTGATGGCCATGACGAGGAGTATGTGCACGGGCATAGCAGACAAGACATGCTGCACCAGGGCCAGCCGCTCAGCCCGAGAGAGGAGGGATGCCTTCCAAGCAGCGAGCTTTTTAGCGAGTTTATCCACGAGCGGGCAGAAGCGTAGAGCTTGGGGTTTTGCGGAGTGAGAGGGCAACCCGAGGTACACGATGGGCAAGGAGGTGACTGCAAAAGCCAGGGTAGAGTTGACAGCGGCGGTCGCGGTGTTGTCGCACCTAATCGGGGTGGCAAAACATTTGAGGAAATTTGTGCGCAGGCCCGAGGCGTTGCCGAACACACGAAGGAGCTCACGGATGACAGTCAGCTCTAGCACAGTGGGGTGGCAGAAGATTACCACGTCGGCGGCAAACAACGAGATGCTGGAGGCTGCGTGCCGGTTCATCAGACGCTGGAGCAGGCCGGAGTGCACGGCGTGCTGCAGTAGAGAGTTCAAGGAGTCTATGACGATGGCGAAGAGGAGCGGGGAGATGGGATCGCCCTACCGCAGGACATGGGTGTGGTCGATGGGGAGGGGGCAGGGTTCCCGTTGATGAGGATGCGCGATGAGGCAGTGGAGCTGAGGATGCAGACCCATTCGCACCAGCGTCAGCCAAAACCAAGGTGGCGGAGAATCTCGAGGAGGAAAGGCCAGGAAACAGTGTCGAACGCCTTCGCTATATCGAGCCTGAGGAGGATCCTGGATTCAATTCTAAGTGTATAGCAGTGAAAAGTAAAACATTGCATATAAGGTAAAGGGAAGGGTTTGGAGTGTGCAAACGCAATAGAGACATGGATATTTTTGGCGTGGTTCTGATAGGTGGTGTTATCGTACGCCCACGTTGATGGAGACTTCAACCCACGAAGGGTAGCGGTTGTGCGAGTCCACGGAGGGCTCAACCCATGAAGGGTCCACAAAGAAGCAACCTTTTCTATCCCACCATGGCCATCGCCCACGAAGGACTTGACTCACTCGGGTAGATCTTCATGAAGTAGGCGATCTCCTTACCCTTACAAACTTCTTGGTTCAACTCCACATCACAACGGAGGCTCCCAAGCGACACCTAACCAATCTAGGAGACATCACTCTCCAAAAGGTAACGGATGGTGTGTAGATGATGAACTCCTTGCTCTTGTGCTTCAAATGATAGTCTCCCCAACACTCAACTCTCTCTCATAGATTTGGCTATGGTGGAAGAAGGATTTGAGTAGAAAGCAACTTGGGGAAGGCTAGAAATCAAGGTTCAAAAGGTTGGAATGGAATCTCTTGATCTCAACACATGAGTAGGTGGTTCTCTCTCAGAAAATGGATGGTGGAAGTGTAGGCACGTTATGATGGCTCTCTTCAATGAGGAAGAAGGGGTGGAGGGGCATATATAGTCTCCACAAAAATCCAACCGTTACACACTTTTGACTCATCTCGGTGGCACCTATTAGGAAACTCAGTGGCACCGATCTGTTAAAAAATATGAACGTTAGGAATCTCGGTGGGGCAGACTGGAACAACTCGGTGGGACCGATGTGCTAGGGCTTAGGGAAAACATCATCTCGGTGGCGCTGATTACATCAACTCGGTGGGAACGAAGTGAAGCAATAAGCAACAGAGAATCTGCCAAGCCAACTCGATGAGACCGGTTGCATAAACTCGGTGAGACCAAAGCGAATGCAATAGATCATAGAGCGCTGGCAAGGCCATCTCGGTGAGACCGAGATCTGTATCGGTGTGACCGAATCGTTAGGGTTTTTGGCAGTGGCTATGTCAAGAGAACTTGGTGGCTCCGGGTTGAAAGAATCAGTGGGGCTGAGTTTGGCTTTCCCATGGACTCAATGTGATCTTGGATCACTTAAATAGAAATGAAGAGTCTTTAGCTTTTGCCAAACTTTGTCCTTATCATTTTGAGGGGTCCACATCTCCTGAAATATTTATCTTGAATGGATATTAGTTCAATGAGCTATATGTTGTTATGAATTACCAAAGCCACGCGGGGATTAGTTGCACTATCAAAGGTCTAGTCTGGTGGCGGAAAAGCAGCAACGTTGTGGCGGCGGGTGTGCGGCTCGAACTCGGCGATGATGGGGCAGGTGGGGGAGCTCAAATCGTGCAGCGGCATGGCGGTGATTCGGCGGCGGAGAAGCGCCCAATTCAGTCAATTTGGAGGTGGGCGGCGGCGGAGCAGTCGCGAAACCGGAGGTGGGGCGGTGGAGTGGCCGGATCTGGCAGCAGGGAGGCAACTGCGACGGCGACCAGCCAGGTTGGGGCAAAACCGAGGCGGCGACATGGCTGCGGAGGCATGAAGGCGGAAGCGGGATTGGGGAGGGTGGTTGCACCGGCGAAGGCCGTGGTGGGATGGGCGGCTTGGGCGGGGGAGGAAGTAGGGTCGTCGGAGTCGGCCATGGCCTGTGCGGCGGTCGGCGGGCGATGGGTGGGTGGCGCACGGGCGGAAGGAAGAAAAATGAAAGCGGTTGGTCAGTTGGCGTGCAGCCGTCAGTTTTACATCTTCTATAGGTGGAGATGTATATTTGCATCTCGAGGTGTTGTATTTTACAACTCTAGGGGGTGAATATGTAATTTCTTTTTTCATCTACTTCATTTGTTGGTGAGGGGTTTTGGGGACTTGAAAATGAAAAAATTAGTTATTTTTGCATCTACATTATCTATTAGAGATGCTCTAACATTGAATTATATAGAAATAGGTTAGATGAGGGAAAAAAGGGGGTGTTAAGAAATACTCCTGCAAAAAGGGGGATGTTTTGAGTAACGTTTATCATATTTGCAAGTCACAAGTACTAGATATCTAACACATGACATTTATAAAGCTCAAAACTAAGAAATATATACTCCAACTTATTTTCCCTTTGAATAGTTTGATGTCACCGCACAACCCTGACAAATTATCTTACAAGCCTTAACTCACAAGTTGCTCAACATTAGATAAATCATGATGACAAAGCCACGCCTGAGCTTGGAAGTTGGCACTCCATATTACTCGTATAAAGGATGTTGGAGTACCCGCCTTCGGGTGGGGGGGGGATGGGGGGGCTTCGTTGGTGCCCTCCGCGCCGTCCATTTGTAGTGGCGTGTTGCAGAGGCCTCTCAGGGCCTCTTAGCGCCTTCCAATATGCTCGGACGGAGCGTACCTGGGTGACCCACCTTGGGGGTCGATGGTAGGTGGAGCAGGCGCGCCCAGGGCCACCGTCATGTGGCTGTTTTGGCCGCGCCCGCGTTCGGTATCCCGCGCGCCAAGGCGTGTCTGGGTCTGCCTATTTCAGCATCCTCGGCCCCCGTGGGCGAAAGTGACGGAGGTAAATACGACATATCAAGAGGTAGGGCATCCCAAGCTAAGTGGATATGATGGTAACAGGGACACGAGGTTTTACCCAGGTTCAAACTCTTCGAGGAGATAATACCTTTAGTAGCCCATGAACCGGTCTTCAAGTTTGGATGCACCCCCCTCCCGAGCTACCATTCGTCTTCGGTCGTGAGTCTTGAAAACTGGTTCAATGAAATTACCTTCTGCATTCAAGTCTTGATGTTGGATCACTTCCAAGGCAACCGAAACCACCTCGGCTTCTGACAAGTGTTGTATATTTGAGCCAAGCTACACATCAGAAAGGTTCCCCCGTAGCTGTGCCTTAGGCGCGAAATATTCTCGCACCCATGGCATGATGATGATCCAGTTTGGTTCTGACAATAATGACCGATCTTATCCACGAGTCCACCTGGCCACATGGCATCTCTAATCTAACGGTCAACATGTAGACGTGGGTTAAGGGCCCACCATCGTGACGTCCCAGCAAAATTAAAAGAGATAGTGCGTATTGATGCGCGCGGTAATTAACGGTTGCCTTCTACTTGCTCTCTCGTAAAAGTGGTTAGGTAACCCCAAGCGTTAGAGTGAAGTAAACTAGCAATAAGTATTCCCCTTGAGTGAGAACCAAAGTTTATCGAACCAATAGGTTTTTTTGATCAAACGAAATCCTTGGTGCCTGCACACCACACAGAACACTCTTGCCTCCAATGTTTCAAGAAGGTTGTCAAGCTTCCTCTCCTGCTGGTTACAAGGATACATTGTATGGTGTGGTAGGAATGATAGATAGATAAAATAATAAAAATGGTACATCAAGGAAAGTAAATTGTAATGGTGTATGCAATAAAAAAAGATAGACCCAAGGGGTCATATTTGACTAGAGGCATCTCTCTTCACAGAGGAGTTGTTCATTTCCGGCAGTTCGCGAGTATATATGTCCGCCCACGAACAATTTTGGAAAATTCTTAAAACCTAGCTATGCGTGCCGCAACTCGCCTATGCCGTCACCACGTTGCCAGACAATCGCCTCAACCTCTATCAACCCTAGCCACTGGATTTCTTCGTCACCAGCATCAATCAACCCCGACATCACCACCATAGCGAAACATCGCCATTTTAGGGTATGTTTCGACCCCCTTGTGCATCCAAATTCCGATTCGAAGCACAAGGATTGCCACAATACCTTGCTGTAAAAGGAGAGCCTTTGAAAAAATCTGGAGCCTCCGCGCCGCTGGGGCCAAGATACACTGCAGGGTGCATGGGTCCTCTAGCTCCATTCTTTTATGTGTCTTCATGATCCGGAAAGATATTCACGCTTGGTTTTTCTTCATGTTTATTGAAGTTCAAGTAATTTCCTTCATTCACAAATATTATACATGCAATTCTGCCTTTTCAAACAATTTGATGGTAGATTAATCCAAATAAATGTAAGATTTTGCATAATTTAATAATTTAACAATAAGAAAATAACACATAAACATCGAAGAGTCAGTTGAAACATATCCTCCTCAGATAAAAAGACGAGGACAACTGCCACCAAATGCGAAGAAAAAGGACGAAGGCCTCAACAATGCATGACCAGCCGTTCAAAAAACAAGGGGCGATTAAAGGAGTCAAAAAGAAACCCTGCTCATGTTGCAACAGAAATGCGGGCATAGAGAAGGGAAAACTGAGTGTAGCTTAGATGGTTAGGTTTCTTATGGTGAAATTATCATGCCCGGGTTCAAGTTCTAGACTTGACGCCGATGATCATATTTTTCTGTATTTATTGCAGGTTTTCCGAGGATGTTTGTTCAGTGGAAGAAGACGTTATCGTCAATACAAGACGTCCATGATGACTTCGTCAATCTTAAAATGTTGTATCAACTCAGTACTACCTCCGTCCTGATTTATTGGTCCTTTTTGTAATCTGTGTCAAATTTTGATCAAAGATTTAACTAACAAAATGTTAATGCATGTCACAAAAAATTATATCATTGAAAACTTTTTTTTTTGTGGATAAACATTTTATTAGTTATATTTATGATCAAAATTTGACACAGAATATAATAGGGACCAATAAACCAGGACGAAGGTAGTATATCGAAAGTGGCCGTATGGGTAGGGTGTACGTGTGTTTATAGGGGCAAGTACATGTGTATAACATATACAGTATGTGATTGTACCGTGTTCCAAAGACCGAGTATCCGCGTCACGTGTTAATGACCTTCTTTTTTTTAGGTTCACGTGCTAATGATCTGCAAAGGCACGCTTTCACCCACGCTACTGGCAAGGCGCAAAACACAAAACCTTCCGTGCAAAAAAGTTGATAATATTCGTTGCCGTCACCGGCTCCTTGTACCCTGGCGAACAAGCTGAAACCCGTTTCGTTCAACATTGTACTGCTGCCAAGTTTCTGACCGAGCAACGTGCATGCATGGTTCATGTTTCATATTTTTTCGACCTGCAATTCTCGATTAATTCAGTCACACCTACCCAACATCTATTTCCAGCCCATTGACAGCTGGCCGCAGCCGACAAGCACACCCACCCAAGGGCTTTGTTTCAAATCATATATAATCCGAGGACTTTTTCTAACAGAAAAGAAAGGCAGAGGCGACGGTGACGCACTGACGCGACACCTCGAGGCCAACGGCTACCTTTCCAGCGCAGCTTCGCCGTGATGGGGGCGGTAACATCTGAGCCGAGGTGAGGTGTCCACGGCCCGGCCCCAGAAAATAATAACGCGAGAAGCCAAGCGCGCGACCGAAAATACCACTCGCCCCTTCGCCACCGGACGCGGTCGGAGATGGCGGCGACGACAGCGCAGCCGCCCTCGCCGCTTCCGCCGGCCGGCGAGGTGATCGAGGTGGAGAACTCGGAGCCGGGCTCGCCGGACGCCGGCAGCCGGAGCAGCGGCAGCGGCCGGAGCTCGTCGGAATACTCAGGGTGGGTCTACCACCTCGGCGTCAACTCCATCGGCCACGAGTACTGCCACCTCCGCTTCCTCGTCATCCGCGGCAAGTGCGTCGCCATGTACAAGCGCGACCCGCACGACAACCCGGGACTCGTGAGCTCCCCTCCCTCCCTCTCTCCGCGCTCTGCTCTCGCCGCTAGATTTTGGTTCTGATGCGTGTGATGGTCCCTTTGATTCTCGGGGATTTCGGGTTATGGCTTGTCAGAGTTGTGGATGAAGCCGGGACCGCGCAGTTACGTCTTGCTTTACTGCTTGTTTGTTAGGTCTGTCTAGTCACAATTGTGGTTTTTTTTAGATGAACTGCTGAATTGTGCGAATTATACTCTGCCGTTGCAATTCCTGACTTGATTTTGGCATGAGGTAGAGGTAGAGCTTTGCACGGGCGAGAATTTAAACGTCCGTGGGAATTGAGAAAGCCTAATTTGTTACGAGGGAATGTGGTTTCCATGCATTTGGATGTGTCGTATCTACTGAGAAATGCTTAAATGTGCATTTGGAGGTTAATCTGGTTTGTAAATTCTACACAGTCGTGGTTCAGTTGCTGCTATGCTAATATATGATGCACGTGCGCTTATTTTTCCGCTGAAGATTTTACCACCAAACTTATCAGAATTGGGGGAATTCAGAAGAAAATGCTGAGTTGTGTGTGCGTTTTAAATGTGTACCCTGAGGGGATTTTGACATCAATACCTTGGTCAGTGTGTCCTGCATGCGTCTTATCAGTTACAGAATACCACATTCTCATGTAGGGGTTGTTCCGAGATGTTATATAAAGGGCAGCCCGGTGCATGTAGCTCTCGCTTGTGCAGGGTCCGGGGACGGGTCCGACCACTTTGGGTCTATTGTACGCAGCCTTTCCCTGCATTTCTGCAAGAGGCTGTTTCAACAGCTTTACCGAGATGTATACACGCCGGGAAAATTCTCCTGCGTTGCTCATGTTGGGCAGGACAAGTTCCCGCGCAGCGTCTTGAAAGTTCACCTGCCCGGCTCTCACAAACCAGGCCGGTCTTATCCATGGACCCACCTAACAACATGCTTGCCTTGACTTGATGGTCAACACAACATGCGGGAGTTGGTCTGCGGCCCACCTAGGCCACGTCCCATCAAGGGTGTGCGTCTTGATTCCCGCGAGCTACTACCACATATGGGTGGACTTATGTTTGGACATATGCCACGATGGTTCTTCATTTGCAGAATTTTATCTCTCAAATTTTTCTTGGGCATTCTTGTGGAGGATTATTTTACTCATAAACATCTGCTTGTAGGAACCTATCCGAAAGGGTTTTGTCAGTCACACTCTTGTGGTGGAGGAGGTTGGTCGCAAAAAGGTCAACCACGGGGTAATGCCGTAATGGTCTAATTTTGTATTGGTGCTTCAGTTGACAATGAAGTGAATGAACAGACATATATTCTTGCTTATTAAAGAAATATCTGATATATATGTTTTGAAAACCTAGGATGTTTATGTCTTGAGGTTGTACAGTAGATTGGATCAAACGAAGAAAGGAGAGGTATTCATCTTATTACACTCTTGTGTGTTTGCATACAGTTCTCCTGGCAATTAAAGATCTATTGTTACTGTCTTTTACTAGATTGCGTGTGCAACTCCTGGTGAAGCTCAGAAATGGACTGAAGCATTTGAGCAGGCTAAACAACAGGTATTAAGCAAGTACTGTCAAATACTACTTGCTTTTATCCAGATAGAGTAGTTTTGGTGTTTATTGAAACAATACAGCAATTCCCTTGTTCAACTGGACCAAGTTTTACCCTAACAAGCTAAAGTAATACTTCTGTTTAAGGCACTTCTGCTGAAGTAAATATACCTATATAATTCGTTTTCCTTATTTCCTACTTGCGTTATTTAAAACTGTGCTAACTCACCGGATAATATTCTTGCTCTTTCTCTATGATATGAGCTGCCATAATATTGCAAGAGAAATGTAGGTTTCTGATGAATACACAGAAGAATTTAGCATGTAATCAGGTGATTAATACTGTTGTGATCTGATTAACTTAAATTTGCAATGCAAGAGACTGCTACGGGCCACATAAGTGTGCTAAATATTAAGGACGTGACTACATAGTGTACCCACCTAATCTCTTTGACCGCACTCGGTAGCCCGGTAGATCCAAGGAAGCGTGGGTTGGTCTTTATGTTGGGCTCTTGCCCCCCCCCCTGCTGAGCTGGGGGGTGGCAGCGCATGCATGTCTGGCCAATGCATGCTCCCTACTAGCAGCAGTCTACCAGCGTATTGAATTCCAGCAATGCATGCCTGGCAAATGATGCTCTAGTACTAGCATGTCCAGCCAGTGCATCCTCCAGTACTAGCAGCGTACACACCATGTCTCTTTACCTTATTACCAGTTTTTTTTCTTCGAAAAAGTAACTACGCCAGGTTAGTTGACGCAACTGCCAGATCTTTTGATACAGTTACCGGGTTTCACGAAAAGCAATTACCAAGTTCTCCGATTTAGCGACCAAATGTACCGAAACCTGGGGACTGTACCAAAAGATCTGGCAAATACAAAAGCAGTTTTACAAAATCTGATTGGTATAAGCCCACGAATCATCACAACCACATGTGCGTTCTGCGAGAAAATGTAAATATGACACATGAATAGTTTGTGCTCAAAATATAACTTGCTAGCTAGAAACCTGATTGCTGGTGTGAGAGAGGGAGGACCGGAGGAATGAGTCGAGAATTCTTGATTTTTTTTTTGTATGAAGAAATTCTGGAACGTTGAAGTGCTAGCAATTGGCAAATACTCCCTCTGTTCCGAAATACGTTGCGTATTAATTTAGTCTCAAGTCGAACTTTGTGAAGTTTGACAATGTTTATAGAAAAGTTATCAGCATTACAGTACCGAAGCAATATCATTGGGTCTATCATGGCATATATTCTCATATAGTAGGTGTTGATATTTCTTTAATATAAACTTGGTCAGACTTTACAAAGTTTGGCTTCAGATAAAAATAATATGAATGTGTTTTGGAAAGGAGTAACAAAAGAAGTGCATTTCATACTCTTACAATTAGTGCTCAGCACTTGTTCCTTGGTGTTAGTAGTGTCATTGTTGGTACGAGCCCATAACATAATTTAATGTATAAAATTGTTTGTTTGGATCATTGAATTGCTCATGTATATACAGGAGTTATTCTTTGTATAGTTAGAAGTTGTGCCTCCATTTGTTATGTGATGGATAATATTAACATTCTTTTTATTTATATTTCACTTGATTTGTTCTTGTTACTTTCACTTGAACATTCTTTTTATTTATATTTCATAACAGGCTGAGTATGACCTGACAAGAGGGGCTAACTGGAACAGATTGCAGAGTGAAAACGAGTATGGGAGTTTTTCAATGAGGACGATAATCAGTTCTTTATTTCCACTTTTGAAGTTAAACTGCTTTTCTTGAGTCAAAGCATGACATATAACTGTTTACACTTGGAGGTTTAATCTCGATGGGCATCGACGTCGGGTAAGAAGAGGCTTGGGGAAACTTGTACGCATTGGCAAAGGTAACGTGATAAAGCTACAATATCAGTTTTTTCTTGACGGAGAACAGTAGCATTCTACTGCATGTATTTTTTGTACAACTGACAGAGAGAAAGCAAAAAAAAAAAGGTGTCTAAATGAAGCTACCTATCCAAGATTAGAAGTTAGTGTAGGCTTTTCTGAAAGCCCTAATAATATCAACTTGTATGATGACTAGAAGGGAACATGCACCTTTTTCGTGCCGTTCTTTTTCCCAGGGTTGTGGGTTAAAAGGTTAGCTATTTCTTTTGAGCGTCTTTTTTCGCAACAGTGCCTGTTTTTAGGTTGGCGTTCTTGTGTTTGCCAGCATAGGTGAGTCTTTTTTTTTTTTGCGTTCGCTCATTATTGATTTGCAGCCGAACGCAGCGAGGTAGCTCAAACAGAGTGAGCCAAGCAAGCAGCGAGGGAATTTTACTAGAAAGCAAACCAAATTAGCAACCTCTGTCAGGGCAGGAAGTCTAAGCAGTATAGAGTATGTAATGTAAAGATAACCAGATGGAGGAGTTTTACTGTACCTGTAGACGCCCTTGCCAGTGTGGAATTTGGATTGGAAATGCAAGTTTCTCGCTGTACAAATGTGTACTTAGTTGGGAACCAATTCCTTAGCTGAGTAAACTATAAGAATGGCCAATTCCTTAGCTTAGTTGGGAAATGTGTACTCAAGTCCAATTTCATTCTGGTAAATTTGTCAACTGCTATTATCTTCGGATTTATCCACCAATATGATTTTATTGAGAACAAAATTTGCTGGCTATCTTCTAGATGATTTGATTCATTTTGAGTGTCGTGCTATTTGCCAGTGTGGAATATGGATTAGAAATGCAAGTTTCTCGCTGTACAAATGTGCACTTAGTTGGGAGCCAATTCCTTAGCTGAGTAAACTATAATGCCAGTTCCTTAGCTTAGTTGGGAAATGCGTACTCAAGTCCAATTTCATTCTGGTAAATTTGTAAACTGCTATTATCTTTGGATTTATCCACCAGTATGATTTTATTGAGAACAAAATTTGCTGGCTATCTTCTAGATGATTTGATTCATTTTGAGTGTCGTGCTATTTTACATTGAAACACACGTTTATGTTTTATACTCTGCAAAAGTGAGCTTATTCCTATTCGGTTATTTATGGACTAAAGATCTACATATCGAGTAAATGTGACCAATCATATACTAATAATACAGTGAATTTCAGAAACCCCCATGTACTGTGACATTAGTAATAGAGACTCGCATGTACTTGTGACCTGCTAACACCCTACCACCCCCGCTAAAAAAACCGTACCACACATTTTACAGCCATACTTGTGAACACTTGCAGGGTTAAAGGGACTGCAATGTCATCAAATCACAAGTACCTGTGGTTATTGAACAAAGTACATTACCAACTAATGCCACAGCTCATGGGCTTTTCTGCAGTTTACTCTAATACAGTCATAGCCTTAGACACGAAGGGAATCACTTTGCCATCTCTTGGATCATCTTGATCACCTGAACCCTCAGGGACCTTTCTCGATCTTCCAGCAGCAGCTTCCATTTCTGCAAGTACTTTGACAATTGGTACAACATAAGTGATTGCTTTGAGAAGTTTCCCCCTCAATAGCCAATCACTCTGACCCCCCGCCCCCCCAACGATAAGTTGCATCTCCTAACCAAAGACCTCTAATAAAATCCTCCAAAGAGACTGGATAAGTTTTGGATATGAAAATTTCCTCCAGACAATTTGAGCTGCCATTGTATCTTACTGCACATGATACCATGTTGAATGTCTTGCTCTATAATTTGTTTGTGGATTATCCTAATACTTTGAGTTAATGCAATTGCAAAGTATTATTATTTTTGAACTACTCCCTCCGTTCCTAAATGTAAGTCTTTATAGAGATTCCACTATAAACCGCACACGGATGTATATAGATGTATTTTAAGTTTAGATTCATTCATTTTGCTCCGTATGTAGTCCACCTAGTGAAATCTCTACAAAGACTTATATTTAGGAACGGAGGGAGTACATTATATTACCATAATTGTTACATTATACTAGAAGTAAAACGTGGCAGATTTCTTGCTTATCAACAATTCTTTTATTATGTCTTCCGTTACAGGACCAGAAATGCTCCTTCGGCAGTCCTCTGATCTTCAAAGCCATGAAAGGGTTAACACAAACTTTGGAGGTGATACTGGAGATGCACTTGAAGCACATGAATGGAGATTTGTTCGAACATTAAATGGTACTCCCTTCGTTCACAAATATAAGATGTTTTGGATATTTCAATATGGACTACATATGGACTGAAATGAGTGACCAGACACACTAAAACTTGTCTATATACGTCCAACAAAGCCTTTAGTCCCAAACAAGTTGGGGTAGGCTAGAGGTGAAACCCATAAGATCTCGCGACCAACTCATGGCTCTGGCACATGGTTAGCAAGCTTTCACGCACCCCTGTCCATAGCTAGTTCTTTGGTGATACTCCAATCCTTCAGGTCTCTCTCAACGGACTCCTCCCATGTCAAATTCGGTCTACCCCGACCTCTCTTGACATTCTCCGCACGCTTACCGTCCGCTATGCACTGGAGCTTCTGGAGGCCTGCGCTGAATATGTCCAAACCATCTCAGATGATGTTGGACAAGCTTCTCTTCAATTGGTGCTATCCCAACTCTATCTCGTATACCATCATTCCGGACTCGATCCTTCCTCGTGTGGCCACACATCCATCTCAACATACGCATCTCCGCCACACCTAACTGTTGTACATGTCGCCTTTTAGTCGGCCAGCACTCAATGCCATACAACATTGCAGGTCGAAACGCCGTCCTGTAGAACTTGACTTTTAGCTTTTGTGGCACTCTCTTGTCACAGAGAATGCCAGAAGCTTGGCGCCACTTCATCCATCCGGCTTTGATCTGATGGTTCACATCTTCATCAATACCCCTATCCTCTTGCAACATTGACCCCAAATATTGAAAGGTGTCCTTCTGAGGCACCACCTGCCCATCAAGGCTAACCTCCTCCTCCTCACACCTAGTAGTACTGAAACCGCACATCATGTACAAGGTTTTAGTACCTAGTAGTACTGAAACCGCACATCATGTACTCGGTTTTAGTTCTACTAAGCCTAAACCCTTTCGATTCTACTAAGCCTAAACCCTTTCGATTCCAAGGTTTGTCTCCATAACTCTTAACTTCCTATTTAGCCCCGTCCGACTATCGTCAACTAACACCACATCATCCGCAAAGAGCATACACCATGGGATATCTCCTTGTATATCCGATTCAGAAAAAAGTTAGAACATCTTATATTTGTGAACGGAGGGAGTATATCCTTATGCTACACCGATTGGCACCCTAAAAAGCAATATGGTGCATCTGCCTATATTCACTCGTCGGTTTCCTCTCTAAAGTTATGCTTTCAGATGATTACTCAAGTATATCTATATACATGAAGTCACACATATCATCTTTTGTAACTCTGTGCTTCACTAGACATGCAATGAGTTAGCATTTTTTGTAAGACACTGTTTTATCTTAATTCATCTTCTAATCTTCTGTAAGATGCTGTCAACAGTTTTGCGCTACAAGAGGAACCATGCACAATAAATTGAACTTGAGTCATATAGAGTTTATACAAAGTCGAGAATCCTGATCATACACGTGTGTATTTAACCGCCAGTTAATTGCTATATACCTCTGGTACATCAATTTAACCGCCAGTTAATCTTATTACTTATCCCCACAAAAGCAAAATCTGATTAGTTTGTCTGACAGTTTGGAGCTATTGGCTATTTATAGCTTAATAAGGTACTGCGCATGTTTGCAGTTTCATATATCTTGGTCTTCTGTTCCGATGAATATAGTGATATGGCCAACTAAAAAAATACTCCCTCTGTAAACTAATATAAGAGCGTTTAGATCACTACGCTCTTATATTAGTTTACAGAGGGAGTACTAGTTATATGGTCCTGCTACTGTGCTTCTATTTGTTACTCCAGCTTGTCGGACTACAAAATCTTACATTGATCTGGAAGGATCTAACTTGATACTAGCAGTTCTGCAGTTTTCTATTCTGATATGAGAGTTATATGATTTATAATTGAATCTGTTGTTGTAACCTGTGTTTAGCTGTTTCTTATCAGCATACATAGTCGCATCACAGAAAACAATAGTTGATAACTCATCCCCTACATATCAGCATTCCCTGAGTGCACTACTTTTGTGCCCATTATATATCTGCATAAAAGTTAGGGAGTAATTATGTGCTGTACCACAGGAACCTCACCCCCTTCATTTATTTTATAGTACTGAGGATTACAATCGGTCTTTGTAGATTCTCACCAGATCACGGATTTGAAGTCTTGAACTCTTAGACTCTAATACTAACCGTCACTGTCAAACACTACATACAACATGGGCTTGATATCACATGCCCATCTTGTTACATCCTGCAATACCCGTGCTGAGACCTCTTTGATACTTCACTGAAGCTTGCCTCAGTTGCCACAACTTTGTCACCCACCACCATTGTTGTACTCACCACTAGGGCCATCATGTCTACTACCATGATCACCTTGACCACCTCTAACATGGCCTCTACCGAGATCAAGTACTCATCTGCCGACATGCCCTTATCCTTGGTCTCCATCATCTCTACCCAAAACAGCAACCTTTTGCAGCTTTTCTTCTCTGTCTGCTTAATGTAGCAACTAGCAGAACAGCAGCAGCACAACACCACTTCTTTCCTCTTTTTCTTTCCTACTAGTGATGCCAGCTGATTTGTGATTCCTCCTCCTAGTTATCTCTTCTAGCAGCCGCACAAATCAGACGACCTGAACATCTTCCTCATCTTCTTTCACGCAGCAGCCCAACAACAGCACACAAAACGCAAGCGCATCACTAGCAGAGGCCCATTGCTGGTGACCTAAAAGCACAGTGATACAGCTACTCTGTTGCAGCCTGCATGTGCACGCTCAAGACCACTGCTAGTCGCAGCTAGGGTGGGAAAGACAGGTCGTGATTTCCCGCAAATGTCTGGTGGTGCGAATGAACAGAGGATGATAACGGAGGCAGTGATGAGGGGTGTGATTTAAGTTATCAAGTGGTAGCATGTAGAAATTAGTGGAATTATTGTGGGTCCCCTAGAAACTACACTCCGGCTGTTAGTAGTGCTAACTGCTATGAATTATGGTCAGGCTGTAGTACTTATCATTTTCTAATACTAACTGTATTGAGTTGCATGCCCGGTCAATTCAGTCAATAATCTAAGATGATCAAGAAAGGTACTTCAACACTCTAACAATATCCCTAGATGCAGATGAAGAAGTATGAATTTTTTTTCTCATTCCGTTGAGTCATCTCCAGATATCAGAAATCGGATTTATCTCTATTTTTGTTATCATCATGCAGGAATTAGAATTTTTGAAGATATTTCAAACTCAAAGGTGAAGTTCTTTTGCTTTGCAAGGTTAAATGTATAAGATATTGCTGTAGCTTACTGGTTAGATGGATGTGATAAGCTGATGCTCAATGAACTCTCGACTGCTTTGTCATGATCCATTACCTTAATGGTTGTTGAGCTATCAATCTTTCACAAGCAATATGTAATTCTGTACTGAGTGATTAGCAATAAGCAAGCTGCATAACAGATTATGAGTCGGTGATACATGTCCAAATGAGTCAATGTTATGTAGTCAGACAACCCTATTCCATGACCATATTGCTAGCTAATACTCCCTCCGTTCCGATTTACTCGTCGTGGTTTTAGTTCGAATTTGAACTAAAACCACGACGAGTAAATCGGAACGGAGGGAGTACTTGTCTAGACTAGTTTCTTTACAGCTTTTGCCAATTCAAATATTTGGCAGAAATCTGAAGTACAAAATTAGAACCGCATAGCTATGTGCTTTAGTGAGTGAAATGCTTAAGTGTTGGATTAATTGCTTCAGAGCATCCGCCTCCATCCCTAGCAACCAGCAATTTCTTTCTGAATGCTTGCTGTGGTTTAGGGCCTGTTTTCTCTGAAGCCATTGGTATCCCAATTTATTTATCACATTTAGCTTTTGTTTGGTTTATTGCCAAACTTTTGGCAAGATAACGTTCCTATTTGTGTATCTTAGTTTCACTTTCTTGCTGAAAATTGGTCAAATCACGACGTTGATTTCTTAGTCAGTTTTTAATGCTAACCCTTGGAGCAAAGTGTTCAATTTTAGGCATGAAATGAGCATGCATCTCACTTTTCTAAAGCTGTTATCCACCCTTCTATTGCCCTCGTTTTTGAAAGAAATAGGCTCTACCTTTATTTTATTTTTGCTAATTACTGCTTCTTGCAGGGTGGAAAGGGGATACTTCTCAAGTCTATTGGCGTGGTTGGTGCAAATCCTGACAGTGTGTTTGAAATGGTTCTCAGTCGGGATAAGCATAAGCGACACGAGTAAGCTAGCAGTTGATTTGGTCTTTACAGTAAATATATTAGATTTTTTCTCTTTGTGGGTGAAACAAATGCATGTTATCTCTGAATACATTGCCAGCTAGCTCTAATAAGATTCTCCCATGCAGGTGGGATATGTTGATTTCTGATTTGGAGTTGGTGGAAACAATTGATGGGTACTGTGATGTGGTTTACGGGACCTATGAGCCAAAATATTTAAGCTGGTACTTTCCTCTCATTACAGTTTGGATTATTCCCTCTATATGATTGTGATGCAATTTTAACAACAATGGCCTGATTATTAAAGAAATACTTTTTGCTCTATTTCTTTTGGTACAAAAGGCAAATAATTGTAGAAGGTCTCAAATGATTTTTGAAGCACGATTAGTAGCCATTTTTGGAGATCTTGAGCTTAGTAAATCATGCTTGTTTTAGGTTTAAGATATCACTTCTGCTTTAAGTGTGGTGATGTTAGGTTTATTAGTTTATTAAGAGTTA
Source organism: Aegilops speltoides (assembly GCA_021437245.1). NCBI lineage: Eukaryota > Viridiplantae > Streptophyta > Magnoliopsida > Poales > Poaceae > Aegilops > Aegilops speltoides. The sequence continues at coordinate 260,171,215 of CM038145.1, forward strand.
CTGTTGTGCCCTGTTCAGCAGTTTGTGAAAAATACTACTTCTACTAAGTATGAGGACTGTTCTCAGGTGGAAATCAAAGAAGGATTTTGTCTTTTCCAGACAATGGTTTCGTGGACAAGATGGGGCATATAGTAAGCAAAATGATCTTTTACATTTTCAAAGTTAACTTAGTTATGTTACCTTTCTTTGTCCCTCTATGCAGACATTTTGCAGAGTCCTGCTAGTCACAAGCAAAAACCTCCAAGACATGGATATGAGCGTACACATATCAACCGTAAGATTGACCTTTCTTGATTAGTTTTCTTGCAGTTGTAGACCATGAGTCACTAAGTTCGTTTTATCTGTACCATAACTTTTGGCGTGTTCAACCTATGTTCAGAGAGTATGGTCACTTCATTTCAAGTTGTGTACCAAAAATAAATTTGCATATTGATGCCCTTTTGGTATATGTACATTATAAGTTTATAACCAGAAGTAAAACTAATTGATATTTCAACACTAACCCTAAATGGGTTGCATAGTTACTTTTACTATAGATTATATATCTTCTTGAAGGATCATTAATAATTCCCTGCGGTAAAAGTAAACTTGCTAGATCCTAACCTGAAATGGCTCTCATGGTGGGGAAATTCGACCTGTGAAGAGTCACGATTGCCTTGCGTTGCACCCATGTCTTGTCACCGTAACGTGTGCACATCACACCCGCTGATGGCTGGGCCGTGGTCGTCTGCCTCGGGCCTGCGTCACCATAGTACATGCCGTTAGATGAATAGACCTTGTATTGCTATTGGGCCAAAGGGGCCAGAATATACAGAACTACTCCCTCCGTTCGGAATTACTCGTCGAAGAAATGAATGTACCTAGATGTATTTTAGTTGTAGATACATCCATTTTTGTGACAAGTAATTCCGAACGGAGGGAGTACAATAGTACATCTGCAAATATGATCCTATAGAAATCTGCTAGCTGAAGCTCGGGAAGGCACAAACCTTGTTGAGCTGAATATACATGTTTGAAGAGAAAATGGCTGTGTTGAGGTCGAGTTTGTGCCTTAGTAAAAAAATATTCTAGCTGAATCTTAGGAAGGCACGAACTGGTGGTCCACAACCTGGTCTTGCACCTCGATCTCATGTACGCATCATCCATATCAATATGTTTGGTGAGCTCATGCTTCGCAGGACCTCCAACAATGTTGATTGCGTGGGTGCTGTCTGATGAGAGAGGAGTGGGTGCAGTAGTAGAAACACCAAAATCACCAAGAAACCACCTCAACCAAGTGATGTAAATTTTGTCCTATGTAAGAAGTAAAGAAGAACTCCGCCTATGTTGTCTCAACATAGCCGGTCCTAGGCCCGGGTAAAGGAGGAGGGTTGTGATAGGCTTGGCGAGCCAACGTAAAAACTCAGCCACTCTTACGAAGATGAAACCTAAAAGATTTTCGTTGGGGCGTAACCATCTCAGTGACGCGCCACATCGGAACCCGGGTGTGGTGTCAAATGGGCAAGGGTCGGGTCGCCACCCCCCCAGTGGCGCGCCGTATCTTGATCTGGATACGGTGGCAAGTGAGCGAGGATCGGGTCGTCGCATCCTTAGTGGCACGCTACATCGGCGCCCAGATGTAGTGGAAAATGAGCAAGGGTCTTCGCATTCGACTCGACGAGTGCGAAGGGTAAGGAAGCAGCCGAGCCTAGGAGGATCCGCTTAGGTGGCTGGAATGTAGGGTCTCTGACAGGGAAGCTTTGGGAGCTAGTTGATGCAGCGGTGAGGAGAGGAGTTGATATCCTTTGCGTCCAAGAAACCAAACGGAGGGAACAGAAGGTGAAGGAGGTGGAGGACACCGGCTTCAAGCTGTGGTACACGGGACGGCAAGCAACAGAAATGGCGTAGGCATCTTGATCAACAAGAGCCTCAAGTATTGAGTGGTAGACGTCAAGAGACGTGGGGACCGGATTATCCTGGTCAAGCTGGTAGTTGGGGACTTAGTTCTCAATGTTACCAGCGCGTATGCCCCGCAAGTAGGCCACAATGAGAACACCAAGAGGGATTTCTCGGAAGGCCTAGAGGACATGGTTAGGAGTGTACAGATTGGCGAGAAGCTCTTCATAGGAGGAGACCTCAATGGCCACGTGGGTACATATAACACAGGTTTGAAGGGGTGCATGGGTGCTTGGCTATGGCACCAGGAATCAAGGAGAAGATGTCTTAAGCTTTGCTCTAGCCTACGACATCGTAGCTAACACCCTCTTTAAAAAGAGGGAATCACATCTGGTGACTTTTAGTAGTGGTCAACACTCTAGCCAAATTGATTTCATCCTCTCGAGAAGAGAAGATAGGCGTGTGTGCCTAGATTATAAGGTGATACCTGGAGAGAGTGTTGTCCCTCAGCATAAGCTGGTGGTTGCTGACTTCCGCTTTCGGTTTCGTGTCCAACGGAATAAGCGTGCCAAATTCGCTAGAACGAAGTGGTGGAAGCTCAAAGGAGAGGTAGCTAAGCGTTCAAGGAGAGGGTCATTAAGGAGGGCCCTTGGGAGGAAGGAGGGGATGCAGACAATGTGTGGATGAAGATGGCGACCTGCATTCGTAAGGTGGCCTCAGAGGAGTTTGGAGTGTCCAGGGGAAGGAGAAGCGAAGCTAAGGACACCTGGTGGTGGAACGATGATGTCCAGAAGGCGATTAAGGAGAAGAAAGATTGCTTCGGACGCCTATACCTGGATAGGAGTGCAGACATCATAGAGAAGTACAAGATAGCGAAGAAGGCCGCAAGGCGAGCTGTCAGTGAAGCAAGGGGTCGGGCGTATGAGGACCTCTACTAGCGGTTAGGTACGAAGGAAGGTGATAGGGACATCTATAAGATGGCCAAGATCCAAGAGAGGAAGACGAGGTATGTTGGCCAAGTCAAATGCATCAAGGACGGAGCAGACCAACTCCCGGAGAAGGACGAGGAGATTAAGCAGAGATGGCAGGAGTACTTCGACAAGTTGTTCAATGGGGAGAATGAGAATTCTAACATTGAGCTGGACGACTCCTTTGATGAGACCAGCAGTTGTTTTTGTGCGGCGAATCCAGGAGTATGAGGTCAAGGAGGCTTTAAAAAGGATGAAAGGAGGCAAGGCGATGGATCCTGATGGTATCCCCATTGAGGTGTGGAAAGGCCTCGGGGACATAGCGATAGCATGGCTAACCAAGCTTTTCAACCTAATTTTTCGGGCAAACAAGATGCCAGAAGAATGGAGACGGAGTATATTAGTACCAATCTTCAAGAACAAGGGGGATGTTTGGAGTTGTACTAATTACCGTGGAATTAAGCTGATGAGCCATACAATGAAGCTATGGGAGAGAGTCATCGAGCACCGCTTAAGAAGAACGACAAGCGTGACTGAAAATCAGTTTGGTTTCATGCCTGGGAGGTCGACCATGGAAGCCATTTTCTTGGTATGACAACTTATGGAGAGATACAAGGAGCAAAAGGACTTGCATATGGTGTTTGACTTGGAGAAGGCCTATGATAAGATACCGTGAAATGTCATGTGGTGGGCCCGGGAGAAATACAAAGTCCCAGCAAAGTACATTACCCTCATCAAGGACATGTACGATAATGTTGTGACAAGTGTCCGAACAAGTGATGTTGCACCAATGACTTCCTGATTAAGATAGTGCTGCATCAGGGGTCAGCTTTGAGCCCTTATCTTTTTGCCTTGGTGATGGATGAGGTCACAAGGGATATACAAGGAGATATCCCATGGTGTATGCTCTTTGCGGATGATGTGGTGCTAGTTGACGGCAGTCGGACGGGGGTCAATAGGAAGTTAGAGTTACGGAGACAAACCTTGGAATCGGAAGGTTTTGGGCTTAGTAGAACTAAAACCGAGTACATGAGGTGCGGTTTCAGTACTACTAGGTGCGAGGAGGAGGTTAGCCTTGATGGGCAGGTGGTGCCTCAGAAGGACACCTTTCGATATTTGGGGTCAATGCTGCAGAAGGATGGAGGTATTGATGAAGATGTGAACCATCGCATCAAAGCCGTATGGATGAAGTGGCACCAAGCTTCTGGCATTCTCTGTGACAAGAGAGTACCACAAAAGCTAAAAGCCAAGTTCTACAGGACGGCGGTCCGACCCGCAATGTTGTATGGCGCCGAGTGTTGGCCGACTAAAAGGCGACATGTTCAACAGTTAGGTGTGGCGGAGATGCGCATGTTGAGGTGGATGTGTGGCCACACGAGGAAGGATCGAGTCCGGAATGATGATATGCGAGATAGAGTTGGGGTAGCACCAATTGAAGAGAAGCTTGTCCAACATCGTTTGAGATTGTTTGGGCATATTCAGTGTAGGCCTCCAGAAGCTCCAGTGCATAGCGGACGGCTAAGACGTGCGGGTAATGTCAAGAGAGGTCGGGGTAGACCGAATTTGACATGGGACGAATCCGTAAAGAGAGATATGAAGGATTGGAGTATCACCAAAGAACTAGCTATGGACAGGGGTGCGTAGAAGTTTGCTATCCATGTGCCAGAACCATGAGTTGGTCGCGAGATCTTATGGGTTTCACCTCTAGCCTACCCCAACTTGTTTGTTGTTGTTGTTGTTTTATGACTCACATCTTGCTTTTCTTATGCCGATTTTTACGTAGTGGATTATGTAAACGTAACTATTTGTACACCAAATGTAAGTTCTGAATGTAAGGACGTAGGAAACCCGTGGATGCAAAATAACTTATTCAACACCCTGGGTGATGAGTACCATTTCTCTATAACACAGCTAGCGTCAATAAACTTAGTCAAAATTTACAAAGCTTGACTTCTTTAAAAATCTATATGAACTATATTTTTTTAGGGAGGGGGTATTGCTATTGGGCCAAAGGGGCCGAATACACAAGTAAATATGCAAATATAACCGTCTAGAGATGAGAAACCAACAGCTAGCTATTACACCTGACAATTTAACCATATACTCCCTCCGTCCGGAAATACTTGTCATCAAAATGAATGAAAGGGAATGTATCTAGATGTATATTAATTCTAGATACATCCATTTTTATCCATTTTGATGACAAGTATTTTCGGACGGAGGGAGTACAAAGGAGAAACAACACAGCTAGCTATTACACTTGACACATGTATGGCGATCGTCAGCGGCAAGGCCATAGTTGCCTGTATCAGAGCCAAGAGGTCTCCAGTTCAAGACCCGGCCAATGTGCTATCCACAAAAGTTGTTTCCGACTTCATTGATAACAAGTTTGAGGCCTGGTCTTGAGAGGGGGGATTGAAGTATATGTGGACAGCCCAGCCTTCTCCATTAGTCGGACTCTTGGTTCTACTAGTTGGTGCATGGAACTTAATAGCATGAAGGTCAAGATGAAATAAATTGCACCTGCTATAATCAACATGGGTGGAAAGTGCCTTTACCCTAGCTGTTCATAAATGGCTTTGTTATGGCGCTGCTAGAAGGAGGGCGCGAGAGGGCCGGCCGGGGGCCTTTATGCCCACGGCCGGGCAAGAGGGAAGGGATTTCCTTCTTAATTCTTGCTTGATTAGATTGATACATCTCCTCTCTTTATATAGAGAGGTTTACTTGACTCCCAAGCAAGGCTTACTTGACCCCTAAGCAAGCGACCCTTATCTGTAATTAACCCTAAGACTAATGGGCCCATTAGGCCCATTATGTACTCTAACAGGCTTCAACCACTATTCTCGTAGTTGCAATACTGAAATTTGCCCAATGTCTTCTTTTTTTACATTTTGTTGGAATTTATTAAGTGCCTTAACCTTGTCCTTCCAGCCACAACATGGGAAATAAAGAGGTTAAACACGTCAGAATCTACTCCGAAGTGCATTGTTACTCGCATGGTGGAGATTTCCCCATGTTTCTGGGACAGATGGAGGAGAAGGACCTCCTCAAATTTTGAGAGAAGTATCCCTTTTGCTCTGCTCAGCCAAGTAGCAGGTTGATCATTCTTTCTTTTATTGCAAAAAATATTATCTCGCCAAATTGGATAATGCAATGATGACGTTGTTTGCATATATGATTGAACAGGTCTAAGAGAATACTTTGCAGCAAATCCAGCCATCACACCTGATTTGCCTTCAACAGTAGTGAAGTCAAAAGTATCTGAATCCTTGATCATCCAGAGTGAACTTGAATATTCGGAACCTAATGATGAGTTCTATGATGCACTTGTTAGAGGAGAATCCTTTGAAGGTGATAGTGATGATGATGATAATGATGATGATGATGATGATGATGATGTTACAACCCCGAAGGTAATATTTATGGTTTTAAACCATAATTATGTAATCCAAACAGTCATATTGTTGTGTTCAGTTATAAATGGAGATCCAATTTTCTGTGCAAATTTCTATGCAGGCTGGAAAGGTGAAGTTGAAGAACGTATCATGGGCCATTGCAGGTTTAGCTATGAAGCGAACTAAAGGTCATAATGATAAAACACATGAGATATTTCTACCTTTTCAGCACCACTGAGTCTTATAGTGATGCACACCAACATATATGCATGTGTGCACATAGACAAACACCAGTCTGAATACATTTGTGCCATAGAGATATGTATATACACGCCCGCCAAAAAAGATTTGTATATACACATAGGCAAGTCCGCAAGTGTCAATTGCACATATATTAAATAGTGTGTTGGGGAAGCACAAAAGCATGGTGTTTTCATAGAGCACATTTGAGGCAATATGTTCAGATAGTTTAAGGAACATTTTTTTGCGGGGGAGATAGTCTAAGGAACATACTTGGCTATATTTGCGAAATATGATGCTTATTAATATTTTTTGAAACAACACCCAGAAATTGACAAGGAAACTATGTATCAAATGAAACCATACCATGTATTTCTGATACATGCTATATTACTCTAGGTTCACGGTTGTCTGTAGGGCACCATATTGTAGGGCACTGCTATGTGCCTGACAGGCTGCCAAGTAATGTACTCCCTCCGTTCCACACGTATTTGGTAACACGCTAAAAACTCGAGTCACATCTCTCTTTGTATGGCAGTAAGCACATGCAAACATTGGAAGTAACTTGACCTATTTTGTTGACATGGTAACAGCTAGTGCAACTGTAACCACTGCCTAACACTGCGCTCTTAAAGTTAATCACCCACCTTTGTACTCATTCGGTACATTTCGATTTTCCATGTTTCTGTAGTACATTTCGTTTTTCCATGTTTCTGTACTGATACCTGTCCGTACAAACAAACACTCGTAGTCAGTAGTAGCATCCTTTCAAAATGTAAATCTAATATCTTCACTTCATAATTTATTTCAACTTGTTGATTGATGCAAGGAGGCATCCAAATTGTAGTAGTACACATTTACTCCTTCACCTCTTCAAGCGCTATACTGCAAGTTGCTAATTTCACTCATTTTGCATATGATTAGCTATGTGGACTAAACTAAAGAAAGATTGAAGTCACCAGTTGATATGTCTTAATTCATCCAAACTGATGGTCTGCGTGTTGCATGTTGTTTGATTTATGATCCAGGCATCCTGTTGCCGCATTCTCTGAAAAAATATCTTTTGCCTACGTAGATGCCTCTCAATTAAGACATGTCAACAAATATGCATTCTGTCGTTGGAGATTGTTTTTCTGTTGCTTCAAGGGCAAAGGGAACAATAGTTGGTGCACACGTAGATGCCTCTCAATTTGATTTGTCTCCTCGGCAGGGTAATAAATACGAGGTTGATAAGAATCACTATAGTTGTACATATATGTCCGTCATTCCCAAAATGAGGGTCAAAATGGGTAAAATCTATACTAGTCCATAGATTTCTTGTAATAATTCTGATTTCGTAAAAGAATTGATAGTTTCTACCTCTACCCTATCAATTATTATTTCAAAGATCAACTTCCCCCATAATGATTTCTATACTAATATCTCATGATATCAGCCAATCTCATTTATTAACTAGCTGAGGAAGAATTTGCAAATTAATAAAACCTGGTGGACGAATTTTCCATCTCCAGGGGAAAAGGACATCATCTCCTACTAGAATCCAGAGTTCTGGATTGGTGTATCATTGTTTTGCTGTTCTTCTGAATTTTTTTTTTGTTTCTTATTCAACTCCAAGTTGAAATTCTTGTTCATTTTTTTCCCTACAGCTTCGCTTGAGAGGAGCGAATTGGTTACAAACTCTATTCCCATAGCTATTGACTCGAGCCATTTCCATGGCACCGTTCGACAAGCAAAAAGTGAAGATGACCCAAATTCTTGGAGTTCACCTGGTGGAGAGAAGTTTATGATAAGAGGGAAGACTTACTTGACAGATTACGCCAAGGTCAGAGTATTACAAGTTATTCTACTAATTAATCAAGAGAATTATTAAAACTACCTTATTTACTTCTCCACTAGTCAATGACAAGAACGAGCCGTTATATGGTTCTACCGTTTCAAAGATCTCAGGATAAGGTTGCTATGATTAAGAAATGTGGCTGCCTGAATGCTATTGTTATGAAGGACCTATAAGTTTGTGCAGCTGGCACTAATTAACTTCCTGTCGAACTGGTTAAATATATATTCACCCAGCATTTGGGTATACCACTTAACAGGTAGTCCTTTGTTTTATTAATGCTGTTATGTTAAGGTTGCTGCACCTGCATGCGGATAGTGCTTCCACATCTCCAATCTAGTTTCTGTACATCTGATATAGTGAGGAGGTATGCTTTGTGTTAAAACACCTATCCCAGCAAGGTCAATTGAGAAAATGACCCCAATCGGCTAGAGATCTTGCAATTAATATAGAGTTCATTTTGGGGCCAGAATTACTTCTGACACTGTTTTTGTTTCTCCTTGTTTGGCCTTTCTCTTGATGTTAACTTGATTTAAACAGATTGCTGGAGGTGATCCTCTTCTAAAGCTTATTGCGGTTGATTGGTTCAAGGTTAATGAGCGCTTTGACTCGGTTGCCTTGCACCCAAAAAGCCTTGTTCAGGTAAAATTGTTGAATGAGCATTAATCCCACTTGCAAACCAACACCACTTTTAGTACAGAGAACTTCATACAAACAGCTTTCTAGCATAGGTTATAGTGGGAGCTTCCTTGTTACATTAATGCAGACTCAAGAGGAAGTTGTTTGTAGTGCTTTACTCTGACATGACACAACATACCTATTAATGTATGCTTAATTTTTTTCCCGATATTTAAATTACAGTCCGAAGCTGCAAAGAAGATTCCCTTCATACTGGTTGTAAATTTACAGGTAAGTACTGTTGGCAATTTGTTATATTATTAAATTTTTATTCGCTGTCTTAAACAGTGGCTGCCTAGGTGCTATGCACCACCCTGCCGCTGGCTTAGCACCCTTTTAAGAATATGTTTTCATTTTAGGTAGTTTGAAGGGTAGACTATTTTTTGTATTTTAGGTAGTTTGAAGGGAAATTGTACAGCACCCTTTTAGGTATATGTTTTCTATTTTAGGTGGTTTGAAGGGTAGAATATTTTTTGTATTTTAGGTAGTTTGAAGGGAAATTGTACAGTATTATAGCCAATAATTTGAGAACTAAACAAATATGTGGATTCTTTGATGCAGCTTTAGATTTTATTGTAAAAGTTCACACGTGATCTTACTGCAATCTTTAACCAGTTATGGTCAGCTAAAGAATTTTTTCTGGAGCATACATACAGATATAACCAAGTTAAAGTTATATCCATCAATTTAGGAACCTTCGCCTGCGTACAACATTCGCTGTACATGCTGAAACTATATCAGTTACTGCGTAGTAACCGGGAAAGCGGGTCTGTGTCGTGTCCCACCTGGGTTCGATCTACCCCAGTAAGTTATCAAACACTACTGGCAAGGGGCTGTTACATTTATCTAGCTGTTGTAAGAACCAAATACTTTACATTTTTCATATGACCAATGTGCCAACAGACCAGTGTGCACGCCCCCAATCATCATAAATCCTGCCTCCTTCCGATCAATGTTGCGGATGACAAAACCTCCAATTTAGCAGGTCTTCTTGTTTGCAAAACTACCACAGCCTCCCTTTGGTCTATTAAAACCCAAGACCAGTGATTTCGTCCCTCTCGTTGATCTCATTGAACTCCAGGTAACCACCTGCTCATATTTCTTCTTGTTGGGTGGTGGGATCACCGTCACTAAAGCTGCCATGAGCACTCTTCCCATCTTTGCAGTCACAAGCTCCCAGAGGGTGTCGAATGTTAATACTCGTATATACTCCCTCCGTTCCAAACTATTTGTCGCTCAAATGGATGTATCTAGCACTAAAATAGTGTTAGATACATCCACTTGAGCGACAAGTAATTTAGAACGGAGGGAGTATTAGCCATGTGATATCCCCGTTATATGATGAGTTTTCTGCATACTATACCGCACATACACGTGTATATAAATATCAGATTCCTAGGATTTTTTTCCTCCCCCACATGCACAACCTGTGCTCTGTACAGATCATATTTGAGTCTTGTATTCCTTGTACCCCGTAAACTTCAACATATCGTAACCTCCCCTGGCCGCTCCTGAATGATAGCCACACCAGAGATATGCTCCTGAGACGCCAATTCAGTCCTCCTAGTGGCACTAATTGTCCTCTCTGCAGCATAGATACTCTGGCAACTCGCAATCACCTCTTCTGGCTCTGTTGCTTCAGTGCTTCCTGCTGGAATATCCTTGGAATTAATTTCGATCCCCATCTGTTGTCTATGGAAGAGGTGATATCTAGGGTGAAGCTTAAAGTTAACAAGCCTTTCTCCTTTGAGGTCATGAAGATTGTTGATGGGATTGCTCCAAGCAGGGCTTCATGGCTGTTTAGTTTTAGAAGGGACCTCTTCTTCCTTTCAGAATGAAGGAAGATTTAGCTTCTTCTCTTAGATCTTGACTTGATCTTCTTGTTTCCCTCCCTCTCTCTTAGTGTGGCTTTCTCTAATCCTCCCCTTGTATAGCCCTCCCCTGTTGCCCCGTCTTCTGTACATTCCTCTTGTATATAGTTAAATAGATTTACAGTTGGGGCCTCCTCATTCAAAAGGGTAAAATGCCGAACAAGCGCACAATTTCTCTCATGCAATATCTAAACCGTCTCATATATGTTGTCATCTTTGTTGTATGAATGACGTCCTGCACAAGTGATTAACTCCATTTGGATAAACATGTAGGTTCCAGCAAAACCAAACTATAACTTGGTTATGTACTACGCAGCAGAGAAGCCAGTGAACAAAGATTCTCTCTTGGGTAGATTCATTGATGGAACTGATGCATTTCGAGATGCCAGATTTAAGCTTATACCAAGTATTGTTGAGGTATACACTTTAGTGTTGTATCTTATCACCTTGCATGTTACTATTTTTCTTGACTAGCATATCACTATTTTTGCATCTCACTATCTTCTCACCTTGTATGTGACTATTTTTCTTGAGTAATCGCATGTTTTTGCATGTGAACTCACGTACAAAATGATCTCAGGGTTATTGGATGGTAAAGCGTGCAGTTGGGACGAGAGCTTGCCTTCTGGGGAAAGCAGTGACATGCAATTATCTTCGACAGGATAACTTTCTCGAGGTACTTGAGTACTACAAAACTTTGCGTTTGTTGAACACCCTCGGTATATGTATCTCTACCACGCATCCCAATAAGCCTGGTGGTAAAGGTAAAATTCGAAGCCAACTTACAAAAGAGTGCATGTATGTTCCCCGCCAAAAAAACTGCACATATATAACAAATTTAGATGAAACAATGGTATTGATTTTTCTTTTGCATATCTGTTTTTTGCCTACTTTCCAGTGTTATACTTTTGCTGTGTTGAATCTGAACAAATCTTGGTATAAATGAAATAACTTTGCAGATAGATGTTGACATTGGTTCCTCTTCTGTTGCACGGAGCATTATTGGCCTAGTCCTGGGATATGTGACAAGTATTGTTGTAGATCTTGCTATTCTAGTTGAGGTATGATCATACAAATCAGACTTTGAAACGTCTTTTTTTTTTTTGCATTTTTGTTTTCAGCAATTTGCTCACATAGTTGATGGTAGATTCCAGCAAATGAATAATCCACAAATATCTATGGCACTTTGAGCTATCTTATTTATAGCACTTTAATGTACCAACAGAATCCAAAACTGTGCAAGCCTGGGATTTTTTTTTTAGAAACACATTACAAACAACACATACACGCACGTACACTCACCCCTATGAGCACCTCCGAGAGACTGAGCCGGCAAATCTTGAGATTGACGAAGTCGCTGATGGATTCATGTACCTAGGGTAGGGTCATAGGCCTGACCTAAACGTCCTACCCAAGGACACTCTTGGAAGAGATCATCTTCCAATCGACCATAGAGGAACCCACTCGACTGACTGGAAGGACTCGACCATGGAAGACTCACTCGACCATGAAGACACACTCGACCACCAGAAGGTCAGAAGACACTCTGCAGCGCAACGGTTTGCTATTGAATAGACTTAATGATAGTTAAAGCGCTTTATGAGGGCGTTACAAGAACCCCTGTGCTTAATGTACTTTAACCTCTCCATTATGTGGGCTGGTGGGGTCCTCAAGACTCTATATAAGCCACCCTCCACGATAGAGGGGTTCGCACTCTTGTAATACCTACACTCATAATCCACTCGACCGCCTCGGGCTCCGAGACGTAGGGCTTTTACTTCTTCCGAGAAGAGCTCGAACTCGACATCGCTTGTGTTCACAACCTCTCCATAGCTAGGACCTTGCCTCTCCTTACCTACCCCCACTCTCACTGTCGGACTTAGAACCACGACAGGTTGGCGCCCACCTTAGGGCGGTGTTTTAGCGATTTGTGGAGGAGTTGCAGATTCCAGTACCTTCATCATGACGATCGCTGGAGTTTTGGTTGAGGCGCGAGATCCGTCTCGGTGCTCTCACCTTTGTCGCCGACGACTCGCGTGGCTCCGGAGGCTCCACTTGACATCGAGGCGCCCCGTCCGCGGGCGACGACTTCGCGCATGTGTTCGCGGGCGTTCTGCTGCGGCAACCGTCGACCCGTGACGGTCGACTCCTTTATCGATCGCCCACCCGCTTCCCACCAGCCGAAGCGCCTGGTCGGTCGAGACTCCATGGTGGGTGAAGCACGCGGTGGCTCGCCAGACACCACCGCCAGTCGCGCTATCGAGCCCGACGAGTCCCTACTACTGCTCGATCGATCGACGGTAGCTCGTGAGATCGCATCCGAGTGTGATAGCGATGATCCAACGGCGGAGATCCTCATGGTCGACGGCCCTCGCGCCCTCCCTGCCGCCCATGGCGGTGGAGCCGCCGGGAGAGACCCGTGCAAGAGCACGAAGAGTACCACCGAGACACTCGACTCTCTGCAGAGAAAGAGCCGCCGCAGAACATGGATGCCTCGCATACTCCCATCGCGGAGAAACCCCGGCTCGCGCCTTGGAGGAAGCACGTCCGCCAACGTGGTGAACGCGCCGCTTGGAGAATCTTCAACGAGCACTCAACGCAGCAACGAATCCTGAAGCTACCGACGCCGACTCTTCCCACCGACTCGTATACCGCACGCCAATTCAGAATTTAGCAACCGTAACTCAGATAGCGTAATCTATCCAACCGTCCCGATCGGAAGCCGGGAGAGGCTTGCAGCAGATCGAGATTTACTCCGGCGGCAGGAGACCGAACTCAGCCGTGTCGCGATTCGCAGAACAGATTCACAATCGATCCATCGCTGCGAATCTCGTCCAATCGCTCACACCCAGATCGCCTCCGCGGCGAAGGGCGCGACAACCGGCGAGAGCGATGGAGACCGGATGACAGCGCCGAGTGCCCTTTCCTCCGAGGAAGGGTCACACGCCCTCGGCGACAAGATGATGACGCCGATTCAAGATGTATAAGAATTTCATCGACCCGAGGAACCGTGCTTCGACGCGCAATCCATTATCGTGCAAGGCTTGGTCGACCGAATAGAGCCCATCGAGGTGGACTCGAGAGATGCACCCACCAGCAATGAGTGCACATCTCTCGTCCTAATGTTTTAGCAGGCTATCGAGCCGCAGAATTCCCCAATTTCAGATTGGCAACAGAGTCGACAAGTTCATCGGGGAATCCAAGCCCAAACTTGGCTTGAAGATTACCGAGTGGCTGTTCGGATCGGGGTGGGAATGATGAGGTGGCCATGAAGCATTGCCCCTCATGTTGGAAGGTTCGCCAGAGCATGGCTGAATCGCCACCTCCTAGCAAGATATATACTTGGGAAGATTTGTCCCAGTGTTTATCAGACTTTGAAGGACTTGCAAGAGACCGGCTGGTTTGACAGAGCTGCAAGTTTGTGTGCGAAAGACCAATGAAACTCTCCGAGAGTACATTCAGAGGTGGATTACTTTGCACCATACCGTGGAAAATGTGTCGACCATCGAGCGCTTTGCGCCTTCAAAGACGGCGCGCAAAAAGAGAGAATTGAGTCTCAAGTTTGGTCGAACCGGGACATGACCACGAGTCGAATGATGGAGATTGCTAGCAAACGCCTAACGGCGAGGAAGAAGACCGACTCGGCGGCAAATACAAGCCAAGTCACGGAGAAGGGAAATTCCAATCGGAAGCGAACGGAAAGCCGAGCCAGCAGCTCTGGAGAGGCCCCGCCGTGACTCGTGGGAAGTTTAAGGGAAGCCGAAGGATCCTGGAATCCAAAGAAAGTAAAAGATAAAGAAGGCAATGACGTGATGGATATGCCATGCCATATTCACACGAAGAAAGATGAAGAGGGCAACATCATTTACCCAAAGCACACCACTGCCAAAGGTGTCGGCTCTGATCCAGCGGTTTGTGGTAAATAGTCTAAGGACAAGGAGAAGGAACCGACAAGGCCGGAGACAAAGAGGACAAAGAGGAAGAATATCCGCATGTCAACTCCACTCGATGATCTTCGCAGATGTGGAAAGCAAAAGTCGATCGAAAGTCATTAACCGTGAGGTAAACATGGTTGCCCAAAGAAAGCCAAGTTATGTGAAGTGGTCCCAAACACCCATCACATTCGACCAATCGATCATCCGACTCACATTGCCACCCTCGGGCGGCAAGCGTTGATGGTCGATCCATTGTCGAAGGCACTCGATCGACGAAAGTGCCGATGGATGGTGGTAGTGGGCTGAATTTGTTATATGCGGATACGTTGAAAGGGATGGGCATTCGATGTCCCGACTAAGCACCAAAGAATATGAGTTTCCACGAGTCATACCGGGGAAGAAGGCCAACTCACTCGCCAAATAGCCCCGGGCGTGGTTTTGGTGATTCCAAGCACTTTCGCAAGGAAAAGTCGACCTTTGAGGTTGTGGATTTTCGAGTGCATACCACGCCATTTTGGGGAGGCCACCACGCAAGATTCATGGCTCGACCATGCTATGTGTACCTCAAACCGAAAATGCCAGCCCAAAGGGAGTGATCACCATCACCGCGATCGGAAGAAGGCGTAAGAGTGCTTTCGTAAGGGCTCCAAAATTGCCGACTCCCAAGTGATAAATGGTCGAATTCGACGAATACAAGCAAAACGCAGATCCGAGTGATTTGTTACGATCCAAGGAGCCAACCACGAGTCTGCGTTTGATCGTCTCGTGAGACAAAGCCACCCATATTCACCCGACCGATCCCAATGCAGCCCGACCCACATCTCCACAACACTCGACCGAAATAGGAAGAAGCGCCATCCAGTTCCTCCGTGAGAATCGACATTTCGCATGGAAGCCACCGACATGCCGTGTTCGAGGAACTGGCCGAGCATCGCCACGAGTCGACAAGTCAAGAAACCAATAAAGAGCATCTTGGCGGTCCGCCGTCGTAAGAGAAAAGCTATTGGTGAAGAAGTGGCTCGATTGTTGGCGTGGATTCATCCGAGATATATCACTCGAGTGGCTTGCCAATGTCGTTATGGTTCCCAAGAAGGACAACTCACTCCGCATGTGCATTGATTTTAAGCACATCAATCGGGCCTGCCGAAGGATCATTTTCCTCTCCCCGCATAGATCAAATTGTCGACTCGACCGCGTGATGTGAGAGATTGTCTTTTCTAGATGCATATTCGGGTATCATCGATCCGTCAGATGGGCCCGATGAAATAAAACAGCTTTCATCACTCCATTCGGTGCTTCGCTATATCACCATGCCGCTCGCCTCAAGAATGCCGGAGCCACATTTATGCGAATGATTCGAAGTGTCTTCACCAAATCACCGGAATGTGGAAGCGATATGGATGATATCGTCGTTAAGTCGCGAAAAGGTTCCGACCTGCTTGTCGACCTCGCCAAACATTTGCCAACCTCGGAAGGTACGATATCAAGCTCAATCCGTCAAAGTGCGCATTCGGAGTTCCCGTGGAAAATTACCGGTTTTCTTGTTTCGAACGAGGATCGATGCTAATCCCGAAAAGATCGGCACTATTCTCCTAATGAAACGCCTGCGCGAATGCACGACGCCGAAGCTTCTTGGATGCTTGGCGCTTTAAGTCGATTCATCTCACGACTCGGTGAAAAGGCATTACCTCTTTACCGATCGATGAAGAAGGTCGACAAATTCGAGTGGACTCGAAGTCGATGCAGCGTTTCGAGCTAAAAGCTCGCTCTCCACCCACCGGTGCTTGCTGCTCCAATCAGCAAAGAGCCTCTGTTGCTTTACATTGCAGCCATCGGGCAAGTTGTTAGTATTGTGCTTACGGCCGAGCGGAAGAGGAAGGAAAGGCCTTCAAAGTTCAGCGCCGGTGTATTATTTGTCCAAGTCTTGACTCCATCCAAGCGAGATATCCTCATTATCGAAGCTTGTGTATGGTATATACATGACCACAAAGAAGGTTGCTCATTATTTCTCGATCATTCTATCACGATCGTCGTGACGCCCTTTATCGTAAATCTTGCATAACGAGACGCAACCGGTCGAGTGGCGAAATGGGCGATTGAACTTCTTCCCTTGATATCAAATTCGAGGCAAAGAAAGCCATTAAGTCCTGAGCTATAGCGGATTTCCTCGCCGAGTGGATTGAACAACAACGGCCGAAGTTCACTTTAGCATTGGACCATGTTCTTTGACGGCTCCAAGATGTTTGAATGGTTCGTGTCAGTTGTTCGTTTCCCCGAGGAGATAAGCTTAGGTATGTGCTCCAAATTCACTTTGATTCCTCCAACAATGAGGCGAGTACGAGGCCCTCCTATATGGATTGCGCATGGCCATCTCACTCGGCGTCCGTCACCGATGGTCTATGGCGACTCGGATCTAGTGGTTAATCAAGTGATGAAGGAGTGGGGCGTGAAAGCCCAAATATGACCGGATACTTGCAATGCAAGGAGGAAGCCGGAAAAGAAGTTCGAGGGGTTGAACTCCATCACATCCCCGATCGAAAAATCAAGCAATGGATGATTTGGCGAAGATAGGCTCCAAAGAGAAGCCATTCCGAGTGGTGTATTTTTGGAGCATATACACACTCCGTCAAGAAAAGAAGATCCTTCACAGAGAAGCTCCACAGCCCAAGAGTGCCACGGACTCGACCGAGGTTGAGGTCCCAAGAAGGTCGACTTGGTCATGGAAGTTTTAGTGGTCACTCCCGATTGGACAATTCCATACATCGCATATATTCTCGAGGAAGGAACTCCCAGAGGATGAGGAAGAGGCTCGACAGATCGTCTGTCGATCCAAAGCCTTCTTCATATCACAGGCGCTTGTATAGAGAAAGCACGACGAGTCGGACGAAATGCATAACGCTAGAAGAAGGTCGAGTCATACTCAATGACATCCACTGGGACTGTGGTCACCATGCGCCCTCTCTGACCATTGTAGCCAAAGCATACCGAGCCGGATTTTATCGCCAAGAGCAAATGAGATGGCGAAAGAAATAGTGGACAAGTGCGAAGGATGCCGGTTCTACTCCAATATGTCACACAAGCTGCGTCGACCAAGACTATTCCACTCGTCGGCCTTTTGCGGTATGGGGGTTGGACATGGTCGGTCCCTTGCGAACAGGTCGGAGCGGTTTCACGCATGTCTTTGGTAGCAATGACAAGTTCACCAAGTGGATTGAAGCTAAGCCAATCAAAAGTCTTGACGCTTGATCTTCTTGCTTTCCTTCATCGAGAGCCGACGTTCGATATGGAGTCCCGCACGGCATTATCACGGATAATGGGTCGAATTTTGACTCGAAAGAATTGAGGATTTCGCAACGCCCAAGGCACACGAGTCGACTACGCCTCGATCGCCCATCCACGAATGAATGGACAGCAGAACGAGCCAACGGATTAATCCTCAAGGGTCCAAGCCCCGATCGATGCGAGATCTCAAGCATGCGGCCGAGCTTGGGTTGATGAACTCCTTGATGCTTTGGGGTTTGCGAACCACGCCTAATCGGTCGATTGGGAACTCCTTTCTTCCGGTCTATGGAGCGTAGCAGTCCTACCGAGTGATCTCCTTCACAATGCTCCCGAATTGAACTTTACAATGAAGCGGTTTGAGCAAGCGTCGAGATGCAATCGACCTCCTAGAAGAGGAAAGGGAAATGGCTCGATCCGCCGACCATTTACCAAAGAAGACTTGCGTCGCTCAGACGCCGTAAATGTGAGAGGTCGAGCCTTCCAGAAGGGGATCTGGTCCTTCGGTGGATCGCCAAGCAACATAAGCTCGCTCCCTCCGGGAAGGGCCCTTCATCGTCACAAAGGTTCTCCACAATGGGGCATATCGCCTCTACAACGTCGAACACAATATCGAAGAGCCCCGAGCTTGAACGCGGATCTGCTCCGCCTGTTTATACTTAAAGTTTTCACTCGGAAAAGTTGTAATAAAATATACGTAGTTCATGAGCTTGAAATAATAGTGTCATAATTCCTTCATAATTTTGTCACTTTTTATTTTTGTCGTAAAAATTTCCCTAGTGGGTGGCTTAGTTGCGAATCCGTTTACGCCTAAGTTTGTACAAATCCTACCGAGTGGTAAGCGGACTTCCACTCGGAGGTTTAGCTGCGAATCCGCCGCCTAAGTTATAAAATCCTCACCGAGTGGTAAGCGGACTTCCACTCGGAGGCTTAGCTGCAGACTCGATGCTCGCCTAAGTTATTAAAAATCCTACCGAGTGGTAAGCCGACTTACATTCGGAGGCTTAGCCGCAGACTCGCTCGCCTAAGTTATTAAAATCCTATCGAGTGGTAAGCCGGACTTCCACTCGGAGGCTTAGCCGCAGTCCAAAGACTCGCCTAAGTGCAATGTGTACCCTTAAGGAGGACGAGGCATGGTCGATCGCGACCCTCTCCTCCGAGCTTCACCAAGTGCAATGTGTACTGCAAGGAGGACGAGGTGCAGGTCGATCGCGACCCTCTCCTCCGAGCTACACCATAAGTATGATGTGCGTTCAAGGAAGGCGAGTGCAGTCGATTGCTACCCTCTCCTCCGAGCTTAGCCACAAATACAACGGAAATCCTACCGAGTGAAGAGCAAACCTCTCACTGGGGGCTTAGCTGCAGCCAGTGCTCGCCTAAGGTATAAAAATCCTACCGAGTGAAGAGCAAACCTCTCACTGGGGCTTAGCTGCAGCCCGTGCTCGCCTAAGGTATAAAAATCCTACCGAGTGAAGAGCAAACCTCTCACTCGGGGCTTAGCTGCAGCCCGGTGCTCGCCTAAGGTATAAAAATCCCACCGAGTGAAGAGCAAACCTCTCACTGGGGCTTAGCTGCAGCCCGTGCTCGCCTAAGGTATAAAAATCCTACCGAGTGAAGAGCAAACCTCTCACTCGGGGCTTAGCCGCAGCCCAGTGCTCGCCTAAGGTATAAAAATCCTACCGAGTGAAGAGCAAACCTCTCACTCGGGGCTTAGCTGCAGCCCAGTGCTCGCCTAAGGTATAAAAATCCTACCGAGTGAAGAGCAAACCTCTCACTCGAGGCTTAGCTGCAGCCCAAAGGTGCTCGCCTAAGGAATAAGTCGATTGCAATCGATCTCTCGTTAAACTCGCAAAGGGCAATTCAAGCCAAGAGCAATCATATCCAAACATCCAATCCAAATTTAGGTCGATACCTAAAAGAACCGAGAGTGCTCGGGCACTAAGCCCATTAAGGTTTTATCGGTTACAACTCCACTCGCATACCGAGGCAAATTTAAAGTCAAGGAAAGTTTTTACCCCTCCGTGGAGGGCTGGATGGAGCAACGAACTCGTCAAGGTCAATCCTGCCTCGCAATCCGTGTAGCTGCAGCGATGAAAGTCTCCATGAAGGTCCTGAAGTCGTGTTTCTTGGTGTTGGCCACTCGGAGAGCCGCCACTTATCTTCTCGCATCCTTGCAATGGACTCGCGCTGCATTATTGTATGCGACATCTGCGCCACACCGAGTCAAGACTTCTTCCACTCTTGCACTCGGTCGGGACGGCGTTTAGTCGAGCCATCAACGACTCGAGGTCATTTTGGAGTGTCTCCTGGGCCGAGCGCCGAGTCGATGCGGACGTAGCAACCTTCACCTTGCGAGGTAATCCACAACAAGAAGAACACGGACTCAATCGGAAGATGTTCATGGCGCTTTCATCATTCACCGGAGAATTGACAGGTCAAGGTTCGTCTCAACCGGCTGGTTTCTTCTTCAAAGTTGCGATGTAACTCGCAAAGACAAAACCCGAATCAAGAAAACAATGATTGGGAACATAACAGCTTGGAAGAATTGGTCGAGTGAAGAAGATTACCTTCGAGCATAAGGAACAATTTTTAGCAAGACCACCCAAGAAGCCTTCCAGTCATTTTTCTTCCCGTCAACTGGTTGATCCTCTCGACAGAGTAGTCTTGTCGACTTTCACCGATCAACATCCTTGGTGGCAATGGCCGAGCAGCCTTCAGATTGGTGTTGTCTGCTCGAGCTTGGTGACCGAGGCTAGCTTTTCATCGAGCTTGATCTTCTCGCACAGCTCAAGCTCCTTCTTCCTCTGGGCCTCCTTCACCTTGCCTCAGAATTACAGCAAAGTCAGGTTTGAAGCAAAGGAGGAGAAAAGAGTCGTCAAGTCTCACCAAACATACCTTTGGTCTCCTCCTTTGCCTTCGTCGATTCTCCCGCACTAGCTTCAAGTCCAACTCGAGCTGAATATGCTTCGCCGATTCGATATAGCGTCGCAAGATCACGAGATTTCTACGAAGAGTCAATCGGCAAATGTCAAAGATGATTCACTTCCGAGTGAATAAAGAAAAATGATGCGTTTAAGACTACAATCGAATGCAAGCGTTCGACCTTAGTCTCGGGATTACACCCGTGGGTGCACTCAGCGTGCCCCCACCGGGTCTTATTCAAATGAAGTCGACCGATCGACCAAAAAAAAAAAGTCGACCAATCGACCAAAACTTCTTCAGATCGTAATCAATCGCCAGCCATCGACCACGCCTCGGGGATTACACCGATGGGTGCACCGAGCGTGCCCCACCGGTTTCGTAAACCCATTCGCTTCATTCGAGTGATGATCAAGATTTATTTATAAAGTTTAAGACCGATCGCCAGCAATGACCTTAGCCTTGGGGATTACACCGGTGGGTGCACTCAATGCGCCCGCTAACACGGAGTTTTTACCAACACACCCAGTGGGTGGCTGTTATGAATTCCGTAAAGAAAAGTTTTGATAACATATCCTAACAGAGCAGCGGTGGTCGATCGACCAACATTGCTCAAGGGCGGAGTCAAGGCGTCAAGTCGCTTGGCTCGCATCCCGAACGATCTTCACCGCTCCATCATGATCCTCGCTGACGGATCGCCTCCTTAGCAAAGACTAGCCCGGTCCTCCGGACGTGGTGCGTGGCGAAGATCGAAGGTCGCCAAAGACTCGACGAAGTGGGTCGAGCACTCGCCAACGGCACCGCGAAGGACACGGTGTGTCGAGTGCCGCCTCCCTTCCGCCGCAATGGTCTCGGCGCCATCACATCTTGGGCTGCTTGGCGATAGATGCCTTCCTGCTCCTCCTAGTCCTCAATGGTTCCTCGTCCTCATCATCGCTGCCGGAAGGGTGATAATGTCGTTGGTTGGAGCTTGAGAAAAAGTCAAAGTCAGAAATTATGAATCACCGACCAAGAACAAGATTTAAAGTTGCGATCGGATTTGAAGTCGCCGCGTCCTCCATTTCATAGTCCTCAGCCTTGCCTGAGGTTTCGGAAGTCGCAGCACTGAAGTTCCAAAGAATCAGTTGACCAGTTCAAGTATCAACCAGAGATAGAATTTGTACAGAACAAGAAGACTTAGGTGATTTGTTTACCCTGATATGGTGGGGATAGACACTTTCATTTTTGGCAAAGGTTTGGCTGGCTTCAACGGAGCTACCTTCGATCGCTTGGCGCCTTCTCGATCGGCACCGAGAAGCGGTCCGAGGGATTTGGTCGATCGCGAGGCGTCAGAACTCCTCCCGTACCGCTCACCAAAGGGTCGTGCACAAGTTTTGACCGCCTTTCCGAAGCGGTGGTACAACCTCCTCCTCTTCATCCTCGCCATCATCATCCTCGCCATCATCATCGCTGCCGTCGTCATCTTCTGCAGGTGTCTGAATCCCACTCTTCCTGGCTCTCGCCTCGCCCTTCCTCCTCGACGGAGTCCGAGCGCCATTGGGCATTGAGTATAGCTCGGTAAGGGCCCGGAAATATCAAAACAGAGCTCAACGACCAAATCACGTAAACACATTCGACGGATATACAATGGAAAACAGAGCAAATGTACCTTTTTCCGAACGCTGCCAGGGTCAAGTGGGGAAATCCTCCGGGATCCGCGAGGTTGTCCTTGTTCCCAGTGATCGCGCCATCCATCTTTCCACTATGGCATCGCCGACCGCCTCCGGTGGACGCGAGTCTCGCTTCGGTGCCATGAAGACAGCCACATGCAAGGGCTCGAATCAAGAGGCTGAATTCGCCTCGAAGAAAAACCTCCAAGAGGTCCATGCCGACCACGCCATCCCGAACCACCGCACCACGCGATCCATCAACATCTTCACCTCAGCTCTCCTCCGAACCACCTTCGAGGAGGAGGGTCTGCTTCACTCGACTCATGGTGAATGCAGAAGACCACGATCGTCTCCGGCGTCGTCTCGCTCCGCAAGAGAACCAGGTCGATCGCCACCGACCGACTCGGGAAAAGACATAGCTGGAAGGTGCTTTTATTCCTCAATGGACCCCTAAGCCACCGCACATCCGAACTACTTGGGTCTTCTCGTCACTGGGCTTGCCTTCTTCACACCGAGAGCGGCATGTGAAGATATACTTGAACAAACCCCAGTCGCGGTCGACAGCCCAAGAAGTTTTCAGACATAGACACAAACGCAGCAAGATACGCGATGGAGTTTGGAGTAAAATGGTGAAGCCGGGCTCAAGAAATTCAGAAACCCCGAAGAAAACACTCGGTGGCGCGAAAATCCTCGGTCGACATGGGTGGCCAAGAGCACACACTCACCCTCTTCCTACCGAGGCTGCCACTCTTGGCCGTGAAGCCTCATGGCGCCGTGGGGATCAACCGTCGTTGGCCATATCGAGGAGATCCTTCTCCCGATGGTCGATCGATCCAATCTCCTCGACCCACCCTTCGCAAGCGGGATCTCGACGAGGAACCGCGGCCGGTAGATCTCCCTTCGCTTTCTCGCCGCCGACGCTTTCTCCGCCGCCGACGCCTTCTTCAGACGCTCCAACACCGCCGTCTTCTCTTTGCCCATGGCTGCCGGCGGAATGCGCAGGAGAGGAGGTAGCGGGAGCAGCAGCTGCTTGCGGAGGGCGGAGACGAAGAGAGCGAGAGGAGGAAGAACGGGTATCTTGTCAGAAGCCCCATGAGTCGCATTTATAGCATCCTTCCGAGTGGATGACAGTGGACCGAACAATCTAATCATATCCCGAACAGTTGCATGCGCGATACGTGGCGGAAAAAGCGCACGGAAATCGAGGCGCCCTGTTATGTCCCATCCGAGCGCCAGAGATCCGTTCGCCAAGCGCTTCCCCAAATTTCAGATCCCGCGAGATCCGCGAGGACGGATCGGTCTGTCAAGTGCGAGATTTCCTGCGATCCGTCACCGGGAATAGCAAAGTAAAAGAAGGTCACTCGACTAAAGAACAAGAATGGATCAAGTCGACTGAAGAAAAATTTCTTGTTATCAACAGAGAAGATCTTGATCCAAGACAACACGTAGCCAGTATGCAAAAGGCAATCCGAAACAACGTCAACTCCTCCTTCACTCAAGCCTCAATCCATTCGGGGGCTAATGATGGATTCATGTACCTAGGGTAGGGTCATAGGCCTGACCTAAACGTCCTACCCAAGGACACTCTTGGAAGAGATCATCTTCCAGTCGACCATAGAGGAACCCACTCGACTGACTGGAAGGACTCGACCATGGAAGACTCACTCGACCATGAAGACACACTCGACCACCAGAAGGTCAGAAGACACTCTGCAGCGCAACGGTTTGCTATTGAATAGACTTAATGATAGTTAAAGCGCTTTATGAGGGGCGTTACCAGTAACCCCCCAGGCTTAATGTACTTTAACCTCTCCATTATGTGGGCTGGCTGGGGTCCCAAGCACTCTATATAAGCCACCCTCCACGATAGAGGGGTTCGCACTCTTGTAATACCTACACTCATAATCCACTCGACCGCCTCAGGGCTCCGAGACGTAGGGCTTTTACTTCTTCCGAGAAGGGCCTGAACTCGTACATCGCTTGTGTTCACAACCTCTCCATAGCTAGGACCTTGCCTCTCCTTACCTACCCCCACTCTACTGTCAGACTTAGAACCACGACAGTCGCCGCAGGCACCTCATAGTCGACGGGAACGTCGTCTCCCACTAAGCGCACATCGCCGGAATGCCTGAAATTAATCCAGAAAAATGCGAGGACCCATGCCAAGTCTAGTACTTGAACCTGGGTGGGCTGGTTCCACTTCCACCACAAGAACCTAACCTGGATGAGATTTTTATCTTTCTCATTTTCACATTTGGTATTCTGTTCATCTCAATGATAATTTGGCAACAGAAGTCATTGCTTTTCAAACATTCTTTTTTGCAAAACTCGGCAAATGCCCTTTGCAACTGTTGATTCAGGGAACACCTGTGCAAAACTGATGAACACCTGACCTTGAAGCCAGCTGGTTTTGCAAGACGACTTGACAGCTTTTACACAACCCTTCGACTCTTTCTATCAAACCCATCGTTAGTGGTTACTTAATCCTGCAGAAACTGCAATTCAGAATGTTTGTAAGATTATTCTCCATTTTGATCTGGTCATTCCCGGCTGGTTTATGTCATGCTTGTCTTTGATCCTGCTCTTTCGTGGGACAAAGGAAATGCCTAGACGTCACTCTCTGCATCAACAATGCGAGCCGTGCTAATATGTTTGTGTTTGCAGGCAAAGGAAGAGAAAGAGCTGCCTGAGTACATTCTTGGCACTGTTCGTCTAAACCGTGTAAATCCTGAGGCTGCTGTACCAATCTAAGTTAATTCCATTTCATCACCCCTTCTATGGCACGGCAGTAGATCTGCGCAATTTTCTACCACAATCTTCAGTTCTCGGAGGTGCACATTTGTAAGAAGGAAAACATGGTCACTATGTAATGATCCCAGGTCGAGAGTTGTATCACATCACATGTACATAGTACATACGTGGTGCCTATAGTACATGGAAGAATACTAGAAATACTTATATTGACATGAAGAAGAGTTTATTGCCTAATGACGCATTATGACGCGAGCAAATAGGCACGGAAAAGGTTGGTTATAGAGAAAGAGATCCAGGATACTTTTCATTTTACTTTTTTTTTAAAAAGGGGGACTCCCCGGTCTCTGCATCAGAACGATGCATACAGCCACATTTATAAATAAATAAAGTAGTTCAACAAAGTCTTGCAAAGTGCTGCAACAAAGCATGCTGGCTCACAAGGATACTTTTCATTTTACGGGGTTACTTTTCTTTAATATTGGAAATAAATGAATTATCCATGGTATTTGGAATACAAAAGTTCGTAAAACTGCGACAGTTACTTGATTCAAACATCTCGAAGCATTTACAACTATGTTTTTCCAGTCATGATATCTCTACGGAACTCCAAAGAAAACTTTGCATCCAAAGAGGGCTAAAAGAATTTAAGGAACTTTCAGCAAGTGGTCGAGGCTCCTACTGTTCTACTAAATTAAAAACAATCTCTGTACAAAGCAATTAACACCCTCTCCCAACTCCTCATGCAACCTTGGGCTTCTGCAAGGCAACAGCTACACAAACTCAAGGTTTTAGTCCATCTAGAAACCAATTGGTATAATGCAGAGAATTAGGAGCATCCTCATAGGTTGAGTTGATCATAGAGCTCAGCAAAGCGCTCAACATAACCCTCCACAGAACTGGTTGGAGCAATCCCGCTTAACATAATCCTCCACAGAACTGGTTGGAGCAATTCGAAACAATTTTCTGAGAAGAGTTGTTGGTTACGGCCAATTCAGTCCAACTGAAATTGGGCATTCGTATTGGCACTGATTCGAGCCACCTAGCAGCAGCACCTTCAAATTGAGTCGTGACCATGGAAATCCACCTATGCATAGAAGTATTACACCAGAGACGGAACTGATCTTCTCAATTTTGCCACAACCTTGGATTGGTGTCGTCAAATTTCGGAAGTTCCATTGGCAGAGAAAACGGGGAATGTTTAGTAGCATCCGCAACATGGAGATCTCGAGGGGAAAATTTTCTCAAAGAAGAATTAGATTCACGCGCACCTCCAACTGTAGGAGGAACATAAACATTATGCGCCATCCCCGGTGTTCATTGTCGGAGCCAAGGCCGTCGGTGGCGGTACCGCCACGACCATGACCAGCGTCGCGTGACGACAAACTCCTGTCCCTCTTGAGGCCCGGATCCGCGGTCTCTTGCTTGTACAGGCTCGCCTTGATTTGCTCAAGATCGAGCATGAGCTCTTCACGGATCCCATCCACCCGCACCGACATGAGGCCATCGAGCGCATCTTCAACAGGCGCGCTATCTTAGCCGCGCGATGAAAAAAACCGCTTTTTTGCACGCGCGGAGCTGGAACGGGCGCTCCAACAGCCGCGTAATAATTGTACGCGCTGTAAACTTAGTTCAGTGCGCGGAGGAAAACGGCATCACGCGCTGTGTATTTGCTACTCCCGCTCCCGCGCGCTAAACAGTGACGATTCACGCGCGACTTCACCAACCACCAGATCTTAGACCTCCAGGCGCTGGTGCCGCCGCCCGCACCTTCCCCATTTGCTCCGACGACCCTTCGGCGCTTCTGTCGCCTATCCCCCAGCGTCGCCGCTGCTTCCTCCACCTTCTCTCCTCGCCGCCGCCCTTTGAGCGCACCATTCCTCCGACGAACAGCACCCGGCGGCCATTTGCAGCTCGGCGCCCACAAGGTGTTTGACAAAACGCTTGCAAGGTATGTATTGCTTCAACTTTATATTTTGTAGATGAAATTTCGTTCATGTTGTTTGTAGTTTTAAACTAGTTTAAATTCAATATTGTAGATGAGTTCGTCCTACGATTCTTCCGACGAAGAATTTGAATTTCAAGAGGAGGACCTCGCAATGATCCTAGCTATGCATGACAATAAAAAGCCAAAGCACGGTGGTTCGGTTATCGGTCGTCAAAAATTGTGGAGGGATAAGATCTATGCCGACAATAGATTGAAGAGGCACTATTTTGCGAAGAATGCCACATACACAGAGTCCTACTTTCGGCATCGTTTTAGGATGAACATCGAGTTGTTTAAACGCATTGCGGAGAAACTGATGAGCCATGATCGGTTTTTTCAGCAAAGAAGGAATGCCGCCGGAGAACTCGGGCATAGCACCTTTCAAAAGGTGACCGACGCTTTGCGTATGTTGGCATAATGTATTTCAGCGGATCTCGTTGATGACCACTTGGCCATGGGTGAGTCAAGCCATCATGTGTGTCAAGCGCTTCGCGGTCGGAATTGTGCAAGTGTTTGGTCTAGAATATTTGAGAGCTCTCAATGCTGAAGACAATGCAAGGCTTTTGGAGATGAACAAAGCTCGCGAGTTCCCAGGTATGCTTGGCTCAATAGATTGCATGCATTGGAGTTGGAAGAACTGTCCTGAGGCATGACATGGACAATTTCACGGCCAAGAAAGGGTTTCATTATAATCCTTGAAGCAGTGGCCGATCAAAAGACTTGGATTTCGCATGCTTTTTTTTTGGAATGCCTGAATCTTTGAATGACATCAATATTCTTAATCGGTCACCACTCATGAATAAGATTGCAAATGGTGAAACTACACCGGTGGAGTTTGTAGCAAATAGTCACACATACAACTATGACTACTATCTTCCGGATGGCATCTACCCAAGATGGCAAACGTTTGTGAAGCTGTTGACAGCATCGCGAGGTAAGAAAAATCTTGATTTTCATAATGCTCAGGCGGCAGCTAGGAAAGATGTGGAGAGAGCTTTTGGGATTTTGCACCAATCTGCCACCAGCTAGATTTTGGGATCAAAAAATCATTTGGTACATCATGAACGCTTTGCGTGATCATGCATAACATGATCATCGAGAATGAGCCTGGGCAAGATTTAGACTATTCTATGAGTTGTTGGGACGTTCCGTGCGAGTGCGGAGGAGCGCTGCGAAGGTGGCCCGATTTATTGCCTTCTATAATGTCATTTGACGTGTCGAAACGCATGATGATTTTTAAAAGGATCTAATCGAGGAGTGGTGGGTATGGAATGGGACAAAACTAGCTTGATGTTGTGTTGTTGAACTATTTGTTGTATTAGAAGCTAAACTATTTGTTTGAGTTGTAATAATAATTGAACTATTCATTGTTGATTTATTTTTTCTGTGTATGATCTTTTTGGTTCTATATACAGTGAAAGACTTGGTGCATGCTCATATAATGTCTGGATTTACACGCAAATTTTTTTCTTCAATTTTTTTGTTTTTTAAAATATGTATTTAGACAATGGATACATATATACACCTATGAATTTCCGGTCCTCTCCCCGACATTTCCTTTATGCCGAATATAGCAATGCTATGTCGACAGAGCAGAAACCGGTTCTTGTTATTTTCGTGAATCGATTCGTGTTAATTCCAGACGCCATAGGAATAGGATGCACGGACAGCAGCTTCCCTCCCAGACGTGCGACACTGTGCGTGCCGACCTGGTAGGGCACGTGTCCACCGTCGGTCCACACTCATGTACAGTACGCCTGAGCTGAGCCCCCAGCTTCAAATCATTCAGATAATACACATACGGCGGCCCCACATACGGCTACCATAGAATAAATAAACCAGGCCTATAAATTCGAACCGGCCGGACGGCCATGGCAGTAACGACGAACCAACAAGAAAACCTGTAGCACCGAGCTAGGCGAAGGTCGATCGAGAGAGATGCAGGGCGGGGTGAGCGCGGCGGGAGCGGCCAAGGAGGCGGGGGCGAACCTGGGCGCGTCGGCGTGGGCGGGCAAGGAGAAGACCATGGCCGTGGTGCAGGAGACGGTGGAGAAGGCCAAGGCGCACGACGACCCGGCGGCGCAGGCGTCGGCGGAGGCCAGGAAGGAGGAGCGGGTCCTCGAGGTGGAGGCCGCCAAGCAGGACGCCTACCGCCGCAACGCCGCCGTCGCCAAGGACGGACGCGCCGCCGCCGTCGTCAAGGATGAGAAGGAGGCGGCCGCCGACGAGGAGGAGGAGGCCGTCTCCGCCTGACGACTCCTTCGGAGACCTCCTACTCCGGTGTTTTCATTTGTTCGATCGACTGTATGTATGTACTGTATTGTATTGTTCGGAGTGCTGCGTGCATTTGGAATTATTGTTGTGAGACGAACTGTTATTATTGGAGATGAGATGGGATTGCTTTTTAACGTGCAATGCGATGTGATCCTTTGGTCGATTCGATTCCGGTGGATGTGAACTTGCTTACTCCTTCACCTGAGCTCTTCCTACTCCTTTTTTTTTTAGGGTAGCACAGTGTCCGTAAGCTATTTTCTCTAAAATCTAAAAGAAGGAGAATAAATCGGTAGCGTTTCCCAACTTGATTCGTTATTATTGGGTACAGGCCGTTTCAATGTACGTACGTCACGATGGTCCAACGATCTGATCGGCATGCAATGCAACCGATCCGATTCGGGTCCAGGAACTCGTGGCAGTGGACCCATCACAGCTGTCGCTCTAAAAAAATAACCTCACGAGCCAGCGACTGCAAGTCGGCAGCTGAAGCATATACCTAGGTCCATTCTGCTCAAATACTCTACATAAATGACGATAGAGAACGATCCTACTCTATCAAAATTATTCCATGAAAAGGAAAAGACTCCTGACAAATTTCTTCCATCTTTATTACCATGCAAAAGAATATCAAACAACAGACCTTTTTCCTACAGGCTACAAGGAAACCTCACATATTTATTTTTATTTTGTACTTTTCACATATTTCATCAGCACTGTACTACTCCCTTCATTGCTAAATATGTCTTTTTAGAGATTTATATATGGAGTACATACGGATATATATAGACGTATTTTATAGTGTAGATTCATTCATTTTGCTCATGTAATCCCTGTCAAGAGACTTAAATTTAGGAACGGAGAGAGTACAATTTGTACTCAGATCGACAGCCAAATTGGTTTCGTCCGCACACTCGCTGCTCCTCAGACAGACTAATGCATACCGATGCTTATTTTAGCTTCAGTTGTTTGCTTCACATTTCCTTCCAACTAATTACCCCCTCCGTTCACAAATACAAGATGTCATAATTATTTTTTTCATGAACCTCATGCATACAGACATGTTTTTATTGTATTTGTTCACTCGATTCCAGCCGTATGTAGTCCACACTGAAATATCAAAACATTTTATATTTGTGAACAGAGTAAATATCAATTAAAACAGATTATCATCCTAATAAAGACTTTATACTTATACTTAGACATATAGCACAACCATGCTCTCGGTCAACCCATTACCAGGCTATATGATCATGTAAATATAGCCTAGTGTGTACTCTCACATAACGATTGTAGATAATGACATGAATAAGACATGATTCCGAAATAATGAAAAGGTTAGCAATGTTCCGAAAAGAAGAGGTCAAATGTCCTGGTCTAATCAATCACCATTGCACTATCACTTGTGCAATAACAAGAAGCACAATAGCTCCGCAGAGCAGCAGCTTTACAACACGTTAAGCAGTTCTACCCCCCAAAAAAAAGAAGAGAACAAAAACTGATCGTCTCTCAAAACCAGATGGTTTCAACCTATGGCTAAGTTTTAAATAAACATTAGCAAATAAGATTTTACAACAGGACGGGCTTCTAATCGAATTTGTGTATACATGTTCCGGGGACCCGTTTATGTGGCGGCGCCTCCGACCATGTGGTCGCCATCAACAGCCATGGCATCCGCATAGTTTCCTTGATGCGGGTGCCCACCATATGGCCCCATCCTACGGCCACGGTTGCGCTCATCTGTTCCCACCAAAACATGACAGAGCATTGCAGTTACTACACAGCTACAAGGCATGTTCAACTCATAAAAATTCATGTTTGCTGTGTAGAGCGCTGCAATCTTGTAACCGCTAGGCATAAAGGATAGATAGATAGGCTAGGCCTCATATCTCCCAAGTAAGAGAGGAACACTATCTACAATTTGGCGCATTCTAGAAACTGTCCACTGCGTTACAAGGATCCTACCTCTCTAAAGTGGAAACTGGGTATAATTATAGTGGATAGTGAATACACGGCAAAATGGTATACAGCCATGACATCTCAAACTGCTCCCCTGATCAGGGTAGTCATCCTAAATTGGAAATTGCCTGGGTGGTTTTCTGCAACATCAGAAAGATCCTCCCATTTTGTCAACAAGCAATGATTTAGTATTTACCACTTTCGCCATCAGATGCCTCAGCAAGCCTTGCTATCGCATCAATCAACGACTGTTCTTGCTCCTGCAAGCATTGCTGGTTAGTCAAAAACCAAAGGCCTCCTGATCGAATAGATATCAGTATATATTCCAGCATACCTTCAGCGCTTTCTTTGCCTTGTCTACCTCCAAAGGATCAGGATGACTAACACTGAAGACCCTCTCCACCTATGGGAGATGCATAAGGTTAGTACATCATCATCAGAAAGGCTAGCAAACTTTCTTCAAACTAACCTCTTTTATCAGGCTTTCAGTGTGAAGTATATCAATGTCATCAGAACTTCTCTTCCCAACGCCATTTTGCGAACGTGGAAAGTCTTTCTTCGACACATTCTTTTGGAATCCTCTCCCCCTACCTGTACCTGGTGTGGGCATAACACGGCTAGTTGACTTCTTACCCCCGCTACCTGGAGCACCACGACCTCCTTGATATAATCCTGGGTCCTCGCCTTGCCAGATTATGTCTTCTGGTTTTATCTGTAGTCAGGGCCCAAGGAATTGTCAGCAAAGTCCATCAAACAGAAAAGTTCAGAGGACAGTAGTCATCAAGCGGTTTGGTGCACACACATTGGGACATGTGCACGATACAATAATAACAGGCAAATGCTACCAGAGGACATTAGCCAAACGGATGGCATTTGTTTCACATTCGAATCTAACCATCTTTATATCTGTACCATATGATCTTCATGACTGAATCAAGGTACCAGGTTATGTTCTCTAGAAATTTGACGCGGTTCTCAAGGATAAGTGTTGACATTACAAACTGTTATCAAAATGTTCGCCCGACATTTGCAAGAAAATGGAGTGAAACACTGACTGGAATCTCCTAGTCAGAACACTAGTGGCAATGGGAAAACCGATATCAAATGACCATAATTCCGTAAAATAAAGTTGTCCCTCTTTGCTACACGGTAGGGTCAATAGTCCAGTTACTTATCCCAACAGATCAGTTGCATTACCTTAGTTCACTAATACAGGCCCATTTGACACAAGCATGATGTGTGGGTCTGCATCACATGGCCAAGTTGGCGATTTAAAAAAAAGGGCAGCCCGGTGCATGTAGCTCCCGCTTGCGCAGGGTCCAGGGAAGGGCCCAACCACTTTGGGTCTATTAAGTTGGCGATGTAACAACAGCTAAATTTGTCTTAGTTCACATCAAGAGTGAAAAGATCATGATGTTCCCAGTCAAAAAAAAAAAAAGATCATGATGTTCCCTCCCATGTTCCGCGGTAATTTTGTTTTGAGAGCTAACCCTGCCTAACCACGCAATCTTATTCCTCATCATGCTTGTACCTTAACTACTTTTTTGTAAGTCCAATATCAAAGAAAGGAAAACACCAAGCATGAAAATGTGAATAATTATCAGAATGTCCACATAAAAAAGATCGTGTACCTCTTTAAAATCAACCCACTCCCAGGTCTCATTAGCTGTATTTATGTCATAAACTAGCGCATAAACGTCCTGCAATGGAATCCCTCAGAAAATCTGGGGCTTGGATTAACAAAACTATAATCCTAATGAGCTAAAAGCACACCTTTTCCGCATTGTAATCAGTTATAGTGGCTTCATAGAAATTATTATCTTCAGGCCACCGAGACATGACTTTCCGGCCAATTAAAGGATTAAGATGATGCTGTCCTTGAGAAGGTTCAGGAGCAGCAGGGCGACCAGGAAAGTTTCTGTTCATATGTGGTCCCCTTCCGCTGGGACCTGCTGTAGGTGGCATAGATTTGACTGCAGAGCCCCCTGGTATCTTCTGGCCCTTGGAAGCACATGAAGTTCCATCAAAGAAGAGAAAAAAATTGCTTCATAACAGAACAAGCCATCAGATATGTGCTTACTGGTTTTGTCTTTTTGCCTTTAGTGCCTGGCAGAAATCCCTTTTTAGCTGCTGAAGATGAAGGTTGTGTTGGTGTAGCCATCTGCTGTGGATGCATAACAGGAGGAGACGGTACAGGTAGGGGAGGAACGGATTGAGATGTCTTTTGCCTTTTACGGCCAGAGGTGGTAGGGCTAGGCGCCGGGTCATGATGTATAGGCTGAGGATTATTGGGTAAGCTTGCCTGAAGGCCTCCTGTTGATCTCCATTCCCTTAATTTGAATCAAGGCAGAAATTTAGAGTGCTGGGAACAGAAAACATATCAACATTGTAGTGAATAGCACAAATATTTATCTATATTCAACCTTATGCTGCGGATAATATCATCACCATTGACCCTGTTTAGCACCTCCCTGTGTTCTTTGTCGGATACCCTTAGCTCCTTCCTAAGTTCAGTAATCAGACCCTCCTTCTCCTAAAAAAGGCAAAGTTGATCTAAGGTCAGCTTTGAGAAATAAAATATAAATTTCAGCACAAACACCTGAATTAACAGGGACAGGTCTAGCAGTACCAACCCATGTGAGGGCATCAGACTGAGCTTTAAAAGCACGCAGAACTGCACAATACGCTTCTTGCTCAAGCTGTTGAATTTGTGTTTCCATATCGGTCTGGGCTCTAGGGTACGAGCTGGCAGGAGCAATGGCCCTTCCATTACCACTGACAGGAACAATAGCTCTGCCATTACCACTGGCACGCCCGCTGCCTCTTATACTCCTATTATTCGGATTATTCGGATATGGTGGTGGAAGGTCATCATCAGTTCCTGTAACCCACACAAAAGTTTAGGAACCAGCACTTAGTGCAAGTTGTAGAGCTGTTCATATACAAGCTTCACAACAGGGAAAAAATCACAATTGCTGACATAGTAGCAGAGAGTATTTCACATTGTTCTTATGAATATGACAAATAAAAATGGCCTGTAATGTTCAAAGAAATAACATAAATAGAATTGATAAGCATGCGGTTCACTAAGTCCAATGAACCTTGGTAATGTGCCACAAAGGAGTTATATAGATGAATGATGGTTGCATTTTTTTACGTTCATGATTTATTTGATAACATGTTCCCTGAATAATATCAATAATGTTGCTGGTTATTGTAAGCTGATCCCTAGTTGATAAACATGCAAGGAGAGGTATATGTGGACTATGTATTGGCTGACGACCATGATTCACAGGTTATAGATATGGAGATATTAAACCAGTAATCCGGACACATGTTAAAGAACATATGGTTGGATTAAACCACCATGACACATCAATATAACATTGTCTTATTCATGTCATCAGTTGGTCTAATATACAATGTGCATCCTATAACCTAGACTTGAGATTGTCGCAGACTCAAGCAGTGGAATCTAGAATGGCTTACTTAGGGTTACCAAACACTATTCCATAACTGTGCAGTCTCGAAGTGACTTCTGGTTACTCGATAAGCATGTTCTAGGCCAGTCAACCAAGATGGAATCTCCGTCTCTGTACAACAAGAAGGACATCTCTGTGCCCTCGAGTTACCAGATACGGTTAAAGAGTTGCTCTGTACGGGGATTCTGAGACACGTGATTGAGGAAAAAGTGGCCAAGCCATCCAAACAAGGATGGCACATATTCGTCTTGGATTCGACAAATACCGCAAGGGGGAATGCATATAACTGCACTCTGTGAGTGTTCACCAGATATGATCTTTATGTATACTTGGAAGTTGGCACGTCCTACTAGGGGCCACTACCAACTATTGGTCGAACAGGAGCTCTCCGGCCATGTCCAAAATACATTAACCTAAAAAATGTCGCACACTTGGCAAGAGCGTGATCCGAACGAAGATGCAAATTATATACAGGGGTCTTCTCCGCGTGCTATTTCGCCCGTACTTACAAGGATTTCGTGGAATTTCAATAAAACTGAGGGAATTTTTGGCATTCGAATCACCCGAGCCATCCATCCACCCTGGGCATGGACCATGGAGTATATATAGATCAAACAAGGCAGCGTGCAGGAGAAAGAGGGGCCCCCACATGCACGGGGGTTTCACATGGGCAGGCCGACTAGGGGTCTTCTCAGTGTGCTGTTTTGCCCATATTTCTGAGGATGTCATGGTATTTCAAGAAAACTGAGGGGATTTTCAGCATTCACCCGAGCCATCCATCCACCCTCGCATTGATAGCCGTTGCCAAGCGACACGTGGTGTTATTATCCCCAACTGTGGATACCTTGGGAGGGGTTGCTGGCTTGCTATTGGCGATGCTAGGGCAATCCTCTATTTCCTAGATGAACCACTAGGAGGTAGTACGACTGCGGCCACGGTGACGTGCTTTATTGACACTGCTGATATTACTATGTGCGTCTTGTGTAATCCTGTGATCTATACCTTGGGAGTGGTTCTGTATAACTTTTTTGAAATCATGGTAAAGCACACTATTATAAGCTATGGAATGTTCTTCAAGGAGAAACACATGTCTCTTAATGTTCCTTGAACTTCATTTTGTTCGTCATAATCTCTATGGAACTATCAGCGTAGCTGCGGTGCAAAGCATGATTAGTTGTGAACCGATGTTTAGGGCTCCCAATCAGGGCCTAAACACATTCGAACTACAGGGAACGGTCGTAAATGGTACAAAGTTCACGCCCATATACGCCCATAATGACTTGAGCCAGAATCGCCACAAAACCCTACCCGCGTGTAAAGCTCCAATATTTCTCCACGCAAGCCCAAGGTAACCCTAACGCTAGCCTGCCATCACGCAATCTCAGACCTAGCCCGCACCTCCGAGCCCGCAGGAATTTCACCCAAAAAACCTTACCAGGCACCCCAAAAACGCGACCTTTGGCTACCCCCCACAGACAAAACCCCTATCCCTCCCTGAGCAATCCACGTACAGTTGCAAGCAGCTCAAGCAAGCAAGAACCCTAGAATTCGAAACCCTAGCACGGGGAAGCAGAGCCGAGCAACCCCGCCCAAGCCCCAACTCACCGCTGCTGTCCGAGGGCCCGTAATCCATGGCTCGGCGCCGCGCCGGGCGACCACCCCGGGGGAGACGCGCGCGAGCTCCGGGCGATTTTTGTCAGGACCTGCAACCACGCGAGGAACGGGAGTCAGCCCTCGCCACTGCGACGCCGAACGCGGGGCCTCCGGGCGGCGAGCGGCCCAGGCGGCCGCGGATCCGAGGGCGGCTCACCTCCGGCGCGCGTGCAGGCGGCGGAATCCGGCGAGATTTGGGGGGAGGCGAGGTGGTGGTCCGACCGAGTGGGGAAGAGGAGGTAGTACTGCCAAGTATGGGGATTCTTTCTCGCCGAGAGAAAAAAAAAACAGGGGGGGTCGAAGAGAGAGAAGAAAATAAACGAGGGGGCGGAAGAGAAACTGGACGGACGTGTCGCGGATCTTGTACGCGTGGATAATCAACGGCTTACGGGAGTCGTCGCTCACTCGTCTCCCTCGGGAACAACGGCAACTTCCGGTCCGATCACAATACTCCGTCCGTCTATTTATGCAAGGCCACTATTTTTCTCTCAAAAAAGAAAATACAGGCCACTATTCTATTTTTTATATTGAAAGAAAACAGCTAATAAATAATATGATTATTTGTATGAATCTTTTGCGTTCCGGACTACGTCTTTTGATCCATATTAACTGTCGCTCATGTAGTATAACTTTGTACAAAATAGACGACAATTTAATACTGTACCTACTAATTAAACCCTTTAACGGGCGCGCAATGGGCGCTCAACGAGCTGTGCCACGTGGATCGATTTTTACTGTGCCGAGTGGGAGAGAAAAATGCGTTGGGAGAGAAAAACGCATTCACATCTACCGTCCAGTTAACACCTCCACCAGGTAAAACTTCCTTCACCATGAAGTCAACCTGCCCTCCTCTCGTCCTCCGCATCTCCCTCCGTGAACCTGGCCCCTGCCCTTGCCCCTTGCCTCTTCCCCTTCCGCTCCTCTCGTCGACGGCGGAGGGGAGGAGCATCCTCACCATAGCACAAAGGGGACACCCATCTTCTTAGCTGTGGCTAATTGACGACTCGGCAAATTGGTGGCATCGACGGCTGCCCTTGCTCCTCTTCCTCCGCTTGAGGCTTCCTCTTTGCTCGAGATCGTCATCTTCACAAGGTACGACCGCCTGCCTCCGTCCCGACCTAGCGACCTCCATATCCCCTCGTCCTTCCCCCCTCGGTCCAGTGATTCATGCGGGTGGCGTCCGGCGCAGGAGGCTCGGAATGGTCGTGGCGGCTACGAGGAGGTAGTGGCTGGCGTTCGGTGGCGGGACGAGGGCAAGGGCGCTGATCTGTCATCGCCGGATCGATCGAGAGGAGAAACGGGTGAGAGAGGAATAACAGTTCACAGTCGTCAGGAAGCATGTTCATGCCATCTTTGTGTGTTAAGCAATGAATGGTGGCTCTTTTACCAAGGAAGAACTATTTCTGCTCAACTGGAGATGGTCTAAATTAGAATACTGTGTTCACATCTATTACTAAAATATATGTCGTTGTGCATGAAGAATGATATATGCCTCTGTATCTATCTCTGTGTACAGGAAAATGGTTCTTGGTCTGATGTTGGTTTCATCTGTATGCAAAGCCCGATCTTGGAGTGAGTGGTTGTATGATAAGGTAATAATTGACACTTTAGTTTCAGACATGGATTTGTCAAGTGTCTTATTTCTTTGTGTATACTGACAGTACATTGTATTCTGTTTTAACCTCAAATTCTGATCTTTCAGGTATTGTTAAACATACATTATTATTGTGGTACCAGTGTACTAGTGAATGAATGCCCGTTTCAGCGGTATTTTAGCATGGTATATTTTCTCCTCCTTTAGCTTGTTCTATTTACACCCTGTGGTTATGTAAGTCTTAACATCTTTTTTTGTGAATATGCAGGAAGTTTGTGGCAGAGGACAGGAACCTGAAACAGAAATTTTCCAGGCCTGGAGAAATGTACGTATTTTCTCCCCTTTGCAGCTTTTTAGTGTTTTGCTAGAATGTCAATTATCTTGTATCCCTATTTTTCACCATGTTTCTCTTCTACATCGAAAATATCAACTGGTGATGAACAGATTAATGTGTCCCTGCATCTTGTTAGTTAGTAGTATTACTAATGGTGGCATTGTTTACCCCTTGTCTATTAGATTAGAAATAGTTAGGAAATAAGTAGATGTACCTCATATTTGGAAACAGTGGCAATGACTTTATCCATTAATTTGCAAATTGCTCGATTAGCTTGTACGCACAATCATGTTACCACTATGATGTTTGAAGTTCACAATTGGCACTTATGTTGAAGCCAACTTATTGATTTATAGGGATGGAAGATATGTGAATTGATGGACGTAGTTAGCAAACAATTGGATCAGGTTTCAGAAAGTGTTCATGTAAGTTTCTTCGTCCTATATTCACTCGATATAAAAACAATAGCTGGTGGATATCAGAACTTACCTTTTAAGAAGCACTTCTGTATTATTTTCTTGTTCTCAATTTTTATTTAATCTAGAAGCCTTTGATTTAACACAACAACGATCTAGAGAAAACGTATTATTGGTCAATGGCCTGATGCTAAGTTTGCATCATTATGTTTGCGAGGTTCATAAATCTCGTCATCTCTTATCTGGCATTTTTCTATCTCGCTGTCTAATGCGTTGGTGAGACTCTAATTAGATGCATTAGTGATTTTCTTTTGAAGCATCACTACTGATGCTTTAGAAGCATGCCTGCCATGATTTGTCAAAATTTACATGTTGAATGCGTTATGTGTATTAATAATGTCTCTTTTGATTTTCACCCAGAGTAATTCGTTTAGTTACACCTTTGTACTTTCCAAGATTTCTGCCTCACTTATTTTATGAATTTTTTGTTGATTCAGCTGTCTGTTGCATAATAATTTCTGTAAAATGGTTTACATAGACTTTGACTGAGCAAAAATTACATAGGTCCTTGTCGTCATGTCAATCAAACTGTAATTGAGGGAATGGCAGCAAAGGAGATGTTCCACAAGCACTGACAAACTGTTGAGCAGACAAACTGGCGAGTAAGTTTATTTGTCAATGCAATGACGATATGTCATCTAGGGCTATATTAGGAGGATTTTATGAGTGATGCTTTTGTTTTGAATAGCTAATTACACTTGACATGGGTGCTTTGATTGCTTGGATGTTGTACTTAAAAAGTCACATATTCGGATGGGCATGTCATTATCTTCAATGGTGATATCTATGTTGTTGTCGGGGAAGGTAGTAAGATATATAATACATCCTAATTTTCATGAGCTCCAGTTCTATGATCCTAAGCGTTCAGTTACTGTCAATTTGTGAAATTTACGGCAGTACCTTTTTTCGTATGCTCTGTTTGGGTGTTTGTTCTCATCTATTTGCCTCACATAAGGAGATGCGCTAGCTGCTGGTCAGAAAATATGAAGGGCTGGTAGAAGCTCACTAATTGGCTGATATTTGTGCAATTCTTCCTACTCTAATTTCCCTTTTGTACCTGCACATATAATTGATTCCCTGCTCCCTTACCGTTTCTTACTCACGACATCATTTTCAGTGCTGGACATTTTCTTCGGTTATGAGGGTGATATTTCGTGGATGTGCTGCATTGGTCAGGAGATGGCGATCCTTCATCGAGCATGCTGACCTCGGCTGCAAGCGCCGGCAGCAACACCATGAGGTAAGCAACCTTGATCAATGTTGCGGTGTTCATTTAGACATGCTTCGAGGCAACAATCAGGTCCTGATCTCTCTATGCACCTACAAAGTGTTGGGCATCATATTGACAAATTATACATCATATTGACAAATCAGGTGTTAGATGTTGCTTACCTCGTCAGGGAGGACCTTGTCCAGTTGGGTAGCTATGGCAATGGCATGTAATTTCTAGGCCTTTTTGGTCTTGTAAATATATATGAAATCTGGCAAAGAGCCTACCTTTTATCATAAAAAAGAATTTATATGGCGTTTATGCCATAATTTGTCAACTTGGATAAGGATTGATACCAAGACAGGAGGACCAAAAACATGTACACATGTTGGGACTAGCAAATTCACATATACAAATATGTTCTAAAGCAAGGCTGAGAAGCGCCTCATCCACAACCATTTATAATTTTTAGTTAAATATCACAAGGATGATGATTCATAAGTTCTTAGGATGTTGGGACTTGAGGCCAAACCATACAAGTTTACTTCCAACTTCTCTTGTTGATATTTGTGGCACATACTTAATGAAATATACATAAATATGTGTTCTTTCTTATATGTTGCACCAGATGCAGTCATCAGTTTTGTGCTAAATAGAATGGAAAACACTCACGTCTGAGCACTTATGATCTTCATAATAACAAGTTTGTAATATATACTGGAACTCCTCTGGAGGTTGAAGTCAGCAAAGATAGCATATTCAGCTAAATTCAAATAACCGTACATAAATAGCATCATGCATTAGACTAGACCAGCGAATGTGCATAAGCAAGATAGGTGCGCTCTGGACCGCCTCAAGAGACGCGCCCTGGGCGCGTCCCAACAACTAGTATGGATCGAAAGGGATAGTTAAATACTCCCTCCGTTTCTAAATATTTGTCTTTCTAGAGATTCAAATGAACTACCACGTACGGATGTATATAGACATATTCTAGAGTGTAGATTCACTCATTTTGCTCCGTATGTAGTCACTTGTTGAAATATCTAGAAAGACAAATATTTAGGAACGGAGGGAGTATGTTGCATGTGGTGTACTCCCTCCTGTCCATATTAGTTGTTGTTTACTTAGTATATTTTTTCTATGGCTAGGTACAATGTTTGCATTGGTATAAGTATCTTTGCATGAAGCAAAATTTTCTCAATTCTTCTTCGAAAAAGATCCTTGTATAGATTTATATTATATTTTTTAATACGGATCTTGTATACAAAAATGAAGGGAGTATATCAATTGGGAGATAGAGGATTGCAATAACATGACTAATAGTTTAGCTACTAATGACCCATAAGTATAGGGAATCGCAACAGTCTTCGAGGGTAATATTTCATCCAAATTTATTGATTCAACACAAGGGGAGGTGAAGAATAATTGTGAGCCTTACCAGTTGAGTTGTCAATTCAACCACACCTAGAAAGTTATTTCTCTACCTCAAAGTGTTTAGTAGTAGAGCAGTATGATAGTCTGATAGTAGCGACACCAGTAGTAATTTTGTAGCAATTGTAACAGTAGTAGTAACAGTATTAACTTAGCAAAGACAATATGAGCAAAGCGTAGGCATTGGATCAATAATGGATATTTGTAAGAATGATATCTATAATACCTTAATAGTTCATCCCCACAATCCTATTTCTCTTGACATGCAACCAATCCACCTCAGCACACTTGCCACATAAGCATTCGTTTATTGACCTACATATGGGACCAACCACTACTGCATCCTTGCCACATAAGCTTCGGTTAATTACTAAGGACCCACCACACGCCTCAAGAGCATCCTCTCTCTCTCCCGGATTGAGCGCTACACAGGTTCTCATCCCCACGCCATCTGGTGATGTCATGATATTTTTCCTAGAGCGCCCGTAGCCTCCTACCTCTTAAGCTTCCCCATCAAATCCCTTGCCGATTGATTTTCCTTTCTACCCTAAAAAAGATTTTCCTTGCTCATATTTGTGTTCTTCCCTCTAACCTTTCCCCTTCCATGTCTTTTTCAATCCCCAATCAATTAGGATATGGCTCCTCCGCTTCTTATTATTCCTATTAACAATGTCCCTTCACCTGTCGATCTGGCTGCATATCTCAACTGATTGGCTTGCTTC
Source organism: Aegilops speltoides (assembly GCA_021437245.1). Lineage (NCBI taxonomy): Eukaryota > Viridiplantae > Streptophyta > Magnoliopsida > Poales > Poaceae > Aegilops > Aegilops speltoides. The sequence goes on from CM038145.1 coordinate 260,213,728, forward strand.
CATGGCTGGAACTTCAAGGTGTCAAATTCAATGGGAATTTAGTTGGTGGCAAGGATCCATGATGGTGTTGGACTAGTGACAAAGGTAGCCGATCAATCAGTACCCTCGACGGCATCACTATTGCACAATCGTTGATGGGGTCAGTAGTGTGCAAGTGCATGTACAGATCGATCGGCACCCTCTACCGGCACAACTGTAGCATGCATCATACATGGCGCCGGGCAGCATGCAAGCTCTGCTGCAGATCGATAGTTCATAGTTGAAGCGGCAGGAAGGCAACCAAAAGGTGCTCCTTTTTCACTTTCGGTTTTCCACTTCTTTCAGTTATTTGTTGCTCCTCCTCTCCCACAATCAATCCTGCGTAGAACATTTTTGCGACTTAATTTCAAATCTTGGAATCTTCTATTCTATGTTATTGTGTAAATTCTGGGGAGGCAAATTAAATTCGGTTCCTGATGTTGTCAAGTACTATTAGTGGCAAATCTGATTTTTGTCCTTGAAAATTTCAGATGGCGTGTTCATGGACCAGGCTCTGATCGTCCTTCATGTCCTTCAAAAAAACTGTTGTCTAATTTTTGGATTAGGCTCTATTCGTTCATTGGTTTTTGTTTTTTGTTTCCAGGTCCCTGCGCCTTCATGTTATGGTGTGCCACATGATTCCTCAAGTGCTTCCCCATGCATGGAGTCGATCTGCAGGCGAATAACTGGAGGAAGGTGAACAATAGTGAGCAGAGCTGCACCTCTTTCTATTCTCTCACCCTTTTTTCCTCTCTGCCTCTGTCCACATCTCTTTTTCCAGGAGGGTGAAGGATGGACTACGGTTGAAATTTATTAGGTTGGATTAGATATGCTAAATTGTTTGATTACCACGGTCATCAAGGCACTTAGATGTATCCATGGTTGGCCACAGAAGTCATCCCTCTACAAATGTTGTGTCATTCAGTTTTCTCTGTTTCAACGTGCCGCCATGAAATAGTCCGATGATTGTCCCTACAGTTGCTTGCTAATGTGATGCATGGTTTTGCTACTTTGCATAAATAAATATTATTGGCTCCTTTTCCCTACCACACCAATAGGTTAGTACAATTATTTGATTGATTGCGTATGCAGTTTCATTATTATTTTTCCTTTCAATTTCATCATGCTATTACAAGTATATGATATATATTCTTATGACATGTGCAATTCTATGTAGATTTCCTTTTGTCAGGTACTGTTGGAATCGGATGGTTAAGAAATATTTCTACATGAAGGATCAAGAAACAATGGTTGCTCATTTTCTAGTATGTTCCCATACTATTATCAAATTTATTTATGTAGGATCACCAAAGGTTTATAATTTTCTTCAATCTTTGGAGAGAAGTCTTCACCTTTCCCATGTAATTTGTTCTTTCCTTCTGTCTAATAATGTAGGAATAATTACCAATCAAGAATAAAAATGTTATTATGCTGAAATGATCCTTGCTAACAGTTTCAAAACACACACTAACTTCTGGTGTTTGTTTGAAGCTAGCACCTTTCTTTGTAATATATATATATATATATATATATATATATATATATATATATATACTTAAGGTACATGGTGATTAAGACGAATTATGAGAATACTATTCCTTAAAAGATTAGTGTGCGTGTATTATCTAAACTCGCAACTGGTGAACTTTGTTTCTTTGAATAGTTGTGCGATTTTGGCAAAACGAATCGTACTTATCCATACATTCTCCCTATTGTATTACTCTAAGCATTTGAATGTTCTTTATTTGCTAGGGAGGTGTGAATTCCATCATAGTTTATGTTCTCTGGGAGACATTGTTTCAGTATATGCATATTATGTATCTTTGAACCATAATTTCTGGCAAATGGTTGTTTTATTTAGCAAATGTAACAAATTATGATGTCCATTGGTGGAGCTACAATATTAAAGTTGAGCGGGCCAGTACAAAGAAAAACCACAATTTCTTTCTCTCACAGTTCAGGTTACTCGCAGTACTCCACTGAATTTGTTACAAGTTGGTTGTGCCAAGCTTCCTTTTTGTACTATCACGTCATACCAGTGTCCTACTGCTAACAATGATTACAAGACATCGATATCTGTATTTCATGCTTCATCCCTGAACATAGGTTCTCCCAAGAATGTTGTGTTATCCTTTTTTGGCGGGCAAGAATGTTCTGTTATCCTGAACGTCTATTTCAAGTAGTGTTGATTATTTTTGTTTTTAGCATATATTCCCGCAGCAACGCGTGGGATATCATCTAGTTCATCATATAACAGTCACAACCTAGAGCGACACACAATAACTCATATTCGTCATGTAGGGATGTATTTCGCATATAGTCATACCAATGTGCAGACGACATGATTCTGGTCCTCCCTGCGTGTCCTACCCAAGCCACACGTATCAAAGACATTCTATTCGATTATGCCACATCAATCGGTCTAAAGATCAATTTCCACAAATTCATTCTCATACCCATTAATTGTGCAGATGATACCTGCCAAGAGCTTGCCAGAATTTTTGGTTGCGTTATTGGAAAAGTGATCATACGTCCATTTTGCATCATGTTTTTATGTTGATACTTATTGCATTACGGGTTGTTATTTTACATTATGGTACAATACTTATGCCTTTTCTCTCTTATTTTACAAGGTTTACATGAAGAGGGAGAATGCCGACAGCTAGAATTCTGGACCGGAAAGGAGAAATGGGATACCTATTCTGCACAACTCCAAATGTCCTGAAACTTTACGAAGAATTGTTTTGGAATATATAAAAAATATTGGGCAAAGAAACAACAGAAAGGGACCCACCAGGTGGCCACAAGCCTGGGGGCGCGCCTCCAGGGCTTGTGGGCCCCCTGACCATTGTCTGGTGCCCATCTTCTGCTATATGGAGGGTTTTGACCTAGAAAAAAATCAGAAGTAAGATTTCGGGATGAAGCGCCACCGTCTCGAGGCGGAACCTGGGAAGAAGCAATCTAGGGCTGCGACGGAGCTATTCTGCCGGGGAAACTTCCCTCCAGGAGGGGGAAATTAAAGCCTCGTCATCACCAACGATCCTCTCATCGGGGGAGGGTCAATCTTCATCAACATCTTCACCGACACCATCTCCTCTCAAACCCTAGTTCATCTCTTATATTCAATCTTTGCCTCATAGCATTAGATTGGTACATGTGGGTTGCTAGTAGTGTTGATTACTCTTTGTAGTTGATGCTAGTTGGTTTATTTGGTGGAAGATCATATGTTCAGATCCTTAATGATATTTATTACTCCTATGATCTTGAACATGAGCATGCTCATTGAGTAGTTACGTTTGTTCCCGAGGACATGGGAGAAGTCTTGTTATAAGTAATCATGTGAATTTGGTATTCGTTCGATATTTTGATGAGATGTATGTTGTCTTTCCTCTAGTGGTGTTATGTGAACCTCGACTACATGACACTTCACCATGATTTGGGCCTAGGGGAAGGCATTGGGAAGTAATAAGTAGATGATGGGTTGCTAGAGTGACAGAAGCTTAAACCCTAGTTTATGCGTTGCTTTGTAAGGGGCTGATTTGGCCACATGTTTCATGCTATGGTTAGATTTATCTTAATTCTTCTTTCATAGTTGCGGATGCTTGTGAGAGGGGTTAATCATAAGTGGGGGACTTGTCCAAGTAAGGACAACACCCAAGCACCGGTCCACCCACATATCAAATTATCAAAGTAACGAACGCAAATCATATGAGCATGATGAAAACTAACTTGACGATAATTCCCATGTGTCCTCGGGAGCGCTTTGCTTTATATAAGAGTTCGTCCAGGCTTATCCTTTGCTAAAAAAAGGACTGGGCCACCTTGCTGCACCTTTGTTACACTTGTTACTTGTTACCCGTTATGAATTATCTTATCACAAAACTATCTCTTACCAACAATTTTAGTGCGTGTAGAAAATACCTTGCTGAAAACCGCTTGTCATTTCCTTTTGCTCCTCGTTGGGTTTGACACTCTTACTTATCGAAAGGAATACGATTGCCCCCTATACTTGTGGGTCGTCAAGACTCTTTTCTGGTGTCGTTGCCGAGGAGTGAAGCGCCTTGGTGAGTGGAATTTGGTAAGGAAACATTTATATTACGTGTTGAAATTTATTGTCACTTGTCACTATGGAAAATAATCCTTTGAGGGGCTTGTTCGGGGTATCTTAACCTCAACCGAAAGAACAAAGAGTTGCTCCTCAACCTACTGCACCTACTGAAAATATTTATTATGAAATTCCTTCAGGTATGATAGAGAAACTGCTAGCTAATCCTTATGTAGGAGATGGAACACTACATCCTGATATGCATATAATCTATGTGGATGAAGTTTGTAGATTATTTAAGCTTACAGGTTTACCTGGATATGAAGTCAAGGAGGTCTTCCCTTTATCTTTGAAGGGAAAGGCATTGACATGGTATAGGCTATGTGATGATATTGGAGCTTGGAATTACAACCGACTGAAATTGGAACCTTATCAGAAGTTTTATCCTATGCATCTAGTTCACCGTGATCAGAATTATATATATAATTTTTGGCCTCGTGAAGGAGAAAGTATCACTCAAGCTTGGGGGAGTCTTAAGTCAATGTTATATTCATGCCCCAATCATGAGCTCTCAAGAGAAATTATTATTCAGAATTTTTTATGCTCGGCTTTCTCGTAATGATGAATCCATGCTCGATACTTATTGTACTTGTTCTATTATGAAGAAGACTATTGAATTCCGATGGGATCTTTTGGAAATAATTAAACACAACTCCGAAGATTGGGAGCTCGACGAAGTTAAGGAGTCAGGTACAAACCTTGAGTTTGATTGTGTTAAATCTTTTATGGATACCGATGCTTTTCATGAATTTAGCACTAAATATGCACTTGACTCTAAGATAGTAGCTTCTTTTTGTGAATTATTTGCTACTCATGTTGATGTCCCTAAGGAGAAGTGGTTCAAATATCCTCCTCCTATTGAAGTAAAATAAGTAGAACCCATTGAAGCTAGAGAATAAACCACCACTTATAATGTTGATCTTGTTATTCCTACTGCTTATATTGAGAAACCACCTTTTCCTGTTAGGATAAAAGAACATGCTAAGGCTTCAGTTATGGTTCACAAGAGTTATACAAGAACACCTACACCCCCTGAACAAATTAAAGTTGAATCTAATGTTGCTATGGTTAAAGATCTATTGGCTGAAAATATTGATGAGCATGTTATTTATTTCTGTGATGTAGCTAGTAGAATTGCTAAACCCGATGAAAAAGATAAACATAGACCTGTTGTTGGCATGCCTGTTGTCTTTGTCAAAATAGGAGATCATTGTTATCATGGCTCATGTGATTTGGGTACTAGTGTGAGTGCACTCCCATTTACTTTATATCAAGAAATAGAAGACATTGATGTTACTATTAAGCTTGCTAATAGAGATACTATTACACCACTTGAGATTTTTAGAGACGTTGAAGTCTTGTGTGGGAAAATAAAATACCCTACTGATTTCCTAGTCCTTGGTTCCACACAAGATGATTTTTTCCCATTATATTTGGTAAACCTTTCCTGAATACGGTTAATGCTAAGATAGATTGCACTAAGGAAACTGTTAGTGTAATTTTTGGTGATGTGTCTCATGAGTTTAATTTCTCCAAATTTCGTAGACAACCCCGTGATAAAGAATTACCTAGTAAGGATGAAATTATTGGTCTTGCTTCTATTGTTGTGCCTCCTACTGATCCTTTAAAACAACATTTTCTAAACCATAAAACTGATATGCATATGAATGAAAGAAAAGAAATAGATGAGATATTCTTTAAACAAATGCCAGTTTTGAAACACCATTTGCATGTTGAGACTCTTGGAGATCCTCTACCACCCAAGAGCGATCCTATGTTTGATCTTAAACAATTACCTGATACTCTGAAATATGCCTATCTCGATGAAAAGAAGATATATCCTATTATTATTAGTGATAACCTTTCAGAGCATGAAGAGAAGAGATTATTGAAAACTCTAAGTAAACATCGTGCTGTTATTGGATATACTCTTGATGATCTTAAGGGCATTAGTCCCACTCTATGTCAGCATAAAATTAATATGGAACCTGGTGCTAAACCAGTTGTTGATCACCAGCGGCAGTTAAATCCAAAGATGAAAGAAGTGGTAAGAAATGAAATATTAAAGCTTCTGGAAGCATGTATAATATATCCTATAGCTGATAGTAGATGGGTAAGTCCTGTTCACTGTGTCCGTAAGAAGGGAGGTATTACTGTTGTTCCTAATGATAAAATTGAATTGATTCCACAAAGAATTATCACAGGTTATAGAATGGTAATTGATTTTAGAAAATTAAACAAAGCTACTAGGAAAGATCGTTATCCTCTACCTTTCATTGATCAAATGTTGAAGGACTATCAAAACATGCACATTTTTGTTTTCTAGATGGATACTCTGGTTTTTGCCAAATACCTATGTCACAAGAGGATGAAGAAAAAACTAGTTTTACATGCCCTTTTGGTACTTTTGCTTATAAATGTGTGCCTTTTGGTTAATGCAATGCACCTGCTACCTTTCAAAGATGTATGACTGCTATATTCTCTGACTTTTGTGAAAAGATTGTTGAGGTTTTCATGGATGAATTTTCCATTTACGGAACTTCTTTTGCCGATTGCTTAAGCAACCTTGATCGAGTTTTGCAGAGATGTGAAGAAACTAATCTTGTCTTGGGGCATAAAATCTCCTAAAGAGGTATTGAAGTTGATAAAGCTAAGGTTGATGCAATTGAGAAAATGTCGTGTCCTAAAGATATCAAAGGTATAAGAAGTTTTCTTGGTCATGCTGGTTTCTATAGGAGGTTTATCAAAGATTTCCATAAAATTTCTAGGCCTCTCACTTATCTTTTGCAAAAATATGTTCCTTTTGTTTTTATGATGATTGTGTAGAAGCATTTGAAATACTTAAGACATCCTTAATATCTGCGCCTATTGTTCAACTACCTGATTGGAACCTACCATTTGAAATTATGTGTGATGCTAGTGATTATGTTGTTGGTGTTGTTCTAGCACAAAGAGTTGATAAGAAATTAAATGTTATCCATTATGCTAGTAAAACTCTAGATAGTGCTCAAAGAAATTATGCTACTACTGAAAAAGAATTTTTAGCAGTTGTGTTTGCTTGTGATAAATTTAGATCTTACATTGTTGATTCCAAAGTAATTGTTCACACCAATCATGTTGCTATTAAATACCTTATGGAAAAGAAAGATGCTAAACCGACTTATTAGATGGGTTCTCCTACTACAAGAATTTGATTTACATATTACTGATAGGAAGGGAGCTGAGAACCCCGTAATAGATAACTTGTCTAGGTTAGAAAATATTTTAATGACCCACTACCTATTGATGATAGCTTTCTTGATGAACAAATTGGATGTTGTAAGTACTTCTCATAGTACCCCATGGTATGCATACTATGCTAATTTTATTGTTGCTAAATTTATACCACCTAGTTTCACATACCAACAAAAGAAAAAAATCTATGATTTAAGACATCACTTCTGGGATGAACCATACCTTTATAAAGAAGGAGTAGATGGTGTTATTAGACGTTGTATACCTGAGCATGAACATGAACAAATCCTACGCAAGTGTCACTCCGAGGCTTATGGAGGACACCATGCTGGAGATAGAACTGCACACAAGGTATTACAATCTAGTTTTTATTGGCCTACTCTGTTCACAGATGCACGCAAGTTTGTCTTGTCCCGTGATGAATGTCAAAGAATTGGTAACATTAGCAGACATCAGGAAATGCCTATGAAGTATTCACTTGTTATTGAGCCATTTGATGTTTGGGGATTTGATTGCATGGGACCTTTTCCTTCCTCTAATGCGTATACACATATTTTAGTTGCCTTTGATTACGTTACTAAGTAACTATTCCAACTAGTAGTGTTGATCATAACACTTCTATTAAAATGCTTAAAGAATTTATTTTCCTGAGGTCTGGAGTCCCTAGATATGACTGATGGTGGTTCACATTTTATTCATGGTGATTTCCGTAAATTGCTTGCTCAGTATGATGTTAACCATAGAATTGCATCTCCCTATCATCCTCAGTCTAGTGGTCAAGTAGAATTAAGTAATGGAGAAATAAATTTGATCTTGCAAAATACTGTTAATAGATCTAGGAAATTTGGTCTAAGAAACTTGATGATGCATTATGGGCTTATATAACTGCTTATAAAAATCCTATGGGTATGTCTCCATATAAAATGGTTTATGGGAAAGCATGTCACTTACCTCTTGAATTGGAAAATAAAGCTTATTGGGCAATTAAAGAGCTCAACTATGATTTCAAACTTGCCGGTGAGAAGAGGTTATTTGACATTAGCTCACTTGATGAATGGAGAACCCAAGCCTATGAAAATGCCAAACTATTTAAAGAAAAAGGTTAAAAGATGGCATGATAAAAGAATACAAAAGCGGGAATTTAATGTAGGTGACCAAGCCTTGCTATACAATTCTCATATAAGTTTTTTGCAGAAAAACTTCTCTCCAAGTGGGAAGGTCCTTACATTATCGAGGAAGTTTATCGTTCTGGTGCCATCAAGATTAACAATGCGAAGGGCAATAACCCGAAGGTGGTGAATGGGAAAAGAATCAAACATTATATCTTAGGTACTCCCATAAATGTTGAAACTAATATTATTCATACCATAACATCGGAGGAGTACATAAGGGAAACCTTCCAGAACACTCCAGAACCCTGAAAAGTAATAGATATGTGATACAGTAAGTAAACTGACTCCAAAAGTTTTCCAACAGCAATTTTACTCCGTTTTGGAATATTTAAAGAAAATAGGAAAATAAGAAGTAGTCCGAATAGTTCACGAGGAGGCGACAAGCCGTGGGGGCGTGCCCCCCAAGCTTGTGGCCACCCCGTGTGCCTCCGGACTATGTTTTCTCCCATAATACTTGTTTTGCATGGTAAAAAATTATTATATAATCTCCCAAAGATTTTGACCACCGTATCATGACAATATCCTTTGTTCTTGTTTTGAGCTATTTTTCCAACATATCTGAAAGCATGTCGTCGCAAGATTCAGGCGGAGAGAGAGCTATGTTTCCCATTATATGGCGGATCCAAATATCTTTGGGGAGATTTATCCCTACCTTTGGTCTGCAGGGGAGGAGCAAGATTCTGACCTAGAGGAGGCAAAAGATGCGAGCTCAGAGGAAGATGATGTCCCTCTACCTCAACCATGGGATATGCACGTGGAGTTCAAGAAGTCAAGCCTGCCAAACAGATCAAGGACATCTAAGGTTCAATTTATCTCATCCTGTTTTCTGTGGGAAAATAAGGAAGCATTATGCAAAAAGATATTGAAGCTTGAGCAAAAAATGATGACTTGAGGGAGGAAAGGTTCATCCTCAAACGTAAGATGGAGAAGCTCGCCGCCACATCATCAACTTCATCATCACCACCTCCGAAGAAGGAGACTTGAGTACATGGGTATGGGCACTCCCCTTGGCTTGTGCCAAGCTTGGAAAAGAAACCCCGAGAGAGTTCCTGCAAGAAGGGTTAGTTTTTTTTTGCAACCCGCACTTGCGTGGGCAGCGAGCATCTTATTTGCTTAGTCTGAGCAGGGACAATCCTTCGGTGAGATCTGTAGTTCACCTGCGCATTCCGAGAGTAATCATATGAATATGCAGCATTGAAGTTGTTTCCAAAGACACGAGCATAATGATTTGAGGAGGTACGCATGTACTCCTTCTGTCGAAGGTTTGACCCATATCTCTTCGAGGAAGGTTCAGTGCCAATCTGCAAATGATAACCATTTCCTCAAAGAGAATCACTCTACATATTCAAGTTAGCAGTTAGAGATAAATTTTCAATGATGCACTTCTTCACTCAGATTTGCTTTTCGGGTGAATCAGACTTGCAGCTAAATCCAACATACTGAGCGAAAACCTTACCATTCTATTGTTTGAAGAATTTGTAGCTTGAGTCATCAGACTGGTCGAAAATAACAGAAATGGGAGAGTCATATCCAGACAGAATTGCGGGTTCGAGTGTTTTACTTTTAGCAAGAACCCAACTCGTTCGAGGATATTGCTCGGGAGTCCAGTAGGTTCCATCAACGTCGAGTTTTCTTTCGAAACCCAATCCTTCTTTTTGGTTTTTTGTGTGCAGTATTGACTTCTTGAGCACATCACAAAGAGTTTGATGTCCTTTGAGGCTCTTTATCATTCCTGTCTCAAGCAAGCTTTTTAATCTGCAATTTTCATCAGAAACATCAACAAATTCCTCGAGAGAGGGTTAGAAATATCATTCATAGTTGTTGCAATATTCTCGATGACAGCAGTAGATGTTTCAACATTTGAATCAACATTGTTACGTTCTAGGCATTTTAAGCAAGGAGGCACAAAATCATCAGGAAGCTGTTTAGATTGCTCGCTGAAGAGAGAAGCTTTTTCTTTCGCAAGCACGTTATGAGACTCTTTTAGTGACTCGAGTTCTGGATTCCTGTTAAGGAGTTCATCTGATAAACTCTCGTAGTCGACTATAAGGGGATCATATTGGTTTGAAAGATCATCAATAGTTGAAGAAAAAGCATCATCAATTTTTGATTCTTCTCCATTTGTTCGACCAATAATCCTTTAGTTTTCCTAAGATTGTTCTCAAGTCTTTCAAGCTCATCTTGTTGAGATTTTGCAATCTTAACAAGTTTAGCATAGATAATATATTCAGGAGAGTATTTAGATATAGATTTTCGGTGTTTTGCTGATACCTGATCCTTAGAGGTTTTTGCCATGAGACAGAATGCAACTAGTTCATCATCACTTGACGCAATGTCATCAGTGTCTGATTCGAGTGATTCCTCAGACGATTCATACGCCACAAAAGCATTGCTTCTTCCTATCCTTATGTGAAGACCTTCATCTTCTGATTCTAATTCGGAAGTTTCATCTTCCCATTCCAATTTCATATCAGCACATGCTCTATTCAGCCGTGATATTCTCTTCATATTGGATTTGATGGTTGCTCTGGCTTTCATGTCAGTGACTGGTCTCGTCGAAGAGGATGAGGAATCATTTTTCTTCGAGAGCTTAGTGTGACGATCCATTTGAGTAAATCCATTTCCGTGAAGATACATCCATCTGTTGCTTGGTTTTCTATCCCAACAAGGACAGTCTACTATGAGATGGCCGAAATGTTTGCACTTGAAGCACTTCATTTCTTTCTGAGGTAACTTTCTTGAAGATTCAGGCAAGTCAAATTCGTCATAATTTGTGAGACACAAATTATGTCTTCTGAGATCACTTAGCCTTTCTGTGAGCATTTCTAGTTCCCTTGTGATGGTGTGCCGATTCTCGATATATTCTTCTTGTGAGCTGCAATAGTGTGAAAGAATTTCCCCTTCACTTTCTGAAGAAGATTCTTGATCCCCATTTGCAAGTTCCATATTTTCTTCGTGAATGGAGAGCAGCGTCATGACCTCGACGTAGTGAAGTTCTTTATAGTGTGGTCTTTGCTTGATTTCAACTACGATTGGATCGAAGGTTGCATCAAGAGCACTTGGTAGCTTGTTGACTACATCTCGATCGATGATATCTATTACACCTCATTGATGAAGCCTTTCAACAATATTGGTCAACCGATCGGTGAGTTGCATGTCACTTTCCTTACGAAGACTTATGAAATCAACAAACATAGCGCGAAGCATTTTAGTGTGAGAATCAGTTCTGGTAACGAATTCTTCATAAACATTTTTTATAGCATCCCAGAGTTGCTTTGCAGTGTCAAGCTTTCGGAACCGAATGAAAATGTCCTTCAAGATACTTTGACAGATAATATCTTTTGCTTGTGCATTCAACCACAATATAGCTTTGTCATTATAGTTTGGAGCATCAGGGTGCTGGATGGCATATCCATTTTCCACAATCTGCCAGAGATCTATGTTGATGGCTTGAAGTCTAATTATCATTCTCTCTTTCCATTAGACATAGTCATTTCCATCAAAGATAGGAAACCTTTCAGAGTGTGAGGATCTACCTGCATACGACATACTCAAAACTCCAAGGTGGTTAAACCTGTAATAAACAGAGACATGGAGTACCTGCTCTAATACCAATTGTTAGGACCGAGAGTATATCGACTAGAGGGGGGTGAATGGGAGATTAAAAAATTCTTGCGAATGTTATGAATGGATCCTAAACACAGCAGCAGAAAAAAGGTTCGGTAGATAGAAACTTAATCAAGCACTTTATCTAGGAACATATCTATCGAGGTAGAAAGCAATAATGGTTCGATCATAGGATATCACAGGTTTGACAATGATGATGGTAACACAATATACGAATAAATGCAGTAGCATGAGAGAAACAAGGTATGAATAACGAAGGATAAACACGAGAAAGAACTATGGCAAGGAGAAAGAAAAATGACACGGGGAAATCACGCCAGACTTAGTAAGTGCGAGCAGAAATGTATATGACTGGACTGAGTGCACATAATGATGTGAATTGAAAGGATCGAGAAGAGATGTCTAGAGGGGGGTGATTAGACCCTCAAGAAGTAAAGGTAGCGGTTTTTAAGTTTTTCAAGTTGAGGTTGGAAATTAGCACAATTTCAAACATTCACAATACAATTCAAGCAAGCATGGCAAGAGTATATGAGCAGCGGAAAGTAAAGCGTGCAACTTGCAAGAAAGTAAAGGGATGGGATTGGAGTGTGCAAACGCAATTGGAGACATGGAGATTTTTGGCGTGGTTCCAATAGGTGGTGCTATCGTACATCCACGTTGGTGGAGACTTCAACCCACAGAGGGTAATGGTTGCGCGAGTCCACGGAGGGCTCCACCCACGAAGAAGCAACCTTGTCTATCCCACCATGGCCATCGCCCATGAAGGACTTGCCTCACTTGGGTAGATCTTCATGAAGTAGGTGATCTCCTTGCCCTTACAAACTCCTTGGTTTAACTCCACAATCTTGACGGAGGCTCCCAAGTGACACCTAACCAATCTAGGAGACACCACTCTCCAAAAGGTAATAGATGGTGTGTTGATGATGAACTCCTTGCTCTTGTGCTTCAAATGATAGTCTCCCCAACACTCAACTCTCTCTCACACAGATTTGGCTATGGTGGAAAGATGATTTGAGTGGAAAGCAACTTGGGGAAGGCTAGAGATCAAGATTCTTGTGGTTGGATTGGAATGTCTTGGTCCCAACACATGAGTGGGTGGTTCTATCTCAGAAAATGAGTAGTAGAAGTGTAGGCACGTTCTGCTGGCTCTCTCCACGAAAGGAGAATGGGTGGAGGTGTATATATATAGCCTCCACACAAAATCTAGCCATTACACACAATTCATCAAACTCGGTGAGACCGAATAGTGAAACTCGGTCAGACCGATATGGTTCAAAATGTGAACGTTAGAGTTTTTGGTGGGACCGACAACATCAACTCGGTGGGACCGATGTGCTAGGGTTAGGGTAAAACCTCAACTCGGTTTGACCGATTACACAAACTTGATGAGACCGATTTTGGTAATAAGCAAACAGAGAGTTGGTCAAGCAAACTCGGTGGGACCGGTTGCATATCTTGGTGGGACCGAAATTATTGCAACAGGCAACAAAGAGTTTGCAAGCCCATCTCGGTGAGACCGAGATCCCATTGGTGAGACCGAACTGATTAAGGTTTATGGCAGTGGCTATGTCAATTGAACTCGGTTGCGCCAGATAGATCAAATGGTGGGGCCGAGTTTGACTTTTAGGTTTAGGACATATGTGGAAGTGAGAAAGTGGTTGAGGCCTTTGGAGCATATCACTAACCACTTTGAGCAAGCAAGCCATTAAGCAACATCTCATCCCCTTTTAATAGCGTTGGCTTTTCCTATGGACTAAATGTGATCTTGGACCACTAAAATGAAAATGTAGAGTCTTGAGCTTTTGCTAGTGTTTGTTCTTAGCATCTAGAAGGGGTTCCACACCCTCTTGTCCATGCCACACCAATGTTGAACTTATCTAAAATATACTAGATGAAAATATTAGTCCAATAAGAGATATGTTGACATTAATTACCAAAATCACCCAGGGAGCACTTGTGCTTTCAATCTCCCCCTTTTTGGTAATTGATGACAACATACATCAAAGCTTTGATATAAGGAAATAGCAAGTAAAGCTTTGGAAAGACATGTAACATTCATATGCTCCCCCTATATGTATGCAATCATGTGATTATGGAACATGAGAGCGTGAGAATGCGTAAGCATGATAGAGCAAGAAATGAGTTACATGTATCTTGGCTATATGCATCAGAGCAAATGGTGTAGATACTGGAAATATACCTTCATGTTCATGAGTCCTTCTTGCAAACAATATATACCTCAGCAAGAGATCTTCATGCACATGAGTGTGATGCATATACTTACCTTGTGGTCTTGAACAGCTTTGGAAGAGATGAACATGAGTAAACAAGTTTAGATAACACACGAACACCCACTAGACAAAGCAAGAGCAAGAAATCACAAGAGTACCAAGATTGGGATGACATGTAGAGGGTGAGTACTAGGTACTCTATTTGGATACAAACATGTCCCCAAAGAGTAAAGATATACAATGAATTCGAGGAAATTTTCTTCCCTTGGAACTGAGCTCTCTCCCCCTGAATATGATATTGGGTAATGGGAGAAGATAGGGAAAAGAAAATCAGAGCAAACAAGAAAATCAGAGCAAGACAGTCATATCAATCATAATACATACTAACATGTCTTTCCCCTCTTGAAGACATGAGACATCTCTCCTCTTATGGTTAAGAAGCATCAGGAGAAGCTTTAGGGTGCATTCTCTCTGATGTGATAAGCTTTGATGTTCTCTCTCTCCCCCTTTGACATCAATTTCCATGAAGGGATCTTCTAGAGCATGAGTCAAGTAGGTTTGGTCCTTGAGTCACATTACAAAGCAACATGTAATATAGGATGCTGGCAGAGGAAAAGATGCATTTAGTGGAGCTAGAACAAATATGCATGATGCAAATGGCAAAGTGTTTTCTTAGCATTGAAATCGGTAACATCGAGTTGTTATCTTCGGTGGCACTGAGGTGGTTCGGTTTAGCCGAAAGAAACAAACCGGTGATGCCGAGTTCAACACAAAGAGAAAACAATTGTCATCTCAGCTCAATTAGGCAAATAAGATCTCACAAGATATGGAAGGAATAAACTGAAGGATTTGCAATGAATTGGATGCATGGAATGCAGAACATAACAGAGAAAAGAAAAGAAATCTAGATGAAGTTTTTTTGAAAGGGAAACAAGCATGCAAGAGACAAATGCAAGAACATAGAGAAACACTAGAGAACTCATCTAGATTTGGTCGGCGACAAGGTCACCTATGTTAGAGTATATTGACTTAGGAGTCAAGTGAAGGCACTTGATCATAGGTCATACTCATCGTTTAAGCTCAAAATGGGGTTGTCATTTTTCATTTAAGCATTTTGATGTATTCACATCTTGTTGAGTTGCTTTGACCCATGAGTTGGGGTAAAGCTTCTCTAAGATGGAATAACATACCTTGGGTGGTGGTGTTGATCTTGATCATGTAGTTGAACTTGTGTGGGATGCTCAAGGTTGATGTAGCTCATCAAGAGTTGGGAGCACAACTTGTAATTTGAGTTCATCTACCTACATGGGTTAGTATTGCAAGGAAGAGCACTTGTGTATCCAAAATGACAATCATGAAATTCAATATAAAGAAATTATCAAAGGATATATTGAAAGGATTCGTGCTTCCTTGTCTTCAACCACCATTTTGTAGAGACTTGTAGATGTAGAGATTGCTTAGAATGTGATTGAGTTGTAATCTCATAGAGTTGGGCTTGTCCAAGTACCTACAAGGGTTAGATAGCATGCAAGAGTGCAAGAATATCCAAGACATATGATCATCATAATAAGAGAAATATCAAGGATTAGTGAAAGAAAGTCTCATCCTTGCATGCATCCACATGAAGTTTCTACTCCAAGTTTAAGGCATCAATAATGTTCAATTCACCTCTCAAACGACAAAACACTTTCTCATCAAGCGGTTTGGTGAATATATCCGCCAATTGCTTATCGATACGAACATGTTTAAGATCAATATCCTCTTTAGCAACATGATCTCAAATGAAATGATGACGAACTTCAATATGCTTAGTTTGAGAATGTTGCACGGGATTGTGAGCAATCTTAATAGCACTCTCGTTGTCACAAAAGCAATGGAACATGTTTCACATATATCCCATAATCTTTAAGAGTTTGGGCATCCAAAGTAGTTGAGCATAACATGAACCGGTGACAATGTATTCCACTTCAGCGATGGATAAGGATACCGAGTTTTGTTTCTTGGAGGACCAAGAAACAAGAGATCTACCAAGAAATTGACAAGTACCTGAAGTGGACTTTCTATCAACCTTGTCACCGGCATAGTCCGAATCAGAGTAGCCAACAAGATCAAAACAAGACCACTTAGGATACCAAATGCCAAAATTTGGTGTGTGAATTAAGTATCCCACTATCCTTTTCACAGCCTTAAGATGATATTCTTTGGGGGCCGCTTGATATCGTGCACACATGCACACACTTAGCATAATATCAGGACGGTAGGCACATAGATATAACAATGAACCAATCATAGAGCGGTAAACCTTTTGGTCAACCGGTTCTCCATCCTTAGTCAAGTCAAGATGTCCACTAGTAGGCATGGGTGTATTCATACCTTTGCATTCTTGCATGTTGAACTTCTTGAATAAGTCCTTGGTATACTTCGTCTGGGAAAAAAAGGTACCCTCCTTAGTTTGCTTGATTTGTAAACCAAGAAAGAACTTGAGTTCACTCATCATAGACATCTCAAACTTCTCCGACATTAGCTTTCCAAACTTTTCACTAAAATGAGGGTTAGTCGAACCAAATATGATATCATCCACATAAATTTGGCACACAAATAATTCACCATCAATTTTACCAATTTCAAAGCCTTTATCAATAAGGAACTTAGTCAAACATTTATACCACGCTCTAGGAGCTTGTTTAAGACCATAAAGAGCTTTGTGAAGTTTGTAGACATGGCCGGGTTTCTTAGGATTAACAAAGCCGGGAGGTTGTTTAACATAAACTTCCTCCTCAATTTCACCATTAAGAAAAGCAAGTAAGATGCGAATGGACTCAAGTCTAGCAACGGGGGCATATGTCTCACCATAGTCCATTCCTTCGACTTGAGTGTAGCCTTGAGCAACGAGGCGAGCCTTGTTGCGTACAACTTGTCCATCTTCATCTTGCTTGTTCCGAAACACCCATTTGGTTCCTATGACATTGTGCTTCTCATCGGGGTTTTCAACCAACATCCACACTTGATTCCTCTCAATGTTGTGTAGCTCTTCGTGCATGGCATTTATCCAATCCGGATCATCAAGAGCATCTTCAGCCTTCATAGGTTCAATGCTAGAAATGAATGATTAATGTTCACAAAAATTAGCCAAACGAGTTTTAGAGCGAGTAATTCTCCCGGTTTGAATATCATCAAAGATTTGTTCGATGGGATGATCTCTTGATACTCTTGCTCGAACTCGTGAGAGCTTTTATTTGGGTTGGGGTGGAACATCTTCTTCATCATCTTGTTCTTCCTCTTGGCCTTCTTCGTTGTTGGTGTTGTTGTTCTCTTGTGGAGGTGGAGAAGGAGGTTGATGAGGTTCATCTTGGTGTACTTCCTCGTTTCCTTCACCCACTCATGGATGCCTCCGAGTCGACTCGTGGTTCACCTTGTCGTGAGGTAGAAGCTTCCACTTGGACAGACGAGGAACTCTCCTTCACCTCGACGAATCTTGTCAATAGACAAGTCTTGGATTGCTTCTGAAGGATCTTTGTCACCTACATCAACTGGAAATTGCTCTACTTGTGAGCCGTTAGATTCATCAAACTTCACATCTACCATCTCTTCAACCTTTCGGGTGAAATTGTTGTAGACCGGTAAGTGTGAGAGTTTGAGCCATAACTGAGTAGGAAACCTTCATGAGATTTAGGAGCAAATTTCAAATGACGATGCTTATCAAGAATGTAGCACTTTGAGCCGAATACCCGAAAGTATCCAACTTGGGGTTTGTTACCGGTGAGAAGCTTGTATGTTGTCTTGTCGAGTAGCTTGTGAAGATATAGACGATTTGTTGCATGGCAAGCTGTCTCAACCGCTTCCGTCCAAAAGTGTTTTGGCGTCTTGTACTCATCAAGCATCGTTCTCGCCATTTTGATGAGTGTCCGGTTCTTCCTCTCAACAACTCCATTTTGTTGAGGCATGTACGTAGCCGAGAACTCATGTGAAATCCCTTCTTCGTCAAGAAAGGTGTCTGATACGTCCATTTTGCATCATGCTTTTATATCAATATTTATTGCATTATGGGCTGTTATTACACATTATATCTCAATACTTATGGCTATTCTCCCTTATTTTACAAGGTTTACCATGAAGAGGGGGATGCCGACAGTTGGAATTCTGGCTGGAAAAGGAGCAAATGTTGGAAACCCATTCTGCACAACTCCAAAAGACCTGAGACTCCACGAAACAAATTTTTAGATTTAATAAGAACTTTTGGACAAAAGAAATAGGCCAGAGGGCCCACACCCTGTCCAGGAGACAGGGGGCGCGCCCCCTAGGGCGCGGCCCCCTATCTCCTGGGCCCCCTGGTGGGCTTCCGGCGTCCATTTTCTGCTATATGAAGGGTTTTGTCCTGGAAAAAATCATGGGCAAGCATACGGGACAAAAATCCGCCGCCACGAGGCGGAACCTTGGCAGAATCAATCTAGGGCTCTGGCAGAGTGTTCTGCTGGGGACACTTCCCTCCGGGAGGGGGAAATCATCACCAACGTCATCACCAACGATCCTCTCATCTGGAGGGGGTCAATCTCCATCAACATCTTCACCAGCACCATCTCATCTCAAAACCCTAGTTCATCTCTTGTATCCAATCTTGTATCAAAACCACAAATTGGTACCTGTGGGTTGCTAGTAGTGTTGATTACTCCTTGTAGTTGATGCTATTTGGTTTACTTGGTGGAAGATCATATGTTCAGATCCTTTATGCATATTATTACTCCTCTGATTATGAACATGAATATGCTTTGTGAGTAGTTACGTTTGTTCCTGAGGACATGGGTGAAGTCTTGCTATTAGTAGTCATGTGAATTTGGTATTCGTTCGATATTTTGATGAGATGTATGTTGTCTCTCCTCTAGTGGTGTTATGTGAACGTCGACTACATGACACTTCACCATTATTTGGGCCTAGAGGAAGGCATAGAGAAGTAATAAGTAGATGATGGGTTGCTAGAGTGATGGTCCATGTTAGGGAAGTACCCAAGTGCCGGTCCACCCACATATCAAATTATCAAAGTACCGAACGCGAATCTTATGAACGTGATGAAAACTAGCTTGACGATAATTCCCAATGTGTCCTCGGGAGCTCCTTCTTCACTATTAGAATTTGTCCAGGATTATCCTTTGCTACATAAAGGATTGGGCCACCTTGCTGCACTTTATTTACTTTATTTACTTTTTCTCGTTACTATTTATCTTATCACAAAACTATCTATCACCTACTATTTCAAAGGCTTGCAGAGAAAACCTTCTCGAAAACCGCTTATCATTTCCTTCTGCTCCTCGTTGGGTTCGACACTCTTACTTATCGAAAGGACTACGATAGATCCCCTATACTTGTGGGTCATCAAGACTCTTTTCTCGCGCCGTTGCCGGGGAGTGTAGCGCTCTTGGTGAGTGGAACTTGGTAAGGAAACATTTATATAGTGTGCTGAAATTTTCTTTTACTTGTCACTATGGAAACTAATCCTTTGAGGGGCTTGTTTGGGGTATCTTCACCCAAACCAGAAGAGCAAAGAGATGCTCCTCAACCTACTGAACCTTATGAAAATATTCATTTTGAGATTCCTTCGGGTATGATTGAAAAACTGCTAGCTAATCCTTTTGCAGGAGACAGAACATTGCATCCCGACTTACACCTTATCTTTGTGGATGAAGTTTGTGGATTATTTAAGCCTGCAGGTATTCCCAATGATGTTGTCAAAAGGAAGGTCTTCCCTTTATCTTTGAAGGGAGATGCAATGACATGGTATAGGCTATGTGATGATACGAGATATTGGAATTATAAGCGATTGAAGTTGGAATTTCACCAGAAGTTCTATCCTATGCATCTTGTTCATCGTGATCGTAATTACATATATAATTTCTGGCCTCGCGAAGGAGAAAGCATCTCTCAAGCTTGGGGGAGGCTTAAGTCAATGTTGTATTCATGCCCCAATCATGAGCTCTCTCGGGAAATGATTATTCAGAATTTTTATGCTCGTCTTTCTCTTGATAATCGCAACTTGCTCGATACTTCCTGTGTTGGTTCCTATATGCTGAAGACTATTGATTTAAAATGGGACTTATTGGAAAGAATTAAATGCAACTCTGAAGATTGGGGTTCCGACGATGGTAAGGAGTCAGGTATGACACCTAAGTTTGATTGTGTTAAAATCTTTTATGGATACCGATGCTTTCCATGGATTTAGCTCTAAGTATGGACTTGACTCTGAGATAGTAGCTACTTTTTGTGAAACTTTTGCTACTCACGTTGATCTCCCTAAAGAGAAGTGGTTTAAATATAATCCTCCTGTTGAAGTGAAAGTAGTTGCACCTATTACAGTCGAAGAGAAGACTATTACATATAGTGATCCTATTGTTCCTACTGCTTATGTTGAAAAACCTCCTTTTCCTGTTAGGATAAAAGATCATGCTAAAGCTTCGACTGTTGTTCATAAGAGCAATGTTAGAACTTATACACCTCCTGAGCAAATCAAAGTTGAACCTAATGTTGCTATTGTTAAATATCTCTTGTCTGATAATATTGATGGGCATGTTATTTATTTCTGTGATGAAACTGCTAGAATTGCCAAACCTTGTGCTAAAGATAAACATAGACCTGTGGTAGGCATGCATGTTATTTCTGTTAAAATAGGAGATCATTGCTATCATGGCTTATGTGATATGGGTGCTAGTGCTAGTGCAATACCTATTGACTTATACAAAGAAATTAAGCACGATATTGCACCTACTAAGTTAGAAGATATTGATGACAATTAAACTTGCCAATAGAGATACTATTTCACCAATGGGAATTGTTAGAGATGTTGAAGTCTTGTGTGGGAAAACTAAATATCCTGCTGATTTTCTTGTTCTTGGCTCCCCATAAGATAGCTTTTGTCCCATTATATTTGGTAGACCCTTGTTGAACACCGTTAATGCTAGGATAGATTGCGAAAAGGATGTAGTTACTATTAGTCTAGGTGATATGTCTCATGAGTTCAACTTTTCTAAATTTCGTAGACAACACCGTGAAGAGGAACCATCTAGTAAGGATGAAATTATTGGTCTTGCTTCCATTGCTGTTCCACCAACTGATCCGTTAGAACAATATTTGCTAGACCATGAAAACGATATGTTTATGAAGGAAAGGGAAGAAATAGATGAAGTGTTCCTTAAACAGGAGCCTATGCTGAAACATAACCTTCCCGTTGAAATTCTTGGGGACCCCCCTCCACCCAAGGGTGATCCCGTGTTCGAACTCAAACCATTACCTGATAATCTTAAGTATGCTTATCTTGATGAAAAAGAAATATATCATGTTATTATTAGTGCTAACCTTTTAGAGAAAGAAGAAAGATTACTGAAAACTCTGAAGAAGCACAGAGCTGCTATTGGATATACTCTGGATGATCTTAAGGGCATTAGTCCCACATTATGCCAACACAAAATTTCAGTAGAGAAAGATGCCAAACCAGCTAGAGATCCTCAAAGACGATTAAATCCCAAAATGAAGGAAGTGGTAAGAAAGGAGATACTAAAGCTCCTTGAGGCAGGTATTATTTATCCCGTTGCTGATAGTGAATGGGTAAGCCCTGTCCATTGTGTCCCTAAAAAGGGAGGTATTACCGTTGTTCCTAATGGTAAAGATGAATTGATCCCACAAAGAATTGTTACATGTTATAGGATGGTAATTGATTTCCGTAAGTTAAATAAAGCTACTAAGAAAGATCATTACCCTTTACCTTTTATTGATCAAATGCTAGAGAGGCTATCCAAACACACACATTTTTTGCTTTCTAGATGGTTATTCTGGCTTCTCTCAGATACCTGTATCAGCGGGGGATCAATCTAAAACTACTTTTACTTGCCCTTTTGAAACTTTTGCTTATAGACATATGCCTTTTGGTTTATGTAATGCACCTGCTACCTTTAAAAGATGCATGATGGCTATATTTTCTGATTTTTGTGAAAAGATTTGTGAGGTATTCATGGATGACTCCTCCGTCTATGGATCCTCTTTTGATGATTGTTTGAGCAACCTTGATCGAGTTTTGCAGAGATGCGAAGACACTAGTCTCGTCCTAAATTGGGAAAAGTGTCACTTTATGGTTAATGAAGGCATTGTCTTGGGGCACAAGATCTCCGAGAGAGGTATTGAAGTTGATAAAGCCAAAGTTGATGCTATTGAAAAGATGACATGTCCCAAGGACATAAAAGGTATAAGAAGTTTCCTTGGTCACGCTGGTTTTTATAGGAGGTTCATTAAGGACTTTTCTAAAATCTCTAGGCCTCGGACTAATTTATTGCAAAAATATATTCCTTTTGTTTTTGATGATGATTGTGTAGAAGCATTTGAAACACTCAAGAAAGCTTTGATCACTGCACCTATTGTTCAGCCACCTGATTGGAATTTACCTTTTGAAATTATGTGCGATGCTAGTGATTATGCTGTAGGTGCTGTTTTAGGGCAAAGAGTCGATAAGAAATTGAATGTTATCCAGTATGCTAGTAAGACTCTTGATACTGCCCAGAGAAATTATGCTACTACTGAAAAAGAGTTCTTAGCAGTTGTGTTTGCATGTGATAAGTTTAGACCTTATATTGTTGATTCAAAAGTTACTATTCACACTGATCATGCTGCTATTAAATTTCTTATGGAAAAGAAAGATGCTAAGCCTAGACTCATTAGATGGGTTCTCTTGCTCCAAGAATTTGACTTGCATATTGTTGATAGAGAGGGAGCTGAGAACCCCATTGCAGACAACTTGTGTAGGCTAGAGAATGTTCTTGATGACCCACTGCCTATTAATAATAGTTTTCCTGATGAACAATTAGCGGTTGTCAATGCTTCTCATACTGCTCCTTGGTATGCTGATTATGCTAATTACATTGTTGCCAAATATATACCTACTAGTTTCACATACCAACAAAAGAAAAAGTTCTTTTATGATTTAAGACATTACTTTTGGGATGATCCACACCTTTATAAAGAAGGGGTAGATGGTATTATTAGACGTTGTGTGCCTGAGCATGAACAGGAACAAATCCTACGCAAGTGTCACTCTGAATCCTATGGAGGACACCACGCTGGAGATAGAACTGTACACAAGGTACTACAATCTGGTTTTTATTGGCCTACTCTTTTCAAATATGCTCGTAAGTTTGTATTATCTTGTGATGAATGTCAAAGAATAGGTAACATTAGTAGACGTCAAGAAATGCCTATGAATTATTCTCTTGTTATTGAACCGTTTGATGTTTGGGGCTTTGATTATATGGGACCTTTTCTTGCCTCCAATGGTTATACACATATTCTAGTTGCTGTTGATTACGTTACTAAGTGGGTAGAAGCTATTCCAACTAGTAGTGCTGATCATAACACTTCTATTAAAATGCTTAAAGAAGTTATTTTTCTGAGGTTTGGAGTCCCTAGATATCTTATGACTGATGGTGGTTCACACTTTATTCATGGTGCTTTCCGTAAGATGCTTGCTAAGTATGATGTCAATCATAGAATCGCATCTCCTTATCACCCGCAGTCTAGTGGTCAAGTAGAGTTGAGCAATAGAGAGCTCATATTAATTTTGCAAAAGACTGTGAATAGATCTAGAAAGAATTGGTCCAAAAAACTTGATGATGCATTATGGGCCTATAGAACTGCATACAAAAATCCTATGGGTATGTCTCCATATAAGATGGTTTATGGAAAAGCGTGTCATTGACCTCTTGAACTTGAACATAAAGCATATTGGGCTATTAAAGAGCTCAATTATGACTTCAAACTTGCCGGTGAGAAGAGGTTGTTTGATATTAGCTCACTTGATGAATGGAGAACCCAAGCATATGAGAATGCTAAGCTTTTCAAAGAAAAAGTCAAACGCTGGCATGATAAGAGGATACAAAAGCGTGAGTTCAACGCAGGAGATTATGTGTTATTGTTCAACTCTCATTTAAGATTTTTTGCAGGAAAGCTTCTCTCAAAATGGGAAGGTCCCTACGTTATCGAGGAGGTCTATCGTTTTGGTGCTATAAAAATCAACAACTTCGAAGGCACAAATCCGAGGGTGGTAAATGGTCAAAGAATTAAACATTATATTTCAGGTAATCCTATCAATGTTGAAACTAATATTATTGAAACCATAACCCCTGAGGAATACATAAGAGATACTTTACAGAACGTTCCAGATTCCGAAAAGGCATAGGTACGTGGTACGATAAGTAAACCGACTCCAAAACAACTCTAATGGCAAGTTTTATCAGTTTTGGATTATTTAAGAATTTTAGGAAGAAAGAAGTAGTCCGAAAGGGACACGAGGCCCCACGAGAGGAGGCGCCCTCAGAGGCGCGCCCCCGTCTCGTGGGCACCTCGTGTGCCTCCCGGACTCCGTTTTCTTGTATGTTACGTATTTTGGTTGGTAAAAATTCATTATATATACTCCCGAAGGTTTTGGCCACTGTATCACACAAATATCCTCTGTTTTTGTTTTGAGCTGTTCCTGTTGCAGAATTAAGCAAGATGTCTTCTCAGGAATCAGTTGGGGAGAGCCGGGTGTCTCACCCAACACCATGTCTAGGAGCAAATAGCGATGCCTATCACTTTGGACCATCAACGGAGGATGATATGGATGCTAATTTGAAAAGGATGGATGCCATGGAGGAAGATAAAGAAGTTACCTCTCGCCTCCAAGCAGAATTCACTATGCGGGAACTACCTAGCCTGGCTGTACCTACTTCGGTCACTCCTTTCAACTCCATATTTCTTTCTTATGAAAATATGAAAAAGAGTTTCACTTGTTCTCCAGAAGCTATGCAACATCCTTGGGTAAAAGGAGCTTTGTCTGTCATGGGCAAGCTTCGTAAAGAAAATATGGACCTCAAACAACAAGTCAATAAGCTCGAGGAGGAGAACCGTATCCTGAAGGGCATAATCGCCAAGAAGACCATAACACCAACCGTGAAGGAGAAATAATCACATGGGTATGGGCACTCCCCTTGGCAACTGCCAAGCTTGGGGGAGGTGCCCCGGTATCGTATCACCATCACACGCCAATCTTTACCGCTTTATTTAGTTCGATCCTTTAGTAGTATCTTGATCTATTAGTTCGAAGTTTTGATATCAAGTAGTTTTGAGTTTCTCATTGTGATCTCTTTATGTAATCGAGTCCGTGTGCTATCTATAATAAAGATTAGTGTTGAGTCAAGGGCCTTGCTATGTCACTGTGATCTTGAGAAAGTAGAAAGAACAAAAGAGCTCATATTGATCTTATGGATAGTGATAACTTCACACATAGAAAGTATGAGGCATAAAAATTGTTGAGAGTTGATGAACGTAGCCTTGGTCATCGTTGCAATTAATAGGAAGTGATAAAGAAAGAGGGGTTCACATATAAATATATTATCTTGGACATCTTTTATGATTGTGAAGCACTCATTAAGTATGACATGCTAAAAGAGTTGACGTTGGACAAGGAAGACAACATAATGGTTCTCCGACTTCGCACCCTTCCCGGTCTTCGGAGCCATGGCGGAGGCAGTGGGGGAGATCGAGGGCGTTGGCGGCGATGGGGGGCGGAGCGTTGTTCTCTTTCGGCCTTGGAAGCGGAGGGGAGCGGCGGAGATTTCTGAGATTGGAACCGCAAGTGGCGAAGGTGGGGGAACTGCTCCTGTTTCCCCTGCTTATAAAGAGGAGGAGGCGAACGTTACGCTTTTTCCGAAAAAAGAATCACCCACGATCTCTCCCACGACGCCGCATTCGACGCGTGCCGTTATGGGAGGGCGCGGTGGATACGGAGTCAGATACGGCGTGGACCCAGGCCGCGCGTGCCCGTGCCCTGTTTTGGGCCTGGCCCAACAAAGACTTCGGCACTGCAGTGTGTGGCCCAGCCGGGGCTCTGTCGGTGTACTAAAGTAGGGGTACCTTAGTATCCCGAACTTGTGCACGGGCAGTCGCAGCGCCCTGCGGCAAGGCTTGTCGGGTGACCGCCAAGACCCTCCGTAGTTCCTATTGGAGCCATTCAAGAACAAAGTGTTTTGACTGAGAAGACAAGGCCCCGACAAGAGGAGCTTGTCGGGAAGGTCAAGGCCCCGGCAAGAGGAGCTTGCCGGGAAGGCCAACCAAGGCATTTCAAGGAACTTGCCGCGACGCGCCGCGTGTCCCAGCAAGACCCGGCGAGCGACAAGCTTCCGGGCGCGACAAGACAACGACCGCGGCAAGGCGCTTGCCGCGACAGGTCGCCACTCTGCGCCCATGTTCCAGCACATCCGTCGACGTGTCGCCACAAGACCGTTCTAGACGCATGTGGCGAGAGGCTGTGCAGCCAAGCGGTGCGAGGTGGCAAGCGGAGATGACAAGATGGCCATCGTGGCGAACGGTGGCGCCCCTAACGGTCGCTTTTCTGCACTGTTTGGGCGACGCGGACGGGCATTAAATGCTCTTGTCCCCTGCCGTCAGAGTTAGGTAGGATGCACTGTAGAAGTAGCTGTACCAACCACTCTTTTTACATCTGTACCCTTGCCTGCGTTGCCACCTGTCGGTGACCCCTTTAGCCTATAAAAGGAGGCCCATGCGCAACGTAGAAGGGGTTCGACTCATTCGAAACCAGAACACTCCCACGACCTCGAGCAAGAACATAATCCAACCACAAAGCAGGAGTAGGAGTATTATCTCTCCGGAGAGCTCTGAAGCTGGGTAAAATCGCTCGTGTGTTCCGCCTCGATCCGCTCTTCGTGCGATCTCCGCTCCCTGCCGGACCGAAAGGGGCCCTGCCCCATAGGTGTTCATTTCCCACGACATCTATGGCGCGCCAGGTAGGGGGCGTCGAGGTTGTGTGAACCCGATCCGGCGTTCACGTGAGCCAGATCTTCATCTTCTTCATCATCTTCATCGACATGCCACCGAAGAAGAAGGCTTCGGAGGTGGCTGCTCCGTCCGCATCGATCCCACCGCCACCGGAGCAAATGGGTGGTGGGGTAGACGCCGGCGGAGGAACGGGCGCCGATGAGGGAGCTCACGCTGCCACCAGGTCCAAGGACAAGGCCGTGCAAACCTCGGTGTCCGTACACGCACCGCGCCCGTCTTAGGAGGCGCGAGACCGACAGCGTCATGGTACTCGCAGTACCATATGCTCGTTGGACCAAGGTCGAGCTGGTGGATCTCGGGATGCTCAGGACCAGCATGCATGCCAACCTGCTGGCACGAGCAAGACACGGTCGCCTGGACGGGATCCTGCTCCTTCTAACATAGTTAGAAGTCCGAGCATATCCCGCTCCTCACACCGTTCACCACCGCCACCAAAGACTCGAAAAGAAGCGTTGGCTCGAGCCCAACTGCTCCTGGATTACCCTCCAACGGCGGACAAGATCGACGATTGGAGGGCCACCATTCAGAGCCTCATCGGCTTCGTCAACGGCGACACTCCACGGCAGCCGAATGCGTCGCAGCCGCGGCAAGATTGCCGGACGCGAGCCGATGGCGACAAGACCGGTGGAGGTGCGACTACCGTGCACTCTCCACCCCGAAGGCCAAGATCGCCGACTCGCCAGGTCAACCTCGACACTGACTCCACAGCGTCATCAGATCCTCGAGCTCGCCGCGATCAGCGCCAAGTTCTTCAAGAACGACAGCAAGAAGACGCTCGTACACGCATCGAGCGTCGAAGAGAAGCGCGGCGTCAATCAGACCAGCGCGCTGGGCCCACTGTTGACATGCATGCGCCAGGGGAACCAGGTGACTTGCCGTACGCGGTAGGGGGCCCTACGTTCACTCGTGAGCTGCGGCAAGTCCAGTGGCCCAGTACAAAGAACTTCAAGCCCGACGTACCAGAAAAGTACGACGGCAGGTTGCATCCGTTGGAGTTCCTCAGCATCTACACCATCGCGGTGCAGGCTGCCAGGGGGCGCGACGACAAGATCCTTGCCAACTACTTCCCACTGGTACTCAAGCCTAACATCAGATCCTGGCTCATGCACTTGCCGGACAACTCCATATCCTCATGGGCGGATCTGTGCCATCAGTTTGTCGGCGCCTTTACGGGCGGCCACAAGCCTCATGGTCAAGAGAGCGATCTTCATCTGCTAGCCCAGAAGGAAGGAGAGCCCCTGCGCAAGTATATTCAGAGATTCAGCCAAGTGCAGCGCAACATCCCGGATGTCCACCCAGCCGCGGTCATCAGAACGTGCGAAATCGCAGGATGCGGGAGGAGATGGCGATGTGCAAGATTAGAGACGTCAGTGAGCTCTACGCCCTGGCCGACAAGTGTGCACGTGCTGAGGAAGGGAGGAAACTCCCTGGAGAGAACACAGGAGCAGGGGGGTCTGATAGTGAGGATGCTGCCCCGGCAAGGAAAAACCGGCGGCGGAATAACAGAAAAAGGAAAGGCAAAGATGTGCTAGCTCTTAAGCAGTTCGGCAACGGAGGTGGCGCCAACAAAGCCAAAGCTGGTAGCTCCGGCGAGGCTGTGGCGGCCGCCGACAAGCAGGGCGGCTCCTACAAGCAGTATTGCAAGATCCACCGCACCAAGGGTCATGATCTCCAGAGCTGCAAGAAGGTCGAGCAGCTTGTCGAGCAGCAGAAAGCTGAGTACGAGCGACGCGATAAGGAGAAGGCCCAGGAAGGTACTAGTGGATCCGGCAAGAAGCGTCCCGGCCGGGGAGGACGTCGCGGCAAGGCCAAGCAGCGGCAAGGAGACAGGCCTCCCCGCGGCCGCGACAAGGATGAAGATGAAGACGACGACGAAGACATGGATGATGATGAGGCCGACGAGCAGGAGTTTCAGAAGCCACAGAGGTTACAGGCGTTGACGGCGGTGCTTCTCTCAGATACTTCACCGCCGGAGCCGCCTCGCCGCCCGGCTGCCGCCCTTGCGGCGCCGCCTCGCCGCCGCGAAGCCATACCAGCGCGCCTCCCTGGCCCCGCGCCGACCCTCTCTCCTCGCCGTCCAGCGGCCCGCCGCCTGCCAGCTGATGCGCTGGCATGCCCTGCTCTGCCCAGCTGCCCCGCTCTACTCCGTCGCCGTCCCGCGACCGGCGCGCCACGCCACAAGGCCGCCGCCGCGGCCGCCGCCTCCTCGCCGTCCCGCGCCGGATCCGGCGAGATCCGGCCGGAGGAGGTCTCCCCGGCCCCGGATCCGCCATCTCCGGCCTCCCCGGGGTCTTCTCCGTCGTCTCCGGCAATCAACTCCTGCGAGTTTTCCGGCGTGCATCGATTTCCGTGCAGACCCAGAGGTTGACCCGTTTTCCACTGTCGCAGGATTTTTACATAATCATGCTGTGTTCATAATGCTGTATCTCTGCATCCGTAGCTCCATTTCGTGCGTATAATATGTCAAATTGTTCGTCTCGACGAGTACTTCATTTGATTCCATTGCATCATTTTCATTTGAGCACATCTTGATGCCCGAAATGCTGTTGGAAAAGTGCATGTTGATGTTAATCTGCTGGAACTGTTATAACTTGCTCATTTGTCATTTTTGCCATGATTGATGTGTGCATCCTATGAGGTTGATGTCTACATGTGTTTTGATCTATGCCATGCCATCTTTCCAGAGGTGCTACCCATGTATTTTTGTGACTTGTGTAGTGAGTGAATTGAGCTTGTTAAGTAGGGTACTTGCTGTTGCTGTTTTGCTAGGCAGATTCTGTTATATTTTGATGCTATATATACATGTTGCTACTAATCATTCTATGCATAATCTGGAGATGTCCTATAAACATGTTTTGATCTACATGTCTTGCTCTATCCATTCATGCCACTGGTTGCAATTATAGCCTTCTGGAACATGTTGTTATCTTGCTCTAAAGTTTGCTAAATGATGTTGCTGTCAGCCTGTTAACATTAAGTTCAATGTTTCCATAATTGTTTGCTAGTGATCCATGCACCCTATGACCTTGCTCTTGCCATGCTTAGCTTTATAAACATGCCTTCTTACTGTTGGTTGCCTTTCCATGCCATGTATTGCTCTGTGGTGAGTGGTTCAAGCTCACCAACATGCCTACTTATTGTTGTTTCTGCCATGTATGAATCTGTAATATAACTTGCCATGTTTACATGGGTGCCATCATATTTTCTGTGCCTTTTGGCTCATGGTCAGTAAGGGATTGTTGTTCTATGCATTTAGTAGTATCATGCCATGCCTTTGTTTGCCATGATATGATCCTGTAACATGTTGTTTGATAGCCCTAAACATTGCAACCTGATGTTATTTCTGCTAAAGTCTGAAACTGTTATTATTTGCAATCTTACCATGTCCTTTTGAGCATGTTCTAGTTGTTTCTGGAGATAGCTCAGTGTTCATGTTTTGTTATGCTTTACCTGTACTTCATGCCCATACCTTTTGTTATTATGTTGGGGTGCTGTAGCTTGTTGATTTGATGCTTGCAAGATGCCTAGTTGCTGTTATGGACAGATTGTTGCTATGATTTGTATAGAGTGTATGTATTGAACCGTTGCTCCGTTTTGAGTGTGCTCTATATGAAACTTGCTTGATTTTGCATGTAGCTTCATATTACCATGTTGCATCCTTGTTTCGAGGTGTTTGCTTGATGTTTGTATGCATTTTGCATCAATGCCATGTTTAACTTGTTTTGCTCATATCTTCTAGGCCGTAGCTCCAAATCTAATGAACTTTATATGTAACTTGACTATAATTTTGTGTAGATTCTCGTGGTGCATCTTAACTTGCTGTTTAACAACTTGAACATAGGTTTATTCAGATCTGGACCAATTTCGAAATTTGCATATGAGGACTTACCGGAATTGTTATATGTTGTTTCCGGCCTCATTTAAACTTGCCTTGATGTGTTGTTTCTTGTTTGCATCATCTCTTGCCATGAGTAGCCTAATGTAGCTTTGTCATGCATCATGCTTGTTGTGCATCATGTCTTGCCTATGTGTGGTGTGTTTACCATGTTGTGTGCTTCTTCTTGTTAGTTCCTGTTTCATTGCGATCGTGAGGATTCGTTCGGCTACGGTTGGTTCGGCTTCATCCGTTCGTCTTCTTCATGGACTCGTTCTTCTTCCTTGCGGGATTTCAGGCAAGATGACCGCTACCCTGGATCTCACTACTATCATTGCTATGCTAGTTGCTTCGTTCTATCGTTATGCTGCGCTACCTATTACCTGTTTATCAAGCCATCCCATATTGCCATGAACCTCTAACCCTTGACACCTTTCCTATGCAAACCGTTGTTTGGCTATGTTACCACTTTGCTCAGCCCCTCTTATAGCGTTGCTAGTTGCAGGTATAGTTGAAGATTTCTCCATGGTGGACAGGATTTTGGTTGGGATATCACAATATCTCTTATATTATTAATGCATCTATGTACTTGGTAAAGGGTGGAAGGCTCGGCCTTATGCCTGGTGTTTTGTTCCACTCTTGCCGCCCTAGTGTGATAGCCTGGCTTATTAGGGATGATAGACTACTCATATCAATAAGGAATTCCTTCTTTTCCGGGAGCCCATTCGGACAGAACTCCAAAGTTAAGCGTGCTCAGCTTGGAGTAGTCTCAGATGGGTGACCGACCGAAGTTGCTCCCGAAAAGCATGAGTGAGGACAAAGTGCACAGAAAAGACTAGTATTGATCTGTGGGGCCAGTCTAGATCCCGCCAGGAGTAACGACCACCAGCGGGTGTGTCCGGGGCATTACACCTAGTTTCCGTCATACCGGTGTTATGTTCCCGGATTTTGCGTTCCTAACGCGGTCGGGTGATTTATGGGACCCCCCCTGACAGTTCGCTTTGAATAAAACTTGTCCAGCAAGGCCCAACCTTGGTTTTACCATTTGCCTCACCACCACCTATTTTTTTCCTTGGGAGTCGCTCTCTCGAGGGTCATCTTTATTTTAGCCTCCCCGGGCGATGCTTGTCTAAGTGCTGGTTCGAACCGAGTAGATCATGGGCCCCTCGGGCAACTCGAGGTCTGGTTTTACTCGTAGGATGTCTCATCCGGTGTTGCCGTGAGAACGAGATATGTGCAGCTCCTATCGGGATTGTCGGCGCATCGGGCGGCTTTGCTGGTCTTGTTTTACCATTGTCGAAATGTCTTGTAAACCGGGATTCCGAGACTGATCGGGTCTTCCTGGGAGAAGGTCTATTCCTTCGTTGATCGTGAGAGCTTGTCATGGGCTAAGTTGGGACACCCCTGCAGGGTTTAAACTTTCGAGAGCCGTGCCCACGGTTATGTGGCAGATGGGAATTTGTTAATGTCCGGTTGTAGATAACTTGACACCAGATCCGAATTAAAATG
The DNA here is from genome assembly GCA_021437245.1 of Aegilops speltoides. Taxonomy (NCBI): domain Eukaryota; kingdom Viridiplantae; phylum Streptophyta; class Magnoliopsida; order Poales; family Poaceae; genus Aegilops; species Aegilops speltoides. The sequence goes on from CM038145.1 coordinate 260,246,362, forward strand.
CATCAACCGCGTGTGTAGCCGTGATGGTCTCTTCTCGGCGGAGTCCGGGAAGTGAACACGGTCTTTGGGTTATGCTTGACGTAAGTAGGTGTTCAGGATCACCTCTTGATCATTGCTAGTTGTCGACCGTTCCGTTTGCTCTCTTCTCGCTCTTATTTGCGTATGTTAGCCACCATACTTGCTTAGTCGCTGCTGCAACCTCACCACTTTACCCCTTCCTTACTCATTAAGCTTTGCTAGTCTTGATACCCATGGTAATGGGATTGCTGAGTCCTCGTGGCTCACAGATTACTACAACAACAGTTGCAGGTACAGGTTATGCGATGATCCTGACGCGAGAGCGATGCTTGCTTGCTTTGAGTTCTTCTTCCGGTTCTTCTTCGATCGGGGATAGGTTCCGTGTCGGCAGCTGGGCTAGCAGGTGGTGGATATTGTTTGAGTTTCTGTTTATGATTCATCCGTAGTCGGATGTTGTTCTTGTATGTTGTATTATTGTATTCATGTGACATTGTATGTATTGGATGTATCCCCACTATTATGTAATGTTGATGTAATGATATCCACCTTGCAAAAGCGTCTTCAAGATGCGCTTCTATCCTTGGTGGGACCTTCGAGTTCCTTTAGGATAGGGTCGCATCTTGGGCGTGACACAGCACATCTTGTCAAATTTCATGCTTTTTTCTTTTTTGCATGCGTTATGTGACATTTTGTGCAGCACCTGCCCCCGGTAAGCAATAACGAGCCATAAGGCTCCACATCTTTATTTTCTCTTCTTTCTTTTCTCAAAGAAAGGGAAGGTTCCCTCACCCACAAGTTCACCGGGGGGAAGGAGAAGATAATGCTGTGGACCAGGCGTCGTTCAAGAAAGTATCACCTTGCCGGAACGCAAACGACAGAAAAGCTAAGTTGCCAAAGTTTGAGCGCAATCAGTTTTTTTTAAGTTATCTTCCTTGAGCGACCCTGCTTTGTATGGAAAACCTGTGCACGGAGGAACCAACTCGTAGCTAGTTGCGCCCTTACTTTGTTTCGAGTCCGCTCAACAACTTAAGTGTGCTGCGACTAGTCGCGACAAGGTTTCTTGCCGGACGCGACACCGCCAGCAGGCTACTGATGTTCCGCACTCAGCGCTCGTGGCAAGGGTGCTCATACCGCAAGTTCCCCGAAGCGAGGGTAAAAACATACAAAGGAAGGAATCAAGTAAAGGAAATAACATAGCAAATACTGCCCAAAATAAAGTTATATTGCAAAGATAACTTATCGCAGCACTGGCTGAATTGTTCTCGTAACGTGACTAGCAGCGGCAAGAAAAGGAGAAAACATGTGGCCTAATCTACGCGACCACCATCAACCCTCCTGACTTCATTCACCTTGTCCACAATGGGTGAGACAAGGGCCTTGAGCTCTTCAAGATCAGCACCCGCCGGCAGCTTCTTGAGGACGTTGGTGAGGTTGAGGCCCGGGTTGCGGAAGGCCACCTTCACCAACACCATTTCCAGAACTCTGGCGCAGATCGTGCGCGACTCGTCGGCCAGCTGCTTTGGGATCCTTTCCCGGAGTTGCTGGAGGGCCGTCGCCACGCCCTTGAAGAACAGAGTGAGCTTGGCGCTGGGCTGGAGGTTCTCGTCGGAGGAGTACCCGAAACCCTCCATTTCCAGCTGCGCCAGCTCCTCGTCGATGACCGTGGCGATGTTCATGAGGCCCTCCGTCCAGAGCTCCACGGTATCCCTGAAGGTGTTCTGGGTTTCGGCGGCCCTCGTCAGCAGCGCCTCGTTGGCCTTGATCTCCTCCTTCAGGTCCTCCTCCCGCTTCTTGGCGCCGTCCAGCGTCTCGGTCAGCGTAGCCAACTTCAACTCGAGATCGGCATTGGAGTCCTTGGCGGCGCTCAGCTCTTTGCCCCTCTCAAGGAGGCGACCCTACAGCTCGCCGTGGGCGAGGGCGTCCTTCTCGCGCTCGCGTTGGAGCGCGGCAAGCTCTTCATTCCTCGCCTTCAGATCGGCCTCTGGCTGCACCACTTTCACTTCCAGCTCCTTCTTGGCGGCCTCGGCAGCTTCGGCAGCATCCTTTGCCTCCTTGAGAGCCCCGCCAAGCGCTTGCTCGCGCGCAGCCAGCTCCTCCTCATAGCTGTCCAGATTGACTTTCCGCTGTGTCAGTTTGCCTTCCCGCACGGACAACTCCTCGGCGGCAAGCCGCTGTTGCTCTTCGGCTTCAGCCTTCTCGAAGAGGAAGGCCTTCCGCGCCTCGACAAGCTGCGCGCGCTCCTCCGCAATAGACCGGAGGGCTTCCTGATTGCGTTCCCGGAGCTCCTCCGCGCGCCTCTCGATATCCACTCCCGCCTGCGCGACAAGCGCTTCCCGGGATTCTACCTTGGCTTGTCGGGCGCGGTAGAGTGACAGCAGCCTCCGCAGCAGCTGTTCCTCCTCAGGCTCGCCACTGCTGCTGCTTGGCGCGTCGACAAGTGTCAACCCAGCGGAGGCGAGCACTTCTCCGTCAAAAGCTTCTCCTTCGACCGGCGCCCTGGAGCTTGACGCCCAGGGAAGCTTGATGAAGACCCCGTCGCTGGCCTTCAAGTAGGCGCCGGGCTGGGGCTCTTCGGAGCCTGGTGCTGCGTCAGCAGTGGAGGGATCGGCGGTCGGCGTAGCGCCTTGCGCTCCTGCGGCCCCAGGGTCGTCAGTGTGATCGCCGGATCCCTCGCCAGCTCCTGCGCCAGCAGCCTTGGCGGCCTCTTCGGCGGCAGGATCATCAGCGCCGGCCTCCCCCTCGGTGGCGATGGCGTCATCAGTGTTGCCGCATGCGTTCTCCTCGCCGGTGGCTTCAGTCTCCATTGGCTCTGTGGAAGGTGGATCTGAAGACAGGAAGGGGGAGAAAAAGTCAAGCAAATATCCAAAAAGAAGATCAGAAGAAGAAGAACCCAAGGGAAGTTCTCTGACAAGAAGGATTACCTGTGCTGGGCTCTGTAGTCATGGGCTCCACCACCGGGGGATCGCTGGTCCGTCCCCTTGCGGAGAACTGCCCCTTGCCGGGGACCTCTCCCTTGCCGGAGAATGCTCCCTTGCCGGGGAATCATCCCTTGGCGGCGTAGTCGAAGCAGATAGCACCTCAGGGGCGGCTTCCGGTTGCTCCTGGTGGGCCTGTTCTGCTCCTACACCAGCAAACCAACGGTCAGATGTCAGTAAAGGAAAGAGCACCCATGCGCGCTCGACAACAGGAAGTGAACAAATACTTACGCTGGGGGCTGCGCTGGGGGCTGCTTCGGGGAGTAGTTGCCGGGTCCGACAAGGTGGTCTCAGACGCACCCTCTGTCGTCACAGCAGGATCGTCCTCGATGACAACCACGGGGACCTTGGCTCTCTTCGCCGCTCTCTGGGCCAGAGTCCTGAAAAGGAACAAGGTTCAGAAGAAAGCAGATCAGATACAAGACAAGAAACAGCAAGAATTGAAGAAATATAAGTACTACAAAAAAATCTTACTCTTCTTCCTCCTCGTCGGAGCTGAGCGCAGAGAGGTCGAAGTCCGGTCCTCCTTCGGCGCGACGAGGCGGAGGAGTAGGCACCCTTGGCCGCTTGGCGGGAGTTGCGACAGGATCAGAAGCGGCGGCCCGAGAGGACCCCGCTCCAGTTGCCGCAGCAGCGTGAGACGCTCCCGCGGCAACGGTGCTTGTCGCGGTGGAGCGTGTCCTGCGGCGCGGCGCCTGTTGACCCGTCTGCCGCCCTGCTATGTCTCCGGTCCTACGGAGGCGCCTTATTGTTGGAGCTGGGGGCTGCACTGGGAGCTCCGCTTGCGGCAAGTTGCTTGAAGACGGCTGGCCGCTTGCACGCTCGGCGGGCTCGCTCGATTCGACTTCGGGCCCTCCCTCGCCGATGATCTCCCTGACAAGCTCGTCTCGATCGGCAAGGCTTGCCGCCTCGGCTGCCTCTGCCTCCTCCACAATAAACCCAAACTTCGCCAAGCGGCGCCGCCGCCCTCTTCCGCTTCGTGGCGTCGCGCATCTCGTCTTCGGTGGTGTCGCGGGTGAGGCTCCTCTGCTCGTCGGCACGGACCGCCACCTCCACCAAGTCGTCGAAGAACTGCTGCACGATGTCGTCGGCGGGCTCCTGCCAAGTTGGAATGATTCCATGCGAGTCGCACTCCGGCATCATTGCGCGGATGCGATCGAGCGAAGAATTGTTGCACAACGGGACGATGCCCTGCGGCAGCCTGAACCACTCGGGATGATTGGGGTCGTGCTTGAACAGCTCCTTGAGCATCGCATGCAACTCCAAGACAGTGAAATTGAAGTTGAGGCCTGGACGCAGCCTCATGATGTCCGCCGGACCCCTGAACAGCCAGGTGGGCCGCCCCCTCTCCTACAGAGGGGCGATGCGGCGGCGAAGAAAGTCCGCGCCAACAGCGCCTACAATAAGCCCGCAAGCCCGAGTCGCAAGATCCGGTGTTAGCTATCTTCACTTAGCATCGTCGCGCGCCAGCGCTCAATCGTTGCCACAAGACCGCTGGGTTTGGCGATGGCGATGAATGGCTGCGGTTCTCCTCAACGATCCAAACCATTCGCTCTCCACTCATCCCATTTGCTCGCGGAGCTCCCCTCCAGAATCGTCTCCTTCTTGCCGGTTCTCAAGATCCAGGCGATCCTGCCAGCTAAGGGCTCTCCTCTCTTGACCCGGGGCATGAAGTAGTGGCGGAAGAGGGCTACGTTTGGATGGATTCCGCCAAAGTTCTCGCAGAGATGTGCAAAAACCGCCATGGTCAGGACAGCGTTGGGGGTGAAGTCAAGGAGATGGAACCCGTAGGTGTTCATGATGTCACAGACGAACTCGGAGAAGGGCGGGCAGAGCCCGCAGTAGAAGAATAGCGCGAAGAAGGGGTATCCCTTTGGAGCCCGTTTCAAAGCAGAAGCGGCGGCGGAGAGTACCTGGGTGCGCGGATGCGCTCACGTCTCCGTCGACCAGAAGAGATAGAACCACTCCCTCAGCTCCTTCGCGGAGAGCTCGGGGAAGTGCCGCTCCTTTCGCGAAGGTGCCTCAAGCAGGCGCCTCGGCCGACTTCGCACCCTTCCCGGTCTTCGGAGCCATGGCGGAGGCAGTGGGGGAGATCGAGGGCGTTGGCGGCGACGGCGGCGATGGGGGGCTGAAGGAATTATGCCCTAGAGTCAATAATAAAGTTATTATTTATTTCCTCATATCATGATAAATGTTTATTATTCATGCTAGAATTGTATTAACCGGAAACATAATACATGTGTGAATATATAGACGAACAGTGTGTCACTAGTATGCCTCTACTTGACTAGCTTGTTAATCAAAGATGGTTATGTTTCCTAACCATGAACAAGGAGTTGTTATTTGATTAACAAGGTCACATCATTAGTTGAATGATCTGATTGACATGACCCATTCCGTTAGCTTAGCACACGATCGTTTAGTATGTTGCTATTGCTTCCTTCATGACTTATACATGTTCCTATGACTATGAGATTATGCAACTCCGTTTACGGAAGAACGCTTTGTGTGCTACCAAACGTCACAACGTAATCGGGTGATTATAAAGGTGCTCTCTGGTGTCTCCGAAGGTACTTGTTAAGTTGGCGATTTCGAGATTAGGATTTGTCACTCCGAATGTCGGAGAGGTATCTCTGGCCCTCTCGGTAATACACATCACTTAAGCCTTGCAAGCATTTCAACTAATGAGTTAGTTGTGAGATGATGTATTACGGAACGAGTAAAGAGACTTGCCGGTAACGAGATTGAACTAGGTATTGGATACCGACGATCGAATCTTGGGCAAGTAACATACCGATGACAAAGGGAACAACGTATGTTGTTGTGCGGTTTGACCGATAAAGATCTTCGTAGAATATGGAGGAACCAATATGGGCATCCAGGTCCCACTATTGGTTATTGACCAGAGACATGTCTCGGTCATGTCTACATTGTTCTCGAACCGTAGGGTCCGCACGCTTAAGGTTTCGATGACGGTTATATTATGAGTTTATGTATTTTGATGTACCGAAGGTTGTTCGGACTCCCGGATATGATCACGGACATGACGAGGAGTCTCGAAATGGTCGAGACATAAAGATTGATATATTGGACGGATATATTTGGACACCGGAAAGGTTCCGGAGAAGTTTGGAGCTCCGGAGGTTACCGAACCCCGGGAGGTATATGGGCCTTATTGGGCCCATGTAGGAGGAAGGAGAAGGAACAAGGGAGGCGCGCCCCAGCCCAATCCGACTGGGGAGGGGCCGCCCCCTTTCCTTTCTCCTTTCCTCTTCCTATTACTACTACTAGTACTACTTCCTAATACTAGTACTCTTTCCTTCCCCCTCCAAATAAGATAAGGAAAAGGGAGGGAAACCTACTTGGAGTAGGTTTCCCTCTCCTCTATGGCGCGCCCCCCTTGGGCCGGCCACCTCCTCCCTCCCTCCTTTATATACGGGGGTAGGGGGCACCCTAGAACACACAAGTTGATCATTGATCGTTCCTCAGCCGTGTGCGGTGCCCCCCTCCACGATATTACACCTCGATCATATTGTAGCGGTGCTTAGGCGAAGCCTGCGACAGAGAACATCAAGATCGTCACCACGCTGTCGTCTTGTGGAACTCCCCTCGAGCCTCTCTGGATTGGAGATCGAGGGTGCGTCATCGAGCTGTACGCGTGTCAAGAACTCGGAGGTGCCAGAGTAACGGTGCTTGGATCGGTTAGACCGGGAGGACGTACGACTACTTCCTCTACGTTGTGTCAACGGTTCCGCTTCGGTCTATGAGGGTACGTAGACAACACTCTCCCCTCTCGTTGCTATGCATCACCATGATCTTGCGTGTGCGTAGGAATTTTTTTGAAATTACTACGTTCCCCAACAAAGGGCATCCGAGCCTAGGTTTTATGGTTTGATGTTATATGCACGAGTAGAACACAAGTGAGTTGTGGGCGATATAAGTCATCTTGCTTACCAAAGATGTCATACTTTGGTTGGGCGGTATTGTTGGATGAAGCGGCCGGACCGACATTACGCGTCGACGCTTACGCGAGACTGGTTTTACCGCCGTGCTTTGCACATAGGTGACTAGCGGTGTCGGTTTCTCCAACTTTAGTTGAACCGAGTGTGGCTACGCCCGGTCCTTGCGAAGGTTAAAACAGCATCAACTTGACAAACTATCGCTGTGGTTTTGATGCGTAGGTGAGATTGGTTCTTGCTTAAGCCCGTAGCAGCCACGTAAAACTTGCAACAACAAAGTAGAGGACGTCTAACTTGTTTTTGCAGGCATGTTGTGATGTGATATGGCCAAGACATGATGCTATATTTTATTGTATGAGATGATCATGTTTTGTAACCGGTTATCGGCAATCGGCAGAGCCATATGGTTGTCGCTTTATTGTATGAAATGCAACGCATCAGTAATTGCTTTACTTTATCACTAAGAGGTAGCGATAGTCGAGAAGCAATAGATGGCGTAACGACAACGATGCTACGATGGAGATCAAGGTGTCGCGCCGATGACGATGGTGATCATGATGGTGCTTCGAGATGGAGATCACAAGCACAAGAAGATGATGGCCATATCATATCACTTATATTGATTGCATGTGATGTTTATCCTTTATGCATCTTATCTTGCTTTGATTGACGGTAGCATTTTAAGATGATCTCTCACTAAAATTATCAAGTAGTGTTCTCCCGAGTATGCACCGTTGCCAAAGTTCGTCGTGCCCGCACACCACGTGATGATCGGGTGTGATAAGTTCTCGTCCATCTACAACGGGTGCAAGCCAGTTTTGCACACGCAGAATACTCGAGTTATACTTGACGAGCCTAGCATATGCGAGATATGGCCTCGGAACACGGAGACCGAAGGTCGAGCGTTAATCATATAGTAGATATGATCAACATAAGATGTTCACCATTGAAAACTACTCCATCTCACGTGATGATCGGTTATGGTTTAGTTGATTTGGATCACGTGATCACTTAGATGACTAGAGAGATGTCTGCCTAAGTGGGAGTTCTTAAGTAATATGATTAATTGAACTAAAATTTATCATGAACTTAGTACCGATAGTATCTTGCTTGTCTATGTTGTTTGTAGATAGATGGCCCGTCTTTGTTGTTCCGTTGAATTTTAATGCGTTCCTTGAGAAAGCTAAGTTGAAAGATGATGGTAGCAACTACGCGGATCGGGTCCGTAACGAGGATTATCCTCATTGCTGCACAAAAAATTACGCCCCGAAGCACCGCTGGGTGCCAACTCTCTTCTTGATGTGGCCGGCGTTAAGAACGTCTGCGCGAGCAAAGCTGATGACTACTCGATAGTTCAATGTGCCATGCTTTATGGCTTAGAACCGGGACTTCAACGACGTTTTGAACGTCATGGAGCATATGAGATGTTTCAGAGTTGAAGTTGATATTCCGAAGAATGCCCGGATTGAGAGATATGAAGTCTCCAATAAGTTCTATAGCTGCAAGATGGAGGAGAATAGTTCACGGTGAGCACATACTCAAGATGTCCGGGTATTGTAATCACTTGATTCAACCGGGAGTTATTCTTCCGGATGATAGCGTCATTGATGAATTCTCCAATCACTTCCACCAAGCTACAAGAGCTTCGTGATGAACTATAATATGCAAGGGATGGATAAGACGATTCCCGAGCTCTTCGCAATGCTAAAGGCTGCGGAGGTAGAAATCAAGAAGGAGCATCAAGTGTTGATGGTTAACAAGACCACTAGTTTCAAGAAAAGGGCAAAGGGAAGAAGAAGGAACTTCAAGAAGAACAGCAAGCAAGTTGCTGCTCAAGAGAAGAAACCCAAGTCCGGACCTAAGCCTGGCAATCGAGTGCTTCTACCGCAAGCGATCGTCATTTGAGCGGAACTGCCCCAAGTATTTGGCGGATAAGAAGGATGGCAAGGTGAACAAAGGTATATGTGATATACATGTTATTGATGTGTACCTTACTAGAGCTCGCAGAGCATCTGGTATTTGATACTGGTTACATTGCTAATATTTGCAACTCAAACAGGGACTACGGATTGCTTAACACCGCAAAGGACGAGGTGACAATGCGCTGTGGAAATGGTTCCAAAGTCGATGTGATCGCAATCGGCACGCTACCTCTACATCTACCTTCGGGATTAGTATTAGACCTAAATAATTGTTATTTGGTGCCGCGTTGAGCATGAACATTATATCTGGATCTTGTTTGATGCGAGACGGTTATTCATTTAAATCGAGAATAATGGTTGTTCTATTTATATGAGTAATATCTTTTATGGTCATGCACCCTGAAGAGTGGTCTATTTTGATGAATCTCGATAGTAGTGATACACATATTCATAGTGTTGAAACCAAAAGATGCAGAGTTGATAATGATAGTGCAACTTATTTGTGGCACTTGCCGCTTGGGTCATATCGGTATAAAGCGCATGAAGAAACTCCATACTGATGGACTTTTGGAGCCACTTGATTATGAATCACTTGGTACTTGCGAACCGTGCCTCATGGGCAAGATGACTAAAACGCCGTTCTCCGGTACTATGGAGAGAGCAACAGATTTATTGGAAATCATACATACAGATGTATGTGGTCCGATGAATGTTGAGACTCGTGGCAGATATCGTTATTTTCTCACCTTCACAGATGATTTAAGCAGATATGGGTATATCTACTTAATGAAACATAAGTCTGAAACATTTGAAAACTTCAAAGAATTTCAAAGTGAAGTTGAAAATCATCGTAACAAGAAAATAAAATTTCTACGATCTGATTGTGGAGGAGAATATTTGAGTTACGAGTTTGGTCTACACTTAAAACAATGTGGAATAGTTTTGCAACTCACGCCACCCAGAACACCACAGCGTAATGGTGTGTCCGAACATCGTAATCGTACTTTACTTGATATGGTGCGGTCTATGATGTCTCTTACAGATTTACCGCTATCATTTTGGGGTTATGCTCTAGAGACAGCCACATTCACGTTAAATAGGGCATCGTCAAAATCCGTTGAGACGACACCTTATGAACTATGGTTTGGCAAGAAACCAAAGTTGTCGTTTCTTAAAGTTTGGGGTTGCGATGCTTATGTGAAAAAGCTTCAACCTGATAAGCTCGAACCCAAATCGGAGAAATGTGTCTTCATAGGATACCCAAAGGAGACAGTTGGGTACACCTTCTATCACAGATCCGAAGGCAAGACTTTCGTTGCTAAGAATGGATCCTTTATAGAGAAGGAGTTTCTCTCGAAAGAAGTGAGTGGGAGGAAAGTAGAACTTTATGAGGTAACTGTACCTACTCCCTTGTTGGAAAATAATACATCACAGGAACCGGTTTCTGTGACGTCAAAACCAACTAGTGAGGAAGTTAATGATGATGATCATAGAACTTCAGATCAAGTTAATACAGAACCACGTAGGTTGAGCAGAGTAAGATCCGCACCAGAGTGGTACGGTAATCCTATTCTGGAAGTCATGCTACTAGATCATGATGAACCTACGAACTATGAAGAAGCGATGGTGAGCCCAGATTCATAAAATGGCTTGAAGCCATGAAATCTGAGATGGGATCCATGTATGATAACAAAGTATGGACTTTGGTTGACTTGCCCGATGGTCGGCAAGCAATTGAGAATAAATGGATCTTCAAGAAGAAGACCGACGCGACGGTAATGTTATCGTCTACAAAGCTCGACTTGTTGCAAAAGGTTTTCGACAAGTTCAAGGGGTTGACTACGATGAGACCTTCTCACCCGTAGCGATGCTTAAGTCTGTCCGAATCATGTTAGCAATTGCCGATTTTATGATTATGAAATTTGGCAAATGGATGTAAAACTGCATTCTGAATGGATTTACGGAAGAAGAGTTGTATATGATGCAACCGAAGGTTTTATCGATCCAAAGGAGCTAACAAAGTGTGCAAGCTCCAACGCTCCATTTATGGACTGGTGCAAGCCTCTCGGAGTTGGAATAAACGATTTGATAGTGTGATCAAAGCATTTGGTTTTATATGCACTTTTGGAGAAGCCTTTGATTTACAAGAAAGTGAGTGGGAGCTCAGAGCATTTCTAATATTATATGTGGATGACATATTATTGATTGGAAATGATATAGAATTTCTGGATAGCATAAAGGGATACTTGAATAAAAGTTTTTCAATGAATGACCTCGGTGAAGCTGCTTACATATTGGGCATTAAGATCTATAGAGATAGATCAAGACGCTTAATTGGACTTTCACAAAGCACATACCTAGACAAAGTTTTGAAGAAGTTCAAAATGGATCAAGCAAAGAAAGGGTTCTTGCCTCAGATTGCAAGGTGTGAAGTTGAGTAAGACTCAAAGCCCGACCACCGCAGAAGATAGAGAGAAATGAAAAGTGTTCCTATGCTTCAGCCATAGGCTCTATCATGTATGCAATGCTGTGTACTGACTGATGTGTGCCTTGCTATAAGTCTAGCAGGAGGTACCAAAGTAATCCAGAGTGGATCATCGGGCGGGTCAAGAACATCCCAAATACCGAAAAGGACTAAGGATATGTTTCTCGATATGGAGGTGACAAAGAGCTCATCGTAAATGGTTACGTTGATGCAAGCTTTGACATCGATCCGGACGATTCTAAATCGCAAACCGGATACGTGTTTACATTAAACGGTGGAGCTGTCGGTTAGTGCGAGTTCAAAGCAAAGCGTCGTGGCGGGATCTACATGTGAAGCGGAATACATAGCTGCTTGAAGTAGCCAATGAAGGAGTCGGATGAAGGAGTTCATATCCGATCTAGGTGTCATACCTAGTGCATCGGGTCCAATGAAAATCTTTTGTGACAATCTCGAGCGATTGCCTTAGGCGAAGGAATCCAGATTTCACAAGAGAACCAAGCACATCAAGAGACGCTTCAATTCCATCCGGATCTAGTCCGGTGGGAGACATAGAGATTTGCAAGATACATACGGATCTGAATGTTGCGACCCGTTGACTAAGCCTCTTCCACGAGCAAAACATGATCAACACCAAGACTCCATGGGTGTTAGAATCATTCTTGTGTAATCTAGATTATTGACTCTAGTGCAAGTGGGAGACTGAAGGAAATATGCCCTAGAGGCAATAATAAAGTTATTATTTATTTCCTCATATCATGATAAATGTTTATTATTCATGCTAACTGTATTAACCGGAAACATAATACATGTGTGAATATATAGACGAACAGTGTGTCACTAGTATGCCTCTACTTGACTAGCTTGTTAATCAAAGATGGTTATGTTTCCTAACCATGAACAAGGAGTTGTTATTTGATTAACAAGGTCACATCATTAGTTGAATGATCTGATTGACATGACCCATTCCGTTAGCTTAGCACACGATCGTTTAGTATGTTGCTATTGCTTCCTTCATGACTTATACATGTTCCTATGACTATGAGATTATGCAACTCCCGTTTACCGGAAGAACGCTTTGTGTGCTACCAAATGTCACAGCGTAACTGGGTGATTATAAAGGTGCTCTACAAGTGTCTCCGAAGGTACTTGTTAAGTTGGCGTATTTCGAGATTAGGATTTGTCACTCCGAATGTCGGAGAGGTATCTCTGGGCCCTCTCGGTAATACACATCACTTAAGCCTTGCAAGCATTTCAACTAATGAGTTAGTTGTGAGATGATGTATTATGGAACGAGTAAAGAGACTTGCCGGTAACGAGATTGAACTAGGTATTGGATACCGACGATCAAATCTTGGGCAAGTAAAATACCGATGACAAAGGGAACAACGTATGTTGTTGTGCGGTTTGACCGATAAAGATCTTCGTAGAATATGTAGGAACCAATATGGGCATCCAGGTCCCGCTATTGGTTATTGACTGGAGACATGTCTCGGTCATGTCTACATTGTTCTCGAACCGTAGGGTCCGCACGCTTAAGGTTTCGATGACGGTTATATTATGAGTTTATGTGTTTTGATGTACCGAAGGTTGTTCGGAGTCCCGAATATGATCACGGACATGACGAGGAGTCTCGAAATGGTCGAGACATAAAGATTGATATATTGGACGGATATATTTGGACACCGGAAAGGTTCCGGAGAAGTTTGGAGCTCCGGGAGGTTACCGGACCCCCCCGGGAGGTATATGGGCCTTATTGGGCCCATGTAGGAGGAAGGGAGAAGGAACAAGGGAGGCGCGCGCCCCAGCCCAATCCGACTGGGGGGGGCCGCCCCCTTCCTTTCTCCTTTCCCTCTTCCTATTACTAATACTAGTACTACTTCCTAATACTAGTACTCTTTCCTTCCCTCCAAATAAGATAAGGAAAGGGAGGAAACCTACTTGGAGTAGGTTTTCCCCTCCTCTATGGCGCGCCCCCCTTGGGCCGGCCACCTCCTCCCTCCCTCCTTTATATACGGGGGTAGGGGGGCACCCTAGAACACACAAGTTGATCATTGATCGTTCCTCAGCCGTGTCGCGTGCCCCTCCACGATATTACACCTCGATCATATTGTAGCGGTGCTTAGGCGAAGCCTGCGACAGAGAACATCAAGATCGTCACCACGCCGTCGTCTTGAAGGAACTCCCCTCGGGCCTCTCTCGGATGGAGATCGAGGGTGCGCCATCGAGCTGTCGCGTGTCAAGAACTCGAGAGGTGCCGAGTAACGGTGCTTGGATCGGTTGGACCGGAGGACGTCGACTACTTCCTCTACGTTGTGTCAACGCTTCCACTTCGGTCTACGAGGGTACGTAGACAACACTCTCCCCTCTCGTTGCTATGCATCACCATGATCTTGTGTGTGCGTAGGAAATTTTTTGAAATTACTACGTTCCCGAACAGGGGCGGAGCGCTGTTCTCTTTCGGCCTTGGAAGCGGAGGGGAGCGGCGGAGATTTCTGAGATTGGAACCGCAAGTGGCGAAGGTGGGGGAACTGCTCCTGTTTCCCCTGCTTATAAAGAGGAGGAGGCGAACGTTACGCTTTTTCAGAAAAAAGAATCACCCACGATCTCTCCCACGACGCCGCATTCGACGCGTGCCGTTATGGGAGGGCGCGGTGGATCTGGTCGATATCTGGCGTGGACCCAGGCGCGTGCCGTGCCTGTTTTGGGCCTGCCCAACAGCTTTCGGCACCGTGTGTGGCCCAGGCCCGGGGGCTCCTGTCGGTGTACTAAAGTAGGGGTACCTTAGTATCCCGAACTTGTGCACGGGCAGTCGCAGCGCCCTGCGGCAAGGCTTGCCGGGTGACCGCCAAGACCCTCCGTAGTTCCTATTGGAGACATTCAGGAACAAAGTGTTTTAACTGAGAAGACAAGGCCCCGGCAAGAGGAGCTTGCCGGGAAGGTCAAGGCCCTGGCAAGAGGAGCTTGCCGGGAAGGCCAACCAAGGCATTTCAAGGAACTTGCCGCGACGCGCCGCGCGTCCCGGCAAGACCCGGCGAGCGACAAGCTTCCGAGCGCAACAAGACAACGACCGCGGCAAGGTGCTTGCCGCGACAGGTCGCCACTCTGCGCCCACGTTCCAGCACATCCATCGACGTGTCGCCACAAGACCGTTCCAGACGCACGTGGCGAGAGGCTGTGCAACCAAGCGGTGCGAGGTGGCAAGCGGAGATGACAAGATGGCCATCGTGGCGAACGGTGGCGCGCCTAACGGTCGCTTTTCTGCACTGTTTAGGCGACGCGGACGGGCATTAAATGCTCTTGTCCCCTGCCGTCAGAGTTAGGTAGGATGCACTATAGAAGTAGCTGTACCAACCACTCTTTTTACATCTGTACCCTTGCCTGCGGTGCCACCTGTCGGTGACCCCTTTAGCCTATAAAAGGAGGCCCATGCGCAACGTAGAAGGGGTTCGACTCATTCGAAACCAGAACACTCCCACGACCTCGAGCAAGAACATAATCCAACCACAAAGCAGCAGTAGGAGTATTATCTCTCCGGAGAGCTCCGAAGCTGGGTAAAATCGCTCGTGTGTTCCGCCTCGATCCGCTCTTCATGCGATCTCCGCTCCCTGTCGGACTGAAAGGGGCCCTGCCCCATAGGTGTTCGTTTCCCATGACAGTAATAAAAGCGACGGACTGCATAATAAAGGTCCACATACAAGGGGAAATATAAATGACGTTCTTTTGCATTAAGATTTTTTGCATCAACCCTAAACGCACATGACAACCTCTGCTTCCCTCTGCGAAGGGCCTATCTTTTACTTTATGTTTCACTTTATGCTTGAGTCAAGGTGGTTCTCACCTTTCCCTTTTTATTTTTTATCCTTTGGCAAGCTCCTCGTGTTTGAAAGATCATGATACATATATCCAATTGGATGTAAGTTGGCATAGGCTGTTATTGTTGACATCACCTAAAGGTGAATACGTTGGGAGGTAACACAATAAGCCCCTATCTTTCTCAGTGTCCAGCTGAAACTCTATAACCACAAGTATTGCGTGAGTGTTAACAATTATAGGGGACTACGAGATAGTTGAGTATGTGAGCTTGCTGAAAAGCTCTATTATTGACTCTTTCTGATGTTACGATAAATTGCAATTGCTTCAATGACTGAGATTATAGTTTGTTAGTTCCCAATGAAGTTTTTGAACCATACTTGACATTGTGAATTGCTTATTACTTGAACATAGGAAATCATATGACAAAATCCATATATGTTGCTGTTATTAGAATGATCATGATGCCCTCATGTCCGTATTTTATTTTTATCGACACCTCTATCTCTAAACATGTGGACATATTTTTCGATTTCAGCTTCCGCTTGAGGACAAGCGAGGTCTAAGCTTGGGGGAGTTGATACGTCCATTTTGCATCATGCTTTTATATCAATATTTATTGCATTATGGGCTGTTATTACACATTATATCTCAATACTTATGGCTATTCTCCCTTATTTTACAAGGTTTACCATGAAGAGGGGGATGCTTGCATTGAATTCGGAAAAGGAGCAAACGTTGGAAACCTATTCTGCACAACTCCAAAAGACCTGAGACTCCATGAAACGACCTTTTAAATTTAATAAGAATTTTTGGACAAAAGAAATAGGCCAGGGGGCCCACACCCTGTCCAGGAGACAGGGGGCGCGCCCCCCATAGGGCGCGGCCCCTATCTCCTGGGCCCCCTGGCGGGCTTCCGGCGTCCATCTTCTGCTATATGAAGGGTTTTGTCCTGGAAAAAATTGTGGGCAAGCTTACAGGACGAAACTCCGCCGCCACAAGGCAGAACCTTGGCGGAATCAATCTAGGGCTTTGGCGGAGCTGTTCTACCGGGGACACTTCCCTCCAGGAGGGGGAAATCATCACCAACGTCATCACCAACGATCCTCTAACCGGGAGGGGGTCAATCTCCATCAACATCTTCACCAGCATCATCTCATCTCAAAACCCTAGTTCATCTCTTGTATCCAATCTTGTATCAAAACCAGAAATTGGTACCCGTGGGTTGCTAGTAGTGTTGATTACTCCTTGTAGTTGATGCTATTTGGTTTGCTTGGTGGAAGATCATATGTTCAGATCCTTTATGCATATTAGTACTCCTCTGATTATGAACATGACTATGCTTTGTGAGTAGTTACATTTGTTCCTGAGGACATGGGTGAAGTCTTGCTATTAGTAGTCATGTGAATTTGGTATTCATTCGATATTTTGATGAGATGTATGTTGTCTCTCCTCTAGTGGTGTTATGTGAACGTCGACTACATGACACTTCACCATTATTTGGGCCTAGAGGAAGGCATAGAGAAGTAATAAGTAGATGATGGGTTGCTAGAGTGACAGAAGCTTAAACCCTAGTTTATGCGTTGCTTCGTTAGGGGTTGATATGGACCCATATGTTTAATGTTGTGGTTAGGTTTACCTTAATACTCCTTTTTGTAGTTGCGGATGCTTGCAATAGGGGTTAATCATAAGAGGGATGCTTGTCCATGTTAGGAAGTACCCAAGTGCGGTCCACCCACATATCAAATTATCAAAGTACCGAACGCGAATCTTATGAACGTGATGAAAACTAGCTTGACGATAATTCCCAATGTGTCCTCGGGAGCTCCTTCTTCACTATTATAATTTGTCCAGGCTTATCCTTTGCTACATACAGGATTGGGCCACCTTGCTGCACTTTATTTACTTTATTTACTTTTGCTCGTTACTATTTATCTTATCACAAAACTATCTATCACCTACTATTTCAGTGCTTGCAGAGACAACCTTACTGAAAACCGCTTATCATTTCCTTCTGCTCCTCGTTGGGTTAGACACTCTTACTTATCGAAAGGACTATGATAGATCCCCTATACTTGTGGGTCATCAGTGTCCACATTTGCATTCTTGAACTCCGTTCTCTTGTCGCTGCCAACCTTCTTGATCTTCACTTCAAATTGATTTTGGGCCTTCCTAGCGAAGTTCTTGAAGATCTTTTGGACCGGCGACTTATCATCAAGAAAGAACACCCACGTAAATCTTGAAAAATCATTGACTATGACTAAACCAAACGAGTTTCCACCAAGACTCTTATAGGCGTTTGGACCGAAAAGATCCATATGAAGTAGCTCGGGCGGTCTTCTCATGGTCATGATGTTCTTCACGGGGTGGCTTCCTCCAACCTATTTTCCTGCTTGGCAAGCGCTACAAAGTCTATCCTTGTTAAATATAACGTCTTTTACTCTGAGGATATGATCACCTTTAATAAGCTTGTCAAGATTTCACATGCCCACATGACGTAACCGTCTATGCGACAACCAACCTTTAGAGGATTTAGCAATTAAGCAAGTTCTAGGTCGAGCCTTTTTAGTGAAATCAACAATGTATAGATCACCTCTATGTATACTGGTAAAGACCATTTTATGATTATCTCTTCAAAACACTTGGTAATCTACTTTGGTAAATAGGACATTGAATCCAAAGGCAGCTAGTCTACATACATAAATTAAATTATAGCCAAGAGATTCAACGAGCATAGCATTTTGTATGGAGCTATCATGTAAGATGGCCACTGAGGGAGTCCTGGACTAGGGGGTGTCCGGATAGCCGAACTATCATCATTGGCCAGACTCCAAGACTATGAAGATACAAGATTGAAGACTTCGTCCCATGTCCGGATGGGACTTTCCTTGGCGTGGAAGGCAAGCTTGGCGATACGGATATGTAGATCTCCTACCATTGTAATAGACTCTGTGTAACCCTAGCCCTCTCCGGTGCCTATATAAACCGGAGGGTTTTAGTCCGTAGGACGAACAACAATAAAACCATAGGCTAGCTTCTAGGGTTTAGCCTCCTTGATCTCGTGGTAGATCTACTCTTGTACTACCCATATCATCAATATTAATCAAGCAGGAGTAGGGTTTTACCTCCATCGAGAGGGCCCGAACCTGGGTAAAAACATTGTGTCCCTCATCTCCTGTTACCATCCGCCTAGACGCACAGTTCGGGACCCCCTACCCGAGATCCGCTGGTTTTGACACCGACATTGGTGCTTTCATTGAGAGTTCCTCTGTGTCGTCACCTATAGGCCCAATGGCTCCTTCGATCATCAACAACAACGCGGTCCAGGGTGAGACTTTTCTCCCTGGACAGATCTTCAGATTCGGGCGGCCGCATCGGGCCAATTCACTTGGCCATCTGGAGCAGATCGAAAGCTACGCCCCTGGCCATCAGGTCAGATTCGGAAGTTTGAACTATACGGCCGATATCTGCGGAGACTTGATCTTCGACGGATTCGAGCCACAGC
The DNA here is from genome assembly GCA_021437245.1 of Aegilops speltoides. NCBI lineage: Eukaryota > Viridiplantae > Streptophyta > Magnoliopsida > Poales > Poaceae > Aegilops > Aegilops speltoides. The sequence continues at coordinate 260,265,036 of CM038145.1, forward strand.
CAGGCGTGCCGCACTGTCACGATGGGCATGATTTAGCTCTGCCGTCGGACAGTGCCCTGGAGGCCGCACAAGAGTCCGCTCCGACCCTTAGTTCGGAGCCGACGTCGCCAATCGAGGATGGGTGGCTGGACAGCACCTCGGGGGCTGCTACCTCTACGGCGATAGAGCAGAATACCGACCCTGTCCCTTGTGAAGCTCGTGACTCCATGGTGCCGGACTCGTCTCCGGACCCCGAACCTTCCGCGCCCCTGCCAATCAAATCCGATTGGGCGCCGATCATGGAGTTCACCGCTGCGGACATCTTTCAGCACTCGCCTTTCGGCAACATCTTGAATTCGCTAAAGTGTCTCTCTTTATCAGGAGAGCCCTGGCCGGATTATGGTTAAAACGGTTGGGATGCGGACGACGAAGAAATTCAAAGCCCACCCACCACCCACATCGTAGCCACTGTCGATGACTTAACCTACATGCTAGATTTCGACTCCGAAGACATCAACGGTATGGACGACGATGCCGGAGACGACCAAGAACCAGCACCTACAGGGCACTGGACAGCCACCTCGTCATATGACATATACATGGTGGACACCCCAAAGGATGGGAATGGCGATGGAACAGCGGAGGTTGACCCTCCAAAAGCAGCCTAAGCGCCAAGGCGTCGTGGCGCCGCCCAAATCCCGCCACAAAGAAGAATGGAGATTCGCACCGGAGATAATAACACCCCTGACAAGGCGAAGACAACCCCTCCAAAGAAGATTCAGCACAGGAGGACGGAGAAGCTAGCCCTCGTGAGAGAGCAGCAGACGAAGAGGTAGAGGACGATAATTACATGCCTCCATCCGGAGACGAGGCAAGCCTCGACGACGACGAATTTGTCGTGCCCGAGGATCCCGTCGAACAAGAGCGTTTCAAACGCAGGCTTATGGCCACGGCAAGCAGCCTCAAGAAAAAACAGCAACAGCTTAGAGCTGACCAAGACTTGCTAGCTGACAGATGGAGTGAAGTCCTCGCGGCCGAAGAGTATGAACTTGAACGCCCCTCCAAAAGCTACCCCAAACGCAAGCTGCTACCCCGATTAGAGGAAGAAGCACATAAACCTACATCACCAATGCACAATACGGCCGACCGGCCACCTTGTGGCCGCGACAGAGAGGCCTCTAAGCCCTTCACTAAAGCCGCACCCCGGTATCGCTCGAAAAGCACAAAGCAATGGGGGAACGTGCCAGACTTGCGAGACATATTGGAGGATAAGGCGAGGCAAACAAGATCGATCTTCGGATCACGTGGGCGCCCTACAATATGCGACGACAACCGTCACGCCGGATACAGCAATCCCGGCCGGGCCGAACACAGTAGACAAAGCTCGTTTGAGGTGCGTCGTGATATAGCCCAATACAGAGGCGCCGTACACCCACTATGCTTCACAGATGAAGTAATGGATCATCAAATCCCCGAAGGTTTCAAACCCGTGAACATTGAATCCTATGATGGCACAACAAATCAAGCGGTTTGGATCGAATACTATCTCCTTCATATCCACATGGCCCGCTGTGATGATCTTCACACCATCAAATACCTCCCACTCAAGCTTAAAGGACCAGCTTGGCATTGGCTCAACAGCCTGCCAGCAGAATCAATCGGGTGTTGGGAGGACCTGGAAGCCGCATTTCTCGATAACTTGCAAGGCACATATGTGCGACCACCAGATGCCGATGACCTAAGCCACATAATTCAGCAGCCGATTTAATTGGCGGACAATTCGACACGGTTCTTAACCAAGAAAAATCAAATCGTCGACTTTCCGGACGTAGAGGCCCTTGCAGCCTTCAAACACAACATCCGCGACGAATGGCTTGCCCGCACCTAGGACAGAAAAGCCAAATCAATGGCAGCCCTCACATCACTCATGACGCGCTTCAGGCGGGAGAAGACAGTGGCTAGCTCGCAGTAACAACCTAACAAAAACTCGTAGTTCGGATACCAAAGACAAAGAATGGCGGTCGCGTCACAATAAGCACAAACGCCGCGTTAACGGCAATAATATCAAGATACGGCGGTCAACGCCGGATTCAGAGGCTCTAAACCCGTCGTGGAAAAAGCCATTCAAAAGAACTACTCCGGCCCATCCAATTTGGATCGATACTCGATCGCTGTGCGGATACACGGCACCCGAAAGCCAGCTAATCACACCAACAGAGATTGTTGGGTGTTCAAGCAGCCGACAAGTTAATCGCCAAGGCAACGACAAGGGCTGCAAAGCGATGACGAGGAGGAGACACGGTTGCCGAACAATAGAGGATGAGGATTCCCCACAAGTGCGGACGGTGAACATGATATACGCAACCCACATACCCAAAGGGAGCGGAAGCGTCGCCAGAACGATACGCCGATGGAGCCGCCGCCCCAAAGTTCAATCCGTGGTCCTCCTGCCCGATCACTTTTGATCGAAGGGACCACCCCACCAGTATCCGCCATGGCGGATTCGCCGCATTGGTTTTAGACCCAATCGTCGGTGGATTTCACCTCACTAGAGTCCTGATGTACGGCAGCAGCAGCCTGAACCTGCTTTATCAGGATACAGTGTGCAAGATGGGCATAGATCCCTCAAGGATCAAACCCACAAAGACGACCTTCAAAGGCATCGTACCAGGTGTAGAGGCCAATTGTACAGGCTTAGTTACACTTGAAGTGGTCTTCGGATCCCCGGATAACTTCCAAAGCGAGGAGTTAATCTTCGACATAGTCCCGTTTCGCAGCGGCTATCATGCACTGCTCGAACGAACCGCATTTGCAAAGTTCAACGCGGTGCCTCACTACGCATACCTCAAGCTCAAGATGCCAGGCCCTCGAGGAGTCATCACGGTCAACGGAAACACCGAACGCTCTCTCTGAATGGAGGAGCATACAGCTCTCGCAATGAAGTGCGAGTAGCCTCTTAAGGCGATTCTCGAGTCCGGCTGTTAGCGGCGGACATGGTCAAGCGCTACCGAGTAACCTACAAAGATGACCACTTGGCACGCTTTCAAGCATGCGTAGCAATGCGGCCCCAACCCCAGCCCTCGCAACATCGCGAGACCAGTGCCACGCGTACATCACTATGCTCTGGAGATACCATGGGCATAGGGGGAGGGGCACGACCACGACATGCCCAGAGTGCGGATCAACCACACCAGGGGTTCCCAAATTTTTCATTCTTCTTCTTTCTTCTTCTCAGGACTCCGTTTTCCAGAAGCCCTGTCCGGCAGTAGGTCTGCCGAACTCACGATGCAACAGCCAGGGAAGAAGAAAAGCTACGACGAGTATCCAGGTGGTCTCCATTACGAGCATTATACCTATTTTACATACCATTCCGCAGCCTACCCCTGGAGGGGGACATGTTAAATAGTCCCACCCCTTGCTTATCGTACTATTTGTATCATTCTGCCTTCACTACAGTATCTTTTGAATAAACAATGCATCGCTTTTTGCCTATAATTGCATTCTTTCTATATATGTTCACTTATGACATGTGGCACCCGTACACCTTGGTACGGCCAAATACACCAGGGGCTTAAGTTCCCCAAAGTATGGTGTGATAAGTCCGAACACTTTCACAAGTGCGGCACCCCGAACTTATAGCATCATATGCATCGGCTCCGAATCATGTCTTGGGTCAATAGTTAGGTTTGCCCGGCTCCCATGTTTTGGTACCTTATGTTCCATTATATCGGCTAAGGTAGCGCTGGGAGAACCAATGCGATTGTGCCCCAGTTGAGCTGGGTTGAGCACCTCAGTGGAGAAAGCTAAAATTGACCGTCATGATAAGGCGAGAGCTGGTCGCTGTTCGAGAGGTCCTTTCGAGTCCCTAAAGACTTATGCCGCTTAGAGCGAGGAGCCGGCTTTGTCCGGCCCCAGGCGTGGATAGCACCCCGAATTCCGCCTTCCGAATACCAGGGGCTTCGCCGAAATTTAAAATTATAGAATTCCATGGCTAAGTGAGAGTGTTCAAGCATTATATGTCCGGTTGCCTCATTCGTTGTGTTGAGTGCCTCCCTAGAAGGACCCAAAAATGGGAACAAGAGCGCTCAAGTTTATCCCGAACACCCCAAAGATCATGCATGGGGGCCGGCCAACGACTTGCCATCTCTCAGATTTGATAAACGGCTGCATAGAAGGTAATATTTTAAATTAACAAGCGTTGCTTAGCGCATATGAACAAAAGTTTTCAGCGCACAGGATAACAAAATGCGAGTCTACTAAAAAATTACATCTTTGGAGCACTCGCCCGCAATAATGCGGGCACCCTTCAGGACACCCTTATAATACATCTCGGGCGTGCGATACTCCTTGCCCGGCGGTGGCGTGTCCGTCACAAGCTTCTCGGCGTCCATCTTGCCCCAGTACACCTTAGCACGGGCAAGGGCCCGACGTGCACCTTCGATATAGGCGGAGTGCTTGATGACATCAACCCATAGACATGCGTCCACCAGCCGCCGCACCAGACCGAAGTAGCTCCTAGGCATGGCTTCTTTGGGCCATAGCCGAACTATGATGCCCTTCATGGCCTATTCGGCCACCTTGTGGAGCTCGACCAGCTGCTTCAGTTGGTCGCTCAGGGGAACCGGATGTCCAGCCTCAGCATACTGAGACCAGAACACCTTTTCCGTTGAGCTCCCCTCCTCGGCTCTGTAGAACGCGGCACCATCAGACACACTACGGGGCAGATCTGCGAACGCTCCTGGAGAGCTCCGAATTCGGGTAAGTAACAGGTAATTCACTTTTACATGTTTGCTTTGCATGAAGAATGCCTTACCCGCCGCTATCTTCTTCATCGCCTCGATTTCCTGGAGGGCCTTTTGGGCTTCGGCCTTAGCGGCTTTGGCACTCTCAAGAGCGGGCGCGAGCTCGGACTCGAGTTCGAGTCACGCTCCAAACTCTCGTGTTTTTCCACGAGCACAGGAGCTCTTGCCGCACCTCCGCCACCGCGCCTCCTGCTTCTCTCGCTCGGTGCGTTCAGCGGCCGCATTATGTTCGACATGACATTTGCCTCCTTCAGGTCACCACCTCGTTCAGAGCCCCGCAATACCCACGTTATTCCTGTCATTTTTTGCAACCAAATCCTTTTTTATAAGGTACAACTTTAATAAGGTGCTACTTACCTTCCTTGTCCTCGAGCTGCTTCTTGGCACGGCCGAGCTCACTCTCGGACCGCTCGAGGCTCTCCTTCAAGGCATTGACCCCCGCAGTCAGTGCGGCAGAGGTCAGCAGCGCAGCCTGCATTCCCATATTGACATATTTGTGTTAGACTCCTGCGTATATCTTTTTAGATCCTCAATTCGGCTTTTCTTCCCGAACACCGAACTGAGCATCAGGGGCTACTGTCTATGCGGTACTATTTTTACATATCTTGAAACCCTTACCTCAAAGCCTGTTAGAAGGCTGGTGCAGGCTCCGGTCAGCCCGCTCTTGGCGGACCGAACTTTCTGAATCACCGCACTCATAATAGTGCGGTGCTCTTCCTCGATGGAAGCACCGTTGAGCGCCTCCAGCAAATTATTCGGCGCCTTCGGTTGGACGGAGGTCGCCGGCGTCGCCGTCCCGCCCTTCTTACGAAGGGGCCCGAAGTCCGGGAGGTTGCCCTACGGCACCTCCAGGGCCTCCTCCTCTTGGCCGGTCCCCTTCTGGGACCCCACCTCGGCGTCGTCTGCGTCACAAGGGGAGGAGGCAGTCGGAAGTGAAGTGCTATTCACATCCGACGAACCCAGGGACCCGCTTGACGAAGCGGGGAGATCGTCCTTGGGCGGGCTACATGGTTGTGTTTGGCGTTAGAGGACACTATGCGACGAAAAGAAAAATCATAAGCTATTCTGGAATCCGGACACTTACGATCTCGCCAGGGGCTTGGCCCTCGAGGGCCACTCCTCTTCGCCGTCGTTGGCGTTGGTGGAACAGTCCGGAGGAAGGGTCCTTCCCTTCTTGGACCCTTCGGCCTCCCCCGTTGGGGAAGCCTTCCTCTTCTTCTCTCCCCCAACTGGGGGAGAGGCCTCTTTCTTCTCCTCCTCGTCCTCGTGGGAGGAGTCTGCTTCAGAGTCATCGGACGACGAGTCCGATAACACCTGGCGCCGGGAACTCCTCCGAGTTCCCGTGGCCTTCTTCTTGGCCTTCTTCTCCGGCACCACATAAGCCGCCGGGACCAGCAGCCCTTTCAAACGAGCATCCGCTGGGTCTTCTAGAAGGGGAGCCGGACAGTTAACCTGTCCGGACGTCTTCTGCCAGGCCTGTTAAAGGTAATGGGAGTTCAGATCCCACATAGAGTCAAACTATGGAAAGCAAGTGTCCCGTAAAGGATAATATAGCTTACCTCGCCACCAGACGCAGCTGAGCTGAATCCGCGATCTTGATGGCGAGATCACGGAGCCTCGGCGCCCTTGAACAGCACCCTCCAGGCCTCTTCGTACATAGTGTCGAAGAGCCTGCTCAAGGTCTGGTGCTGTGCCGGATCAAACTCCCATAAGTTGAAGTCCCGCTGTTGGCACGAGAGAATCCGGCAGATGAGCATGACCTGGACTACGTTGACAAGCTTGAGCTTCTTGTTCACCAGGGTTTGGAGATAGGATTGAGTCCGTCGGCTCCTCCGAATCGCCCCACGACAGCCCTTCTCTTTCCGGAGGTGAGCCGTGTGGGGATGCAGATCTGAATCGGGGCCGCTGCCCATTCGAGGTCACGCTGCTCGGTGATATAGAACCACCCCAATTGCCACCCTTTGATGGTTTCCATGAAGGCGCCCTCGAGCCAGGTGACGTTGGGCATCTTGCCCACCATGGCACCTCCGCACTCCGCTTGGCGGCCACCCACTACCTTCGGCTTGACATTAAAAGTCTTTAGCCATAAACCAAGTGGGGCTGGATGCGAGAGGAAAGCCTCGCACCCATTTATAAACGCCGAGATGTTGAGGATAAAATTCGGGGCCAGATCATGGAAATCCAGGCCGTAGTAGAACATGAGACCCCGGACAAATGGGTGGAGTGGGAAGCCCAGTCCGCAGAGGAAATGGGGAAGGAACACCACCCTCTCATGGGGCCTGGGGGTGGGGTGAGCTGCCCCTCGTCGGGGAGCCGGTGCGCGATATCGCTGGACAAGTATCCGGCCTTGCGCAGCTTCTTGATGTGCCCCTCCGTGATGGAGGAGGCCATCCACTTGCCTCTCGCTCCGGACATGGTTGGAGAAGGTTGAGGCGAGATGTGCGGACTTGGGCGCTGGAGCTCGAGTGCGCGGAGATGGATAAGCAAAGGAGGAAGAAGGCGTAGGTGAAAAGGTGGATCCTTATCCCTTATATATGAGCGATTTAAACTATGCGTCCCCACCAGCCCAGTAAAACTCGCTTATCTCCCAAGCGCCGCAATCAATGGCGCGGTTGGGTTACCCACGCCTGTATTGATGAGAATCCCGGAATAAGGGGACACGATCTCTGCTTTGACAAGACGTGCCAAGAAAACTGCTTTGCTAAACGCGCTGAGGTGGAACAATAAAAACAATTCGAATAAAGGCTTGGCCATGGTGTGACGTCATGCCACGAAATACGTTAGCAGATTGAACTTGTGTAAATATTATTCTCTCTACGGTGGTATGTGGAATTTTTTTTGCAGAGCCGGACACTATCCTGGTGTTCAAAATCTTCTATGAATTATTCGGAGGAGGAACCCGACTTGCAATGCTAAAGACAATATGCGCGCCGGACTCGTCATCATTGAAGCCTAGTTCAGGGGCTATTGAGGGAGTCCTAGACTAGGGGGTGTCCGGATAGCCGAACTATCATCATTGGCCGGACTCCAAGACTATGAAGATACAAGATTGAAGACTTCGTCCCATGTCCGTATGGGACTTTCCTTGGCGTGGAAGGCAAGCTTGGCGATACGGATATGTAGATCTCCTACCATTGTAACCGACTCTGTGTAACCCTAGCCCTCTCCGGTGCCTATATAAACCGGAGGGTTTTAGTCCGTAGGACGAACAACAATAAAAACCATAGGCTAGCTTCTAGGGTTTAGCCTCCTTGATCTCGTGGTAGATCTACTCTTGTACTACCCATATCATCAATATTAATCAAGCAGGAGTAGGGTTGTACCTCCATCGAGAGGGCCCGAACCTGGGTAAAAACATCGCATCCCTCATCTCCTGTTACCATCCGCCTAGACACACAGTTGGGACCCCCTACCCGAGATCCGCCGGTTTTGACACCGACACCACCTTACTAAGGCCAACTACCTTACCCTTTGAGTTATCACCAAAAGTGACATACTTTCAAGGGCCGCCGTTTTCAGCAAGCTCACAAAACATATCCTTGTCTCTGGTCATGTGATCGGTACATCCACTATCAAGAACCCATTCCTTTCCTCCAGCCATGTAGCTGCGTAGGTTAGCCATAAGACCAAAGTGTCTCATAGATTCATTGAGATCATAGTCACTATCATCATCCTCATCATAGTATCCATGTTAAACATCATCTTGTGATTGATCATTTCCTAGAGAGAGTGTTCATTAGTTTTGTGATCATGACAGTGTGCATCTCTATGAATTCTAATGACTTCGGAAATGATATTGCTAATGATTCCAACATCTCCTTTGGCACGCATAAGATCACGAAGGTCAAATAAACAACCACCAAACTTAGGATCATTGAGATTCATTTTATTCAAAGCAATAGACTTGTGAAGAATCTCATCTAAGTTTTTCAAGGAATAGTCCGAAAATCATTCCTAAAGAAATTTCCATATGTTGTAGGCCCAATCAAGAGTAGGCAAGCAAACTATCAAATTTCTAGGCAAACCTTTAGTAATAAGATTGACAGTTCTAAGATTGTGAATCATGTCAATAGACTCATCGGGGGTAGGATGCAAAGGATCAACAAGGAACGCACAAGGGCTAGTAATGTACTTGTTCAAGTGATATTCATTGAAAATCTCAAGCATCTCATTTTTCCATTCATGAAAGAACTCTCCATCAAGTATAGGCACTCTATGTCTAAGACTCCCCAACATAGACTCATCCATCTTCCTCCAATGGTGATTAAACCAAAGCAATGGAGACCAATGCTTTGATACCAATTGAAAGGATCGAGAAGAGGTGTCTAGAGGGGGGTGATTAGACCTTCAACAAGTAAAGATAGCAGTTTTTAAGTTTTTCAAGTTGAGGTTGGAAATTAGCACAATTTCAAACATTCACAATACAATTCAAGCAAGCATGGCAAGAGTATATGAGCAGCGGAAAGTAAAGCATGCAACTTGCAAGAAAGTAAAGGGATGGGATTGGAGTGTGCAAACGCAATTGGAGACACAGAGATTTTTGGCGTGGTTCCGATAGGTGGTGCTATCGTACATCCACGTTGGTGGAGACTTCAACCCACAAAGGGTAACGGTTGCGCGAGTCCATGGAGGGCTCCACCCACGAAGGGTCCACGAAGAAGCAACCTTGTCTATCCCACCATGGCCATTGCCCATGAAGGACTTGCCTAACTTGGGTTGATCTTCATGAAGTAGGCGATCTCCTTGCCCTTACAAACTCCTTGGTTCAACTCCACTATCTTGACGGAGGCTCCCAAGTGACACCTAACCAATCTAGGAGACACCACTCTCCAAAAGGTAATAGATGGTGTGTTGATAATGAACTCCTTGCTCTTGTGCTTCAAATGATAGTATCCCCAACACTCAACTCTCTCACACACATTTGGCTATGGTGGAAAGATGATTTGAGTGGAAAGCAACTTGGGGAAGGGCAGAGATCAAGATTCTTGTGGTTGGATTGGAATGTCTTGGTCCCAACACATGAGTAGGTGGTTCTCTCTCAGAAAATGAGTAGTGTAAGTGTAGGCACGTTCTGATGGCTCTCCCCACGAATGGAGAATGGGTGGAGGGGTAAACATAGCCTCCACACAAAATCTAGCCATTACACATAATTCACCAAACTCGGTGGGACCGAATAGTGAAACTTGGTCAGATCGATATGGTTCAAAATGTGAACGTTAGAGTTTTCGGTGGGACCGACAACATCAACTCAGTGGGACCGATGTGCTAGGGTTAGGGTAAAACCTCAACTTGGTTTGACCGATTACACAAACTTGGTGAGACCGATTTTGGTAATAAGCAAATAGAGAGTTGGTCAAGCAAACTCAATGGGACCGATTGCATATCTCGGTGGGACCGAAATTATTGCAACAGGCAACATAGAGTTTGTAAGCCCATCTCGGTGAGACCGAGATCCCATCAGTGAGACCGAACTGATTAGTGTTTATGGCAGTGGCTATGTCAAATGAACTCGGTTGTGCCAGATAGATCAAATCGGTGGGGCCGAGTTTAACTTTTAGGTTTAGGACATATGTGGAAGTGAGAAAGTGGTTGAGGCCTTTGGAGCATATCACTAACCACTTTGAGCAAGCAAGCCATTAAACAACATCTCATCCCCTTTTAATAGTATTGGCTTTTCCTATGGACTCAATGTGATCTTGGACCACTAAAATGAAAATGTAGAGTCTTGAGCTTTTGCCAATGTTTGTCCTTAGCATCCAGAAGGGTTCCACATCCTCTTGTCCATGCCACTCGATTGTTGAACTTATCTGAAATATACTAGATGAAAATATTAGTCCAACAAGAGATATGTTGACATTAATTACCAAAATCACCCAGGGAGCAGTTGTGCTTTCATGAATGCAACAAGGTGAGCAACGAATGATAACATTTGTGAATGATAGAAATGACAAAGACAAACGATATGCAACAGTCAATGATAGATCAGATAAACTATTGTAAAAGAGCACGAAAGTAAACTACTGAATGTAATGCAGTAATGTAGAGTGAACCATTGGTGCTCAATGGCAACATGTGGATTTGGTAGACCAGTTCACCCTTCTGCCAAAGGACTACGTCTGGTTGGAGGGGTTGTGATTCAACACAGAAGATAAACTCACTTCACCCTATTCTCCTTCAACTTGGAGCTAATTAGACTCCAGTTGATTTCACTCATGGTAGATACTTGTCGGCAATCTCCAAACCTTCTACAGACCTCCGCGAACCACAATTACTCTTGGTTGCTGAAGATTTGTCTTGGTGAAGACAACAACTCTTCAACACTTGAGCTGACACCTATCCGTCTAGAGAGTGCGCAACTCTCAAGAGTAATAGGTACAAGAACTCTAAACTCAGAACTACTATGATGCTCAACCACTGTCTAAGTTTAGGCTCTTGATTTTTCTCTTAGTGGATCTTAAACTCAAATCACTCATAGAGGGGATGCTCAATCAATCTTCTCAAATCTTAAGTGGAGCAGCCAACAGGCAATGTTGGCGCGGGGTGGCTATTTATAGCCGCGGCCTTCCCTAAAGGGAAAATACCAAATTGGACATGTGGAGCAGCCAATGGTTGAACGACACGAGTCCAACAGTCGGAAATTGAGCACAACGGTACATTCCTTGCGGAGCAAGTAATGCTAACTCCTCAGTTTGAAAGATATCTCCTGCAGAACAAAGAACAATGTCTACTGCTGGCAGGTAATTATTTGAAACATAAAGAGATTTCTCTCAGTCTCACATAGCTTTTGGGCTAAGCATCATAGCGGATCTAAGCTTTGAGAACCTATACCCCTCTTAACGGTATGGAGGTCCTATGACTCAAATGAATGAAAGAAGAACAACAAAATGAATGCTACGTCTTCACTTTGTCTTCGACTTCCACTCGTTGCAATCAATTTTCTTCGGACAAAACTCCGAACCAATTGCTTCGTGTCAACAATAAATTTTCCAGGGGTTAACTCCTTCACATCAATCTTCTCGCCTACATGTCTTCAACAGATGTAGCTCATTCTTCTCTGCAACACATATATTCTTCGATGAAGTTCCTCGAACTTGGCACCGGAGAAAACATTCTCTTCGGTTCTGCATGGACTATTTCTCTCTGTGTGCACTTGCAAACAAATCAGTCCATGCCTGTTTCTGTCAACAGTCTCCAAAACACAAAAGGGCAAATATTGCACCAACAATCTCCCCCTTTTTGGATAATTGTTGACAAAACAGAACACATGGACAAATAGATAATGGAATGAAATGGAATGCGAAGGATAACTCAAAGATGGGAGATAATTGAGAAGATAAAAGATGCTCCCCCTGAAGATATGCATGGAATACATAGAAGATAAAACATAAGGTAGCAAGATGAATCTTCGTACGAGTGATATTGACATATGATCTCTTCGTGGTCTCTTTCAATACAGTTGACAGTGTCTAAGGTGTTTCCTGTCACACACAATCTTTGAAAAAGATCTGTTAGATAAAGTGAATACTTTGAAATGATTTGTGATGAAGGATAAGCCATGAAGATTTGTTCAGAACACGATTTGAATCCACACAAGATATAAGTTCCCTTCAAGTTAGATACTTGAGGAGAATTAGAGTAAGGGAATCATGGGTATATTGCTCGGAGTAGATATGCTTCAAACAAGGTTTTCCTGCAACAAAAATGATAAGGTATGCGAGGAAAAACAACTTATGAAACAGATAGAGAGATTTAGCTTTCGAATCTCATGTAATTCAATCTGAAGCTAACTTTCTTCTCCTGCAAAGTTAGATAGTGAAAGATAATCATTATAGAATATCTAACCATAAGACACATATAATTTTAGGGAGTGAAATGTCTCTTCTTAGAGAAGCATGATTTCCAATTCTCCTTGAAATGCTTTTACTCTCCCTGGACGATAGATAAGTATCGAGGCTAATTATTGGAAGGAAGTAAACTTTCGATAGCACCTACACTACAAAAAAAGACACATCCATGACATTATGGGCCGAACGTTCTTTTCTGTCATGCTTATGACACTTCTATGACGATAATTGTGACAATACCACATATCATCATAGATGTGGTGGGCTCCTACTTCTATGACAAAAAATCATGACAGAAAATGGGCTTTTCATCCTGGGCGGGCCGGGGACGCACCTGCATGACATGCTTTGTGCCGTCCATGACGGAAAAATCGTGGTAGAAGCGAAGGCGAGGAAAATTTCGGGGAGCTCCTAGTTACGGTGGGTGGTCAGGGCCGAGCGATGCACGGAGGTTTGCACGTTTCTCTCGTACACGTACACGCGTGTGTGCAAGGCGTTGGGCTCTAACTGAACCCTAGCGACGTGTTCGCTTACTGAACCCAAGCGATTGCACTAGCTATGTTATTGAACCTGAGCGATCGATCCCTTGGCTGTTAACTGAACCTGAGCGATTCCTTTGCTACTGCTGCTAACTGAAGCCGATCGAACCAGCTGCCTCTTGATAAACAGTGACAGTTATTGGGAGTTGGATGAACAGCTCCCGATGGGGGTTGGATGAATAGATCCCTGTGCTAGTAGAGGCTGTTGCCGCTGGATGAACATGACCCCAATCGAGAGGAGGCCGCCACACACCCAAGCCAGTTGGGGTGGATGAACAGGACCCCGTGGAGGGCTGGTTGAACAGTAGCCGGTGCAGGGTGGATGAACAGTAACCCGTGGATGAACAGTAGCTGGTGGAGGTTGGAGGAAGGCGACGATGGATGAACAGTTGCAGGTGGAGGCTGGAGGAAGTCAACGGTGGATGAAAAGTAGCCCGTGGAGGCTGGAGCAAGGCAGTCGACGGTGGATGAATAGTAGCCCGTGGAGTCCCATTTTGCAGTACGCCATACCCCTCCCGATGAGCATGACCCTGTGTTCGACCGTAGGTGCTCCAACCCAAGTCTGTTTCTTCTGTTTTGCAGTACGCCACACCCCTCCCGATCAACAGGACCCCTTTCAACCGTAGGCACTCAAACAAAAGGCCGTTCCTCCGTTCTGCAGTACACAAGACCCTTCCCGATGAACATGACCCCATTTCGACCATACGCGGTCGAACACAAGGCCATTTTCCTCCATTTTGCGGTACGCCAGACCACATTTCGGATGTTACGTCCAAGCCGGTTGCTCCCGATGAACATGACACATTCTGACCCAGTGGCTTCACTCCTGATGAACAAGACGCATTCCGACCTAGTCACTTGGCCCCCGCGCAGTGAGCACGACGCTCTTTCCTCCGTTCTGACCCAGCCGGTTAGCTACCGATGAACAGGACGACACCATTGCCGTCCGTTGCCTCTCCATGTACACGAGCCTTGGCTGTACGTATGCGCGAGTATGCATTCGAGACCCCACCCTTATGTACATTCATAGCCGTATTTACTCTCTTGCAGCGCGGTTGTACGTAGGTGTACATGCTACGTCCACGCCTCTACTATGACACGTGCATCTCCTAACTCGGCCACGGTTCATCGTTGCAGAGAGACCGATCAACGAGTATGTACGTACACGTTCGTGACCAGACAGACACCCTACATACGGTTTGACCCGGTGGGTCCCACCTGTTAGGGAGGATAAGGAGGCACTTCCGTGTGTGCGAAGATATAGCTGATGGGTCCCAGCTGTGAGGGAGAAGAATCATTTTTTCCACATAATATGGACGCGCTTCCTTGCGTGCGAATATGTAGCTGGTGGGTCCCAGCTATCAAGGGGAAACGTTTTTTCGCAAAATACGACGACCCTTCTGGTGGGTCCCTGCAGTCGGGTGGAGGAATCATTATTTTGCGCGTAATAAGGAGGCACTTCCTTGCTGCGGCCGTGGACCCAATTGTCAGCCTCTCCATGTATAGTCGTCTTTCGATGGAAGTCGTTCCTTAACCACATTGACCACGCCGCGCCGAGAGCACCAAGGCGGTGGACGGCAGCGAGGCCTAGGAAGGTAATGTCTCGAAGCCAGGGAAGACTCGACAGTTGTATCCCACGCGGACAGGAGTATGAGGGTTTACTGGTTCGACTGCAGTGTGAGGCTGCCGTCGCCAGGGAATAACAGGAGATCTGGGTGAGTACAGGGATGGCCAGCCAAGCGATTATACCGGGATGGCAGTGGATGGGCCGAAAGACGTCGTGGGCCATACATGGGCCGAAAATGAAACGGGCTGGTATTATACTGGACGGCCCACATGACGGTGTTGGGCCGATTTCGAGAACGCCATAATGGACCATGAGTTACCGGGCCGTAAAATTGGCTATATGTGAACAAATCGTTAACATGCTTTTCATGGGCCAGCCCACTAGCTTTTGACCAAGTCAAATGGTCTGACCTTTGTAAGCTAAATGGGCCAGTGTTGGGCTGTCGCACGTGTGGACATATCATATGCGCCTCTCTGGCCCAGTGACTAGCTGACACGTGGTTCCTGTGGCCAATGTGAATTTTACACGTGGAAAATCCCCATTGGTCTGGGCTGTTAGCGGGTTATCAGATGCTAACCAGAACCCGATAGCTTAAAGATGACCCGTTATGGTGGAAGCCACGTGTTGGTTGCCCTTGACGAAAACACTTCCATGACGCGGTATTTATCTTCATGGAAGTGGACACTTTCGTGATGATAATTTTAGTATTGTCATGGAACACTTCTACGACAACACATGTATGACTATCTTGATTCTATCATAAAATCATCATGGATATAAACGCATGACAGAAAACTTGACCTACTATGACAAACACGTATCATCACAGAAGTGTATTTTTTTGTAGTGCCACAAACAGATAATTGGAAGAAAATAGCATTGCAGGGGGGTTATTAACGGTACATGACGACCAAGTATTTCAACACCACATGCGGTGCTCCAAGTTCCAATAGCAAATAGTTTGACCAAACAAAAAAATTTGGCAGAAAAGCAAATGGCGAATGGAAACACCCTGCAAATAACCCGCTTATCTATCACTCGATGTTCTTCTCCCCCTTTTTTGTTAACAAGTGTCAAAAAGGAAAGAGAATGCATGTGAGGAACTACTCGTCCGAAGAATCCTCAGAATCAGAACTCAAACTGTTCAGAGAAGCAGAGCAAGCGATGATTGAGGCTGAAGTAGGAGTTGGAGATGTAGCATGGGCTTCGGGGTCAGCTTCAGGAGTAGCATTACGAGGTGCATCTGGCTTGTAGATAAATGTTCCTGATGTATCTTTGAGATCATCATCCGGTTCAATAAACAACAGGTCAGTGGAGGCAGAGTGCTCATGGAGCATTGGGGTTTGCCTTTGTATGCGAGGAACTTCAAACAACTCCAGATGATCATATTCTTTCTCGATACCCTTGGCAGATAGTTGTTTGTGAGAATAATGCTTGCACAAAAGGGTCCAGGAGCGCTTCTTTTGTTCCTTCTCATACAGGAGAGCTTGGTGAGCATAATTATGAAGCAAATTTATCTTAGTCATCATTTCCACCTTCACTTTTCGGTCGAGCTTGATATGACTTCGCTTGCTGAGTGCGAAGACAAATCTCGTATAGTGAAGGATTTTCTTCACGAGGGATTTCAACTTTTGCCTTCTTGACCTTCGGAGCTCTAGTGGAAGCAGGCATGGAAGTAGAAACAATGGCATCAATCGACATCTTTCCTTTGCATATCTCCTTCACAATCTTGAGTGTGTCTCGGACTGGTGGCATATAAACGTTCAGGACATATGGGTAGAAAAACTTTTCTTCGATGAGCTGCTCAATTACAAACATGATCCACAGTGCATATGGCTTCAAATCTTGAGGGCTATCAGTTGCGCAGGCCAAGTTGTGAATGAAAAGATCTGGACTGTCAAAGTGAATACCCTGAGCAGTGGCTAGAAGTGCATTTCCCATGATACCATTGATGGTTTCTGGCCTATTTATTGGCGTGAGGGAGTTGTAGAGAATATAGAACAACACTTTGTTCTCATAAGCCAGATTCTTTGGATTTGCTTCTATACATTCATCACCAACTAGTTCGGGGTCCATCAGTAGATGAAGTTGAGCTTAGGATACTTCCCAATAGTACAAGGTTTGCCTTTGGATGTGAGGAACTTCAAACAACTCTAGTTGATCATATTGTTTCTCGATACCCTTGGCAGATAGTTGTTTTTGAGAATAATGCTTGCACAAAAGGGGCCAGGAGCGCTTCTTTTGTTCCTTCTCATACATGAGAGCTTGGTGAGCATAATTATGAAGCAAATTTATCTCAGTCATCATTTACACCTTCACTTTTCGGTCGAGCTTGATATGACTTTGCTTGCTGAGTGCAAAGACAAATCTCGTATAGTGAAGGTTTTCTTCACGAGGGATTTCAACTTTTGTCTTCTTGACCTTCAGAGCTCTAGCAAAAGCAGGCATGGAAGCAGAAACAATGGCATCAATCGGCATCTTTCCTTTGCCTAAGTCCTTCACAATCCCGAGTGTGTCTCAGGCTGGTGGCATATAAATGTTCGGGACATATGGGCAGAAAAACTTTTCGTCGATGAGCTGCTCAATTGCAAACATGATCGACGGTGCATATGGCTTCAAAGCTTGAGGGCTATTGGCTGCGCAAGCCAAGTTGCGAATGAAAAGATCTGGAATGTCAAAGCGAATACCCTGAGTAGTGGCTAGAAGTGCATTTCCCATGATGCCATTGATGGTTTCTGGCATGTTTGTTGGCGTGAGGGAGTTGTAGAGAATATAGAACAACACTTTGTTCTCATAAGCCAGATTCTTATTGGCTTCTATACATTCATCACCAACTAGTTCGGGGTCCATCAACAGATGAAGTTGAGCTTCAGATACATTCATCACCAATTAGTTCGGGGTCCATCAACCTGGGATAAATTCAATAGTGCTAAGAGCTGGTCAGCCGGACAGTTGATATTTTCTTCTCCTATCATCCATTTGAGGATCCAAGTGCTGCTATGTGTAAAGATCTCTTGTGATATGAAGAGTGGCATAGAACCCATGAATGACTTCTGTTAGGACCGAGAGTATATTGACCAGAGGGGGGGTGAATGGGAGATTAAAAAATTCTTTCGAATGTTATGAATTTATCCTAAACACTGCAGTGGAAAAAGGGTTTGGTAGATATAAACTCAAACAAGCACTTTATCTAGGAAGATATCTATCGATGAAAGAAGCAATGATAGTACAAGTATGAGATATCACAGGTTTGACAATGACGATGGTAATGCAATATGCTAACAGATGCAACAACATGAGGGATAAACAAAGTGAGTAACAACAATAAATAATCACGAGAAAGAACTACTACAGTGTGAATGAAAACAACATAGAGATACACACGAGACAGAACACATATGAGTAGCATAGTAAGAGATTGATATGACTACACTAAATAAGGAGAAAGTAACAGAGCAAGCGTCTAAAGACAAAAGATGATAAAAATGAAAGATATGCCACATACAACAATAGATCAGATAAACTAATGACACATAGCACAAATGTGAACTGCTGAAGGTAATGCAGCGAAGTATATAGAATTAGTGGTGCTCGATGGTGACAGAGATATTTGGTAGACCAGCTCGCCCTTCTGCCAAAGGACTGTGTCTGGTTGGAGGGGTTGTGACTTAACATGGAAGATAAACTCTCTTCGCCCTATTCTCCTTTGAATCAGAGCTGGTCAGACTCTAGATGATTTCACTCGTGGTAGATACTTATCGGTGATCTCCAAATATTTGGTTAACCTTCGCGAACCACAATCTTGGTTGCTGAAGATATAGCTCGGTGAAGACAACAACTCTTCAACACTCGAGCTGGCTAATACGTCTCCAACGTATCTATAATTTTTGATTGATCCATGCTATTATATTACCCCTTTTGAATGTTTATGGGCTTTATTTTACACATTTATATCATTTTTGTGACTAACCTACTAACCGGAGGCCCAACCCGTATTGCTATTTTTTTTTGCCTATTTCAGTATTTCGAAGAAAAGGAATATCAAACGGAGTCCAAACGGAATGAAATCTTCGGGAGCGTGATTTTTGGAACAAACGTGATCCGGAGGACTTGGAGTGCAAGTCAAGAAGCGATCGAGGCGGCCAGGAGATAGGAGGGCGCGCCCACCCCCTGGGCGCGCCCCCTGTCTCGTGGGCCCCTCGGGCGTCCACCGACATACTTCTTCCTCCTATATATACCCACGTACCCCGAAAACATCCAGGGAGCCAACGAAAAACAATTTCCACCACCGTAACCTTCTGAATCCGTGAGATCCCATATTGGAGCCTTCGCCGGCGCTCCGCCGGAGGGGGAATCGACCATGGAAGGCTTGTACATCAACACCATAGCCCCTCCGATGAGTTGTGAGTAGTTTACCAAAGACCTTCGGGTCCATAGTTATTAGCTAGATAGCTTCTCTCTTTTTGGATCTCAATACCATGTTCTCCCCTCTCTTGTGGAGATCTATTTGATGTAACTCTTTTTGTGGTGTGTTTGTCGAGATCCGATGAATTGTGGGTTTATGATCAAGTTTATCTATGAGAAATATTTGAATCTCCTCTGAATTCTTTTATGTATGATTGAGTTATCTTTGCAAGTCTCTTCGAATTGTCAGTTTGGTTTGGCATACTAGATTGATCTTTCTTGCCATGCGAGAAGTGCTTAGCTTTGGGTTCAATATTGCGGTGTCCTTACCCAGTGACATCAGGGGTTGCAAGGCACATATTGTATTGTTGCCATCAAGGATAAAAAGATGGGGTTTATATCATATTGCTTGAGTTTATCCCTCTACATCATGTCATCTTTCTTAATGCGTTACTCTGTTCTGATGAACTTAATACTCTAGATGCATGCTGGATAGCGGTCGATGTGTGGAGTAATAGTAGTAGATGCAGGCAGGAGTTGGTCTACTTGTTGCGGACGTGATGCCTATATACATGATCATGCCTAGATAATCTCATAATTATTTGCTTTTCTATCAATTGCTCGACAGTAATTTGTTCACCCACCGTAATACTTATGCTATCTTGACAGAAGCCACTAGTGAAGCCTATGGCCCCCGGGTCTATCTTTTATCATATAAGCTTTCAATCTACTTTTATTTGCATCTTTACTTTTCCTATCTATATTATAAAATACCAAAAATATATTTATCTTATCATACTATCTCTATCAGATCTCACTTTCGCAAGTGGCCGTGAAGGGATTGATAACCCCTTTAATGCGTTGGTTGCGAGTTCTTTGTTTGTTTGTGTAGGTGTGTGGGACTTTTGAGGAGCCTGCTACTAGATTGATACCTTGGTTCTCAAAAACTGAAGGAAATACTTACGCTACTATTGCTGCATCACCCTTTCCTCTTCAAGGAAAACCAACGCAAGCTCAAGACATAGCAAGAAGGATTTCTGGCGCCGTTGCTGGGGAGGTCTTCGCTCAAGTCAAGACATACCAAGTAACCATCACAAACTCATCTCCCTCGCATTTACATTATTTGCCATTTGCCTCTCGTTTTCCTCTCCCCCACTTCATCCTTGCCGTTTTATTTGCCCTCTCTTTCCCAATCTTCTCCTCTCTTTTTCGCTTGCCTTTTTCTGTTTGCTTGTGTGTTGGATTACTTGTTGCCATGGCGCAAGATAATACCAAATTGTGTGATTTCTCCCATACCAATAATAATGATTTCCTTAGTACTCCGATTGCTCCGCTTAATGATGTTGAGTCTTGTGAAACAATACTGCTTTGCTGAATCTTGTTATGAAAGATCAATTCGCCGGCCTTCCTAGTGAAGATGCCGCTACTCATCTAAACAACTTTGTTGATTTGTGTGATATGCAAAAGAATAAAGATACGGATAAAGATATTGTTAAATTGAAGTTATTTCCGTTTTCACTTAGAGATCGTGCTAAAGTTTGGTTTTCGTCTTTGCCTAAAAATAGTATTGATTCTTGGAACAAGTGCAAAGATGCTTTTATCTCTAAGTATTTTCCTCCTGCTAAGATCATCACTCTTAGGAGCGATATTATGAATTTTAAACAACTTGATCATGAGCATGTTTGCCAATCTTGGGAAAGAATGAAATTGATGATTCACAATTGCCCTACTCATGGTTTGGATTTATGGATGATCATACAAAAATTTTATGCCTGTTTGAACTTTGCTTCTAGAAATCTATTAGATTCGGCCGCGGGAGGCACGTTTATGGAAATCACGTTAGGAGATGCTACAAAACTTCTTGATAATATTATGGCTAATTATGCTCAATGGCACATCGAAAGATCTTCTAGTAAAAAGTGCATGCTATAGAAGAAATCAATGTTTTGAGTGGAAAGATGGATGAACTTATGAAGTTGTTTGCTACTAAAAATACTCATCTTGATCCCAATGATATGCCTTTGTCTACTTTGATTGAGAATAATAATGAATCTATGGATATGAGTTTTGTTGGTAGGAATAGTTTTGGAAACAATGCTTATAGAGGAAACTTTAATTCTAGACCGTTCCCTAGTAATTACTCTAATAATTATGGAAATTCCTACAATAATTCTTATGGTAATTTTAATAAGATGCCCTCTGATTTTGAGAATAGTGTGAAAGAATTTATGATTTCTCAAAAGAATTTTAATGCTTTGCTTGAAGAAAAATTGCTCAAAGTTGATGATTTGGCTAGGAACGTTGATAGACTTTCACTTGATGTTGATTTTCTTAAACTTAGATCTATCCCTCCTAAGCATGATATCAACGAGTCTCTCAAAGCAATGAGAATTTCCATTGATGAGTGCAAGGAAAGAACCGCTAGATTGTGTGCTAAGAAAGATTGCTTTGTAAAGGCGTGTTCTTCTAGTTTCCTTGAAAATAATGATGAAGATCTTAAAGTTATTGATGTGTCTCCTATTAGATCTTTGTTTTGCAATATGAATCTTAATAACAATGGGACTGGAGATGAGTCAACTTTAGTTAGAAGGCGTCCCAATAATTCGGAGTTTTTAGATCTTGATGCTAAATTTGGTAAAAGTTGGATTGGAGAAGTCATGACTTTAAATAGCATTGAACCCACTATCTCGGATTTCAAGGAATTTGATTATGATAATTGTTCTTTAGAAGCTTGTATTTCCTTGTTGCAATTCGTTGTTAATTCTCCTCATGCTTATAGTCAAAATAAAGCTTTTACCAAACACATTGTTGATGCCTTGATGCAATCTTATGATGAAGAACTTAATTTGGAAGTTTCTATACCTAGAAAACTTAATGATGAGTGGGAACCTAATATAAAGATTAAAATTAAAGATCATGAGTGTTTTGCTTTGTGTGATTTGGGTGCTAGTGTTTCCACGATTCCGAAAACTTTATGTGATATTCTAGGTTTCCATGATCTTGATGATTGCTCTTTAAATTTACACCTTGTGGATTCCACCATTAAAAAGCCAATGGGAAGGATCAATGATGTTCTCATTGTTGCAAATAGAAATTTGGTGCCCGTAGATTTTATCGTTCTTGATATAGATTGCAATCTTTCTTGCCCTATTATTCTTGGTAGACCTTTCCTTATAACGATTGGCGCGATTATTGATATGAAGAAGGGTATATTAGATTCCAATTTTCATTGAGGAAAGGCATGGAGCACTTTCCAAGAAATAAAGTCAAATTACCTTATGAATCTATCATGCGAGCTACTTATGAATTGAGTGCCAAAGATGGCACTACTTAGATCTATCTTCGCTTTTATGCATAGCTAGGAGCGTTAAACGATAGCGCTAGTTGGGAGGCAACCCAATTTTATTTGTGTTTTTTGTTTTTGTTTCTGTTTAGTAATAAATTTTTCATATACCTTCTGTTTAGATGTGTTTTTATGTTTTAATTAGTGTTTGTGCCAAGTAGAACCTATAGGATAACCTATGGTGAAAGTTAATTTGATTCTGCTGAAAAACAGAAACTTTGCACGCACGAAATTAGTTTTGTTAAATCACAGAAACGTGCTTTTGCGTTGATTCTTTTTGCTGCTAATCAATAGAAAATTTCCCAGTACTTCCTATTTTGGTAGGATTTTTAAAGTTCCAGAAGTTTGCATTAGTTACAGATTGCTACAGACTGTTCTGTTCTTGACAGATCCTGTTTTTCGTGTGTTGTTTGCTTATTTTGATGCATCTATGGCTAGTATTAAGTGGTATGAACCACAGAGAACTTGGAATACAGTAGGTTTAACACCAAAATAAATAAAGAATGAGTTCATTACAGTACCTTATGTGGTGGTTTTGTTTTCTTTCACTAACGGAGCTTATGAGATTTCCTGTTGAGTTTTGTGTTGTGAAGTTTTCAAGTTTTGGGTAAAGATTTGATGGACTACAGAACAAGGAGTGGCAAGAGAATAAGCTTGGGGATGCCCATAGAACCCCAAGATATTCAAGAGTAGACAAAAGCCTAAGCTTGGGGATGCCCCCGGAAGGCATCCCCTCTTTCGTCTTTGTTCATTGGTAACTTTACTTGGAGCTATATTTTTATTCGCCACATGATATGTGTTTTGCTTGGAGCGTCGTGTATGATATTAGTATTTGCCTTTTAGTTTACCACAATCATCCTTGCTGTACACACCTTTTGGGAGAAGCCCACTTGATTAGAATTTATTAGAATACTCTATGTGCTTCACTTATATCTTTTGAGCTTGATAGTTTTTGCTCTAGTGCTTCACTTATATCTTTTAGTGCACGGCGGTGGCTTAATTTTGAAGAAATTGCTAGTCTCTCATGCTTCACTTATATTATTTTAAGAGTCCTTTAGAACAGCATGGTATTTGCTATGGTTACAAATTTGGTCCTAGAATGATGAGCATCCAAGTTGGGTATAATAAAAACTATCATAGAAAGTGCATAAAACACTAGGATCAATTTGATGCTTGATAATTGTTTTGAGATATAGAGGTGGTAATGTAAGAGTCATTCTAGTGGGTAATTATGAAAATGAGAAATACTTGTGTTGAAGTTGGAAAGTCCCATAGCATGCATGTATGGTAAAAGTTGTGTGACAAATTTGTTGCATGAGGTGCTCTTTTAATTGCCTTCCTTATGAGTGGAGGTCGGGATCGCGTGATGGTTAACTCCTACCAACCCTTCCCCTAGGAGCATGCGTAGTAGTACTTTGCTATGAGGGCAAGTAGACTTTTGCAATAAGTATATGAGTTCTTTATGACTAATGTGAGTCCATGGATATACGCACACTCACCCTTCCACTTTGCTAGTCTCTATTATACCGCGCAACTTTCGCCGGTATCATGCACCCATTATTTACCTTCCTCAAAACAGCCACCATACCTACCTACTATGGCATTTCCATAGCCATTCCGAGATACATTGCCATGCAACTTTCCACCGTTCCGTTTATTATGACACACTTCATCATTGTCATATTGCTC
This sequence comes from Aegilops speltoides, assembly GCA_021437245.1. Lineage (NCBI taxonomy): Eukaryota > Viridiplantae > Streptophyta > Magnoliopsida > Poales > Poaceae > Aegilops > Aegilops speltoides. The sequence continues at coordinate 260,289,203 of CM038145.1, forward strand.
TTTGCATGATCATGTAGTTGACATCGTATTTGTGGCAAGGCCACCTTCATAATTTTCATAAATGTCGCTCTTGATTCATTGCATATCCCGGTACACCACCGGAGGCATTCATATAGAGTCATATCTTGTTCCAGTTTTGAGTTGTAATTCTTGTGTTGTAAATCAATAAAAGTGTGATGATCTTCATTATTAGAGCATTGTCCCGGTGAGGAAAGGATGATGAAGACTATGATTCCCCCACAAGTCGGGATGAGACTTCGGATTTAAAAAGAAAAGAAAAAAAGGGGAGGAAGGCCAAAAAAAAGAAAGGCCAAAGAAAAAAAAGAAGAAAGAAAAAAGAGAAAAAAATATATAATAAAATGAGAGAAAAAGAGAGAAGGGACAATGCTACTATCCTCTTTACCACACTTGTGCTTCAAAGTAGCACCATGATCTTCATGATAGAGAGTCTCCTATGTTGTCACTTTCATATACTAAGTGGGAATTTTTCGTTATAGAACTTGGCTTGTATATTCCAATGATGGGCTTCCTCAAAATGCCCTAGGTCTTCGTGAGCAAGCAAGTTGGATGCACATCCACTTAGTTTATTTTGTTGAGCTTTCATATATTTATAGCTCTAGTGCATCCGTTGCATGACAATCCCTACTCACCCACATTGATACCTATTGATAGGCATCTCCATAGCCCATTGATACGCCTAGTTGATGTGAGACTATCTTCTCCCTTTTTGTCCTCACAACCACCACCATATACCACCATAGTGCTATGTCCATGGCTTGCGCTCATGTATTGCGTAAGAGTTGAAAAAGCTGAAGCACGTTAAAAAGTATGAACCAATTGCTTGGCTGAAACCGGGGTTGTGCATGATGGGAGTATTTTGTGTAATGAAAATGAAGCCTGGCCTAACTATATGATTTTGGAGGGATAAGCTTTCTTTGGCTATGCTATTTTGATAGGACATGATTATTTGTTGGTATGCTTCGAAGCATTATTTTTTTTGTTTTATAAGCTTTTATCTTGAAGCATTTGGATCTGAACAATCATGCCACAATAAAGAAAATTACATTGAGAATTATGCTAGGTAGCATTCCACATCAAAAATTCTGTTTTTATCATTTACCTACTCGAGGACGAGCAGGAATTAAGCTTGGGGATGCTTGATACGTCTCCAACGTATCTATAATTATTGATCGTTCCATGATTATATTACCCCTTTTGGATGTTTATGGGCTTTATTTTACACATTTATATCATTTTTGGGACTAACCTACTAACCGGAGGCCCAACCCATATTGCTGTTTTTTGCTTATTTCAGTATTTCGAAGAAAAGGAATATCAAACGGAGTCCAAACGGAATGAAACCTCCGGGAGCGTGATTTTTGGAACAAACGTGATCCAGAGGACTTGGAGTGCAAGTCAAGAAGCGATCGAGGCGGCCAGGAGATAGGAGGGCGCGCCCCCTGTCTCGTGGGCCCCTTGGGCGGCCACCGACGTACTTCTTCCTCCTATATATACCAACGTACCCCGAAAACATCCAGGGAGCCAAAGAAAAACAATTTCCACCACCGCAGCCTTCTGTATCCATGAGATCCCATCTTGGAGGCTTCGCCGGCGCTCCGCCGGAGAGGGAATCGACCACGAAGGGCTTCTACATCAACACCATAGCCCCTCCGATGAGTTGTGAGTAGTTTACCACAGACCTTCGGGTCCATAGTTATTAGCTAGATGGCTTCTTCTCTCTTTTTGGATCTCAATACCATGTTCTCCCCCTCTCTTGTGGAGATCTATTTGATGTAACTCTTTTTGCGGTGTGTTTGTCGAGATCCGATGAATTGTGGGTTTATGATCAAGTTTATCTATGAGAAATATTTGAATCTTTCTGAATTCTTTTATGTATGATTGAGTTATCTTTGCAACTCTCTTCGAATTATTAGTTTCGTTTGGCCTACTAGATTGATCTTTCTTTCCATGGGAGAAGTGCTTAGCTTTGGGTTCAATCTTGCGGTGTCCTTACCTAGTGACAGCAGGGGTTGCAAGGCACGTATTGTATTGTTGCCATCGAGGATAAAAAGATAGGGTTTATATCATATTGCTTGAGTTTATCCCTCTACATCATTTCATCTTTCTTAATGCATTACTCTGTTCTTATGATCTTAATACTCTAGATGCATGCTAGATAGCAGTCGATGTGTGGAGTAATAGTAGTAGATGCAGGCAGGAGTCGGTCTACTTGTTGCGGACGTGATGCCTATATACATGATCATGCCTAGATAATCTCATAATTATTCGCTTTTCTATCAATTGCTCAATAGTAATTTGTTCACCCACCATAATACTTATGCTATCTTGAGAGAACCCACTAGTGAAACCTATGGCCCCCGAGTCTATCTTTTATCATATAAGTTTTCAATCTACTTTTATTTGCATCTTTACTTTTCCTATCTATATTATCAAATACCAAAAATATATTTATCTTATCATACTATCTCTATCAGATCTCACTTTCGCAAGTGGCCGTGAAGGGATTGACAACCCCTTTATTGCGTTGGTTGCGAGTTCTTTGTTTGTTTGTGTAGGTGCGTGGGACTTTTGAGGAGCCTCTTACTGGATTGACACATTGGTTCTCAAAAACCGAGGGAAATACTTATGCTACTATTGCTGCATCACCCTTTCCTCTTCAAGGAAAACCAACGCAAGGTCAAGACGTAGCACTGACACCTATCCATCTAGAGAGTGCGCAACTCTCAAGAGTAATATGCGCAGCTCTCAAGAGTAATAGGTATAAGAACTCTAACTCAGAACTACTGTGATGCTCAACCAGTGTCTAAATTTGGGCTCTTAATTTTTGTCTCGGCGGATCTCAAACTCGAATCACTCAGAGAGGGAAGCTCAGTCGATCTTCTCAGAAATTGTAAGCGGAGCATCCAACGAACAATGTTGGAGCGGGGTGGCTATTTATAGCAGTAGCTTTTCCAGGAGGGAAATGACCAAAATGGACATGTGGAGCAGCCAATGGCTGAACGACACGAGTTCAACGGTCGGAAATTGGGCACAATGGTAACATTACTTGCAGAGCAAGTAAAGCTAACTCCTCAGTTCGAAAGATATCTCCCGCACCATGAAGTACAACATCTATTGCTGCCAGGTAATCATTCGAAGAATAAAGATATTTCTCTCGCATCTTTCATAGGTTTTGGGCTAAGCATCACAACGGATCTAAGCTTCGAGAACCTACAACCCTCGTAATAGTACAGAGGTCCTATGACTCAAATAAATGAAAGAGGAATAATGAAATGAATACTACGTCTTCACTTTGTCTTCGACTTCCATTCGCTGCATTCATTTTCTTCGGCAGCAATAATTTTCAAGGGGCTAACTCCTTCACACCAATCTTCTCACCTACATGTCTTCAAGATATGTAGTTCATTCTTCTCTGCAATGCAGATATTCTTCAGTGACGTTCCTCTGACTTGACACTGGAGACAACATTCTCTTCGATTCTTCATGGACTATTTCTCTTTGTATGCACTAGCAAACAAATTAGTCCATGTCTGTTTCTGTCAACAATCTCCAAAACACAAGAGGGCAAATATTGCATCAAAAATCTCCCCCTTTTGGACGATTGTTGACAAAACATAACACATCGAAGGATAGATAGATGAATGAAATGGAATGCGACGGGTAAAGAAGAACGAGAGATAATTACGAAGATAAAACACACTCTCCCTGAAGATATGCATCGAATGCATAGGTGATAACAATGGAAGGTAGCGAGATGAATCTTTGTACGAGTGATATTGGCAAATGATCTCTTCATGGTCTCTTTCAATACACTTGATAGTGTTTGAGGTGTTTCCTGTCATTTTTACAATCTTTGAAAAAAATGTTAGATAAAGCGAGTACTTTGAAATGATTTGTGACGAAGGATAAGTGTCGGTGTCAAAACCAGGGGATCTCAGGTAGGGGGTCCCGACTGTGCGTCTAGGCGGATGGTAACAGGAGACAAGGGACACGATGTTTTTACCCAGGTTCGGGCCCTCTCGATGGAGGTAAAACCCTACTCCTGCTTGATTGATATTGATGATATGGGTAGTACAAGAGTGGATCTACCACGAGATCAAGGAGGCTAAACCCTAGAAGCTAGCCTATGGTATGATTGTTGTAATGGTTGTTCGTCCTACGGACTAAAACCCTCTGGTTTATATAGATAGCGGAGAGGGCTAGGGTTACACAGAGTCGGTTACAATGGTAGGAGATCTACTTATCCGTATCGCCAAGCTTGCCTTCCACGCCAAGGAAAGTCCCATCCGGACACGGGACGAAGTCTTCAATCTTGTATCTTCATAGTCTTGGAGTCCGGCCGATGATGATAGTCCGGCTATCCGGACACCCCTAGTCCAGACTCCTCGGTAGCCCCTGACCAGGCTTCAATGACGATGAGTCCGGCGCGCATATTGTTCGGCGTTGCAAGGCGGGTTCCTCCTTCGAATAATTCATAGAAGATTGCGAACACCAGGATAGTGTCCGGCTCTGCAAAATAAATTCCACATTCCACCGTAGAGAGAATAATATGCACACAAGTTCGATCTGTTGACGTATTTTGTGGCATGACGTCACGCCACCACCAAGCCTTTACTTGAATCGTTTTTTATTATACCACCTCAGCGCGTTTAGCGAAGCGGTTTCCTTGGCACGTCTTGTCGAAGTAGAGATCGTGTTCCCCTTATTCCGGGATTCCCATCAATACGGACGTGGGTAACCCAACCGCGCCCGTCGCCACGCCTCCTCTATCGAAGGTGAGTCCCAAATGGTCACGGGGACGGCTCTTGGTATTCTTCCCTCTTTATAATGAGACCAAGGCTCGTTTCTTTTTTTAATCCTCAATCAAATCTACCCCTCGCCCCGAGTTCCAACACCCAGAGCTCCATATTCGAGCGCTTCAAACCTTCAACAATGTCCGGCTCCGACCTACAGGGTCGGTGGATGCCCTCCTCCGTCACGGAAGAGGATGTGCTAAAGCTGCGAGAAGCCAGGTACCTAACCTACGAGATTTTGCATAGGTTGCCCGCCAAAGGGCAAGTCATTCCTACTCCCGAACCCGGCGAGAGCATCGTGTTCGTGTCCCACCTCCGTCGGGGTTTAGGCTTCCCGACGGATCCTTTTGTGAGAGGGCTCATGTTTTACTACGGGTTGGAATTCCATGACCTGGCTCCGGAGTCTATCCTCCATATCTCATCATTCATCGTCGTCTGCGAAGCCTTCCTCCACACTACTCCCCACTTCGGTTTGTGGCTCAAGACCTTCAACGTGGAGCCGAAGATGATCGAGGGGCGTCAAGCTGAGTGCGGCAGGGCGGTTATAAGCAGAAGGGCCGATGCTCCATGGCCCAAGGGCTCTTTCCAGGAGGAGCTCGGCTTGTGGCAACAGGAGTGGTTCTATATTACCGCTCCTAGGGGCAGCAAGTAGAACCCGCTGCCCATCTTTCGCTCGGGCCCTCCACAGCGGCTGATGTCGTGGGTCAACCAAGGGCTCAACTGGGGGCCGTAAAAGGACGTACCCCTACTGCAGGGCCGGATTCAAGACCTCCAAGAGAGGGAGATCAGTCTGGTGATGGTGATGCAGGTTATGCTGATTCGGCGTCTTCTGCCCTGCAAGCGTCAACCCCTCCGCCTGTGGGAATTCAATCCAGAGGGGCCACGAGCTCTCCAACACTTCATGGGTATGACACCCATGGAGATGTATAAATTGTTCTTCGGACCACAAGAGATGTGTCCGGAATTGACCGAGGATTCCGGTCTAAGCTGCAATCGCCCGGATGCTCAGGTAAGTGGCCCTGCGTCCGGACATACCGTTTGTTTGCGCCTTCTTGAATTTTCCGTTTAACCCATCGTTTCTTGAATAGGAGTGGATAGCGCAAGCAAAACTGATACGGTGTCCGGCTCCCTCCCGGAGACCGTGCCGGATCCCGTGCTGGTCAGAATGCTGAAGGTTCCGCCTTCAGGGGAAGGCGAAGGGGAGAACAGGGACACTACCGCCTCTACCAAGGAGGCATTTGAGAAAGGGGGAATCGAGAATCCCTCCTTCCTAGGGGAGAAGAGGACTGCTTCCGAAAACCCGGAGGCCAAGGCCTCGAAGCGGGGGAAGAGATCTTCACCAGAGGGTCCTGCGTCCGGGGAGGCCCCGGCCGCACTATCTCCCCTAAGGAATCAGGCCTCCAGCGAGCCGTAAGTAGAAAAAGGGGGTTCTGTAATAAGAGACATCCCTATTTTTGCTTCTGAGGATAACCGAAGTTTTTACCTTGTAGTTCGGATCTCCATCCTTCTCAGATGAGCTCGTCTTCGGGGGACCTTCGTCCGGAGATGGTGGAGAGCGAGACGCCTCCGTCCGCCGCACCATCAGGCGGCGCGGACGAACTTGAGGTGTCATCGTGGAGGGTATCCCCGAGTCCGGCGGGGCCGGAGAGTTCGGCATCGGCTGGTATGCGGCCGGGGGAGCTGAAGGATCTTCTTGAGAGGGCGTCTATCTCAGAAGGTCACCGTACATTGATGAGTATGGTGATTGGAAGAATTTCGTCCGCCGAAGGCGGGTTGCATGATGCCGTCAGAAGCTTGCTGGCGGGGTTTGAGGTACGTAAAAATGACATACCTTTTGACAGTTTTGCACATAAAGTGTGTCCTGTATAGATAGTAGCCCCTGGGACTCGGTAGGTTGTCGAGAGCGATAGCGTGTCGAGGATCAAAATCGCAGGTATTGATTTTCGCCTTTCCTATGCAGGTGGCGGATAGTCCGGTGGCCGGCCGGACTGATGGAGTTGCCGACCTAAAGCGGCAACTTGACGTTGTGGATGCGGACATCGCGCTGGTCAATAAGCGACTTGACAAGTCACAAGGTAGGTTTTTTTCCGTGGTCACCTAGTAAGGGAGCCGAAGCCCACTCCTTACAACATGTATGCTCAATGCAGATGGTGCCGCTGCTGTGGAGAGCCTTCGGGTAGAACTTGCTCGAACCAAGGAGTAGGCCAGAAGGAGTGATGCGGCTGCCTCGAGGGCGGCCGAAGAGCTAGAAGCCGAAAAGGCTGCTCACTGCCAAAGCAGGGAGGAGATGGCCGAAATGGCTGTGAAGTTGAAAGATGTTACCAACCGCTATGAGGTTCTTGAAAAAGAACGCCGAGCGGAGCAAGAAGGCCTGAAGAAGGCCACCGCCGAAGCCAAGGATGCCCGTTCTGCAATGAGGGCTATAAAGGAGGAGCTGCGCCAGGCCAGAGATATTGTGGTTGGCAAGCCCTTTCTGCTGCGCAGGAGGTTTACAGATCCGAAGTACGCTCAGCTTGGCCAGTTGTGGGGTCCGAAGGATCCTTATATGGACTTAGTGGCGCGTGCGGCAGATGCTGTTGTGCACTTCCGAAGTCAAAAGGATCACGAGACGGAAGAGCTTTTGTGGTCTCAATACCATTTTCCGGAGCGTTCACTTCCGCTGACCGATCGGTTGGCTGAGTGGGCTGAGCTGAATAGATTGTCCGGACTTGCCATGACGGATATCGTGGCTCATGTCTGGCCGGATGGGCCCAAGCCGAAGAGTTATTTTGGCTTATTGCAGCAATTCCTTGGGGCGGTGCCGCATATCAAGGCGATGAAGCGGTCAGCCTGCGTAGAGGGTGCACGAATGGCCCTCGCCCATGTGAAGACATACTTGACGAAGATGGATGCCACCGCTGTTGCGACCTAGGGTTCGGACGAGAGCCGGTTACCCCCCGAGCACTATTTTGGGGAAGTTCTGCGTGGTGCTCGTGTAATAGAGTCGCAGTGCTAAAAAAATGTCATGTTCAAATGAACTTTATGGTTTGTAAAACGATGTTTATAATATAAGCGCCTTTTGTACTTGTGCGTTCAAGTATTGAAATATCTCCTGTGCGGCCGTTTAATGTATACTTGTGTATAACCTGAACGATGGCAGTCTTCGGCTTCAGCCCCCACGCACATGGTGCGGGGGTGTTTGCGGAATAGTGCATTTTCACACTTAATCCAACGTCTTGGTCCTGTGAAGGAGGTGATAGAGTAGCAAACGAGGCAACCGGACTATAATGCTTTATCACTTTCACTTAGCCATAGGAGTTCGAAGGTGGGGCTACGATATAGCCCCTAGGGGCACCACGCTCTCCAAATTCGGGGTGCGTATGTGCCTGACCGGGAAACAGTCCTTCGTCAAAGCGGAGGAATTCTAAACATTCCGATAGTCGATCGAGTGGTTGACTAGTCTCTCGCTATATCATGACAGTCAGTTTTGGGCTTTCTCTACTGAGGTGCTCGCCCGGCCGAACCGGGGCACAATCGCAGTAGTTCTCCTGGTGCCGCGTTAGCCGATGATACGGAACGTAAGGCAGCAAAACACAGGAGCCGGGCAAACCCAACATTTTACCAAAGACATGACTCGGAGCTGATGCATATAAGGCCTAACTCGAGACGCCGAACACTCCCTAAGGTATTCGGTCTTTATGATAACGGGCAGAACAATGCCCTAAGCCCCTAGTGTCCAGTGCATGTGAGAATTTACGGCGCGCCCGATGCCAAAACGCCAGACCTCCTCGTTGGTTATGGTGAAAAACCGTGGGATATGAATCAACAAGAGACAGTAAGAAAGGTTTACGCAGGGTCTTAATCTGAAAAGAATCCTTGCGACGGGTCCCTGCTGCACGTCTGCGCCTGTGTCTCCATTGTGCCGTATCCTGGACGGGTGTGCATGTTGTTCATCTATAAAAAGAGAGGAACTTAGCTTGAAAAGAAATCGTGCAAAAAATGTATTAAAAATCGAAATATGAATGAATGAATAAAGCTGAGCTTTTATTAGCTCTTTATTGCTCATACGCACAACCCCTTGTGAAGGGGTGTGCGGCTAGGGAGCCCCTAGTTTTTTTTATGCCGGACTCGTCTGGCCGTGTCCGGGGTCTTGAACGACCTTTTAATGAGATTATGCCGCATGGACCGGGCATTTTAAGTGTAAGAGACGCGTAGTGTGGTATT